>OZ018353.1:4807500-6038750 GCA_963969515.1 Yponomeuta evonymella
CCCTCTGGTGAGCTGAAAGCTTCGGGCGCTTCTTTGCGGCCTGGTGTAGTCACTTTCGGCTGTTGGAAAGATGTGATCATGTGAAGTTGATTTTAAGAAGCATCTCAATGGATCGCACCAGAGCAGCCTATTTATATGCTAGCAAAATTAATTGTAGTAGTCTTTGGTTAATATTAACTCGGTTGTCCCCACGCTCGAATGAATCGCCATAGACAATTAGACAACTGTAATGCCAAATAATGAATATAAAGCATCGTGAAACAGGGCGAAGTGTAAAAATGTAATTTTTCAGTCTCTGATGCAATCACTTATTTATCACTGACGTGAACTATCATCTCTATGAAAATATACTTAGATATGTAAGGCTTTCAATGTATTTTTTTTACAATAAAGAGTTCTAATCCAACATAAAACACACCTGTAATGCAACAACATGTAACGCAACACCATTATAGTGTTTACGCACTTTTGTTTACGTTACAAAAAAATAGGTACCAAGCGATTCTAACATGAAGCATTGCTTTCATGTCCAATTCAGCGGATGTAATTTCCACCTTATAAGCGTGACTATAGAGTCGTTAATCGATTTACACAAGAAGCGAAAGTAGTGGTGATTATAAAGAATATGAATACAGGCGAGGTTTGGTACACGCATCGAATATTCAATAATGTTATTAGAAGCAAAAAATTTAGACAGCTCACGCCGCTTCACTGAACATAGCTTCTTAATGACCAATTAGGATCTTTTTGAAACAAATAATGGAGAAACTATTCACTATTTAAGAAACTCCTATGTCAGTTCAGTGAGGCAATCCGTTATTTAAATATTTATTACTAAAATAACAATTTAATCAGTCAAGAAATTGATAACAGATTGATATTTCTTGAATTTATAAGAACCTAGGATGAGTAAAAACTATAAATAAATAAATAAAAAGAACTATATTCAAAAGCAACAAATTTGCTAATGACAGACATTATTCATCATTATTCATCATCATCATCATCATCATCATACAGACACAAGAAGTCCACTGCTGCACATAGGCCTCCTCCATGGATACCCAAAAAGACCGGTTTGAAGTGGCTTGCATCCAGCGTCTTCCTGCCACTTGGATGAGGTCATCTGTCCATTGTGTGGTTGGTCGTCCTACGCTGTGCTTGCCAATATGTGGTCTCCATTTGAGAACAGACAGACATTATTGATTTTCATATATTAACAATTCCTATTCAGTTTAAAAATTAGGGATTATTCTGGCATGTTTGCTATTTGAGCCTGTAAAACTATGCTTTCCTTGTTCATGTGGGATTTTGACATAGAGTATGATGTTGTTGCAGTTGCTGGAAATAAACACTAAGTCCAATCTAGTGTCTTACATACCTCATGACTCCTAGGCTGGGACAGTTGCAACATCTTTCTGGCCACATCCAGGGGTGGACTGACGGTATCATCCACCAGGGACACCAGCATTGTATCGCCTGCCGTAACACCTATGATGTTGGCCATCAGTGTCTTCTCAAGAGCCAGCATTTCCAACTGGTTTGAGGTCTTTGTCTCCACTGGTCTGTCTTCGAAGCCCTGGCGGAAGTTGGTAGAATAGTGGTGAAGGCTGTTTAGGTATAGATAATGTCATTCTTAGAAAGATTATGCCGTACCAATGTGGATAGTCCAATTCAGAAATAATTACACAGGTTCATTCTGAAATTGCTTAATGATAATAGCGACAATAGAAAAAGAAAGCTTATAGAGACAGAGAGAGTTTGACAAGAGCTTTATGTGACACTATGATTTGCGGTTGTTCGTCTTGAGACGTTAGACGCGTGCTTCTTGAAGCACAACTTTAAAAATCTTTGGCACTCGAAACGAATACGCACCTTCAAAGCACACTTCATAGCTTGCGCCGGCAGTTGGATGAGCTCCGGGGTGATCGCTCTCAAGTCCGAGACATCGACTTCTTGCTCGTTCCCATAGTCCACATATGCCACGACGATCTTTCCACCTTTCAGCTCGCGGACCTTCGCTCGGTACCAGTTGCTGTCTTCGGGGAATCTCGCGCAGCAAGCGGCGTCCACCGGAAGTTCTCCTGGCGAGCTGGTGGTCTCGCAAAGCACTTTCACAGCATCCATGACAGCATTCAAGTGGTCAATATTGTCAGACAATTGCACATAGAACTTGACACAGCTATCGACATAGGAAACCAGGACGGAGTGTCTGCTGCCCTTTGGAAGGATCTCCATGACTTTGAACTGCAGTGATTCTAGGCTTTCCTTCACAGATGTCATGAGCATTTCAAGGACATTCTTGTTGTCAAGGTAAAGCTCTCCATATTGGATTAGAGGTGGTCCCTCTGGTGAAACAACCCTCAGTGTCAGCACTTTTCCATTAACCAACTGATTGAACAGCTTGTTCAAGTGCGGCCCTTTAACAAGATTCTTCACCCCAGACAGGCAGAATCTCATGGCGAAGACATTCGGCTTGACAAACTCCTCAGGAATGTCGAAGATATCGTAGTAGGACACCATTTCCGTGTCTCCGAAGTCAACGAAGAATAGTTTGCATTGTGAGCCAGATAGGTTCATGACTATAGCTCGGCAGATGATGCGGTCGCCAGACATGCGGCCTAGGCACACAGTGCCGATCATTGGAGGCTCAGTCAGGCTGCGATGTGGCTGCCTGTTGATCTCGTCCATCATATCCTGGAGCTTTTTAGCATCAGTTACAAGTTGTACCGCAAACAGCTCTGGACCTTCCTCCGCATAAGAAACATACACTTTATGTTGGGAATTCACTTCCAACAGCCTACTCTTGTAGGTCTTAGTAATCTTCTTGGGTGATCCAGATTTTACTGGTGTACTTGGGGCCTGAGCTGGCGTCGGCGGCGTGGCCAAGCTAGGCGCACCAGCCTGAGCAGTCTGTGGCTGTCTGGGAACCTTTAATTGTACCAGTGACCTTGGAACCTTATTGACCATCAGCCTTTGACTTATTGCTGAAGGTGGTGGAGTGTAAATTCCATTGAATGGAACACTAATATTTTGAAGTGGCATGTTTTGCTGTAAACGCATTGCTGATGCCGGGTTGGATGGGAAATTCTGATTGGTAAAGAAAGGCACATGTTCGGTGAAGCTATTGGCATCTGGAGAAAAACTAGTAGGCCAGTTGGTTGGAGTAGGCTGCACACCCTCATTTTCTAGCTGCAGCAGTAAAACTTCTTGCCTAGTTACGGGGAGAGCCAGACCATACTTATTTGCTACTAGATGTTGGGATAGGTCATTTCCTTGGAACTGGATAGAGATGATAGGCAATGTGCGAGTTGGTGCCTCTATAGTAGCCGGGTACTCAGAGTAGCAAAGCAAACTCTGGAGCTTTAGAACTAGAGGCTCCTCCCACCTCGCCGTCGGGTGCATTATTCGCGCCAAATAATAGTCCGTGGCCTGGCCACGCAGCTGCAGCAGCAGAGGGTCATATTTGTCGAGAAAGCGAATGGTGCTCAGAGAAATTATGTCCTTATTACCATAGTCAATAAAGTACACTCCGACTAGACCGCTCGAAAGACCCGTGGTGCTTATTATCTTGGCTCTGTAGTAGACGCCGTCTTTGTATTTTGCCGCACAAATAATACCTTCAATGATTGCTGCCGGCGGCACCGCTCCGATCCCATTCTCAAAGTTTGGACGGGAAGTCTCTATGAGACTCTCTATCATGCATGCAGATTGCTTGTCTAGCTGCCCACTTATCCTCAGAAAAGGTCCCTCGCCGTCCACATTGGTCACGTAGAGACGAAAGGTTCTTTGTGCGTCTGCTTGCAGAGCCATTTCCAAAATGCTTTGGTGAGATGATAAAAGAGTAAAACAATGGGATTAATTACTAACTCACATAACTCAGGCGCGAAATTCCTAGTAATGTTCGTACTTTTGTAGAACATAAAAAACTCTACCCGCTTTCTTTACCGTTTATACGTTTTTCACCAATATGGCGCTGAGTCGTTCAATTGTAGTTTTCATTCGTTCATGTCACAGATTAAAAAGACAAAGTTCATTCTAGGAATGTAACAAAAAATCGATGTTAAAGCGATGTTTTTTGGACGATTTATTTCCTATAAAAATCGATTATAAAAAAGTCGATTTTGGCTTCTGTTCCAAGCGTCTTTTAGATTTTTTATAACACAAAATTTGTTAGAGTTTTCGCGCGTTTTACATTTTAAAACAATGTTGGTAGAGCAGCAGTGTTTTTTTGCACATTTATTTGCAATAAAAAGGATTTGCTTTACCTACATTTATTACTCTCTGTTTGTTTTATTTAAGCCTTCTGTTGGTGACAGACCTTTTTATTGTTGTTTTTCTTTTTAAAGATAGTGTTTTTTAATATTGTCAGTTTTTAAATTTAGTTTGTTTTCTTTCAGTAGAGTTATGGAGTTTTTGTTCTTATCAAAATGTGTTATAACGTGTCGACTAAATATTGATTTACAGATTGAAAGTTTTATTCGTGAATTTATAGAAAAGAAAAGTAGCGGCACCTATTCGGTGCTCCATACTATTCTAATAATGTCGCCGACTTTTTATGTGCAATATCATCCCTAGTTCATTCCGTCCGTAGACGGTTCATAAAAGGTAGAGATAAAATCAAAAAATCAAAGAAATCACCTGCAATGCAAGGCCATAAATGTTAAAAAAAAAGGAAATCTGTGGTTTTAGCACAGATCATATAGTATGATTTTAGTTTTTGACATTTGATTTATTATCTATGATCGAAAACGCAAAAAAAACATATTTGTTGTTTTGCTGCTTGCAGTAGTTTAAATTTTCATTAAATTTTTAAAATACAGGGGATCACCTACAATTTAGGTTTATGCAGGCAGTCCAGACAACGCCTCAATATGATCGAGACCTGTTCAAGACGTTATATGCTCCTTGGGACTGTGGGACTCGGAATGTAAGTGGATTACATAGAGCCATAATACTAAGATTTTCTTGTTAACATCAATTTCAACTGTTTTCTTCTAGCCTTACCATTGTCGTACTCATATTGGAATCGCACTTAGCGGATACCTTGTCTGGAAACCATAGGATGAGAAATAAAACGTTCCCTACCGAAAATAATTCAACATGTTGGATGCACCAACCTTACCAAATCATCAGTGAATGCCATCCTTGCTCAGGTAATTTACAAGTGTACTTAAGGTTTCAAATCAGTATTATTATTACAAAAAAGTACTTAATTTTATCATGTGCCTTAACCCATAAAAAGTAAAGTATTATTGGCAATTTAATGATTTGATGCCTCTGTTTAGCCTTAAATGAGTGTGTGGTGTGTTATATTGTTGTTTCCTCAACCACCATGGAATAATGGTGTGAAATATCACCTTTTATGTTAGATCTCTTTCACTGGTGTGTTTTCAGAATTTGAAATAAGAAGTAAGAGCATAGGAGTCTGCATTCACACAAGCTTCAAAGAAATATTGAAATGTAATAATGGTGAAACTGTCACAAGAAGGTAACAGAATCAATTAAACACTTAATAATTACTTAATTGAAATTTATGTACATAATGTTAATTTAACCTGGTCTGATTTCCAATATCCACTAATGGACAATTCACCTAGGTTGTTAATTCACAAAAATGTCTATTTGGTTAAAATAGTTCGATTTAGAACCTACCATGTTTCCAACTTTTTGTTCATTAATCTCGAGCAAGCAATGCAACTTCACAAGAATTTAATTATACTGTTTTTTGTTACATGCATAATGCATTTTGTACAGTTCAATAAACATTATTGAATAAAGTTTATAGAATCTCAAATGGCAACTAATTTCTATTTCAGCTGTGACCGAGTAGCCTACCTTGATGAGAGAGCTTACTGGACATTCACAATCTGGTCCCTTTTCATTGGTTTGGTGTCTTCACTGGCAGTGATGCTTCGCATGCGGTTCCTGAACAATAAGGCTAGGAGAAGAGCCAGGGAAGTGCTTAGTAATGGCTCGGTAAACAATTAGTAATGAGACTGTATATTAGATGTAAATCAGTTCACATAAAAAAGCCTAAATAATATCCTATTGCTAGTATTTTATGCTGGCACTTCAGTTGGCTATTCATATTCGTGTATCTGCAGACAATTTACACATTGAAGGTTTTACAAAATCAGTGCTAAAGATTCATCAGAAAACCCACCCATGGATGGTTAATATTATCCTAATATGCAAATATGAGTGGCTAAGTGAGGCGATGGGATTAGCAGTTCCACAAACTTTTTTTAAGGAAATTGAGCGACATTTCTCGACAAATCAGTTAAGTTTTTTTATATTGATAAGTATTCATTTACACATTTGTTTAAAGCTGCGTATCGACTTCGCGCGGCCGGCGTGCGAGCATTGTTTGACCGCGGCAAACCTATGTTTTGGCTCGTGAGCCAATTTTAGCGCACAAGTCGCTGGTAGCGAGGCCACCGCGCGTTGCAGTCGATCCATCAACCGGGTGTTCATTTAGTGCGCGGCAACTATGGACGTTGTATGTCGGTAACGTGCAGCTGCTGCTTTTATCAATATATTTATCATCTTATTCTCAAGAGACCGAAGCGAAAAGTTCGTTGGTGGATGAGAAAAATAAATGTAATTAATTGTAGTAAGTACGACACTTGTCGTTGTCCGTGTTTTGTGCCACGCGCATCAACTAAAAATACAGAGATCCGTCCCAACTTCGCGCGCAAAACGCACTGACACTCCTTTGCCGCGCCGTCAAAAACCGACATGAACTGGTTCGTCGCGACTCGCGCGGCACGTTCGTGCGCGCCAATGTTCGAGTTGCTGCGCGCGGCGGCGGCCGGCACAGTATCCATAGTGGGCGGCTGCCGAGCCAATGTTCGATGGTTTGCCGCGCGAAGTCGATACGCAGCTTTATGTGAACTTCTTTGAAATGGAACCAGTATTAAGAACTTATATGAACTAAAGAGGCAATAAAGCAAGTAAAGCTAGTCCTTTCAACTCTTTGTGTGTGTGGGCTTGTAATTATACAGCTTTAATTTGTGTGACAGTGACACGGCTGTCGTCCAAGCAATGCACACAAAATCACTGTGTATATTCGGTTTACCCACTCATAGAGCCGCACACAAAGATCAATTGAACAATCCATATCTTAATTTAATAATGTATCCAACAATAAATTAGTATATAAGTCAAGAATATAATATTTTCAACAACTCACTTAAAACTTTAACATTTACACTGTTCCCTAATAATCTGTAACATTGCTTGCGACTTGTTTTGTCAGGAAAACTGTAATACTTTGGGAATGACATAAGTCTTAAAACTTCTTTTGGAGTAAAGAACCTAAGTTTCAATGGTTTTAAACATTGTACAAAATCATCACTGCCAACTTTGCAGAAATTTGCTTTTTCATACATTTCTTTCACATTCTCCAGTGATGATTCTGTGAACACAGACCCTGTGCCTTCAATGTAGTGGGAATAAGCTTTAGTAAAGCAGCAAGATCTTTTGGAGTCCCTGTGGCAGATGTCGAAAATATTAGCCCTTTTTAATAGTTTTTCTGGGACCAGGTAATGGTCTGGGACACTGTTTTCTAATATAGTTTCCAGGGCATGTGGTATTCCATAGTCATTATTTAGAGATTCCATCTGAAAAGTAATTTGTTGATTGTTATAATTGTAATTTGAAGACAGGAATGTAAGATAAACAAAAACTTTTTAAAACTTACAATGCCATTGCTCTTCTTGAAGTTCCATATGGAAGGATTTCTCCTAGCTATACAATAGTACCTCAGTCGAGAGTTTGGCACCCCCACAATGGATGGACACAGGAGGAATTCTTGGTATTCGAACCCGCATTTCTCAATGGTTTCTATAAATACATTTCTGACTGCTGAGCACTCAAAACCTTTAACATTTTCCATTAAAATGTACTCAAGGCAACTGAGCTCTTCCAAAATGTTTAGTAGACAAATAAAGGACATCGTTCTTGGATCACTTTCGTCCAATTGTTTGCCATTTCTTGTAAATGGTTGACAGGGCGGTGACATCAAGATAGTGTTCACATTCATTTTCTTAATTTCTATAATTGATAAGGATTGTATGTTTCGATTTAGGATATTAGTTTCAGGAAAGTTGTGTTTGTACACGTCGTTTGCCACTGTGTTTATATCAACAGCTGCTACAACTGCACCTGGTAATGCTGACTCTGAAAAGTTGTAAAAATTTAGGTAGTAACCTTTTCACTGAGTAAGTGGTAAGCAAAGTAATTTACCAACATACCATTCCAGGCGCAGTGCATTCCTCCAATACCACTGTAAAGTTCTAATATTTTGTGATTCATAGTAAAAATTTGGAGAAGTCTCGACAAACACATTTATTCGTTTATTTTGTATTGAATGAATGAAATTTAATTGAACGAATGAGAAGTTATTCTGTATTGCCAGGGTTGCTATCCCCTCCAAAATCTGACGTTGCGTTGTTGAAGTTGCCTGATCGTGTATAGGTACCCCCGGAAATGTCCGCTATCATTTCGCTTAATCTGTGAGTCGCAGTCATGGCGGAGGAAAGTTTGAAGAAGGACGTGCCATCTGTTGGTGACGGCGATTATGCCGATTCCAAAGGACGAGTTTTACTGGAAGAGACATTTTACATTCTTTCGAAGAAAAACTCAGTGTTCCGTGTGAGTCTCACCACCAGCGGGCTATCGCTGACGAAAGAAACCGACGGTAACTCGAAGGAGCAGACGATACTGTTGCGCGATGTTGTAGGTAGCAAGTGTATGAGAAGCAAAAGACGTCGTCCCGGCGCTGGGTCCTGTGTGTGTAGCTCTCTAGTCGGTTCCCACCAGCTAAAGGTGGTCGACGAAAACAGCGGAGATCTCGACGAGAATGATATCAGCGCGTACCTGTATGTTTACGCTTACATCCTGAAGCAGAATCGGCGTGCCTCGAAGCGCGAGCGGACAACAATAACACTGCGCTTCAGGTCGTTCGACAAGTACGAAGACAATAATAGAGAAGCGCAGAAGTGGCGGACGACGATAAAATGCCTCATAGCCGGGCAGGCGATCTCCCACGTCCCGCCGGCCAGCGACCGAAAACTTCTCGTTCTTTTAAACCCAAAGTCTGGGGCGGGGAAGAGTCGGGAGCTCTTCCAGACTAAGGTAGCCCCTATTCTGCAGGAAGCAGAGATGCCCTACGATCTTCACGTGACAAAGTACGCTCAGTTTGCGCGGGAATTCGTCCGCACGAGGAACATTTACGCTTGGCGGGGTGTGGTGGCGATGGGCGGAGATGGGGTGCTGTTTGAGGTCATCAATGGCATGTTCGAGCGCCTGGACTGGCAGCAAGCACTGGCAGAGGTCCCCCTGGCTATTATACCTTCAGGATCAGGAAATGGACTGGCCAGATCCCTCTGTCATTTGTTCAAGTGAGTATTCACCTATTTACTTCACAATTACTTTAGTACTCAGTTGGAATTTTATAGGTAAAAAACATTGATCCTTTTATGATTCATCGTTTGTAGGGCTTTTGTTGGCATGCATGATCTTGACCTGATAATCAGTGTTGTTTACTAAACTTGTTAATCTTGTTTGTATTGGAGCAGGTCAACCAATATGCACAATATGCAAACAGATATAAATCTGGGATATGCCTCATTAACAACCTTAATTAGTAACTTAGCATGTACTAGCAACCTAAATTATTCATATTATATTAGGGGTTAAAGTATGAAATTGCCGATTTGTACTGAAAATCTAAATTGTTTATTTTTAAAATTTTTAACAAATTTATTTAATCAAAATAGTTGCCATTATTATCTATAAACTGCTGCCATCTAATGGGAAGGTCATTAATACCTTTGCGATAGAACTCCGACGATCTAGACTGCACAAACTGTGTGAAAGCATTTTGTACTGCCTCCTGGGAAGAAAACTTCTTGTCACGTAGATAATTGTCCAAATCACGAAAAAAATGGTAGTCCGTTGGAGCAAGGTCTGGTGAATACGGAGGATGACGAATGGTTTCTAACTGCAGTTCCTGAAGGGTCAAAATGGTTTCTCGTGCTGTGTGAGGTCTCGCGTTGTCGTGGAGCAATAATGGTGAAGATTGATTCATGAGTCGGGGCTGTTTATTGATTTGACGCAAGTGAGTCAATATTGTGGGTAAGGTAACGTTAAACCATGCCGCTAATTCCTGGGTAGTTTGACTAGGGTCGGCTTCCACTATCTCTCTTAATTCATCGTTATTCACCTGTGTGGGCGGTCTTCCTCGTGGCTCGTTCTTTAAGTCGAAATTTCCATCACGAAAGCGTTTAAACCAAAATCGCACGGTGCGTTCATTAGTAGATCCCTCTCCAAACGCAGCATTGATATTGCGGGCTGTTTCTGCCGCGTTAGTTCCGCGTCGGAACTCGTATTCAAAAATCACTCGAATTTTCGCAGTATCCATCTTTCTTGTCTAAATTTAATAAGAAAAACAATTGAAAGTCGATATTCAAATGTTTCACATTTTTTAAAAAAAGAACATCATAGAAACCATTTGAAAAAAGTTTCATTCGAAAACCTCAAACCATGAAGATTCTATGTCAATTCAAAGAACCTATTGCAATAAAACGGCAATTTCATACTTTAACCCCTATTAATTATTGTGCGTGGGACCTATTTTTATTGCTCCAGTGCATATTGACAGATTATTACAATAAGATAGATAATAGTGGTACGGTTGGGGTGTAGCCTTGGGGGCACTATGGGCAGAGGACTTAGGAAAATTTTGCAATTAAATTTTTTTATTTTTATTATTTTTCTTCTAGCAATCGGTTTAACGCGTTTTTGTTCTTTAACTTTTTTTAATAAGATTGTTTTTTGTCGAGTTATTCGACTTTACAATTTTCGGTTTTTTGTTTTTTATTCATAACTCAAACGTGCGGTTTACAGTACCAAGTTACAGGACCTTTTTTGCTCCCTAAGACCTCTCTGACCCATTCCCGGCCAAAAAGAAAGGAAAAAAAAATCACCCCTACACAGGAACTGGGCCTCGATTCTGTTAGTGCATTGTAGTATAATGACAGGTACACGGTCGGGTCACGTGACTTGTTTTTTCGTACCATTGACGCCTAGAAGGTTTGATGGGTGTGCCCGCGTAGACTTAAAGCAGCCATGAAATGAAAACCGCCATGTTCATGCAGTTGTCATGTTACTACAATGCATTAACAGAATCTAGGCCCTGGTTTTCAGACACTAATTTTGAGGCATGGTTTTTCGTGTTTTATTCATAACTCGAAAACAGTATTTTTTACGGTTATAAGTTACGGGACCTGTTTGGCTCCTAAAGATCGCCCCTACACAATCATTTATTTATTTATTTATTTTATTTATTTCCACAAATACATACCATTACAGGGTGGACCTAATTCGATATGTATGCTACAAGTAACAGTAAAATCTTAATTCTAATATAATACGTACACAATAATTACTATTAGTTAATAGTTACCTATAAAAATTAACATGCAATAAAAATAAAGAAAATTTACAACATGTGTTCCATATAGCACACCACAAACAGAGCTACTTTCTTGAACTCACCCAGAGCAACATGAAATAGGTCCGTTTGGTCCGAGATAAGATTTATGGTGCGGAGCGCGCGCGTTAGCGGCGCCTGTGCTAGAAGGTTAGTGCGCGCGCGCGGCACCCACAGTAGCGGCGGCCGGCGGCGGCGCCCCACGTACTCGTCCGGCACGCACAGGCACAGTGCCTCCAGCACCACTGGGTTGCAAACCCTACCCACTAGCACTTTATGGATATATAATACCAGGGCGAGGTCCCTCCTTACCCTAAGTTCGTTGTAACCTACCATACCTAGTATAAATAGTGTAGGGTACATCAATGGGTAAAACGGATATACCCCGTACTGCCTCAAATATATGTACCGCACGAATTTATTCTGTATGCGTTCCAGCATGAGACGATATTTCGTTTCATGTGGCGCCCAGATGACTGCGTTCGATTCCAGTTGGCTTCTTACTAGAGCATTATACAGGGTTACAATGGCTGTAATGCGTGAAAAAACTCGCCCCTTACGGAGGATAAAACCCAGATTCCTGTAAGCTTTTTTACAAATCATAATGCAAGAACGAAAAAAAAAGAAATAAAAAAAATAATTTTGCATTTTTGCGTTCAATAGATCTCTTATAGTGCCCCCATGCATACACCCAAACGCCTACAACCCACTCCCAACTTTATCCACCAACCGTCAGACTCTTTTGACAAAATTTCGGGAAAGTGCATCCAGAATAATAAGTTAATTACATAGTAACTGAAAATCATAACCTACAGTTTTATTTAGTACAACTTAAAATTTGACAGAGTACCTCATTGGTCTTGGGGTACTATGCTTTACGTGCTTGACTACCAAAATAGACGTGGGTTCACTTCCCTTACGTGATTTGTATTTCCAAATTTGTGTTGTCCTTGCCTAGTTACACCATATCACTGGGCATCCTAGTTTGGGACCACACAAGTGATTGTTTTGTGAGTGTGGAAGTTATTAGAATAAATAAGACAAGCAAATAAGTCTTTAATTACTATTTATGAAGTAAATCCTACAACAAAGTAAATGAGTCATAGTTGTGACAAAGTAGGGTCAATAGGCGGCTGTGACCTTGACTGATCTAATGTAGACTGTTTTTCTCTACAGTTGATACTTTTCATAGTGTCATGGAGAACTTGCACAAAACAAAGTTTTAATCGAAGAAGCTATGTTAAGTATATTAAGGTTCCGTACCCGAAGGGTGCCAAACGGGACCCTATTACTAAGACTTCACTGTCCGTCCGTCTGTCTGTCTGTTACCTGTATCTGTTTGGCACCCTTCGGGTAAGGATCCCTAAAAACTTAAAGTGCAATTTTTGTTACAGTAACGCGCCTCCCACTCTCCCGGCTAAACGGTTGACCGTAGAAACGTGACAAAATTAATGGCAGTAGCACATACAATATCGTCGGTCGAAATAGTTATTGGAACATTTAAAAATATAAAAAATAATACATAATATGTTTTCAGTAATTTCCGTATAAAGATTTTTAAAATTTACAGTAAAATCATTGTTTCTTTACTGGTCGTAGTCGTTTTATAATAGTTAGAAGTAACGTTTGACTTTTACCATTAGTGATTAGGAAACATTCTTAAAATTATTATTAAATTAACTCAAGACACGTGATTTTGGATATGTTTCGGTAATGATTCTGACCGACAATATAATGAACTTTAAAGAAAAACTATCACGGCTAATCCCCGGTTCCTATATTTAACGGATCGTTATTGGTGATCGGTAACACCCTTAACAAGCGTCCCGTAACTTGAATAGCTGGTTGATGTTTAAAAAATTGTTAGGAACCTTACAAATTGCTATCTCCATACAGTTATCGTCGTACGGTATATTATTCAAAACCGTTTTTAAGAGGAATACTTGAGTAGACATTTTAACCATCCGTAAGCAAAACGAGTCGTTCTTGAATATAGGAACCGGGCATAAGTAGGCTTATAAGTTTACGAATAATAGGCAACCAACTTATAAAAGGAAAGTTTCATTCAAAATTATTTTGATGAAGTGGTTAGTACTGTAAGACAGGTAAAAACCCCTTCTTCTACGGAACCTTACACTGCGCGTGGCCCGACACGCAGTTGGTTCTTATAATTAGAGTTACTTGATTTTTCGCAACCTCCAAACTCCCGACGAAATATTTTATAGTTTTTAAATTTTTCTGTGATTTTTTTCTGAAACCCCTGTTTCTCGTATGCCCGATTTCTCGTAAACAGCTGCTTACTGTTAACAGCTATCAGTTGGCCAAATTGCGATGTTGTGAACGAAAGTTTTATTTCTTTATTATTTATTTTGTGTTAGCTACCTAACCTACAGTTTCAAAGTTACTGATATTTTTCCTGAGTTCAAAGACAAATAATATAATTGATGGTGATATGGAGCAATCATTGATATGAATGAATAAATAAATTAATATTATGTATGTCAGGAAAACTTTTAATGAATTAGGTATCGCCAGATCGACTTCAAACTTTTATCCCCTGTTGATTTTCTACCCTAATGCAGAAGCAAAGGAGATGGTTTTCGAGAGTATGTGTGTATGTATGTAACTTTTTAATACAGTTGCTCAAAAAGTGGCGTATTGCAGGGACGTACAGCGTTCGGGATGTGGGCTATTACATATTCGTGCTTTTTCTTTACCTTTTCCGAACTCGTGCGTTCTCTTTCCCAACTGTCAAAATAATGTCTATTAAAAAAAAAAAAAACAACCACGAAGTTTTTGCTAAAAAAAATCATAGAATTTTTTATGATTCATGCAAATATTTCTATAAAGAAGCTACTAATTTGTTTCAATATCAGATTTAATGATTTGATTCAATGAGTTAGGTTAGGTTTCATTTCATTTCATTAAATTTTATTTTAATTTCATATAAATAAAAAAAAATCTACTGAAGACTTGGCTGTATGGGCATAGTTCCCTTTGCCTACCCAGAATGGGTGAAGAAAAAAAAAGAAAAAGACTGCTTATATTCTTTTACGGTTGGCGGTGGCGCCATTTTCCAAAAAAAAAACTTTCTTAAATTGCTTCATTTTTTCGCAACTGTATTAAAAATAGTTGTTCAGTACACGTGCGGAACCGTCATTGCAACTTGTTCCGACTGTCAACCCTCACCTTCGGCTGCGCCTCGGCTCGGGTAGACATTTGTCGGAACTCTTTGCAATGACAGACTTTCCGCACTCGTAATGAAATATACTATTACATGTCTCTTGCTCTGTAAGTAGTCACTTACTTCCCTGAATGCCGGGGTGTATGGATATCATTACAGCATAGGTTTCAAAACATACCATGTAATGTTAACATTACAGCATAGGTTTTGGAATTTGAAAAAAGAACTGTCATACTCAAACTGCAAGAAGTAAGTTAATATTTTTTTTCTCGGTAGCGATTATTTACTCGAATCGGAATCAAGACAATTTATATTAGAATTTATGAAGATTTTATTTTAAATATCGAACTATTTGTTATGTTAATTGAAATCGATTTAAAAATCAAACTGGCCAGCACGATTTGGCGCGCTTGCGTGCCATAAAATCATGAAGAGTAAAAAAGTCAGTCGACTAGCTAGGCGCGAAAGTAAACTTTTTTCGTGTTTTGGAGGTCTTTCTCAAAAGTCCGGCTTTCTTGTTTTTTTACTTACCTCACAATCGATATGTAAAGCAGAGTGTTTACCTCGGGTGTAAGCATCAATTACATACTCGGGCTAATTAGCGGCTATTAAAACCTCGTCATATCATATCATCATATCAATGTCATACAGCCCTTGGTTAACAATCTACTATTAACACCAATTCAATTAGGCAATAATGCCGCCAATGGGCATTGTCCTAAATATTGACAATAGTGACAAATGATACTTTATTTTAAAGGTGTATTGCCAGAATTATAAATTAACTAGCTGTGCCCGCGACTCCGTTCGCGTACATTTCGATTTTTACGAAGCAGCATTTGTATGGGGGCCACGTCTTATCATAACTGGAGCTAGAATTTAAATAGCCTATCCTGTGTCCCAGATGTCTATATGTTTTTATACCAAATTTCATAAAATTCGGATAATTGGTTTAAGAGTTATGGAGGAACATACATACATACACACATACAGAAAAAAATTCTAAAAATCGTGAAATTAGTTTCAGTATCATATATTGAGCCTATAAACACAATATCTCTGAAAACAAACTAACTTACTCCATGACCGACCCTTACAGATTTATTATTAGTATAGATAGATAATGTGCACTGACTTCTTGTAGTTTCGTGAATAAGTGTATGACTAATTCGATCTTCTAACGTTCGTTTCACACGTGAATGAAAGTACCTTTAATATTTTTTAATGAAAAACGCCAAGATATACATCTCGGTATTACGTAAAAAACATATATATTTGGCGTTTGCACAAATTAGGATGCTTTTTAATTTTGTTTATTTAAAGAGTTCTCGTATCGAGATCTTTACAGAACCAGCAACTTTATCAACGTAATTTTCAACGGACTTTTTACGAAGTTTTCCTTTTATAAGTTGGTCGCCTATTACTCGTTAACTTGTAAAACCTTTAGCCGTGAAAGTTTTCCTTTTAAGGTCATTACAATATAATATGTGCTATTACCCTGATTTTTTTTACTTTTCTACAATCAACTGTTTAGTCAGGGGAGCCACAATATTTTTGAACGTCCAATGCAACGATACCCCACAATATGGTGGAGGCGAGAAAAAAAAAATGCAACCCTAAAAAAATGTTTTAGGGTTTTATTGTACCGTTATCTCGGCGGGATTAATAAGTCTTGTATGTCTATGCAAAATTTCAGTTTTCTCGTGCTAATCGTCTCTGAGCTAGACCGCGGACGGACAGACAGACAGACGGACGGACATGGCGAAAGTACAAGGGTTCTTTGTCGACTACGGAACCCTAAAAACAGAACTTATTTTTTAGGACAATCCCCATTATACTGTTTATCTTTGTAGATTTTTAGGGTTCCGTACCCGAAGGGCGCCAAGCGGGATCCTATTACTAAGACTTCACTGTCCGTCTGTCTGTCTGTCTGTCCACCTCAAGAACCGTGATAGCTAGGCAGTTGAAATTTTCACATTATCTATACAACGTTAGACTCACGGTTCATGAGATACTGTCTGTCTGTCTGTCACCAGGTTGTATCTCTTGAACCATGATAGCTAGGCGGTTTTCACAGATCATGTACCTATTTCTGTTGCCGCTATAACAGCAAATTCTAAAAACAGAATAATATAAATATTTAAGGGGGGCTCCCATACAACAGTCGTAATTTTTGTCCCGTTTTTTGCTCGATATTAATAACGGCAACAGGTAGACGTTTGAAATATTCACAGAATATTTAGTTCTATATTCGCTTCAAAAATAAATAATACAATTAAAATGAAACAAACATGATTTTTGCCATTTTTCCTCAATCTTTGTGTCTAATGTTGTATAGATAAATGGTACGGAACCCTTCGTGCGCGAGTTCGACTCGCACTTGGCCGGTTTTTACGTCATTTGCTCTGGTGTACGATAAAGAATATGCTCATCTTAATTTATATTTTCGTCTTGAAGTATGTAATTTTCTGAAGATAAATAGGATGGTGATTACCATTTATTTTATTAATATTTAAATGAAGTGTCTAATTCCTTTAGCAGTGGCAAAACATGCTCAAGGTTGCGGTGAAAACCATGGAACGCGCATTAAGAGACAGTCCAACTGATTTGCATGATGAGGTCACTTTTCAAAAATAATACAGACATTTAAACAGTTAGCACGGAAATGGGATTTGTTTGAGGAACATGGAATATCGCTCTTTTAGGAGCAATATTTTTTGTCGCGCTTTAGCTACAAAAATATCTTATTTGATTTTGTGATTGAAACCACAGATTGAAACAAAAACCTTCCGGTGGTCCAATCTGTTCAAAGTCTGGCAAAGTTGGCATTACAAATAAAGAAAAAAATGTCGAATGATGTAGTTATCAAAATGTTGTTACGGAATTTTCTAGCAACTGCGACCAAAATACCACTTGCGCAATCTCTGTTGCTACCTATCTTCGACTACGCTGATGCCAGCTAGGTATCTTGATTTGAGCGAAGAACAACTTAACAAACTTGAACGCCTCCGAAACTTTGCCTTAATACTTAACATGGTCATATTTGCGTATGGTCATATTTGCTTGTACGCAAATATGACCATGTCTCCGAATTCTGCGCTAAGCTCAAGTGGCTTCCCATTCTGTTTTCGTAGGAATGCTTACATCCTTTCTCTTCTCTACTCAATACTGTTCAATTCAGCCACGCCTTTCTATCTTAAAGAGCACTTTATATACCTCAGTGATTCTCACAGCAGGCCATTGCGGTCTGACGAGAATCTGTGGCTGAAGACTCCGACTCACTCGACGAGGTTTTTCAGCGACTCATTTACTGTAACGGCCGCGCGGCGGTGGAATGATCTGCCGGTTTTAATAAGGCGCTCTCCTTCCCCAGCTGTCTTTAAAAACAAGGTATAATATACTTGCATTAATATCTTTTTTTTTGTTCTTTTCCTTTATGTAGGTATGTTATAATATTGTTTATTTCCTTCTCGAGTGGATTTTATTGTAAGTTATTTATGTATGTTTATCATATCTTTAATACATTCAATACATTTATGAAAATTTTATGTACGTTACAAAAAATATCAAAGACTTCGAAAATGTTGGTGGCCACCATGATGTTAATACTAGAAATAAACATAAATTGTCATTTCCACTATTTAGACTTGCAAAAGTTAACACATCCTTTATGGGGCACTGTATAAGGTTCTACAACAAAATTCCTCAAGATATATTAGAGTTACCTCCAACGCGATTTAAAAAATGTGTTAAGCACATTCTGTGCAAAAAGGCTTACTATAACATCAAGGATTATTTAGAAGACAAAGATGTTTGGCATTAAACAGTAGATTAATATTATTTAAAGGATGATTGTGACTAGTGTTCAACACATTCATGACTAATATTTTAAGTTGAAAACTCTGTTAATTAAGTTAAAACGTGTTTTGAAAAGAATAAATGTGGAGTTTCTTTGTTAGCTTCTTCTCCACATAATCCATTAATTGTGAAACTAACAACTTTGACGTTCATTAAGTAAACATTCTGTTTTTACAATGAATAAAAATATTTGAATTGAATTGAATTGAATATGTAATAATGGTTTATGTAGGTATATTGGTATTTATTTATTATAAGTATGCATATTATTAATATTTGCACCGACTGCCCGTCTCATTTTTCCTTCAGCAACTTTCCATCATGGGGTTGTCTGGAAGAAATTGCTTTTAGCAATAAAACCGCCAATTGTACCGTATTTTTCAAATTTTTATGTCAGGTGCTCTAGTGTTCATTTATTTATTTATATTTATTGAAAAAAGAATATTGTTATCTTATCTTTTATTTTTATTAAGTATGTACTTATTTAAAAATAAATTAACCACGAAAAAATATTCAATATCATTTTAAACCTAAAATAAATGTAGTAACACAATATTAGCGCTGGGTGTGTAGATACGATAATTTTCGTACGCATTAAAATATCTCAGCTCGCTTTAAAAATTATAACTCATTACGAGATAAGGTAGGTAATTAATCAACATACCGATGAAGCAAGCGAAAATAACAATCAGCATTTCTATACTAATATATACTTTTATGTAGCCTATATAATATACACAGTACAAATAAAGCTATATACATCCACTGCAGGGCACATGATTTTTCTCAGAGAGATAGAGAGGTACGGGCTTAATCACCTCGCACGCGGATTAGAATTTCGAGCGCTGAGGTGTGTGAACACCTCAATATCAGGTTTCCTATTTTTCCCTTCACAGCTAAAGTTTTTACGTAGGATTTCAAAAATTCGTCACCAGTGTTTCAGACATATACGCCGATTTGTTAACCACGTGAACGTGCGTAGGCGTGGGCACTTATTCAGATAGGAAAAGGTTCTTTTTGAGTCAAACGTTCTCATTTTAAGCAGTTATACCTAACCTAACCCTGTTGTATTAAGTTTCGAAGCGAGTATTATTGCTCATAAGTGCGTAACGTAACAGCAACTCAATTATGTGAATCTATTCACTTTGTCTGTTATAATGTATGGGCATTACTTGACGTAGTATGTAGAGTTCTAGTTAGACCAGAAATTTCCCCACTTTGCCTCATAGTTGGACCCTCAGAAACTAGGGTTTCCTCACGATGTTTTCCTTATCAATTAGCGAGTAGTATTGCTACTACAACTTAACAAATGTACGTAACTTATATAGAAAAACAAAGTCATTGGTACATGCCTCCCGAATGTGAGGCCAGCGTTCTATCTACCGCTGCGCTACCACCGCTACAGACGTAGTATGTCCATTATGAGCACTATGTTTTTAGGGTTCCGTACCCGAACGGTGCTAAACGGGACCTTATTACTAAGACTTCACTGTCCGTCTGTCTGTCTGTAACCAGGCTGTAACTCATGAACCGTGATTAGGCAGTTGAAATTTTCACAAATGATGTATTTCTGTTGTCGCTATAACAACAAATACTAAAAACAGAATGAAATAAATATTTAAGGGGGGCTCCCATCCAATAAACGTATTTCTTTTGTCGTTTTTGCTCGATATTAATAACGGCAACATAGACGCTTGAAATACACAGAATATTTAGTTCCATATTCGCTTCAAAAATAAATAATTAAATCAAAATAAAATAAATCTTTTAGGGGGGCTCCTACACAACAAACGCGATTTTTGGCCGTTTTTTCTCGATCTTTGTGTTTGCATAGATAATGGTACGGAACCCTTCGTGCGCGAGTCCGGCTCGCACTTGGACGGTTTTTACTATTCTTCTCTACTGTAGGTGCCGTCTCCTATCGGAGGTTGGCAACCAATTCGGCTATCTTGCTGTTCGTGCCTGCCAACACAAACAAGGGACTGGTACTCTGTTGAAATCACTGTCGTAAGTTCTGTAGCCATGATGTCTTTGGTCTCCCAGGTCTCCGTGTTCGTGGAATCTTTCCTTGTACGATAAATTCAAGGAAACTGTAATTGGTGTTACGCATTATGTGCCCGAAATACTCTTTCTATTATTATTGTTCTTTATTGCACACAAAAAACCCTATGCAATAAATTAAACATAAGAAAATACATGAACAAATGCGAGTTAATCAAAGGCATTGTTTCGATATTGTGCTTGCTCGAGTTTAAATAACGTGGATTATTTCGAAATATTCGCAAATATTTACATCTTACAGCTTGTTTAAAACAAAGTTTCATTTATCAGTCTTCTTCGCGTGTCGATGGCACACGAGGTTTTCCACATTGTAGTAAAGTTAAAAGATTTGCCAATCAGCGTTTGGAGTTCTCTGATTTGATAGTTATTAGTTTTGCGGTTTGCAGGTCTACAACTTGTATGAAATTTAAACTACGACAAAAAACACGATTCCCTAAAACAATCGTCAGGGGCAGTTTAAATAGTCCGCGGTGTGTGTGGGAAGCGCGTAACCACAGATTATTAAAACTACCTTTGTGGAGTGTTTTAGAGGAATCGTGTTTTTATAAATAAGACCGCAACGGTCGATTCTCTTAAGTCACTTCGAAAACGCCGATTAAAAGAGTGTGGTGGAGATTTTACAAGGAAAAGATGTAGCCATAGATTAAATAAACAGAGTTTTAGATTAGTTTTAGAGGAATTGTGTTTTTATAAATAAGGCCGTTAGTCTTTCAATTATATTATCATTCAAATAAACTTAAGCGTGGCACAGGCAACTATAGACAGTCGAGTCAAGGAATTGGGTATTTGACAAAATATCAAATGAGTTACTTATAAAACGGAATTTTGTATGAAAATACTGGCGTATGACGTCACATTTCACAGCACTCTTTTTATTTTTAATCTATTTAAAAATTGTAATAACTAGTAGTTGACTAAAAGAGATACATTTTCCGTGATATTTTGTAATTTTTGTTTTAATCGAGCATATGAAATAATTTATTGTTGATCGTGTCAAATACCGTATTGACAAAAAATATATTTCCTTAGCAGAAGTGTGTTAGTAGTTAGTGTTAGTAGCAAAACCGTTCGATAACGATTTTGGCCACTAATAGAGTGGCAGCTGAATTGGTCTCATGACTTTATAATTTGGGCGAAATGCCGCGTTTTCACTATCTATCTATGTACGCTCGGACAGAGTGGGTCAGCTAGTAACTAAAACTGTAGCCCATTGTTGGGTACACACTTTGAGACCGGTGGTATCGGAGAGGTAGAACGTCGGCTTCTCATTCGGGATTCGTGGGTTCGAATCCTGGCATGTACCAATGACTTTGTTTTCTAAGTTTCGTACATTTGTGAAGTTGTAGTTGCAATACCACTCGCTAACTGTTAATGAAAACGTTCGTGAGGAAACCCTAGTATCTGAGTTATTTACATAACTTAGTGCTTGCTTCGTACAATGGACCAACTATGAGGGTAAGTGCGGAAATCTCAGGTTAACTAGAACTGTTGTGCATGTGCCCACACTTAGTGAATTTGAACTTTTCTCTAGTTTATGAACGTTTTGTTGAAAACGGTGTCGCTGCTCGCGCCAAAATGATCACAGATATATTGCTAAGAGTGATAGAAGCGGTATCAAATATGTAAGGAAGTATGGAAGCCTAAAAAGAAAACAGTAGGAAGTCTAGTCACTGAAATGGGAATAATACAGTTCCACAGCTTCATACAGCCCCACAAACTTCAACATTTCACTGCCACTTCAATTTTAAGACGTGGGAGTTTCTTCTAATAGTTTTGTTCTTCCGATTACATCCGAGTCAGCCCGGTTGAGTAGAACACGGTCCGAGTATACTAAGATTTGGCTGTTTTCATAAGAGTATGCTGAGATCGCCGGTGTAAATACAAATACAAAATCGTTTATTTGTGGAATGTAGGTGGATATATAAGTTGTTAAACACATTTATGTACTCTACATTCTGCAAAAATGCAAAAAAGCATACAAAAATTTTCATTACGTAGGTACAGTTTAACATGCAATAAGTACTATGTTAAATTTATAAGAAATCAAAGAGTCACAATCAAAGTCATCATGCATAGGTAAATTAAAGTGGCTCAACAGTTATTTGCAGAATTATTTATCATTTAAATAGTCAACAATAGAATAATAACATTTTTTAGTCAGAATCGATTTTAGCTTTAATTTAAAATTATTAATGTCAAGGTTTTTAATATCATTCGGAATTTTATTATAAATCTTTGGTGCTAGTCCAATTACACTTTTACTTAGTAGGGCTGTTTTTGAAGTAACATTTTGAAGCCTATTAGGATTTCTTGATCTATTAGTTTTTGTAAACAATGTTGGGTTCGTTTTTACAAATAAAGCAACTTCAAAAATATACATACAGGGAAATGTTAACAACCTCATTTCCTTAAAATATGGTTTGGTTGCGTTTCTAAATATAGGATTTTACTAAGAAAATACCTACTTAAGTTTCGTGGCGTCTCTTCAGATTTATCAAAAGAGAAAAAGACAGAGATTCAAGTATCAATCAATCAGCCCAAGTAATCAATCAGCAGCTTGCTTTCAAGGAAATGTTGGAGCCGTAAAGGTTTCGACCTTGTTTTATTTTTTAACAGACTTCAAAAAAGGAGGAGGCTATCAATTCGACGCGTATATTTTTTTTGGCTATGTTCCTCCATAACTCCGTCAAATCTTAACCGATTTCGACAATTCTGTTTTTGTTCGAACAGATAGAACTTCCCATTGGTCCCATTTTAATTTGGTGAAGATCTGAGATTGAGAACGTAACTCTTCAATGGACAGCAGTAAATAAGGCTTAATGGGGCACATCTTTTAGTAATATCGGTATGTTTCATAAAATAGCGTCAAAGTAGTCCCAATGTAATTTGGTGATGTTCTGGTGAAAACTTTCGGAGGTGGAAATTGAGAACGTCAAATTTTAAAGCAACTAATTAAGTAGGCCCAGTTTCATGACCAGCACATATATTTTGGGCACCGACTCCAAATTATACTTCTACAATACCTACATGTATACATACTTCTAATTATTTAAATTATTTCTAACTTTTTAGTGCTGTAGTGTTTCGAAGTAGGTTTTTATTTTTTCTTAAATTTTTTATTCGTTTTTCTGTACGACTGTCCAGTTGACATAAATCGTCTGCAAATCCTGCAGCCAAAACCTTGACCGCCACCCTCACCCGGGTTCGGATGCCAGTTCCCGATATTCTCCATAGTCTATACGGTTTTTGCCAAACAAAACTGATCTTTGATTGCTGGCTACTTGAGCCCAACCTCAATTGTTCTGTGATACCATTTCGCCTTGTAGTCTAGACCAGTTTCTGGTGTAATCCGTCTCCATGTGTAAATTTGTACTTATTGTCAGAAGGCCACGTAGTCGTTGAGCCCAGACAGACTATTCGCTATTAGACACACGTAAGTAACGTGCTATTAAGGCTGGGTTTTCAGAACGCGCGGATTTGTATGGGACTTATTGCGGTGCGCGAGCGAATAGTTGGAGGAAAAGTAAGCATTTTTGAAATTACAGAAATACAAATCCTATTAATAGTATTTGGACGACCGACGCGACGTCAGTAACACATTCAGTGATAGTCATTTTGGTATATTTTTTATTATCCAAAACTCTGTACAGTTGAAATAACACCATAATTTAGACTCATGTATGCGATTTTTTTATGCTATAAAGTTTAAAAAACCGGCCAAGTGCTTGTCGGACTCGCGAACATAGGGTTCTGTACCATATGCAACATTTGAATATTTCAAGCGACTAAAGTAAAAATGCGTTTATTAAAAGCTTAATATTTCGCAAACGATACCCTAACTCAAAAAATAAATTTTTCTACGCCCACAATATTTTTCAACGACCAATTCAACGATATCTCATAGTATGGTGTAGGCGAGAAAAATAATGCATACCTAATTTAGGTGTAGGGGGTACCCTAAAAAAAATGTTTTATTCTACCGTTTTGTCGGCGTGAATAATATACAACGTATGTAATGCCAAATTTCAGCTTTCTCTTACTAATCGGCTCTGAACTAGGCCGCGGACAGACAGGCAGACTGACGGGCATGGCGAAACTATAAGGTTTCACAGACACCGATCATTGTCTCACAAACTTTTTGCTTTGTTTTTAATTAAATCAATGGAAGCGCTTAATTTTTATTTTTATTATTATTATTGTTTTGTATGAATCAGTATGTATCACTAACATTTTGTTAGCATTTTTTGGTACTTCGATTTCGAAAATAAATAACTATTATTTTTCCGAAAATCATCTTTTTTTCTTTACTATAATATGTATTAACTGAAATGTTTAGAAATAATGTCTTGCCAGAGCAGTGTCCTGTCGAAATTATGCCTGGAGCAGAGTCCTGTCAGAGCAGAGTCCTGTCGGAGCAGTATCCTATCGGAGCAGTGACTGTCTGAGTGAATATTGTCGGAGCAGTTTCCTGTCGGAACTAGGTTTTACATTAACAAATGAAACACAAACCGCAACGTGTGGCACTACAACTCGATCTGACGTTTGCGATAGCATTTATTATGGAATTTGACAGATAGACGTTAAGCATCCTTCAGGATTCTTTGCGCATAACTAAGCCATTGATGGAACTGACCGAGTTGTATCTCTAAAATGCGTAACTCCTGAAACACGTAAGTTAGATTTTGTGTTTTGGATTTTAGATTTTACAGCAACTTTTGTTCTAGAGTTTTTCTCAAACTGATATTTTTCGAATTATCAGGGTCTGCATAATTTTATGAAATTCGCGTACCAATGACGCAGCCTCCTGTCATTGTCCTGCATGGAAACTCCAATTGAAAATTTATGAAATGAAACTTAAAATGTATACTGACCAGATGTCGTAAAAAAGTCGTTTAAGTGAGGCTAAATTAGCAAAGGAATTAGTAGGGAATGTTGCGTTGGTTTGGACATGTGGAGAGGATGAAGGAAGAAAGATTGACGAGCGAATGTGGGTGGAAGTGCCGGTAAGGGAGGACCGAGGCGGACGTACTTCGACCAAATAGGAGATGTATTAGCAAAGGGCAAAAAAAAAGTGTCCGAACCTGGTATGCGTGCATGCAACGACTAATGAATGTTGAGGAAGCGTAAGTGATCTGTCAGGATCGTGGCAAGTGGCAGTCTCTGGTCTCTGCCTAGCCTTCTGGGAAACGGGCGTGAGTTTGTGGATGGAAATTAGCACAATTAGCTAATTAGCTTTTATTAGCGCCTCAACGAAGCTTTAAATCTTCGATCGGGTATTTCGACATCGCCCTTAATAATATTTTCGACATCAAAACGCTATTGTTTAATTACGCAACTGTAATCGGCATTCGATGTCCCCGGACCTTCTAGTGATAAATCAATTAATTGGTTTCAGTTAACGCACGATAATGAGCAGCTTATCTGCTGTTATCGCTCGTGTTTTTTATATGAGACCGTAGCATAGTCCGCACGAATCTTTTTGGCGGTAATGTGAACATAGTCACACAGATCGTTTGTACATCGGTTACTGTCTCTACAATGTATGTACACTGCAGGACATAGGCCTCCTTCGTGGTTTTCACAAATTGACTAATAGTAATTTACTTCGCATCACACTATGTCAATTACTCACACATACACTGTAAGGACAGTAAGCGATGTGCAAACGATCCGATCTGTGGTGACTATGTTCACGTTACCGCCAAAAAGATTTGTGCAGACTATAATTTCTCTTTTGTTACTATGTCCAAAAGTGAAAAGGATTCCAAATGTCGAATGCAACGTAAATCGAGCAGCGCGCTGCACTAACGATTTGAGGCAGATTGCTGGCAGTGACTGGATTAGGATGACAGATAGTGTAACGTTGTAGACGTACATGTCTTTAATAAAACATATTTTAAACTAAAACTAGCCTATTTTCTTAATTTTAACAATTAACTACATAATAAATAAAATAAAACATTAATTAAACCTAATAACTACAACTAAATAAATTTTAAAAAACATAACTTCTTTTAAAGTACATTCGCACTGAAAAATACTGAAATGTAATCTGTAGTCATTAACAGTTTTTTGGTAGAAATTTAGTATCATGAAACTGGTCACACTATTTATTTTTGTAGAAATTTAGTATAATGAACTGGTAACATTTCGTGACCATTAGCTTTGCCATCACTGGACTGGAACGAACGCTTGCATCTGCTAAGATAAATTATTACTTTCGCATATACATAGTGCGACGTTAAAAGTACTTAATCTAATAGTCAGTGCACCTAAAGTGTCCTTAACCGTTCCGGGTCCGCTAGACAAGTCGCTGTATACCTGTGTTTTGCATAGATCCTCAGACCCCATATTGGGTAAGTTGTGAACAAGATTTTACTTATTTAATTTGTGTGCTAACATTTCTTAGCTTTTCAATCTTTCATTCATCAAGTTATGTTCATTTGTGTTATAATTAGCGATAACGGCATTCAACAGACCGTTGGAATATTCCAGTGGTCGCATCATGAATACCGTATCCTACCTTCATCTTTCCAATATTTTCACCTTTAAACTTATAACGTAAATATTTCTTTTAAATTGCCTTCTGCATTCATTATCTTTTATTTAATTTAAAGCCTACTTTATTCTTCGCCATTGTAAACTCCGTTCTGATTGTTTTCACCACGGCACCGCTTGCTACATAAGTACTTACCTACAATGCGTTGCCGTCGGTGGTAACACGGAACGTTATGGAATCATTCCTAACGTATTTCGTTGGCCATTCCAGGGTTTCAGTACGGGGCTTAGAAGACCTAGGCTTCGCTTGCTACGTACTGCTGCATCACCCTCTGCTTTGCTTCCGCCTCATCGGATATCCAGCGAAGCACGGCGACCTACAACCCTGCCAGTGGCTGACGACCTGTTCCACCGGCATCTGACCATCCAGGGGAGTGCTTAAACTACGCAGTGAAATCAGATACTAGGCCGACACACCACGACCCGTTCTACCGACTTAGGTGGCCTGCGGCCATCAATAAATTGTCTTTTTTTTGTTGGACTAACCTACCTCTTTTGTTTATCTCCCAATAGGGACCTTAGGTAAACAGGTAGGGAACGTCACAATAGAACTGAAGTGTCTTTTGGGAAGGTCTAAGTCCAGCAGTGGACGGTACGGGCTGATTGAAAACAACTCTCTTAGTGGTTTCAGACCATCAACATTTTTATGATAATGACAGGGTGTCTTGTATGTTAAAAATATTTGGTTTTTCAGAAAGGGCTTGAAAAGTGTCTTACAAACAAAGTATTAATATATGTCTATCCGCGTTACAACGCAACCATACAAACTAAAATAATCCTTAAATATTAACGAAATTAGAGACCACAATACCTGTGCAGATAATCCCCGATGCCGGGCCTTCTTTCTCACGCGAATCGGCCCGCTCCCGTCTATATTTGTGAAAAAACACTGACTACTACTTCATGTAATGAATGGATATTCGTCATACATATCTTTAGCTAATGATAACATGACATTACTTACCTTACTGCAACCTTGTTAAGCAACTCTCATTCACCACACACGCCTCACGCCTTTGAGTTTTTCAAGCACCACGCTTTTGTCTTCCTATGAGACTCGTGTGGCCTTTTGACGGTACCACACGATACTAAAATCTGATTAAGGCTATTGCTACGTCTGGCATTCGTCTCTTTCACACATTCTGACATTTTTAATAATGTAACCTGAGTAGCAAGCCGTTAATGCCACTAATACTGAAGAGGGATCTTCACTGGAAGATCGTACTCTGCATGTCACTATGAACACCAGCTCATCTGCTCATAGTCCTAGGACTGATTGCAGAGCAAATTATGCTAAGAAACAAAATATTGTAAAAATAAATACTTTTTACGGTTCCGTAGTCAACAAAGAACCCTTATAGTATCGCCATGTCCGTCCGTATGTCTTTCTGTCTGTCCACGGCTTATAACAGAGATTATAAATACTATATAGAGATCTTAAATTTGGCATTGAATAAAAGGTCGAAAAAAATATTTTTTTTATTTTTGGGTACCTCCCCTGCACCTAAATTAGGGATGCAATTGTTTTTTCGCCTACGCCATAGTGTGGGGTATCGTTAAATTGATCGTCTAAAAATATTGTGGGTATAGAAAGACCATTTTTGGATTTAGGATTCCGTTTGCGAAATATTTTTGTCAGAGTAGGGCGTCCCTCCCCTCTCCCGGCTAAACTGTTGATTGTAGAAACGTGAAAAAATTCAGGGCAGCAGCACACACAAGTAAACGAGTAATAGGCAACCAACTTATAAAAGGAGAACTCCGTACAAAATACATTGCATATTATTTTAATGAAGTTGTTAGTTCTGTAAAGCAGATAAAAACCCCCGACCGACCCGTGGCCCGACACCTACTTGGCCGGTTTTGTACAAGTCGTCTGAGGTTTTGCTAGGTACGTTTACGTACACGTGCTGGGTGCATTTTAATTGTAATTTGGTTTTTCTATAGGTTAGGTTTTGAGAAAACTTCCTACAAAATTTAATAATTTTAGCTAATAAACATAAACATTTACATACAGGCACATACATTGCTTCTGGCCCCACACTAGGATACCCTGTGTCGTGGGAACCAGAAACAACGACATCACAAACATGTAAACATCCAAGACCTGGGGTTTTTTTTTTTTTTCCCCAGCCGGGATTCGATAGAAAGAACAGATGGCGCTAGTTTGAGTTTCCCATCTTAGAGTCGAAGATTGGTTTCTATTTCAGTATAATTATAATAAAGTACTCTGGTGAATGAGTCGCGGGAGATCGCCGCGTCACGCCCCCCGGCCCGCATCCCACCACCCGCATAGTACTTAACCTACGGTGCGTGCTGAGTCAGGACTCAAGATGTCAGTGATTACGGCGCTCACAACGTAATTTAGAAAATTCTCGTGACCCATCGCAATACGTACCGCCCGCGACCCGGGGTTAAGTAACGCTGGGCTATAGGCTTATTCCTTACCATGCGAACAAATTCGGGGGCACTGCCAATCCCTTAAAAAACTCCTCAAATGTAGTATAATTGGCCTTTCACTTTACCACGGAGCTAGGGAGTGTCTAATGTTTATATGAATATGCAGTACCAGTTAACTTCACGAGTACAATTTAAATCACCCTCTAAACTAGTTTATAGAGTACTATAGCAATTAGCTTAGATGACGTGACAATAATATTGGTGGATCAAAGGTGGAAATCAAACATGTACGTCAGGCAGTAGATAAGTGCTCGTGAATAACTTGAATAACGTCATAAAGATAAAAAACGCTTGGAAAAAGGCTTGAAAAATATTAAATATAAAAATATAAAAACCCGACTTCTAAAGCAATCGGCACCAACCTCACAATATGTCACAATTGAATTTGTAGTCACTTAGTAGTCGGGTTTTTTGTTATCTTTTATTTCAGTTTTTTTTAGTAATTTAAATAAGTCTTAGTGTTGCCAATCTTTTAGTAATATCCGTATGTTTCATAAAATAGCGTGAAAGTAGTCCCAAGGTAATTTGGTGATAGTCTGGTGAAGACTTTCGGAGATGGAAATTGAAGCAACGAATTAAGTAGGGTAAATTATGGTTACAAGGGCCTCGTATATTTTTCTCCCGCTCCCACACTAAAAATTGAAAAATAAAAAATTTTAAATAAAAAATAAAAACCGACTTCGAAACACTACAGCACTAAAAAGTTACAAATAATTTAAATAATTAGGAGTTTCCCATATTTAGGTTGCCCAGTTTCATGACCAGGACATATATTTTGGGCACCGACTCCAAATTATACTTCTATAATACCTACATGTATACATACTTCTAATTATTTAAATTATTTCTAACTTTTTAGTGCTATAGTGTTTCGAAGTCGGTTTTTATTTTTTATTTAAATTTTTTTGCAGTTCTCTGTTTTTTTAACGTTTTACTTCCTATTTTAGTTATGCAACAATGCATACTAGCTAACATTGAAGCTACGATGGTGTTTCCTCAGATATTCTTTGTTACCTCGATCAAGTTCTAGCAATTATGTCGATCATTAACTACTGTATTAGATGCAATCCTGTTCACAAACTACACGTCTTTAAGCCATTTCCGCTGGAAAACAAGAAGTTTTTTTAACACCCTGAGCAAGGCCTACTCTCAAAGCGAGAGTATGAGCTTGATTACCAATTTACCACTATGCACACCGCGGAGGTGGTATACGAACACATCGGAAACTCCGGTTTCCTTACGATGTATTCTTTCACAGTTAGCGAGTGGTATTGCTACTACGAATTCTCAAATATACCTACGTACCTTAGAAAACAGTAAGATGACTCGAACAAAAATCCGCGCATTCGAGATAAGTTCGCGATGAAATCGTAAGAGCAAATTTTTATTTTAACTAACTTGACTGAATTAAAGTATGAATTCTAAGTCATATCCCGCGTCCTCCGAAAGTCATTCGTTAAAGTTATTTATCGGGCATCATACATATCGGGACCTGGATCTGTTTGATGTTAGGGCCGATGCGTTACCGCCGTTTTTTATGAAGGCTTTTCTGCCTTATAGAAGTCAAACAAACTGCTTTTAATAAACTCGAGAGGTGTCAGCATTATGCCGACAAAATTGCCTGAGTGTTGTAAATTTGCGACCTTGCCTCCTGCCGTTAAAGTACAGTCGACAGCAGGCCAACCTTTACATTTTTGTTGCAAAGTCGCCCTTAACGTAACTGATCAGAGTGCACCTATGTAAAGGATGAAGTGCTATCGACTGTACATAACAGTCGACAACAGTTCGACCCTTAACTTGAATTTGCAGAGGAAGACAATCTACTGTTAGGTTACAGCTGTCAGTTTGCTAAAATGCATATAAAAACAACGTTTAATTGTTTATTGCTTCATGTACTAATAGCTGCCTAGCTTTTAAAAGTAGATTGAGAGAGTTTTAGCGTCGAAGAAATCGGAGGTTAATAATTATTGTCTCATTAGGTACTACAGGGTTCGAGAAACACCTCTTTTACAGTTCAAATTACTAATCTCCCGAAGGACCATCCCACTTCTGAAACACGAAATGGGGCAGAAGTGTGATGGTAAAGATGAATAAGGCCAAATAACACTCCATTACTACATTTAATTCAACGAGTCAGCTTCTGTTCCTTGAATTGAAGACCGATTCGTTGCGTGTATACCGCCAATGTGCAATCATCATTAAAATTTTGTCTGTAATACAGTCGTGCACCTTCGACAGTGATGCATCTCTATATGGCTAGTGTACTTATAACGAATGGTCGGATTTATATTTGACGATAAGATATCGTTGGACTAGTATTCATACAACGTTCGCACAACGGCATTTGTAAATGTATGAAACTATCAGTCCGATCATAGTACTTTTATTGACTCGCGATGCTCATAAATAGTTACACATTTAAGGGGTCTAATCCCGATCACTTATTAGGTAAACGCCGGGAATTAAGGTTACCTAAAAACATTCCGATGATGTCGTGCCGTTATCGTCCAATGTGGAACCGGCTAATTCCGGATTCAAATCAATTGCAGGCTAGTCTTATCTATTAATATTAGGGGCCAGGTTGGCCCGGAACTCCTTATATGGCTTAAATTACTTCTACGACGGGTAAGGTCTTATTCCAGCAATGGACTTGTACTGGTTGATTGATTGAAATGAACAATAGAATAGAGTTTATTTTACATAACAATAGTTTGCTCGGCATTGTTGCAGTGAGCCGTACATTCCGCAAAACCTGACGGGCCTCACGATGGCGCTCGCCCGGGGGAAGACCGCGCCGATGGATGTGGTGCGGGTAGAAACCAAAACTAAAGTGAGTACCTGCCTACATTACATTACATAAACTCACTCCTGTATCTCGGAGGGATAAGCGGAGACCAGGGCCTACATTCTGTTATGGCATTGTTGTACATGAACGCGTCGATTTCATTTAAATCCCGCTCGAAGTCTTCGCGCGCGCACGTTCAAACCTTCTAGGCGTAAATGGGTATGAAATCCGTATGAAAAATATGTCACCTGACCCGACTGTGGCATTGTACTATAATACACTAACAGAATCGGGGCCCGGGGCTTGCCACTTGTCACGCTCCGGACAAACCTCCTTCGCTTCTTTAGCATTCAATAAACTCTGCATGTTTGCACGCTGGTTTTGGGCTACACTGGCCTTAAATCTATGAAACCTAGCATCATTTATGGCGCAGAGAAGAAATGATAACGGGTGGGACCCATTAGGCGCGAACCTCGGGCGACCCATTGGGCGACTAAGAGCGACCGCAGAGCAAGGACGTGGCAAGGACTGTGGTCTGTGACTCTATACGTATTACCGCGCCCTCGCCCCACGTCCCATCTGCGCGCCTTAAAAGGCACTCCAAAAATAGTGGAAATCACTCATGGCCCAGCCGGCTCCCTTCCTTGCTACGGCAATGATCATCATTATAATCATAATCTTGCCGTCATCGATAAGCACTGTTGAATAAAGGCCTCTTCGTTTCCTGGGATACGTAATTTCTGTTTCGCTGTGTAATGCTTCGTTTAGCAAAAAGCCTGTTGGGGTAAGGTAATATATAGAAGTGGTCTCTATCTATATAAATCGAATTTTAAAACAGCGCAAACTCAAAAGCTGGTCAAACTACATTTTTGCTGCGAAGTTGCCCCTAACGTAACTGATCGGAGTGCACGTGTATGAAGGTTGATGTGCTGTCGATTGTACAAGACATTGATTTCTTGTGAAATTCTAACTTTGTAAAGCGTCACAAAACGTGTGACTCGCGCCGTCATGCCACCTGTGTTGAAGAAAGAAACACTATTTCATTCGCCATTTAACGATGTTTGTTTGTTATTTGTATCTAACATGGACTCTAGCGGTATTAAAGGATTGTGTAACAAGATAAGATAATCAAAGCCTAGGATTTCGTTGTGTCTATGTTACAAATCCGTGGCACAAATCCTAGCCGTCAGGCAACTACCATATCCTTGAGCCACAAAATAAACACTACAAAGAGCTAACTCAGTCTTAAGCATAAACAGCCTGTAAGGGCACAGCCTGTGCCCTCAGAACGAGTGTGGGCGTTCACCACACGTGGCCACCGAGGATTGGCGAATTCAAGTATGTGATCATCTTGACAGGTTGCTCACGATGTTGTCACCGCTAGCGAGTGGTACAAGTGGTAGTATTGCTACTATAAATTGAAAAATGCATGAAACTTAGAATAGAAAACAAAGTTCATTAATACATTATTAGAACCCAGAATCTCACAGTCATGAAGAGTTAAGCTTCAGAAAACAATCGAAAGGCACTTGCGCTAACTACGTCCTCCCACACTGAGTTATGTTTCTGCAGGAAATTTTGTACAAGAGGGGCACGCCAGCCAAGCTGATATTACCCTATGCAATTGAATACGTCCTGCAGGGGTCACGGTTGTAAATATGTCTAATAAGTAGATTGCATGGAATTACTTGTGGCTGTTTGATAAATAAATCAATAACTTTGATTGTCCCCGCCGGTCAATTCCTTGGTGAATTGTAGTTTGAGTGCTAGAATAGATTATCCTTCTTGCAGTGCCTCTCCGCTATTGGATATTGACCGTCAGCTCCGCATATTTCTCTCTTCTATTTCCCAAGCTAATTAGATGTTCGAGGTTGGTCACTCTAGTCCATTTCGGATGTTACGGTGCCACGATTTTATTCTTTTTCCTGAGTACTTACTTTTTTAAGGTTACCACTCCACACCTTACCCTAACCTTTACCTCTATAATAACTCTATACGCTTTCTATGGCTCTATCTCGAACGGTAATATCGTATTAATGTCGCCCCCGATTTTTGTATACCTTAGGATCCTTCATGTAATAAGTCTTCATTTCCGATGAGGAAAATTTATGTAACTTAAGGGGAAACTGAAATAATTATTGTGTGACGTTTGGGTCCAGCGTTTGGCTAGAGCGGTGGTAGCCTAGTGGCTAGAACATTGGACTCGGAAGCGGGAGACCCAGGTTCGATTCGCAGGGCGGGCATGTACCTATGGATAGGACTTTGTTTTCTAATTTATATACATTTGTGAAGTTTTAGTAGCAATGCCCCTCGCTAACGGTGAAGGAAAACATCGGCGCTTAAAATCGCCAATCCGCGGTGGGCACGCGTGGTGATTAAGCCCATACTCTCTCCCTGAGAGAAGGCCTGTGCCCTACAGTGGGATGTATATAGGCTGCTTATGTATGTATGTTTGGCTCCAGCTTTATAAGCGAAAACTAGTCGAGAGCGTGTCGAAAAAATACGCATTACGAGACTTTGCACCGCAGTTTTTTATGTAAGTAATAAGTGTATGATTGAACCTTTATTTATAAATTGTGGGCACAAAAAACTTTGTTGACAACACCTTTAAAAGCTCAAAAGGAATTTATCTACTCATACTATAATACAAAGATTTAGAAGATTATAAAAGTGAAAACAAAACTCTTATGACAAACATTACGCATAGGCCAAAAATAAAAATAAAAGTTTTATTACGATACAGGTCTTGTATGGACACCTGTATCATAATATAACTTTATCTACACTAATGTTGTAACATTCTACTTATGTTTTCAATACTTGAGTTATAATTACTACTGTTATAGCGCAGACAACAAAACACTCAATTTAAGCAATTTCACATGATGGTATAATATTCACATCGATATCGTAAAATCTCATTATAACATCAATAAAACGCGACCAACTTGATTGCAGGGCCAATCAGGTTGGTCGCGTTTTATTGAAGCGCGCAGCTGCGCTCTCATTGGTTAAATTTTAATGGCGGCAAAATCACTGTGATTATACACGTACGCGTGAATTTAATTTTTAATTGCATTAGTGAAGATAAAGTAGTGTATGCAACTGCATATAACACGGGTATTAAAACACTCGTTACTATTATGAAACTCGCTGCGCTCGTTTCATAAACTCACACTCGTGTTTTAATACCCTTCATTATATGACAGTTGCATAAACTACTATTATCTACACTCATATCATAATCTTCAAATTAAGAATTCAAAGGTAAACACATATTGACAGGCTTTAAACAATACATAACTTTAAAGAAAATAAAAAAAAAGTGTAATATAAAGTTAGGTACATTAAAGGTCAGATTTTTCACTTTATTTTTTTTAAAGTGTTGCTGTGATCACGGAACAAAACTTAAGTTTTTTTTTAATGTCAAAAGTTGACTATAAAAAACCTAATTTCATTTTCGTGGTACCAAAAGTGCAACTAAAAAATAAATTTATAATTGAAAATTTTGTTTCATTTCGATATGAGTTTAGTTAATAACCGTAGATTTATGTATAGTACAAAGCTTGTCAAACGTGTTTTCCTTTGATTCCTTACTTTGAAGATTAAGACATGAGTGTAGATAAAGTAGTGTATGAGACTGCACATAACTTGGTATTAAAACACTCGCCAATGCTATTAAAAAACTCGCCAAGGCTCGTTTTTAAAAATCTCGCTCGTGTTTTAATAACCCTCATTATGTGACAGTCACATAAACTACTATTTCAATCATAACAACCGATTAACGAGTCCGCGGCGCCGCAACACGCATGCGCAATCGATGTTTAAACAAATTTGGTTCTGTTTGTAAAATAAATTAGTTAACAGTATTGAAAATAACAGAAATGAGGTCAACATTAACATACCCTCTCCTAGTACCTCCAATAACGCTTCGTGTCCGGTTCAAATTCAATTTCATAATTGTATTATTCAGAACATCAATAATTTATTATAAGTAAAATTAAATTTGTTGATATTCAGCGTTTTATTTGCAATATTATTTTATGTATGAGAGTAGATAAAGTAGTGTATGACACTGTACATAACTTGGTCTTATAACACTCGCCTATGGCTCGTTTTTTTAAAACACACTCGTGTTATAACAACCCTTATTATGCAACAGTATCATAAACTACTATATCTACTTATCGGTAGGGATAACACGACAGGCGTAGACTGTACCCTACGCCTGTGCCTAAGCTTCACCGTCTCCTTTAGGCCTTCTTTCGAAATATTACAGACACATAACCTCCACAACCAATACCTATTCTAATAATTCATAATTGGGCTTGGAAGCCCCAAAAAAACCGGTTGTGTCGTCCACCAATTATTATTATGACGACAATCAAAGTTAATACAGTCAATCATAATTTACGCATATTGCCAGCTTATTCCGTGCAGATTAATGCATTGCGTAAGCTATTGCCGACTGTATGCAATATTACTTGACTGCTTGCAGCAAAAATAGGACACAAAGGCTCAGCGCCTGATAACATCGTACCTATCTAATAATCATTGTCATTATATCCACGCGATATACGTTTATTTTATAACTTGCCCTTTGTGCGATAATCGTACGTATACTGCTTGCAGTAAGAGCTGAAGTGACCCTCGTCATGATCAAACCTATCGCTGAAATGTACTCATTAGTTGATCGAAATCTTTTCTCTAATCATATAAGGTAGGTTCTCCCCCCACGCGATAGTTTGTTGGCTTATCCTTTGGGTTGGCTGGAGTAAAAATCTTGTAGAGACTAAAATGAAGAACTTGAAAAAAAAATTGAAATTATGCAGGATATGATAGTAGGTACAGTCTGTAGTCAATCTGTAGTAGACCAAACCATTTATTTAAAAAAATATATTTTCATACTTGGATACTTCAACTTTTTTTTTTTATAGTACATTTAAATATAAAAACATCATCATCATCATTCAGCCACAAGAAGTCCACTGCTGGACATAGGCCTCCTCCATGGATTTCCAAAAAGACCGGTTGGAAGCGGCCTGCATCCAGCGTCTTCCTGCCACTTGAATGACGTCATCTGTCCATCTTGTGGCTGGTCGTCCCACGCTGCGCTTGCCGATATGTGGTCTCCATTCGAGAACTTTTCGGCCCCATCGGCCATCAGTTCTGCGTGCTATGTGCCCCGCCCACTGCCACTTCAACTTACTAATCCGCTGGGCTATGTCGACGACTTTCGTTCGTCTACGGATCTCATCATTTCTGATTCGATCTCGTAGAGAAATTCCGAGCATAGCCCTTTCCATAGCTCGTTGCGTGACCTTGAGCCTTCTTATGAGGCCCATAGTGAGAGACCACGTTTCAGTGCCATAAGTCATCACTGGTAACACACACTGGTTGTATAATTTTGTCTTGAGCGATTGAGGTATATTAGACGAAAAGACTTTTCTAAGTTTCCCGAAAGCTGCCCAGCCGAGTTGGATTCGACGATTGACCTCTTTCACGAAGTTGGACCGGCCTAGTTGGATTGTTTGTCCTAAGTAGACGTATTCGTCTACAACTTCGAGAGTCGTGTTCCCCAATGTTATTGGGGTGGGCACAACACGAGCGTTCGACATGACCTTCGTTTTGTCCATGTTCATTTTAAGGCCCACACGTTGGGAAACTCGACTGAGGTCGTCGAGCATTATGCCGAGGTCTTCCATCGTCTCTGCCATGACTACTATATCGTCGGCAAATCGAAGGTGCGTGATGTATTCGCCATTGATATTGATGCCGCGTCCCTGCCATTCCAGAAGCTTGAAGGCATCTTCCAGTGCGTTCGTGAACAGTTTCGGAGAGATAACGTCTCCCTGTCTCACGCCTCTTCTCAATGGAATTGCCTCCGAATTCTGCTCCTGTACTCGGACCGACATGGTGGCGCTGTTGTACAAGCACTTCAGCACCTCGATATACCGATAGTCAATACGGCAACGCTGGAGAGACTCGAGCACTGCCCATGTCTCGATCGAATCGAAGGCTTTCTCATAGTCCACAAACGCTAAGCAGAATGGCAAATTATACTCCTCAGTCTTCTGTATAATTTGCTGCAGCGTGTGGATGTGGTCTATGGTACTAAAGCCCTTTCGGAAACCGGCTTGTTCGGGAGGCTGGAAGTCATCAAACCTGCGTTCGAGACGATTCGTGAGGACCCTCGAAAACAGCTTATAAACATGGCTCAGAAGCGAGATGGGTCGGTAGTTCTTCAATAGAGAGTTATCCCCTTTCTTGAAGAACAGCGTCACCACGCTTCTGTTCCATGCTTCTGGCGTTTTTCCTTCGAGCACGACGGAATTGAAGAGCTTCTGAAGGACTTTAAGTACTGGTGTTATATAAAATATAAAATATGATGGTATATAAAAACATAACATAACATAAACTCACGCCTGTATCCCAGAGGGATAGGTAGAGACCAGGGACTGCCACTTGCTACGATCCTGGCAGATCACTTTCGCTTCCTCAACATTCATTAGTCGTTGCATGCACGCACGCCGGTTTCGGTTACTTTTTATCTTGCCCTTTGCTAATACATCCCCTATTTGGTCGAAGTGTGTCCGTCTGGGTCGTCCCTTACCGGCCCTTCCACCAACATTCGCTCGGTATATTTGTTTCGTCAATCTTTCTTCCTTCATCCTCTCCACATGTCCAAACCAACAACGCAACATATAAATATACCCCTTAACAAATTAAAAGTTTGATCAGCTGTCAACGCCGTTACGTGGTTTGCGCACGCGTAATATCTCGTTTTATAGTTGTTGCGGTGTCTAATTTATATGATCTAACACAGTGACAATGCATTACACGTGGATAATGTACGAAACATCATCGTATCTTTATTGCTGAAGGTCCTGTCCATGTTAATTGATCTGCCGCCACCGTTATCTGTTATTATAGCGGCAACAGAAATACATCATCTGTGACAACAACTGTCTAGCTATCACAGTTCGTGAGATACAGCCTGGTGACAGGCATACAGACAGACAGACAGACAGACATTGGACTTTTAGTAATGGGTGCCTTACCTTTTGGGTACGGAACCTTAAAAAGATTTTAATTTCGCGTTTTCTTTAAGATTTTCCTGTTATTAAGTAATAAGAGAATACAGAAAAAAAAAGAAAATCCTAAAATACCATTGAAACAAAAACGAAGGACATTTTGATCAAGACTGAATTTTGACAAACAACACTAATCGAAACTTAAATATTTAAAATGTTTGTAAAGAAAACATAACACATCCGCATCGTCTGCCAAATTGCTGCGTAGGGGCTTCTAGACGGACTAGCCTACACTTAATGAAATATGTGGCTACAAAATTGCCGACTATATCCCGAAAATACAAAAAACATTTTACAACATGGCTGGAAAACGTATATCCCGGCAATATTTCTGCAACCGTTGTGGATCATTATTTTATCTTTACACGGTCTACATACATGGCTTGGCTAGTATGGCTGCAATGGCGGACGAACTCAAACGCGTTGCATTAGCTTATATTGTTTTAAAATCAAAGTTAAAACAAAAAAGAGAGGAAAAATGTGGATTCGACCTTATTTCAATAGGCGTGATACATTAGATATTTTAAGTCTGGAAATAAGACTCGATGAAAAATTATTTAAAGACTTAGCACGAATGTCAAAGAGTGACTTTGAACAAATTATTCACAAGATTAGACCAATGACACAAAGAAAAGATACTAACATGAGGAAAGCTATACCTGTTGTTACAAGATTAGCTAACACGAACATAGCCTATGGCCTATGCTACTCGAACGAATCGCGGCAAACTTCACGTAGCACGAAAAAGGCACGCACAGCGAGGCCGTAAAGCGATACTTATGGCTGAGAAATATTGCTGTGTTTTCGATTGCAAAGCGATCGTTCCGGCCATAGACCATGGGCTGGGATAGTAAACATTCATCGGCCACACAAAAAATATGTGCCCATATATCCCGGCCATGCTAAAAATATTGCCAAGTATTGCAGTCTAGCCGTAAATGCTGGCTAATGCTACCAGCCACACTGTTGCAGCTACACATTTTCGTGAAAATATGGCCCGTCTAGAAGCCCGTACTTATAGCCAGCCGCAGAAAAAGCTCTTTCGGCTTCCACACCAGTCGGCGGTATTTATTTTAAGGCTGTATATGTAAAAAAATATGCATATTTACCCATTGACCCCCACCAGATCAGTCAGTCCAAAAGTAACCAGATCTCCGATCACCATTCCAGATAATGTTCTCGTTCCTGTCCGTTGGCTGGGGCCTCCTATCGGACATCGACATCGAGAGCGAGCGGCTGCGGGCCATCGGCGGCCAGCGCTTCACCGTCTGGGCCATCGCCCGCCTTCTCAGCCTCAGGAAGTACAAAGGTGTCATTAGCTACTGTAAAATAAAAGACATAGGCAACCTCCCGAAGCCCAAACACCCGTTAGTCCTCTCCCATAGCGTAAGCCAAGACGGCGCCCTGGACTCTCCCGACGCCGAAGCCTTCATAGACTGCGACGAAAACTCCGACGTTTTCACAACGACAGTGAACGGGAAACGGCACCAACGCGTGGACTCTTGGTACTCTGTGAACTCGAGGCGCAGCGCCTTCTTTAGCACTCGAGGGTCCGAATACCACAGTGTGACGAGCAGTACGTCGGAGATGAGGTCGCCTGTCCACGCTTGCATGCACGGTCCGGCTTCTAGACTACCAACGCTCATGTCCTCTTTGCCAAACCACTGGGTGCACGAGGAAGGCGAGTTCGTCATGGCGCACATCGCCTATCAATCCTACATAGGTGAGGACCTCATGTTTGCGCCCAGATCGCAACTGTCTGATGGGGTCATGTGGATGCTGATCATAAAAGCAGGCATTTCCCGTGCGCAGCTGTTCTCCTTCTTGGTGAACATCAACAGTGGCGGACACGCGGATATTCAAAATGAATATATAAAGATGCTGCCAGTCAGTGCGTTCAGGATAGTGCCGGAAGGCACAAACGGTACCCTAACAGTAGACGGCGAACTAGTTGAGTACGGACCTATACAGGCCGAGATTTTCCCAAATATAATTAATCTTTTAGTGCCGGACTCCGAGTAGCTAATGTCGATGGTTGCAATGTGCGGTGTGTGTTTTGGGGATATGTCAATACCTATTTACACATTTTTATCTACCTTACCTACCTGTTTACTTTATGTAGATCGAGGTCTAAATATTTATTATCTGCATGCGGCCTAATAAAAGCGTAAAATAATTCTGTAAATTTTGTTGGTTAATTTATTATATTTTAATGTGTTCTAATTTAAATCGGTTTCAAATTATGTGATATAACAATTTAGATTTAAAATTGTAGTGGCTAGTCAAAAGCGTCTAAAAGCTAGTGCCAAAACCTAACAAACTATTTGTTTATAGTGAAAGGAATTGGTATTGTGTATTCGCTCAAGTTATGAAGCAATTATTTGGTATGAAATAAATCTATATTTAAATAAAACCAAGTCGGGTTGGCTACACAATCTTTAACTCAAGAACAGCTGGACCGATCTTTATGTTCTTTGATTGCGGGCAAAGTTCGTTGGGCCACTGCTGGTAAAATATAAACGAGCAATATCATTACAAAAAATACATATTGCTCCATCATCCTGCCCTATTCTCCAACTTTAACTGGGTGAATATTAATTTTGTTCAATTCCAAACTGTCATAATAATGTTTGCCAGTTCGGCCTTGTGAAAATGGAAAAAAATCCACCCAATTGAAAGTTATACAATTAAGGCGCTGGTTGATTTAAGTTCCTTTGTAAGTACCTACAACCTACTTGATTAGGTAAAAAATAATGTATTGAAATCATCACAAAGTAATTATTAATTATATTATATGAGTAAGTGTTTTCTGTCTTAGTTATTGTACTGAATGCTTGCCTCATTGTTAAGTATTGTAAAACCCCGGCGAGCCAGAGTGGTTAGTAAGTGAAGCTCGTTTGGATGTTTTAGTTAAATATTATTGGGATGGGTTTGTTATTAGTTACTTAACATATTCACGAGAAATTGTATATTCAGCAGTTTAAAGTGAATTTTAAAAACTTTCTGTGATAATAATACATAAATCGTTTCGCCATATCATATTATATATTGTAGTGTATAAATTGTTTCGCAGTAATATGAGTAATTTATACGGAAAATCAGAGAATTCACCCCTTGTCTTCTTAATAGCAATGTCGTGGACAATTAATCGAACATTATACTTTTGTTACCTTAACCCCCCTCACCTGGAAAATAACAATGGTTTTCAATTGTTATTTTCAAGGTCAGGGTTAAGGAAGTAAAGGGGTTCCCTGAGGTTCGCTAGGGCTACAAATGAAGGAAAAAAAATACATGTCTTCTTTTACAGATCGTTTAAAAAAAAAAACAAACGTCAGATCGATATCTCCCATCATGGGCAAAAATAGTGATTTTTAAGACCCATGGCGGTGAACCTTGGGCAAAAAACCAAGGAATTACGCCAAAAACGCCCGTTTCACGTGGGTCCTAGAAATGCCTTTTAAAATGACTGAGAGATCGATTTTTTGCAAAATTTATCTGTAAAAAAGATATGATTTTTGTCCATTGGTGGCGCAAGTGTGCCGCATGGAGCTCCTTAATGAGTAGAGTGTACAGTACAAATCAAAGTTGATTTGTTGCCGACCGTACCTACGTCGTAATGTAAAAATATTAAAGCACTATTATGTTCATATGTAACAATAACACGTACCTTGCATAATTAGTTAAGTGAATTTAAAACAAAGTTAACCACATTTTGAAGAAAATAGTATTTTTCATACGTGATATCTATTACCTACTCAATGAATATTCCAATATTGTACATACCTCTTAATAATTACTTACGAAATTACTCTAAACCGATGTCCGTCCTCACTACTCTAGAAGTCAGTATGGCTTCAATTAAGTTCATTTAATTGTTCCTGTTAGTAATAGATACAACTAGTGGTTTCCGATAGTACTTTTTTATTCCTGCACTGGTTCTCTGTATAAGAATTTGAGGATGACCTGCTATAAAATATTGCATAAAACAATTAATTAATATTACAAAGCTATAAAGATAAACATACTTTGAAGTGTAAAGTTTGGTTTCATTAATTTACGAACTAAATGCTCTTAATTGAAGTGCTGTATGACCATATTGATCTCGAGAGTAGTGTTGAGTAAATTACCACAATTCATGTACCTTTAATGAAGGCGTGACTCAGGTCACAAGAGTACATTGATTGTTGTAAGAAGTGAATTGATGTTCAATGCCAATAATTCTAGAGATATTTCGGATGATGTTATTTCCGCACACACCTCAATATATCTTTTTTATGCATTACCGCTTCAAGTCTTATACGCACAAACAAACACGCGAAGTGCTCGTTGGGGCGTTTATTTATGTAAAAACCATCTGTCAGACACGTCTCTTCACTTGGCTAGTCGTATTCGCGTATTTGCTGACGATTTATATAGCACTATAGCAGGGCTTCCCAAACTTATTTTGAGTCTGACGCCCTTGGTACTTTACCATTTCTTAGCGAAGGATGTGCTTGCATTTTATGCTTAGCTTCTCAAACGGGGCTTAAGTATGAAAATTGCCACTCTCATATCGTTCTCTACATTTATCCGACTTCAAAAAAGGAGGAGGTTATCAATTCGATGCTTATATATATATATATATATATATATATACATATATACACACGTATATTTTACGATATATACTTGTTCTTTATGACTGCAACTTTTTCGCATCACCCAGGGCGTCGCTACGAACAGTTTGGGAAGCCCCGCACTATAGGTTTTACGAAATCTCTGCTAAACATTCGTCAGAAAACTCGGTGACGGATGGTTAATATTTGCTAAATACAAAATACTAGTGGCCAAGTGACGCGGCGGGATTATATAATTACAGGACCAGGACAGGACCATTGGTGGTGGGTCTTGTGGGTGGTGGATTGGTCTAGGGTGATGGTCCAAACCCTAATACATGTTTGCAGTAACGTAACATTTGGGGTGTCCCTAGACAATTCCGGGATAGGGAGGGCCCATCTGGCTTCCCCAACTACACTTCTGGTCAGGACCACAGGCATGAATCTAGCTATACAACTCAAGCATGCCTGCTTTGTGTGCCCGACATAAGTGCCAGGCGCCTCTGTGGCCGCTACTTTAATACTTCAGTAAACATTCTGTTGTTATTGCAGTCGGATATCCTCAAAAATTGTCGAAATGCCTCCTGTACCTTAAATATATACAGAAAAAATACAATGAAGGTGAGCACCCAAAGAAGATGAAACATTCCCTTCCATCACAGTAGGTAGTAAAAATTAGCACAATTGGTTTTCATAGGTCAGTTACATTTAGGTGAACAACAATAAATAATTGAATTGAACTTCACAATGCAAAACAATGGCAGAAGTGACTTTTTACTCTAGATATTTCTACCTTCTCATATGCCTTTATGCATTTATATCGCCTACTTCGGAACTAAGATATCAGGTTGTGCTCGTGTTACTAATCACCTAAGTTCAAGGCAGTACTAGCAGTTCTAATTTATAAAATTTTACTATGTCTTAGTTGCCAAATCGTTTATTTTCTTCCATCACTAAAGACAATACCTGTATGGCTCATTTTTAAAATTTATTTGCAATAATTTTAATCTAAGCACTATATCTGGATCAATAAAATAGGTAATGAATATTCAGTGATTGATAAGTTCAAATTAAAGTAATTTTTTTTATGAAAACTATAACATCTCTCGTATATAACACCAAGGAGAAATTTTATGTGTTGATAATAAAGAAACTGATGTTGAAATAATATGATCAGCCTATGTAACATTCCATAGCATTTATGTATCTATTTAGTTCGATGCAAAATATTGTATGAGATTTCATTTTTGTATTATAGGGTTAGACATTATTTCTTATTGTGAATAAAAGGTTTTACAGAAATGTTAATAAATAACTTTGAAGTTAATACTCTGGTTTCATTATAATGAAGTAAAAAACAATATAATCATAATCAAAGATAAATTTATTACCAAGTTATCGGTTTTAGCACTTTAAACTAATACCTAAACTATAGTCCTGTCAAAATAGATAGTTTGCATTTAATCCCGACAAGCTGGATTCTTCTATATGTCCTAAATACGTTATAACAAATGCTACGTCAAAAGTCCCCATCGATCCCGCTTGTGTGTTGTTTTTTATCTGAGGTCAAAGGGCACAATTTTTTGTTTTTGGCGTATATCACTGAAACGGTGAGAGTACCGGAAAAATGGATGTATAAGTTTGCAGATCATAAAATTCTCTACAAAAAAGGTATCGACACTTTTTTCCTAACAAAGCACCATTTTCGAGTTATAACAATTTCGAGTATGTCATATTTCCAATTATATGTACCCATTTCTGCACCACCTCTGAAGTAATGTATTCGGCGCGTTTTATGGTTCCGCAGTCAACAAGGAACTCTCATAGTTTCGCCATGTCCGTCCGTCTGTTGGTCTGTCTGCCTGTGGAATCTCCGGCAGAGATCCAACTATGTTTAACACAAGGACTTTAAGATATAACGCGGGAGCTAGAGAATATCACCAGGGACGTTGTAGAGCGCTCAGAGGTGAGACCCCAAGGTGAAGGCCTTGTAAGGCTCTCCTCTGAAGAACAATTTTACTACAAAGGAGCAGATAATTCAACCTCCACGGCCTAGCTCAGACATTATTTGTACTAGAAAGCTTAAAATGCATATTCAACCTCCACGGCCTAGCTCAGACATTATTTGTACTAGAAAGCTTAAATTTGGCAAAAAATATGCATTTTAATTACGCCGACAAAAAAAACAAAATCTTAGAAAAAAAAAATTCTACCTCTACACCTCCCATAGCGTGAGGGATTGGATTGGTCGTTTAAAAATATTGGAGGTGAAGAAAACCCATTTTTCTATTCAGGAATCTGTTTGCGAAATATTAAGCTTCAAAGCGCAAATTTTTGTAAGAAATCATGATAAATCGAGATCGGTGCTTCGTAGGGAAAAAAGTATTGATACTTTTTTGTAGAAAATTTTACAATGTACACACTTGGTTCATCTATTTTTCACCGTTTTAGAGATATAAGCAAAAACCCTCGATAAAAACACGCACAAGTGGGATCAATGGGGACTTTCGACTTAGTATTTGACAAAATATCAAATGAGTTACTTTTAAAACGGAATTTTAAAAATACTTGCTTATGACGTCACATTTCAGAGCACTCTTTTTATGTTTCATCTATTGTAATTGTAATAACTAGTAATTGACTAAAAGAGACACATTTTCCGAGATATTTTGTAATTTTTGTTTTAATCGAGCATATGAAATAATTCATTGTTGATTGTGTCAAATACCGTATTAATGCGGTCAGTATTTTTTTTCGTCTATTTTGACTGGACTATTCGTTGTTTGGTAATTATTACTAATCCCATTTTATTGGAAGGTACAAATTTATCAGAAAGAATGTGAAGAAAATATTTTCATGGTCAAATCAATTGATTTTAAAAATAGCTTTCTTATAACATATTGAAATTGTTTACATTTACTAAAAACATATGTGATAACACAAATATTACTCAATTGAAACTTAAATGTATTTTTTTAGTATCAAATGCATTTCACTTATTTTCACAACAAGCAAACGATTTGTCACTCAATCAAAACTAATAATGTGAAAATTTCCTTATCTAATAATGATACTTACAGAGTAATACTTAAATAAATTGTGAGCTTGTATAGGCAGTTGTTTGGAAACAGTCTTGTATTGGGGCATACTTAATTACCTCAATTTGAGGCAGTCAAGGCTGTCCAGTAGGTTCTGGACCTCAGAGTCAACTTGCTCATGCGTACTGACTCGCTCCAGTCTTTCTCTCACAGACTCAAGGTTGCCCGCATCTGCCTTCTGCACCTTCATATACTTTAACATCATCTCCACAACCATGCAGATCTCTCCTATCAGCTGTGGGAAGTGCCCTGCCCCACTCGGACGCATTTGAATAAGCTTGAGCTTACTTTGAGCCAGCTGAATTGGATTCCTTCCATTCTTATCATTGGAGTTTACATCTGTGCCTGCATCTAGCAGCTCAATAACTACTCGGATATGATTCGTGCAAGCAGCCAGATGAAGAGGCGTATTGCCTAGAGTGTCTTTTATGTTAGGGTTGGCTCCATGCCTCAGTAGTGTCTTGACTACATCTAAGTACCCACGACAAGCTGCCAGGTGTAAAGGGCTCCTTTTGTGTTCATCTGATGAGTTGGGGTCGGCGCCGCATAGCAGCAACCTCTCCACCAGCTCAGTGTTGTTCGTGGACGCGGCGAAGCGTAGCTTCTGATTCTTAGACGAGCAGACAATACCACCGTAGCGGTACTTCAGTCTGCAGTGCCTGGCTTTAGTAGAACATTTGATTTTACCGATGTAATCGTGGGGATTAGGCTCCTCTAAAAAGTCCACAGGCATGGGCTGCCCCGACTGGGTGATAGGTATCGCTGGCGGGCTGAATTCCAAAATACACGACGAATGATCGAATAGAGGGTTGTCACTGCTCTCGTTACTGGTGTCTACACCTGAATCTGCCATGGTATCGCAGAACATACCAAGAAACACAAAGACCTACTTTTGCGCCAAATAAAAACAAGACAGAAAAACAAGATTGAAAAAGAGAGAGGTGGTCAATAAAAAATAGCCACAGACTAAAGAAAAGCGTCAAAAATCGCTATCGTGATCGCTACACGTTCGGATTTTTTTTCCAACCGTATGACAGTTCATTTGTGTCTATGAAGTCTTTATTTGTGCCACAGACTAATTCATACTTGACATTGACATAACAGTTCCTGACAGCATTTGACAATTGACAGAGCAATCGGCCTCGAAACGAATTTTCCAACGCTAATTTACCAATATTACTGCGCAAAGCATAAAACAAGACATGCAACAGCTATCCATATTCATGGTAAGTGAATAAAACGGTGTTTTTTACGAGCCGAGTCGGGTAGTACGTGAAGTAACGTTTCTAACCTATATTGTTTGCCGCAAGGATATCGAGAGTTCACGTTCGTACATCGACGAGCTGTACTCGTCAGACACAGCGAGTGTTGTTGAGGCACTGGTGACGCTGAAGAATGCCGTGATCGGCAGCAACCGGCAGAAGAGCTCCGTGATCCAGCAAGGCGTAGTGCCGCGGTTGCTGCAGCTTATGTCTGACCCTAACATGGACCCGACAATACGATTAGAGGCGACTATAACCATTGGTAAGTTTTAGCTTTTTGATCACAAAATTACTCAGTACTTTTTTTAAATTACTACTAATTACTAAGTACTTCTCGTAAGAGCTACATAATTGGTCATATTGACCCTCCCTCTGCTGTTTGTATCAAACTAAGATTGTATTCATTATTGCTACAAAAAATAGCCAAAAGTTAAATGATTAAAATGTATTTTAAAAGCACTATTATTAAAATTAGACACTGAAATAATTGCCCTGTCTACATTTTACAATAAATAACCTTGCAAGAATGTTGCTTAAGTTTTTAACAGTGGTTGCACCATCAGAAGTGAGAGTCATGGCAATAACTGTATTTTGATGGATTGAGTAAATTCTTAATACTGGTAGCTACTCCTTCAATACCTACTTAGTGTTGTGATTTTAAAACTTGGAAAATCCTCTACCTTTTCTGGCATTGTTATAATTGTTAGTTTATGATTTTGAGATAGCTTATAAATCAAGGAGCTTTAATCATTTAACAATTCTGCTATGAGTTTATCATTACTATTCAATTGAATTAATTAAAATTTTCTTACGAAAAATTTTAGACAAGGTCATTGCATATTAATAACTTCTATTATAAATTTTATAACGGACAAGAAGTTAAGTTTTTTGTATAGCAAATAAACTTTTTATTTATCTATCTAAATATGGAGAAAGATGGAGTAGTGGCCGTCTTGAGTATTTCTCTCTAGACTGGTGATATGGGTGCGGTTCATGTGTCTAGTTGTAGCTTAATGCTGTTTTCCTGCATTTGAAAGTAAAGTAAGTAATGTTTTAGCATTTAAAGTTGTTGACAGCTCTCATAGAATTTTTCTTACAGACTGATTTCTGTTTAATATGATTTGAGGAAAGATGGTCAGAGTCAATTTTGTTCACTGGCTTTTTCTTCAATAGAAATTCAACCCAAAGGTAGGGTTATGTTATCGAAACAAAAGTATTGATACTATACTCATGAGTAGTATTGCATCAAACGTAATTGATACTGGTATAGTACTTGTATTAAATGTATTGAGTTACTCAGGTATCGAGTACTTTTGGCATTCAATTATAGTGTAAATAAAAAGACAAATTTAATTTAAAAGGATGTTTATTAGAATAAGATTATGTTGTATTACAATCCAACTCATCTTCCAAGATAAAAATAATAATTTGCTGACACTTGAACCCAACAGGCGGGTTCAGGTCTCCGTGATAAGGGCTCCAGCTTTCGAAAATAGACACTCCGCCAGAACTGACATACCCAGTATTATAAGAAAATGGATTGCAAGCTTATATAGTCCCGGGAACACCGTTTTCATATCTTCCCACTGCTGCAACCTGTTTGATTTTAATGGGAACAGGGTTAGCGAGATATAAATTTATCTCGTCTCTGTCAGTGGTGCAGTGCCTACTTGTTTGCGCTAATATTTGGTGGTGTCCCCAAAAGTCGTCGACCTCACTGACAGTCGACGAGTTTCGGCTTACCGTTGGTGAGGAAGCGGAATCCCTTTCACAGTTAACTGTCCTCCTGATGAAACTTATCGCCTTAGCGCATACGTTTTCGTCTTTGAAATGAATATTTTTTGAATCGTAGGTCTAAAATTGTTTAAACAGCTAAAAGGTGGTTGGGTTCGACGTTTGCATAGCGTCGTTCAATCTCTTTCAGTGCCTTTTCTTTCATCGCATTACAAATTGACAGCTTCACCAATTTCTGACGGGGACTTCCCTTAGTCCTACCTAAACGTCAAGATAGAACTATAATAGAGATGTATGGATACAAGAAAAAAGTATCGAGTAGTGTGAAAAGTATCGATTCGAACTCACTATCGTAATAAATAGTATCGAGTACTAAATTACTCAGTATCGTAACCAAAGAATTCAGTACATCGAATCGGTATCGATACGTTTAGGTAATCGATTAGTTTTCAAAATAACCGGTTATTATTGGTAAAAAACGGATTTTCACCGGTTTTCTTAGAACTGGGCATCACTACTGTGGTTTGATGTCTTTAATCTGTCTGTGGTCTGAAGTGTTGTGAAGCGCTATATAAATTAAAATCGTTTGTGAATATTTTTGATTTGGTTTGCTTTGCAATCAAAAGATGCCTTTAGATAGCGAAGAACTAACTAAGTATTTAGAGCCGTCTACTTCAATAAGAAATCGTGATGAAAAAGAAATTGAAAATAAGCTCAATGAAGTTTGTAAGGATGAGAACAGCCTGCTATTACCATGCAAAAAAAGACGCACAGGGTCTGAAGAACCGATCGAACTAGAAGTAATATCTAAAGAAAAATTTGAAACTTTCTTGTGTAAGCAAGAGTCTGACCTCGAAATTAAGCAGGAGGAATCCGACAAGGAATCCACTGACTCGCTTTGTGTCGCGCTTACTTTAGGCGTAGCTCAGAAAAAGAAGTTATGCAGCTCTCTGCTGAAGACCTACTGGAATATGGAGAGACTTTCACAGGAACTGAGCACCCGAGAAAGTTGTATAGAGTTTGCAGAGGATCTTGGTCTCATACCAACCTTAAAAGTATGTAACAGACATAAAAAACCAATGAGTGTAGACCTTTTTTGTAAACCCTTGGGAAGCTTTAGATGCAGAAAGAAAGGGTGTGATACACACATAAGCCGTGTTAAAGGAACCATGTTTGAGCATTTTTCACATTTGCCTCTACAAATAACCTTCCGGTTATTATATTGTTTTGCCTGTGACTTCACATACTCGCAAACACTGAGAGAGTGCAGCTCAAAAGAGAGAAAAAAGTCTGTTTCAACTAAATCAGTGGCAAGCTGTTACAAATTTTGTAGGGAGTCGATCGCTAAAGTAATTATGGAGAATAAAACTAAAATTGGAGGCCCAGGAAGGGTGGTGCAGGTTGATGAAGCAATATTTGATAAAAACAAATATGCAAATAATACAGAAGATGGTCAAAGCCACTGGGTCTTGGCAATGCTAGAAGACGGAAGCAACGATGTACGTCATGAGGTGTGTCCAGCAGCTGATGTCAAAAGTGTAGAAGTCTTGATTCCACTCATAAAAAAACACATAGAAGTAGGCAGTACAATTCAAACAGAGACCCGACGGCCGTATTATTCATGTCTTACAGAACATGGTTATTTGCATGAAATGATAGATTGGAATAAACCCAAAGACCCACTCCATAGTGAACATACACGCAGGCTAGAATCCCAATGGGCATACTTAAAAAAGTGCTTCAAAAAAGAATACTACAAAGAAAACTTTACAGAATAATTTTATGAACTTTCATGGAGAAACTATGTTAATAGAAATAATTTTGACCCTTTTATTGAATTACTGAAATGCATAGAAAAAATGTATAGACTTTAAATGAAAGATTTGGACTGATTTGCGTGTTTAAATTTACTTCTTTTGGTTTATTTTCACTTTTTACTTACAGAACAAATTTAATTAATTATTAAATATAAAACTTTTGTGTGTGATTGATTTTGTGTATTTGCATTTATTATTCACAAATACACATAATGCCCCAAACAATCTTAGGCGCCTAGTTAAAGCCTAATTTCTATATTTCGATTTAAACTCAAACATAAAAAGAATGTCAGTGACATTCCATAGAGAGTTTATCCTGTGAATCAAAATATCTGTATAATGAGGTGATTTATACAGATTCCAGTGGCACCTTCACTCACACTAGATGGGTGAAGGGACCACTCTGACACTGCAGTGCCTGGGACATTGGTTTTTTAGATGGTGTAAGCTTGCCCAGCACCTACACCATCCTGACAGCTTAGTTGGCCTAGCCCACAGGAAAGACAAGTCAATACGTGCGGAGCCAACCAAGCCGCGGGTTTCCTTACTATTTTTTCCTTCACCGTTAGTGTGTGGTATTGCTTCTAGAAATTAGCAGATGGTAACTTTGAAAATATAAAAAGTCATAGGTACGTGCCCGCACTGGGATTCGAACCTGGGTCTCTCGCTTCCGAGTTTATTTTTCTACCCACTGTACTACCACGCACCGCTTCTAAGTAAATATAAGCCTAAAACAGAATATATCTACGACAAAAAAAAGTAGTTTGTGTCATTTACATTTTTTATTGTAAAAAAAACATTCTGTTAAAAATTCTAGGCAGTAAAAGCCATTTTTTGCGAATTTGAAGAGTGTCATTTATAAAAACACGATTCCTTGAAACACTACAAACGTCGATTAAAATAGTAGTATATATGGTGGAGATTTTACAAGGAAAAGACGTAACCATAGATTAAACAAACTGCCTCTGAAGACTGCTTTAAAGGAATCGTGTTTTTATAAATAAGGCCGTTAATATACAAAACGAAAGTGATTGAAAAACTGAGTAGGTATGACTGCATTTAAAGTAAAATTTTAACCAAAAATTGCTTTTACGACATCTCATCCCCAAAGGGTCGATATTGTAGGAGTCAGACCTACTTTATGCTGCTACTGAATTTATGAAAATAAAAAAAAAGTTATTATAAACTTTAAACTTTTGCGTACTGAAACCGAAGTCATAAATCATCGATACTGAATCACGTAAGTACTCAAGAAAGTTTTCAAGTTCTCATTGTTTACCCCCTGTATAAGCCGACAGGCCCTCAATTGGCCTCCTGTCTCATGTGATGGTAATCAAAGACCAGGCCTGAGATGTTACGTGCCTGCCTTTTAGGTCTTGTCTTGCGCCACCAGACGAGACGCCCAGTACTCAAAAAAGTTTGTGGTTACAGCCACCCGAAAATCTTCCAAGTTCGAGTCGGAGTCCTGCAAAGGAGATGTTTACAAAATATATGACGCCCTGACCATGATTTTGTACAGTGTATAGTTCTACGTGGGTAAAGCCGTGGGGCAAACACTAGTAAATTAATATCCCTGAAGGCATTAATTCTTGGGTCTTGGGCTTGGCCTAGTTGGTGGTTGCTACCCGCAATTTATGTCTACCACCAATAAAGTTACCCGATTGGTACCAGTCGGGAGTCACGTAAGGTGAAACGTAAAGACGCGGGTAGCTCCTAAAGGAAACTTAATTACTTCATAATGAAGTTGTTTGGATGTTACAGTTAGGGTTTGTCTCATACATGATACCCACTTAGGGCACATCAATTTTCAAGCAGCGTGCAGTATTAAAACTAAAAAAAACCGGCCAAGTGCGTGTCGGGCCACGCCCTACTCGGAGTAAAATTTGCGCTTTAAAGCTTAATATTTCGCAAACGGAACCCTAAATCAAAAATGGTCTTCCTACACCTACAATATTTTTCAACGAGCAATCCAACGATATCCCACACTGGTGTAGGCGCGAAAAAAAATATTGCATCCTTAACTTAGGTGTAGGGGGGAAAGCCTAAAAAAGTATTCTACCGTTTTGTCGGCGTTATAAATATGTACATCTAAGCCAAATTTCAGCTCTCTAGTACTTACCGTCTCTGTGCTAAGCCGCGGACGGACAGACAGACAGACATGGCGAAACTATAAGGGTTTAATTGTCCACTACGGAACCCTAAGAAATTGATGGTAAAATCATTGAATTTTAAGTAATAGGGGTTAAAGTATGAAATTGCCGTTTTATTGCAATAGGTTCTTTGAATTGACATAGAATCTTCATGGTTTGAGGTTTTCGAATGAAACTTTTTTCAAATGGTTTCTATGATTTTCTTTTTTTAAAAAATGTGAAACATTTGAATATCGACTTTCAATTGTTTTTGTTATTCAATTTAGACAAGAAAAATGGATACTGCGAAAAGTCGAGTGATTTTTGAATACGAGTTCCGACGCGGAACTAACGCGGCAGAAACAGCCCGCAATATCAATGCTGCGTTTGGAGAGGGGTCTACTAATGAACGCACCGTGCGATTTTGGTTTAAAAGCTTTCGTGATGGAAATTTCGACTTAAAGAACGAGCCACGAGGAAGACCGCCCACACAGGTGAATAACGATGAATTAAGCGAGATAGTGGAAGCCGACCCTAGTCAAACTACCCAGGAATTAGCGGCATGGTTTAACGTTACCTTACACACAATATTGACTCACTTGCGTCAAATCAATAAAATAAAAAAATACGAAAACGATCTTCACCATTATTGCTCCACGACAACGCGAGACCTCACACAGCACGAGAAACCATTTTGACCCTTCAGGAACTGCAGTTAGAAACCATTCGTCATCCTCCGGATTCACCAGACCTTGCTCCAACGGACTACCATTTTTTTCGTGATTTGGACAATTATCTACGTGACAAGAAGTTTTCTTCCCAGGAGGCAGTACAAAATGCTTTCACACAGTTTGTGCAGTCTAGATCGTCGGAGTTCTATCGCAAAGGCATTAATGACCTTCCCATTAGATGGCAGCAATGTATAGATAATAATGGCAACTATTTTGATTAAATAAATTTGTTAAAAATTTAAAAAATAAACAATTTAGATTTTCAGTACAAATCGGCAATTTCATACTTTAACCCCTAATATTTCAATGGTAAAATGACATCTGGGAACAGAGTGAATTTCATACATAGCTATTGGATTGAAATTGAATTTGATTTAGTATGTACTAAATAGAAAAATAAAAAAAATACGAGTGAGATAAGATTTAAGAAGAGTAATCTTTTTTGTACGCCAGAGCCTTGACATAGACATTTATAAAGATGCGAAGTAGGTACAATTATTGGCGGCCTTATGAGTGACATGACGATGACCGAGAATAGAATGAAGTGGCGTATCTTGCGGCGGGAATATAAGCCGATGGATTGTATTAGAATAACGAGTGCTACGCTCGTGTAGTTGGCGATATGAGTAAAGGCAGGATTAACTTCCAGGGTCGCTGGCGAAAGGCACAGTGGAGAACGTGTCCTGTCTGCTGGAGTTGGGGGCTGCGACGACGCTGGTGGCTATTTTAAGCACGCCTCAGCCCCCAAAGTTGACCGAGGCGGCGCTCTGTGCTCTACGCAGCGTCTTCCTACACCCCCCGGCGCCTGCGCAAGCGATACCCGCCGATATGACGCTACTGACACATTTTACTCGTGAGTATACCTACCACTTATTGTTGACTGTAGGTGTAATATCATAATGTTGTTAGTGTAGTTCTTCGGTTCAAGCCTTGCACCAGTCTCTGTATCGCGCCCCATCAGGCAATCCATTTGTGCCTTTAATCCTACGTGATGTCTACCATCTAACAAGAACGTCCTATTATCATGATTCTTAAACACATGAATATTAGGGGTTAAAGTATGAAATTGCCGTTTTATTGCAATAGGTTCTTTGAATTGACATAGAATCTTCATGGTTTGAGGTTTTCAAATGAAACTTTTTTCAAATGGTTTCTATGATGTTCTTTTTTTTAAAAAATGTGAAACATTTATTTAGTTATTCAATTTAGACAAGAAAGATGGATACTGCGAAAATTCGAGTGATTATGAGGCACCCATTTTTCGTATTTTTTTATTTTATTGATTTGACGCAAGTGAGTCAATATTGTGGGTAAGGTAACGTTAAACCATGCCGCTAATTCCTGGGTAGTTTGACTAGGGTCGGCTTCCACTATCTCTCTTAATTCATCGTTATTCACCTGTGTGGGCGGTCTTCCTCGTGGCTCGTTCTTTAAGTCGAAATTTCCATCACGAAAGCGTTTAAACCAAAATCGCACGGTGCGTTCATTAGTAGACCCCTCTCCAAACGCAGCATTGATATTGCGGGCTGTTTCTGCCGCGTTGGTTCCGCGTCGGAACTCGTATTCAAAAATCACTCGAATTTTCGCAGTATCCATCTTTCTTGTGTAAATTGAATAACAAAAACAATTGAAAGCCGATATTCAAATGTTTCACATTTTTTAAAAAAAGAACATCATAGAAACCATTTGAAAAAAGTTTCATTCGAAAACCTCAAACCATGAAGATTCTATGTCAATTCAAAGAACCTATTGCAATAAAACGGCAATTTCATACTTTAACCCCTATTACAATTGATCTAGGTTTTTTTCTCAACTTTAGTTTCAACTTTGGTACAGTTCATCTTTTAGGCGACTAGTTCATTCTATTGGACTGGTCCTTCAACACACGCATAGAACCAAGATCCAGGTTATCTAATCGCATAGCGCAGGGTATCCTAGTTTGGTATCAGGACAAGTGATGGTGTTGTTTGGAAGTTATTATTATTATCTCTCCATTGCCTAAATTATTTCTGAAGAATTGAGATGAGAACTTTACAATATTCAACCGTCGATAAGAGACTATAAGAACTATGACCATTCCAAATTCCTCTACGTATAACAATACAGAAAGCCAATCATCTTATCTTCTCTTTCTGCATCGCTGTGTTCCACTCCTTATTCTCGGAGATTCCACATTTTACGAGGTCTATCGTGATCATGACATATCGTGATCATGACATATCGTGATCGTGACATTTCAATTCAATTCAATTAATTTATTTGCTAGAATACACAGTACATACATAAATATAAGTACACATCATAAAACATATTAAACAGTCTTCACATGCAAAATTTATGGACTACACAGAAAGTAAAATTAAACATATCCTCGACGCCTGCAGAGATCGCGCGCGAAGGCTCGCCAACCGCGCGCGCGTGTGTTATTCGCGTGCTCTCGATATGGTGCGGCGGGCCGGCCGAGCAAGAGGCGTTGTGCGCGGCCGGCGCCTGCGAAGCCATCGCCGCCATGCTGTCGGGTGCTCGCGGGGCGCCGCCGCCGGCCCGCGCGTTGCCCGCGCTGGATCTTCTGGCAGCCATGTGTTTTGAAAGCGCTAGTGTGGCGCAGGTGGCGCTCAATACTAGGTGAGTGATGGCCAAGGACCGGAATTCTTCATAGCAAAAATCAAACTGTCACAGGGAATGACCAAATTGTTTTATCGACAATTCCACTTATCGATGTTATGGAATATTATCGCATATCGACTTATACGATTATTCTGTAACATTTGACCTCTTTGATAAGCAACCTGCTTCATCTCCATATTAAAATTAAATTCCTTCAATTATTGGTGACTGGAATTAAGTGTTCGAGGTCCTCGTCACTGTCTTGAGTTAAGTACGTATCCATGTTATAAAATGAATGGACTATGTTCACTTGTTCCTGGTTTTTGGGAATAAACCGATTTCTTAATTTATTGAAGAAAATGATCGCTCTACATATATCGATGTCGAGTTAATTACTCATTAAGTGACATTTATTTATCGATAGTTGATAAAACACTGGTCATTCGTCCTTGGTGATGGCACAGCCGCGTTTCATAAAACTACAATTTATAGTTTAGCCCGTAGTCATAAACGGAGCCCCGGATAACGTTGATAGAGGTTAGAGGCTCTGTCGTGGCCATATTGCCGGGCGCTCGCGGCCAATGGCAGCAATGTGTTTTGAAAGCGCTAGTGTGGCACAAGTGGCTCTGAATACTATATTCCTTACTAATATTATAAACGCGAAAGTTTGTAGTTATGGATGGATGTTTGTTACTCTTTCACGCAAAAACGGCTGCACCGATCCGGATGAAATTTTGCACAGAGATAGATTATAGTCTGGATTAGCACACATTTATCCCGGAAAAGTACACCTCAACATTACCATACCATTGGCGATTATGGCAAAACCCTTCATGGTTAGAAAACCATGAGGGAGACCTTTGTCCTGCAGTGGGCGTCAAATGGCTGATGATGATGATGATGACAAATTTTGAAAGCGCAAAGCACCTAGCTCAATACTAGGTGATTGAAGGGACCACGGATAATGTGGTTAGTGGCTAGGGGGCTCAATGGCCGTCATGTCGGAAGCTTCTGGGGTGCGCTAGATCTTCTACAAGTTATGAGCTTCAGAAGCGCTAGTATGACGCAGGTGGCTCTCAATACTGGGTGGCTGAGAGACAGTTTATCGTACAGCGCCAAGAAGGTGGCTCTCAATACTAGGTGGGTGAAAGAGAGTCTATCGTACAGCGCCAAGGACGCGCCGTATTTTTCGCCCCACGTTCTCATTTAGCGTTGTTCTTCTTTATACTGTTAACAGCTGTCGGTTGTTGTTTTGTATGCAGCCAAAAAAATTGTAGACACTATTCGAGAAATCGGTATTAAGGCGAGCAAACGAGCGGAATGGCTTTCTGAATTCAGAACTTAAAATTTATTGACACTCGCTCTTATGCCATGATCGATAAGACCTACGGCTCGGTAAACACCAATACGACAAGGGTACAGAACGGTATTTTAAATGTATGGATACAATTCGGATCAATAATATTCAAATCCGTATTCTTTCTTTAACGTGCGCCAAGCAACGGACGTAGGTCGTACATAAAGCAATAATAACGTTAAAGAATTGAAACAGAACTTGAACTTTGAAAGATAAACCGGAATAAAACCGGTTTGCTTATGGTCGTGGCCTAGTCTTTAAGTAGGTTCCCGTCAAATCGCCCAATTGAATGAATACTAGGTGAATGGCCAACTAATATTGGGTAACAAATGATGAATTGCAACATTGAGTAATCTAATACAACGCCTTGATGGTTGTACGTGCGAAAGTATAGTTGCGGTTTTCAAGGTTGTCTACGAAACGCTTCTGGCAAAATGAATAATGGGCTTTTGTAGGTCAGAGGTTTTTTGACCTGTTTCATATAACTACGAGTACATTTCATGGTTTTCTCTGACAATTCGATGTACATTGATGGAGTTCCCTTGAGGGTAACGATGATTTAAGAGCATTTTTTTATACGTCTTACTGACTTTTTTTTTATAACCAGGTCACAGGCCTTCTCGCAGAGAGTGATAGTATGGACTTAATTACCACGCGCTACCACCGCGGACTGGAAATTTCATTCGCTAAGGCATGTGAACACCTCAAACACGCAGGTTTCCTCACGATGTTTTCCTTCACAGCTAGCGAGTGGTAGTAGTAGTGGCGATTTATCCTCCTCAATCCCGACCCTGAAAATAACAATGGTTTTCAATTGTTGTTTTCAAGGTCAGGACTGAGAGGTTAAATAGAAACATATAGCATGTAAAAAAAAGCTGCGTAATCTTTTTATTTTTGTTTGATTTTGTTCCAAAAAAGGTGCGTCTTTTTAATTTTTGTTTGATTTAGCTGAATTTTGTGTAATATTACAATTTTCTTCTCGCAGGCACGGAGACAAGTCCATCCCCGAGCTACTGAGCGCGCTAGTCTGTCGGGACAAAGCGCTGCCGGTGGCTATGGGGGCGGCGCGATGTCTCACCTTCATGCACAGAGCGGGCGCCTTAGCCGCCGATGACAATAGGTAAATAAATGGAAACTCAAATTAAAATATTTTTTTACATTATTTTTTTTACTATTATTAAGGATCACCAATAAGTGCTACACAAAACTTACAATGACAATTTTTTTTTTCTAAAAAGCCATGTACACTCTTACTTATAGGTAACCACAGCATCCGTTAGTATTAAGGTAACAACAAAAATTACTGAGGGCCAGTTTCTGAATTGAGAATTTCGCTAAGTATATAGTTAACTGTAGCGCTGTCTCTTCGAATTTCTCAGAAAAGAGCGTGACAGAACGTTACTTAAGTATTAACTTAGTGAAATTCTCAACTCAGAAACCGGCCCTAAGTGCGACTATTAATAAAAATTACAATAATAAGCATTTAGCACAATACATTGACTTAATGAACGTTAAAATCTAATAACTTTAGTATCGTCAGTTACGTTATCAGGTAGGTTGCCTTATTTACGATACAATGATGCTCACCCCCGGTTTCTCGTACACTAACAATCTGTAAAGCACACAGTTCGGTACTCTACAAGCCTACACACCATACGCTGCCGCAGATGGTAACTTTAGCTGATATTTTTTTTCCCAATAGTTTTAATTCCCAATAATTTACTATTAGCGTGTAACTCAGGATGTACATGGGGATTTATTATAACCTGTTTAAATAGAAGAACAACATGTAAAAATAAGTGACACTTTTGCTTGTTTCTATCTATTCTCTCTATCTATACAGCCCATGAAAGACGCCACTGTTGGGCATAGGCTCATTGAAAAAAAAAAAAAAAACGAGTATGTATTTATTATCGGTTCAGGATTACAGAAACCATAAGTTTATTAAACTATTCACCTTTATGCCAACCTCGCCGGTCCCTTGCTAGTGTCGTCCACTGCTGGCAACTCTAAAAGAGTCTATGTAAAAGAAAAAACCGGCCAAGTGCGTGTCGGGCCACGCGCAATGTAGGGTTCCGTAGAAAGAGGGTTTTTTTTAAAAAAAACCAATTTTCTTCTTTAACTTTGTCGGCGTGATAAATATGTATACACATACGAATTTACAGCTTTCTAGTACCACCGGTCTTTGCGCTAGGCCGCGGACGGACAGACAGACAGATGGACATGGCGAAACTATGAGGGGTACCTTTGTCGGACTACGGAACCCTAAAAACAGCGTTTTCAGTGGGAATCTGGGATCGAGAGGAAAAAGTGTGGATTCAATAAGGCAAATATTTAACACGGCAACTGAAATCCTTTTTAGGCGACTTTCTATTAAGTCACAAAAAAACTAACTTTTCAGTGATTAAATATCTTAGCAACTATTAAACTATACAAGCAACAAAAGGCTAGGATCAAAAAAACTAAAAAACGGCTGCTACTGTAAGGTGTCAAATATATCAAGCGGGATCAGTGTAAAACTGGTTAAGGTATTATAAAACCTAATGTGGCGACTAATTATCCCGAGGGGATATCAAACATTCTTCACTGGCAACTACTGGCAATCTAAATTTTGGGTTGGTTGTTAGGTCAGTACACATAAGCAAAAATAGGTTCGAAGTTCGTCCATCCTGAAACTTCGGGTGTTAGTTCTTTTTTTTTATATAAAAGCGAAAAAAAATATTTCACTAAAAAACTTAGTTTTGAGTCAAACTTAAATCAGGTTGGTGCATGGAAAAGTCATGGGGCCTACATTATGAAAATGTAGCCAAAAGTATTTTTTTAAGATCTTGTTTGTATTTATTTAAGACCTTGGTCAAGTTTATAGACAACCCCATTTTAGAATTAATGAAAGCCTATTTTAACTTTTTTATCCGCCAATAATTTGTCGCCTTAGAAGAAATTCAATTGCCACAAAAGAAAATCACTGCCAGATAAAATTTAAATAAAACCTCAAAACTCATTAAAAAGCCGCCGCTTTCTAGTTAAGATGCTACCTCAAATTAGTCGCCAAAGTAGTTTATTTACGATCCATTTTCAGTTTTTTTAAGATCCGGAATGGTATCAATTTGTCGCCGCGTTAAATACATGCCATTTAATAATAGTTCTTTAGTTTGGAGTGTCTGTGTGTTAAGGGGCCTTACCTACCGAACGACGGCCAGTTCTAGGCCACCACGCTGTCACTGCCTTCGTCCACCGCGAAACTTGCTGTTTGGTCAGGGAAAGTCGGGGATTTTTTAGGGATTATTTGCTGTGTACAACCTGATTTAATATGTTTTTTCTCTACTCACAGGGTAGTGTTCGGCGCGTTGCCGTGTCTAGCGCGGCTGTGTACCAAAGACATGCCGGAGGACATCCGGGCGACCGCCGCGGAGACATTAGCATATTTAGCCGAGGTAAGTACCATTTAAAAACATAAATATAACATAAACTCACGCCTGTATCCCAGAGGCGTAGGCAGAGACCACGGACTGCCATTTGCCACGATCCTGACAGATCACCTTCGTTTCATCAACATTTGTTAGTTGTAGCATGCACCCACGCCGGTTTCGGGTAGTCCCATTTGATTACTTTGAATTATATATTTCATCATCATCATAATCAGCCACTCGACGCCCACTGCAGGACGCAGGCCTCCCTCATGGTTTTCCTAACCATGAAGGGTTTTGCCATAATCGCCACGCTTGACAGGCGGGTTGGCGATCGCAGTATACGGCTGGAATCTCAAGAAGACACTGCTGCCCGTCTCCTGGTAATGTATTTCCTTAGTCGCCTTCTACGACATCCACGGACGCGCCACACGGAATATATTTGGTGTTCGTAATTTGTCTTTTCTGTGTTTTCGGTAGCAATAAACGCATTTTTCATATTATTTTACTTTAAGTCGGTGGTTCCTAACCTTTCGAATCTTAGTACCTCTATGACCTATCGGGGAAACAGTTTCTACCCCCTGGTGATTTTATCGCATGTACCTAAATATCACAAATATTCTAAGTGTAAATGCAAAACGTCAATAAATTGCTCGCACTGTGTACAATGTACATATACCACTTGGGGCAGATCTGTAATTTTATTTTCGCCTCACTAGCTCGTAAAAGCTCTGTTTATCATTCGAAATCTGCGTGGAAAATCGCACTTTATCCGCTAGCGTGGAAAGTGTTTTTAAAATTCGAATATTTTTATTCAATAAAGGTTTCGTACAATAAATTATTTAATATAAGTATTATTATTTATATAAGTATAAATATTCGTAATAGTTTATATTCTCTGCAGCCAGTCCATTGATGATTAAAATGCAAATAATTATTTCATGTCATGCGCCAGCCTCATTTAAAGAATCGCACTGGCCGGCAAGAAAATTTGATTTAAAAATAACTTTAAAATTTTCTTCTCTTTATTGAATTCACTTTACTTCCATTATTTTGGTTTGTTTTTTGATAAAATCGAAAGAAATCATAAAATATGAGCGGTAATTTAATATTTATTAAAACTGTTTTTCTTGCACCTAACATTTTCCTCGCTTTAGTGAGGTGAAAAGTTGTGTGTTGCGCTCGGCAGCAAAGTTATTTAGCGTCTCGTACCTTTGAAACCCTCGCTACGCTCAGGATTCTATATTTGAACCACTCGCTTCGCTCGTGGCTCAATCCTAGAATCCTTCGCTTGCTCAGGTTTCAATACAAGGTACTCGCGCCAAAAATTAACTTTGCAGCCTTGCATAACAAATAACTATTAATCCATAATGTCATTATAATAATTCCTTAGGCAGGCATACGTCGACAGACAAAAAAACTTTACCTAGTAGAAATTGTATTAAGCTCGCCTTTGCGCTGATTGTTTTCTTGTGCAGTAGAGAATTATGAAATCAAATAGCTATTAACAGTTAATCAAATAGTAATAATTTTTTTTCATCATCATCATCATCATCATCGGCCTACTCTTGTCCACTGCTGGACATAGGCCTCTCCTATTGCACGCCACTGAGCACGGTCCTCGGCTACTAAAATTCTTTTTACTTATCGATTTTTACAATTGAAAAAAAGCGATAAGCAAAAAAAATATATTTTGTTTCAATTTTTTTTCAAACCAACTTTTAATGCTTCCTTGTCTTGTCACAAATTGAACCTGAAAAATTTATGCAGCTATCGTACTGAAAACTGTACCTGAACCATAAGGAACCTTAACTTCCCAGTGCTGCATGACGAGTGCATTATTATTATTATTCATTCTTTATTGCACAACGACAGTGTACAATAAGTGGACTTAATGCTTATGGCATTTTCTACCAGTCAACCTGCAGGACGTACAGGAGAGGCAAATATTGGTGTATCCGTACCCTCGCCAGGTAGACACGTCGCTGCAGAGGTTGGCTGCGATCTCGAACCACCTGATGAGCTCCCTGGCGGACATCGTCTCCTGCCAGTCGGCGGCGGCCAAGCAGGGCGCCTTCAAGTGCTTCGCCTCGCTCGGGGCTAACGACGAAGATATCAGGTACAGATGCCACCCGCTTAACTTACTAATGTTCGCCTTTCAGCTCGCTCGTAGGCCCCCCCCCGTGTCAGTGGAACGTCGGAACGATCGCATGAACAGAATTCATGACGGTTCCAAGATGGACGCATTCATCGTCACCATCATCGGCCTACGCTTGTCCACTGCTGGACCGAGGCCTCTCCTATTGCACGCCACTGAGCACGGTCTTCGGCTACTCTCATCCAGGACGGATTGTCAGATGACAATAGTGATCAAATATCAAAGGTTGAATAAACGCATGGCAGCTAAATTGGTCCTTAAAGACTAGTAGTTATTCAGTTTTCCTTAGAGCACTATGGACCTTTCACTAATGAAAGTGATTGATGGACCGGATGGACTGGTTTAATGGACAGTCCAGAGCGCCGATGGAGAGATACTATTGGCCAATGTTTTATAATTGCAAAGGTTATCACATTGGCAATCGTAAATAACTAAAGTAGTCCTTCGGGCCTGGGCGCGTAGCGATTGGGTTTCCCGTGGTCCATAAGGATGCGAACTCGCCCCTCTTGCATACTGTGCTAGCGTTCCTCTAGACAATTCGGGCGATTTTTTTCTTTCCATGTAAAGTTTATTTATTTATTGCAGCATTGGCAAATTATTTTGAAGGGACATTTGTAAATAGCGGATTTTCCTACCGTTGTACAGCTCTGATGGTTTTTATTTATTTCAGAAAGAGAATAATCGAGACACATGGCCTGATGGTGCACGTCGTCAATGGAATGAATAACCCTGAGGCCTCAGTAAGTTCTGATCTCACGATAATTCAATCAGTGAAATAGCTCACATTTGTTCAGTGCTAGAAATAGGTATTCTGCTAGAAAGTCTAGCAAAATTCTTTTTGTGTCACCTGTTATCTTACTTTATTTTATTTTATTTTAGTGAGTATAACAGGTGGCAATCTTACTACTATTAACGATAAAGAGTTCTAATCTAATATTATAAATGCGAAGATGCCAGAACAGCTGAACATAGTCTGGAATAGCACAAAGGCAACTTTTAATACCGGAAAAATGTATCAAACTTTCCCCGCGAACGAAGTTGTTTGTTGTTTACAGGTACGCTTAGCAGCAGTTAGATGTTTACATTCTCTATCAAGATCTGTACAGCAACTACGAACGACATTTCAGGTATGTTAGTACATCTTTTATGGTTGACCAGTGAGTTTATGGCAATCTTGTGAAATAAATAAAAAAGAAAGAAAGAAGACATTGTCACAGAAACACAAAGTAAACACGAAGGCACACAAACAAAATACACGAACGTCAAAAAAACAAAAATAAGAACAAAACAATCGTGAAGAGAACATGTGAGGCATATAGAGTCAAAGGCAGCCGGATACCATACAATAATGTATGGCACCTAGCCACCTCGGACTCCAAACGCCTCAGGTGAAGCTCAGTGGTTCCGTTGAGTCACATGCATGAGTCAGCACTTATAAATGTAGTATTTTTGTGAATTTGTAGTATTACAAGGTGACTTTGAATTCGTTCACCGTATTTCGAGGGGAAATTCTCATCAAGATTTAGAAACATATGGTAATAGTTTTGGAAAACATTACGCGTCAAGACAATTTTTTTTTGCTGGCCAAAATTATTTCACTTAAGGAAACAAACAATATCAGGACACAAAAAGTAATAGAAATCCAAAAAAACTATGTTTTGAGCGTGTTATGGTCGGCGCCGGCCAACTCAATTGTTTTTTAATTGTTTACGCATATCGGACGTCAGACTCTTAAGCGTTTAACATATTAGAAAACGTTACGGTACTTCCTACCCATTTTAAATTGGATTCACAGTTTGGAGGCAAAGGTCGGAAATCACGAATATTTACAAATATGTTTTACCATTACTGATAAATCATTAATATTACTGTATTTTACAATAATATTCCCTCAAAATACGGTGAACGAATTCAAAGTCACGCTGTAGTTGCTAAAACTGGAAACCAAGAAACCTGCACAAATATGAGAAATGTCAAAAATCGCACTTAAAAATGCCAAAGAATTTAGTTATACATGAGATTCTCAATTCGTCTATATATATTTTTTACGTATTTTCAGCGATAATTTCTTATCTCGATGTCCGATTTCATTCATTGTTATTGTTAGAAAAGGGGTAACTCAAGATCTGTTGAAGAGGTCCGTGAAAAAAACATCAAACTCGTCAATTTGCCAAGGAAGCTTCATGGCATTATGGACACAACTAAACCGCAGTAAAATACCGCCTCTATTCCCACTAGTTCAGTTAATATAGTTCACAGACTGAACTAGTTCAGTTGGTGGAAGTAGTGATATGTTTTTCACTAGTTATGTCAACTGAACAAATGAGTAACCCCATTCTCACTAGTTCAGTTGACTGAATTAGAGAGAATGTTTTTCTCTAACTGAACTAGTGGGAATAGAGGAAATACCGTCAGAGCCACGAAGTATTAAAATTAGTGAACTGTAGTTTATGTTCAGTGCGTATTTCGAAGACAGTGTTTTTGTCTTTTTGAGTTGTGTAAATAATAAAGTGGTTCCTATACATCGCAATCATGGACTTTAAGGGTGATTTTTCCAGGACCACGCGGTTTGGCGGCCGCTCATGCAGCTTCTAAACGACTCGCCCGGTACAGAACTGCTCACAGTGGGATCTTCCACGCTCTGCAATCTCCTGCTAGAGTTCTCGCCTGCCAAAGAACCTATGTTGGACCAAGGTTTGTGGTAATAAAGGAATGAATGAGTGAATGAATGATGAATGAGTGAACTGGTATGTTGTGTTAACAACCTAGCGACCTGTGACAGTGTGACAACCTAGATACAAGACTGCCTGTAATTCGTAAAATATCTGTAACGTACCTGTAAGTTTCCAGATGAATTAAGCAACACCTAATGCCATATATCTAGGTATTCATAAGTAACAAGAAACGAACAGCTTCTCAACCACTCCCCCGGTACACAAATGATTAAGTGTAGAGTCTTTCACTCTCTGTAATCTCCTGCTAGAGTTCTCGCCTGCCAAAGAGCTTATGTTGAATGACAATTTTGTTTGTGACAATGAATGAATGAATGAACGAAATGACGAACGAAAAACGAATTAATTAATGAATAAATTAATGGATAAATAAATAAATGTGTTATGCGTTACAAGAGTACAGCTTCCGAACGACTAAACCGGTAGCGAAATGTCGGATCTAAATTTGTGGCAAATGAATGAACGAATGAATGATTTAATGTGTAATAAGTAAAACGTCTTCAAAATAACTCGCTCGTCACAGAACTGTTGATAAAGTCTTTTGAAATCGAAAATACGTAGTGATTAGGAGTTATAATATAAGCGTTAATTATACATTTCATATTTTCCTTTTCAGGAGCTGTAGAAATGTTATGCAACTTGACAAAAAGGCCAGAGGCAGCGTTAAGGCTAAACGGAATCTGGGCACTGATGAATATGGCGTTTCAGGTAATTTTCCCGGCACATGTTACATAGCTTTTCACTAACATTGGGAGTTGCACAACACTGACATTCCTCAGATTCATTAAACAGTTGTAATCTGTTATTTTTTTCATCCTTTTTAAAATTAGTGGTCCCTAATTAGAATATCTTGTGCTATGGTTGAATGAAGATGTGCGAGTATGTACAGATGAAGTGTACAGATGAAGACGTCACAAACACGATGAAAAGCCCAACCACTCTGGTTTAGACCTAACCTAACATAAGACCAAAGATAGGATTTTTGAATTAAAGCCGTTGTCACTGGTAGGAGGGCGACTTACCGCTAGACTAACGAGGCGGTCAAAGCCCTCTTAAATATTTTATCAAAACCCAATATTTGATCCTCTCCAGGTAGAGCAAAAAGTGAAACAACGCATCCTTTGCTGCCTCGGCACCGAGCAGATGTTCCGGCTGCTAGGAGACAGCGATACCCGCGTCATCATGAAGACGCTGGGCTTACTGCGCAACCTGCTGTCCACCAGACAACACATTGACGCTATAATGGCCGAGTATTCATCGCAAGTTATGCAGGTGAGAGAAGTAGTCACAGGGAGAGTGTTATCACTCAATTTACTCACTCACAAACACACTTAGGGTCAGTTTCTGAATTGAGAGTTTCACTTAATAAATACTTAATTAACGTTGTGTCACGCTCTTCTCTGAGAAATTATTAAACAGTTATATATTTACTTAGCGAAATTCTCAATTCCGAAACTGGCCCTTATACACACATACACGGTTCATACACGATCACACACGCTCACACATGCTGACAAACGCACACACGCGCTCACACTTGCTCATACACGCTCACACACTTATACATGCTCACAGACGCTCACACCGCTTACGTAGGCTAACGAACACTCACATACTCGCACACGCTCATACACGCTCACAAATACATGCACACACAGAAAGGAAGATTTGGGCATATGTACACTTGGCCGGTAGATTATTTTCGCGACGGATAATTTTACTATTTTTGCTTTGTTCCCAGGCTGTGATAGTGGTGTTAGAGGGGTCGTATCCTGCTGAGGTGAAGGAGCAGGCGCTGTGCATACTTGGCAACATCGGCGACGGCGAGAAGGCTAAAGACCTCATCATGGCCAACGAAGACGTGCTCAGGAAGCTTGTCGACTATTTGGTGAGTGATTTGTTTCGGCTTATCGTTACCAGTCTAAATTCAGAGTGGCAAGGGTCACTGACGAAATCCTTCACACAGCAATGAAGAAAGTTTATTGGTCTTCAAGACATGCCTGGTCTGCCTAGTCTCTGCCTAGCCCTCAGGGATACAGGCGTAAATGTGTGTGTGTATATGTGCGTGTGTGTCTGTGTGTAATTATTTCAGTGATAAAAATATGTAATAATAAATGGTATATTATTATCCTTTTATTTCAATAAGCTAACACTCTTCTTTGCTAAGAATGAACGATTTTGTCAATGTTCCTTATTTAAGGCTCGCGAGTGTAGATGTACTTTGAATCTTTTTATTCTGTTTTTCTTATCTTCACCTTTCTACTTGCTAATAAATGTGATGTAAAGATATGCCAAGTAATTTTATGTATATTTTTCTTTTTTCTTGCTTGCCAGAAGTATTACATGTATCTGGAGCTAATGCACTTTGATTTTGTACTACGTTTTATCTCTTGTGTTTGTGTTGAGTTTCTTTTTTTTATCTATTTCTTGTCATTTCGTTAAATGTCAATCGCTTTTTGTTGGTTTCTATAGATGGCGGTGCTCTTAATGTACCTAATCCATTTTGTCTCGATCTTTGTCTAATGTTGTATAGATAATGGTACGGAACCCTTCCTGCGCGAGTGCGACTTGCACTTGGCCGCTTTTCTCTAATTCTTAGGATACTCTCGGTATATTTTTTTTACTTATCACCCTGTACAAAGAATCACTCTGCGTAACTTTACATCACATTTTTGTAAAGCCAATTTCTTGCACGGCTGTATGCGTTTTCATTACCTATATTAACGTGCGCGTTCATTGTCTAGAATAAATATAAATAAATACCTCTCGTACACTATCCAGTAATATATTGTTAAAAGCTTTCAGTATGTAGCTTTTTTGTATAATCTTTGACCAACTGACGGCCGTGCGTAATGTACAAGAAGCGTAAGAAAAACGGGGGCTTAGAAACTCGAATGGTGAAGTGGAAAGGTATAAACGAAAGCTCCTATTGGAACACCCAGGTTTCCTGGCGGTGTTTACCTTCACACCTAACCTTCACCGGAGCCGCATTTTAAAATAACAGTTCGTAGTTATTATGTCAATTCGGTCCACATTAGCAGAGTCTTCCTGCTTGTTAATCTGTGGACTATTCATTCAATTCTGCTTTATGGATTCACTGCACTGATTGTCCAGTACAATTTCGCCAATGTCACGTGTTACACAAACGAGGCTCGGTCTGAATTTTGAAGCAATCAGAGTGAGCAAATTTTTCGGCTCACCGGAAGAAAATTCTGTTGAAATAATCCGCCTTTGCACGTAATTTTTATCAGTTTTGATTCATTACGTTCATGTAGGTTTTTATTAATTTTTGTGCAATAAAGTGTAAGAAACAAACAAACAAGCTAATTGACTTTCCATTGTACATCGAATTGTCATAGTAAACTATGAATTGAAGTTGTATAAAAGAGGATCTAGACAGAGCGAATTAGGCGTCACTGAAATATTTGCCTGTGTTTAGGGTTCGGACGCATGTTGCGCCGTGACACGTGGCTCGGAATGTAACGCACTAGAGTACAACCACTGTGTCGATGCCGGAGATGTGAGCGGCCCCAAGGTAGGGCCTCCAGTTACGTTCAGATACAGACGGTACGCCACCAAGGGCTAAGGGAAGGATAAGTTAATGATATTCTTTTTTCTTTCAATATAAACTCAGTGACTGTAATAAATGAATTAATGAAAAAGAAATGAATTGTATAGTCGACAGCACATCAACCGTTCTACTCAGTTATGTTACGGGAGACTTTGCAAATAAATGTTGACCGGTCTCAGATATAATCATGTCAATAGGATTTTTAGGACTCAGCACTGAGAACAGGGCGTTAGTTAGATCCCCTTAAAGCTGTCCCTACGTGGAGCATGACGTCTCGTTCGCACAATTTAACATTTGCAATTATGGTAATGAAATGTGTAAACTTTTGATAAATGTGGTCTGAGGGTTTGATGCATAAATTAATGACGGACATTTTAAATATATCTTATGCCACACCTGGCCAAAAAGCGGGTTTTTTCCGCACGCTACGCGTACGGGAAAACCCACTTTGAGGCCAAGTGACGACATACAATTGTGTACACAACACGGACTGTAATATAGAAAGCCCTCTATCGCATATTTATGACTCTCGCCCTCGGCTCGGGCCTTTCTTAATTTTCGGGCGCTAGTTATATAATGTAATATTTGTTTGTGTTTAGTAAAGAAAAGTTGTTTGCAAAATTATTAATTTTGGAATCAAATTTTCTCAGTCAAAATCTTAGTACAGGATAAGAAAAATATGCCTTGAATATCCGTAATTTAATTATCCATGAAACCCTCAGACCACATTCATAAAAATATACTCATTTTTCATAAAATTTTTGTTATGTAGCCTATATACGTCCCACTGCAGGGCACATACCTTCTCTAAGAGAGAGAGAGTATGGGCTTAATTACCACGCGTGCCCACCGCGGATTGGCGATTTCAAGCGCTGAGGTATGTGAACACCTCAGACACTCAGGTTTCTCACACACAATACCAATTATTACAATACCTAACTAAAAATGTAAAATTGCGCGCGCGAGACAGCATGCTCCACGTAAGAACGGCCTCAAAGCGAACTCACGCGTCCCCAACCTCCAGGCGCACCCCGAGAGCAAACTGCAGGAAGCAGCTCTCTTCGTGGTCGGGAACCTGGTGTGGCGCGGCGAGGGCGGCGCGGCGGCGCGGCAGGCGCGGCTGGCGGAGCTCGGCGTGCTGCGGGCGCTGCGCCAGCTGCAGCGGCGGCACCACCTGCACGACAAGTTAGTCGCCTAGTGGCTTCCCGACCGGGACCGGGAAAAGCTACATCTACAGACCGCCAGTAGTTTGGCCTGCTTACGTCTCACACATTGAGCTATTGTACCTCTAGAATGCATCAGGCTAATCAATGGGTCAAAATTCATTAATTCTGTCGTCCTGCTGTCAATTCTATCGTAAATTTACAAGTGAATCGTTATTATTCCTTTCGTCGTATGAATATTTTGTTTTAAATACAGAAAACGGTAGCTTTAAAAGAGTTGAATGAATGAATGAATAAACGAATGAATGAGTGGATGAATGAAAGAGTGGATGGATGGTTAAATGAGTGACTGAATGAATGAATTACGAAGGAACGAATTAAGGAATGAATAATGGATTTAATAAAAGCGTGAATGATGAATATCTGAATGAATGATTGCATGAATTAATGAACGAATGCGAGCATAATGTATCTGGCTGTGGAAAAATGTAAAGTGGTGGTAAAGTGTGAGCAAATAGGGTTGGTGGTGGTGTGGCGCGGCTGGGGCTGGAATGACCGATTGCGCGAATGAATGAATGAAGGCGCAGGTTGTTTGCAATTGTACTGGGAGCGCCGCGCCAGCTGAAGCGACGGCACCACTAGTCCGTCGCTTCCGAACTGGTACCTGAAGAAGCTGCAACTACCTACCCGTCAGTAATTGTACTTGCATGCCTTTTATTAACCCACAAGTTGAGCTATTATACTAGTGTTTAATAAGCTACTAATCAATGAAAAAGTTGATGTGTTTACATGCCTCCCCACTGCTGATTGGCGATTTTAAGCACTGAGATATGTGAACACTTGAGACACTCGGGTTTCGTCACAATATTTTCCTTCACTGTTAGCGAGTCGTATTGCTCGGTCATTGGCACATCGGCACGCACCCTATAAACAGCTAGAAAGTAAAAATACGCGTCCAATTCACAGTATTATTCCGAATCCTTTGACATAAGGTTTTGTTCTTTTGTTTCAGAGTGAAGACTGCACTATCCCAATTCAACGAGTTCACATAATACGCGCGCTCGCGCAAGCACAAGCACAAACGCTTCAAGCGCGAGTGAGTTGTGTCGCTCGGTCGGTCGGTCGAGTCGTCGTCGGTCAGCCGGTCGGTCGGTCGCTCGGTCGGTCAGTCGAACGGACAGTGCTGTGTGTGAGTCCGCGCGCCCGCGAGTTCTTGAGTCATAAATGTTATTTAATGTTAGGAACTCCTACAGTTAGTTACAAAGAAGGTATACTTAGCGTTTTGGCGCGTGCACACAATATGTGAACGTGAAAGTTACATCTCCGAAAGAAAAAAATCTTTCGCCTATAGAGAAGAGCGGGTGATCGTGCTCTTCCACTATAAAGGGAAATTTCCCGCCAGGCAGATCGTATGCCTAGGGACGGCCGGTCCAACTGATGTTCGTCGGACGTTATATTTAAAGAAAGAAAGAAAGAAAGAGGATATTTATTTAAATTGTCACAGAAACACAAAGTAAACAAAAGGTACACAAACAAAAGACACAAACGTCAACAAAACAGAGATAAAACAAAACAATCGAGAAGAGAACATGTGAGGCATATAGAGTCAAAGGCAGCCGGGTACCATACAGTAATGTATGGCACCCAGCCACCTCGGACCTCAAACGCCTCAGGTGCCTCCGTGACAACAAAAAAGGGGCTCCAACTCAGCATACTTTACTGGTGTGTGCTATGGTTAGCATAACACCAGCAAAACTGATTTTCAGTTGGGACCATTCCTTGGCACCCGGAACGTGGTACTTAGGTACATACACACATACATACATACATACACACATCTCACTATAGAAATAGAAATACAAATAATTTATCGTATGTCATGTGAAACATTTTGCTTGCGCGATGCAGGAATGTTGGAGTTTATAGTGCGCGCGCAGAGTTGACATATGCTCGCCACATCACTCCCCTTCAAGACCGTAGCTACGCATAGCTAGGTCTGATAGGAATCGAAGTCTGTGCTCTAAAGCCTGCAAGTGCCAGGAGGCGCTGAGTCATTGAGTCGACTAGCGGTTGAGGGTGTTCGGCGGCTAACAGTCACTTCACCGGCGACAGTACCATGGGGACCGCGCATGTGGTAGGAACCGGTGAAGGCTGCTGTACCACTGGCAACGTGCGCTGTTGCTGTGTGGCTGCCGTGCCGAGGGGTTGGGGGAGATCACCATCAGTACCAGTAGTCGGTGCGTTGACTGTAGTGGAACTGATGAGGTGAGAGGGAAGAGGATGCTGGCCTTGCTTTGAGACTGATTGTATGTGGGGTGCTGCGAGAGCGAAGGAAGGCTGACATTGTTCTGTCGAGGGTCACCACTACAGAGAAGAGCGGGTGATCGTGCTCTTCCACTATAAAGGGAAATTTCCCGCCAGGCAGATCGTATGCCTAGGGACGGCCGGACCAACTGATGTTCGTCGGACGTTATATTTATGGTATGTCATGTGAAACATTTTGCTTGCGCGATGCAGGAATGTTGGAGTTTATAGTGCGCGCGCAGAGTTGACATGTGCTCGCCACACGCCCAATGTCATCACCACACCACCGCACCATTGCATCGGTCTATACCTCTTTTTGTCGTACACAAAAAAATCTGGTTATCTACTTTTAACGGCCGTCAGTTGGCCAAAACACGTATGAAAAGACAACTGACAGCTCTGTTGTTAACAGTGGATTAACAGATTTGTTAATGCACGATAAGGGCATGTACCCTTTAATTTTAATAGCTATGAGAGCGCAGGGTGTCCATATTCTTTGGGCAATTAAAAAGCGTCTGCGGTGGAGTGTATCTCCATCAGGTTGTGAAGGCTGACTTGCACCACCTTTTAAATGTATGAAGAACTTAGAGAAATGTATGAAGAGCAGATACTTCAGCTACATTTAGGAAATTGTGCAAGTCGGCCCTTTAATAACTATGAGAGTGCAAGGTGTCCACATTATTTGAGCAACTAAACCTGAGGAGTGTATCTCCACCGCATCCAGTGGTGGTCTGATTGTACCTAAAGAACGCCATCAGGTTATGAAGGCTGACTTGCACCATCTGTTAAATGTATGAAGAACTTAGAGAAATGTATGAAGAGCAGATGCTTAAGCTACATTTAGGGAATTGTGCAAGTCGGCCTCAACGTCTTACTAGTAACTGACTGATTTTACACCGCTTTAATTGTCTGCCGCGACACAGATCTGCGCCCCACTTAGTATAGACCACCTATACGTTCCATTCCGCGAGGGCAGTTGAGGGGTTAATCATACTTTTCGGGCTTATTTAGGGCTTTACTTGATATTGCTATCATTTAATATTATTGATATTACTATCATCCGGATAGAGGTCGTGCTAAGTATATTTTTCTTAGTTGTTAACTGTATGAGAAGAGCCCTTTTCTCAAGCATTAGAGTTGCGTGCCGTATCGATCGATAACTTTGTCACTGGACGCCTTGTTAAATTGACAGTTAGCGATGTCGGTACAGTGCTTACGCTTTAAAAGCCGGGTGTTTGCGAAAAAAATGCGGCTCACATTAGCCGCCATTGGATGCGTTGCACTCTTCGAACTGTACACGTGGTATAACACGGCCGATTGAAGGAAATAATTAAACATGGCGGCGTTGTCCTTGACTAACGTATACTGTATCAAGTCATGCTTAAGAGGTATCATGAGGTGTACAAGCACCATCAACGAAAAAAAAATCGTAGCTCCTTACGGATCTTTCTTAAAAGAGGATGAAGTGACTAGAATTGAGAAAGGAATGTTGCTTTGGTTGGGACATGTGGAGAGGATGAAGGAAGAAAGATTGACGAAACAAATATATCGAGTGAATGTGGGTGGAAGGGCCATCCCAGGCGGATATACTTCAAGCCAATACGGGATGTATTAGCAAAGGACGAGATAAAAAGTACCCGAAACCGGCGTGCGTGCATGCAACGACTAATTAATGAGAGAGAAAGAAAGAGAAAGAGGTCTGTCAGGATCGTGGCAAGTGGTAAACCCTGGTCTCGCCTACTCCTCCGGAATACAGGCGTGAGTTTAGGTTATGTTATGTTTATGGTCTTATAAAATGTCTCAATAAACATTTTACGACCCTCGATCGAGGATCTAAGACCGGAAAGATTTGTAAGAAGATGAAAGACACTGTAAAATGTATTATGTTACTTATCTGCTTATTTTGTTTCTGTGATGTATCTTGTTGGTATAATAAATGTCTTTCTTCTTCTCCTTCTTCTTCTTAAAAACAGTCTGTAAAAGAAGAAGCGATTAATTTTCATTGGTGGCGCCGGTGAACCTCATGAGTTCCCGTAGGATGGTTTAATTTGTCAGTACAAACCATGACAAATAATACAAACTGGGACGTGGAGCTAGCCTTGGAGTCGCGAAAAAAGATATTTGATTGAATATTAACAAACAGCTGATAGGTTTTCGCGACATCGTGGTTGGCTTCACGAAACTGCTTGATTGAATGAATGTATGAATGAACTATTGAACGAAGGAACTAGTGAATGAATAAATGCATGAATGCACGAAGGAACGAATGAATTAAACCACTATTAAGTACGACTTAGTTACATTAATCGCGTAGACATAGTTATGATTTATTAATCGTGAACGTAAATGCACACCCGGCTTTAGAATAGGGACGAAGTAGGTAGCTCTGTAAATAGTTAAGATTACGAAGTTGTTATATCGGCATAAGAAGTTGTCGGTTTAATTTATTTTGTTTTAGGTAAACAATTTTTTTTCGAAGTTGTTATATCGGCATAAGAAGTTGTCGGTTTAATTTATTTTGTTTTTGGTAAACAATTCTTTTTTCTTTTGTCTTTTCTCCAATTTTGCGTTGATTCCTCTTCTTTAATCTATTTTTGTCTGATTATTACACTTTTTTCTTGATTATGATCGATTAATTGTGGGTAATTTATTCTCAATCATAATGCAAGGGTGACCCCATTTTTATCATGTTTTTGATGAAGGTGCTACGCTAAAATTATAGTAAAATCTACATGAAAACGGTATAAATTTTTGACGAACGAAGAAAATATTATATTACTGTAATGTTAGTTCCCCGATTCCATACAATGTATAGAAATGTATGAAATGACGCTGTCAGTTAACTGCCCATCAGACATTGATGATCTAATAATCGAAATGGACTTTAGTTTCTTATGTACGAGTATGTATTCAAAGTGGATTCCAGATTCAAAATGCATTACATAAATCAATATTTTGTCCTCAACTTAAAAATATTTGCGATATAATTTTTTTCTACAATATATTTTATAATCTCCGATTTGTAAGCATGTAAAATGTGAAAAATAACAATCGATTTTATCCTACTACTAATATATAAATGTGAAAGTTTGTGACGTTGTTTGGATGTTTGCTGCTCAATCATGCAAAAACGGTTGAACGGATTTAGATGAAATTTGGTATGGAGATAGTTTGAGTCCCAGGGAAGGACATAGGATACTTTTCATCCCAGAAATTACTCAGTCCATTCGGACTAAGTCGCGGGCAAAAGTTGGTAATTAATAAATAAATAAAACAGTCCAAGTCGTGGAGATGAAAATTGCGATTTTTGTACAAGCAAAGTTGGACCAATTAACTGACTTTAGAAACTAAAACAATAACGTATATTTGCTTGCTAAGTGAAGGAAAACATCGTGAGGAAACCTGAGTCTCTGAGGTGTTCACACACCTCGGCGCTTGAAATTGCCAGTCCGCGGTGGGCACGCGGGGTGATTAAGCCCGTACTCTCTCTCTCTCTCTGAGAGAATGCATGTGCTCTGCAGTGGGACGTATGTAGGCTACATAAAAAAATAACTAAAATTTGCTCTAGAAAACTTTATGTGAAGAAAAAAAAACACTTCTAATACTAATAAATGGATTAAAATGAAAGCCCTTTGTAACTGCATTTTTTGGCGTGTTGTAGAGAAATCGTGTTTTTAGAAATAACAAAACATTCATTACTGTTTGTGGGATTTTGTTTGTATAAAGACAGCCCCTAGAGGTTTATTCCAATCGCGATTAAACCCGTTTAGAGATAACTAGGGATGGAAAACCTAACTGAGTTTTATTTCCTTAGTAAAGTATACTTTACAGCTGATTTAGAAAGGTCCGGTGAATTTTTAGGGGACTATACTCATCAATACTTACAACCAATAACTGCGAGTGTAATCCCCGGTTTCTCGTACACTAACAAGCTGTTAATCTACTGTTAACAGCTGTCAGTGGTTTTTGGTCAATTGACAGCTGGTAACAGTAGATTATCAGCGTGTTAGTGTACGAGAAACCGGGCTGATATTTTTTTCTGATATTTCGGAATTGGTTTCATATTGAAATATTCCATAATAATAATAACTTCATGGTTATGAAAACCACGGAGGAGGCCTGTGTCCTGCAGTGGGCGTCAAATGGATGATGATGATGAATAATAACTTTTTCCACATAACACAGTCACTTGTCTTGGTCCCAAACTGGGATACCCTGTTGTATGGTAACCAGGCAAGGCCATCACGGACTTGGAAATACCTCCAGAATGAGGACATCTGTAAAAAAAAGTCAAAGTCAAAATGTTTTTATTCAAAGAAGGGCAGAAATTGCGACTTAATGAACGTTTTAAGTTAAACATAGTAATCTAACCCAATCGTGTTTCGGTAGGCTAGCGTGTTAACACCTAGACCACCGAGGTCGTCACCAGTTGGTTACATAATATAAGTTGTTGGTTTTGATGATCGGTATAACTCTGCAAATATTTATTGCTATCACTGGAATAATCCCCCCGAAGTATCACCGAACATTTCCAAAACACCCTGTAGGTATAGACATTGGTGGAACTTAGATTGAATTGTAAAAGAAACGGGTTTCTTACCACGATTATTAATTCTAGGGTCGACGGACTGAAGAATATAAGTCAAACTGGCATTAAATTATTGTTCAATACAAAATAGTTAAATTTAACACTTTTTTAAGGCAGACATTTTTGAGGCAGTAAAAAAAGCCTATTATAAAATTACTCTATAACATTTTTATTATCTTAATTTTATTGACGGTTAGCTGTCACGAATCAATGAATGAAACATACATGTTTTTTTTACAAAAATTAAGCAAACTGCTTTTTTAATTACTTATGTCGTATACAACAATATTTTAATGACAATTTGACTTAGGTGCTCTAGTCCCCCGACCTTAGAATTGATTTTTCCGTTTCCATTACGTTTTTGTCTATAAGGAAAGTTTTTAAAACTATAAAGAAATGGGCCTTAGGATTTTGCTTTGCCTCGTAAAACTCTACCTCGCTGTAGGCCGTATATATGTCTGTTACGTTAAATTGAACGTAGATATTTTTCTCTGTTTAATGCTGATTATAAATAGTTGACTGATTCTGTTACCGAAAATTGTATGTATAAAATCGTTTGTAGGTAGCTTTTCCCTGTATGTAAAAAATACATAGATTATAGTTTTTGGTAATTAGCTACTTACGTGAAAACAAAGTTGCTTGCATGGTATATGTATGATTTAATTTTGACATACTGGTATGATAATCTAATCAGCTTAAATCTTCGTTGACAATTCAAAATCTTATGCAATCTTTTCAATCAATCTCATTGTAAGCATGATGTTATTCATGATGTCATCAGGTTAAATAAAAATGACTTTTTATAATGAAAGCTCTGTTGGTTTTTTATTCTTATGTAAGTACTCATGCCTTGACCTTACCTGCTATTATGTTAATGGAGAACTCTAAAAACTTAACTAAGTATATGACAATTACATTTTTTTTTTGGAACCCCGGATTTGTTTTTCTGTGTTCCTTGGTATAAATTCAATGACACTCCAATCGAATTTTGAAGCAAGTTCTCTATTATATGTTACGTTTATTATGTTAATTTATAAAAATGCTTACGGCATTAAGTCCGCCGCATTGTACGATTTCTTTAAGTGCAATGAAAGTATCAATAAATAAATATACTGTCTCGCGTTTTCACGATCAATATTCGCGTATGTATGGCTAGCACTGGTGCTACAGTGACTTTTATACGATAGCCCTTGAGAATTGCCCTGCACCCGGCTGGCATCCGATAGTTCAATGTCAACGGCATGGGCTATTCTCGAGTGTACTTAAGGTAGCCTTCGCCTTTCACGATCGCACGCTATTGTGAAAGTATCAGCTTTTTATTTATGTATGTTTATTCTATATTTATCTCATACAAGCTGTCCCGGCGAACTTCGTAACGCCACAGAAAACGTTTGAAAATAGAAAAGGGCTGTTTTTAGGGTTTTCCCGGAAATTATTCGATTTTTTCTCGCCTTTTAAACCTTCCCTAGACCTCCACGAACATTTCAAGACTAAGATAAGATAAATCCCTTCAGCCGTTCTCGAGTTTTAGTGAGACTAACGAATAGCAATTAATTTTTTATATATATAGATTTATGTACCGTTTATGTATGTGTATTAAATATATAAATATCTTTCTTAGCATTGTTTAGTTGCACCGACTACCCGTCATTTAGCTTCTCATTTTTTTCCGTCAATAATTGTCTGGAAGAAATTACTTTTAGTAATAAGGCCGCCAATTGTACTGTACTATATTATTGTTAAATTCTCATATGTAATTCCTGGTGTACATACAATAAAGAATATTCTATCTTTCTATCTATCTATCTATCTAAAAAGTATTTAAGTAACTAGGTACTTTGAACAGCGTTTTCGTTGTGCAGACGACAGCGATAAACCTTTATACCTACCTCGATGTGTGCACTCTACTAGACAACTTCTGCGAGCAACAGCCGGCATATGTCGATCAGCTGGAGCAGATGTTATAAAAGTAACTACTTAGTTTTTGATAAATAAAATTAGCAAGAAAAATATGAACTTGCGCTATTTCTCTACGGTATATTTATGAAAATTTAAATATGCCTAAAATGTTCGTAATTTTATTAGGGTCACCATAGAAAATGCTAGCCACAGCGATGCCAGCAGTAAAACAGCCTTAATTCGCAACTTAAAAAAAAAAATCGTACTTTTATTACTACTGCTAGATATTTGAACAATCTACTCAAAGCTGCAAAGTCCGCGTGCTAAACTTTTGCAATCTTTACAGAGTAGCTAGATGCAGATGAGAATTGTGCCGAGAAGTTGGCTTCGTAGGTAATCGTATCTGTCTGTGTAATTAAGTACAAATACCTTATAATCACAAATAGTGATGACCGAATGTTCTCGACAAGAATTTAAAATAGGAAGAAAAGTGTGAATGATCTTTATTGAAATAATAATTATACCGTAGACTTTATATTAAGTGAATAACTTAGAAAGATTAATCAAACGAAGAGTTACCTATAATACTCGATTTGAGTCCTCTAAACATACCAGCAAATGTTTAGTTGCGATCCGGTATGTCGTTTGTAAATTAAAACTAACTAACGACACCACACAAAACTACAACATAGGGGCGTGACAACATAGATTTTCGTATGCACTGTTTCCTCTGATGTGGAAAACATTGTTGTGTTGCACTGTTTTTTATGTTATTTGACCGTAAAACTGTATCCAATATCATGTTAGACTTAACCCGGGTATGCGGCTCGTGTTTTTCATAAGATATTAAACTGTTTTCAATAAGTTTTTACTTTGCTGCTACTAGCGACGAAGATGTTACCTCCGGACTCGTATCTCCTCTGATGGTCCAAGTTGGGGAGACAGGATTTTTCAGTCCTAGCATCCCATCAGTGGCATATTTATGCGCACCGAATCCTAAAGAATTTCTAACGTCTAGCTGTCAATTTCCATACTAATTGCTATCGCAAACTTCAGGATGTCGACGGGATTTGGTGCACTTAATATATTGGCAGAACTTGCTATTAAGGGGGTCCATGGAGTAACACTAGCGCCACCGAGGAAAAAAATCATCTTTTTTTACAAATCAAATTTGCAAAAAGTGTCAGTACAATCTCTCAATCATGTTAATAGTATTTTTAGGACCCATGGCCGTGAACCTAAGGCAAAAAAACTAGAATAGCATTAACGCCAAAAACGGCCGTTTTGGCATAAATGCTATCTAGTCCCAGGTTCATGATGCCAGGTTCTTTGTTGTGGGTCCTAAAAATCACTGTTAACATGTTTGAGAGACTGTACAGACACTTGCAAATGCAAAAAAAGATAAAAATGTGAAAGAAGATTTTTTTTTTTCATTGGTGGGGCGCGGCGCTACTTAGCCCCCTGGATCCCCTTAGATAATTTATTTAGTACTTTCAAAGTAAGTAAGTGAATCCGGAATTAAGTTAATAAGTATTAATAATATTATTACGAATAATATTATTTAGTACTATTGTTTCCCCTGAAAAAAGATCGTAATGTTTTTTTAGCGCGCTATTAAGTAAGATGACGAATACAAAGGTGACATCTGGGAAAAAGTACTACACTTATGAAAAAAAACACAACGTTACCAGGCCAAGTTGAAACAGCCGTTTTGCAAAGTTCAAAAGCATTTACCTAGTTCGCGGAGGCTGCAACGTTATTTGCTCGTTAGCGAGAGTAGGTATTCTTTTGAACCGCCTCGGAATATGTACTTACCCATTCATCTTTATGGTTTTATTCAAGTACCTGTTTACCTTATTCTCAGAACACAAAAATAAGGAGAAGTGTTATAATGGCCCGTTTGCTATAAAACCGATGTCGCCACTTACTCACACAGCTACATTGTCCTCATAATCTCTATTTGATTACAACATAAACAACCGGCTCACTATTCGCTGTTTACACAAATGAAACAGCCAATGAGAAGAGCAGCACAACATTAGTGATGGGGACGAAAAAGTACATTATCGATTATACTTAAAAAAAATCGTACATCGTACAAAAACTTTTTGTACATTATGTCGATTTTTTTCTTGCCATCTATACCTAAATAGTAACTAATTATTTCTCTACGTCGCGTAGTCTGTAACTACTTTATTTCGTTGTAGTAATCCTTTGCAAAAGGCTGCCTAAGCTTTTATTTTTACAGGCTTTGCCTACCAATGTGTTAATTCCTAAATATGTCAGTTTTGTTCATACCTACCTATCGTATAATTCGTGAATTCCGTTTCATCGTAAATTCTAATCATACAATTTATTATTCTAAATGACAAAGTTTAAAGAACATTCGCTGAGTTACCTACAAAATATAGGTATGCAAGGCGACGAAACGACGTTGGCTGTGCCGCGCCGCTTGAATATAATTCAAAACATATCGCCTGCGTAATTTTTGTTTCAAGCGGCAAGATGCCTGCGCCTTGCCTTCACCTTATGCGCGTTTTTGTATAGCGCACACCTTAAAAAATCTAGAACTACTTATTTTAACTCGTGAATTAATGAGCAGTGACTGTAGATGTTTCTGAGTTTGGATTAAAATTTTCATTGCCTTGGTGGGTGACAACTGTGATGGGTACATAAAAAACATTCTCAATAATATCACATAAATAATATTTTTATTAACTTGTGAAAAATACATTAGGTAGTAAGAACTCAAAGGGCCGGTTTCTGAATTGAGAATTTCACTAAGTAAAAACATAAGTAACGTTCTGTCACGCTCTTTTGTGAAAAATTCGAAGAGACAGTACTACAGTTAACCATTTACTTAGCGAAATTCTCAATTCAGAAACTGACCAAAAGAAACTTGTGAAACATAAACTTAAAGAAACTTTCGAAACACATTTACATTAAAAAGATAACATCATCATCCGACTGAGATCCTGCAATGAATATTTTACTGTTCCCTTAAAAGGTAAATATTTATTTAGAACTTGTCACTTGTTGACATTGTTCAATGTTTTGCGTGATTTCTTTTTTCGAGGTTTTTCTTCAATCGACATAAATCTACAAATGCATACTTTTTGTATGCATTTTTTACAAATGCAAATACAAAAAGTATGCATTTGTAAAAAATCTAATATTTTTTTATTTATACAGGGCCATTTTTAAGTTAACACAATTCCTGAAACACGTCAATTAAAGTAAGTCATTTACAACAACTTTGGTTTACGACTTTTGAAAACTCGATGTTATATTTTCAACTTTGTTCATATGATTTTTCGATTTTCTAGTCTGTGGCGGCGCTATATGACCGATAAATTATGTGTTCAATCGAATGGACATTCCTCTATGTCTGACAATTATTTACAGGGGTCTTTGACATTCGCAGCATTTTTCGACAAAAAAATATCCGTTACTTCCAAGGGGATCTAAAATAGTAAATAAATTATGAAATTATTAAAAACATTACCTGGTCACCTGTTATTTCTTCAGGAACGCATGTTTCAACAGTAACAATATCCGAAACTTTCTAATACGGATCTAAAATAGTAAATAAATTATTAAATTATTGAAAACACTTCATTTACTTTATTTTAAATTAATCGAATTTTAGGCTCATAAAAGAGTATAAGAATATTATTTAGTACCATAACCACATCACCTGACTTGTTTCTTTAGAAACACTTTCTTTTGCAGAGTTATGCGTCGTTGCGTCCATTGTCACCTGAAATAGAGAATCAGAATAAAGTAACAATCGAATATTCCACACCATGTAAAATATAATTATGCCGTGATTTTAGGTATATTGGTACCTCAACATTTATGGAACTCCTTATTACCTGTATTTTCAAAGCAGGACCTGCCCACGTTAATATTTTATCCACTCTTTAGCATCTGGAAACATTTCTCCGTAAAATGGATGGAGCAACAGGTATTTGATTTGAGAGGAAGCCAGTTAAGCAATCTCCCTGTAGTTTCAATCCATTTATCCTTCCTATTAGGGTCTTTGGGAAACCTGAAATTAAATCTTTATTAAAAACTTTTTGAAATACGTGGTGAAAACTAAGCCTGTTTATATTACGACAAAATCTGCCACTAAAGTAGAAGCTTCCTTAGCAACTGAAGTCCACGCGGACGGAGTCGCGGACAATAGCTACCTAGTCGTACAATATAATTGGTTCTAGTAATTTTGGAAGTCTGGACGAACGAGTGTAAATGCGACGAAGTATCGATACTTAATCAGTCTGGAAAGAAAGCAACTACCCCATCACTATGACTCCCGCTGACACCTACTGTGACTTTGATTGACAGTTCACGGCAAATACATGCGGCCGTACCACGAAACATCGCAATTCATCGCATAGAACAATAGTCAGTTTCGCGAGACGGTCCATTGCGGGCTTGCTTTTCCATGTTAGAAAACCTTCACGAAAATTCTACATAAAAACAGCAGTGGAGTAAACCCGACGATATAAATACGTCTCATTTATGTTCTTAGTACTGGAATGCATATTGCACAGGAAAATTATTATAATTATGATTTTTCGTAGTTTAAAGATAGATATAGTGAGTAAAATAGGCTTACCGGTAAAAACACACTGCACTGTTATTTGAATAGCATGTATCACTGCGATTTCTGTAGGTAATCAGGCATTTTTCACATATGTTACGGCGATAGCGGGCGCGAGGCGATTGACGGCCATATTTAAAAGTTTGCCGAGGTTAGCCCAACCGGGCTCCTTCTTTTTGTGTTCTGAGACCTTATTGGTAATATTGGAGTTACAATAATTTTTGTGACGGAAGACATAGTGAGGAAAGCTAAGTGTCTAAGGTATCCACATACCTCAACGATTAAAGCCACCAATCGGCGGTGGGTACGGGTGATAATTAGCTCATTCATATTCTCTTTGTCTCATTCTTAAATAAGGGAGCAATGCGATGTCCTGGGAATTGTTTCATGATGTAAAAACCTATTTAGCGGATAAAAATGATGTTAATTACTTCTGCCAGATGTCGCTGCCTGTACGTAATACAGAGAAGTTTGTAAAGAGGCTCGAAATTTCGCCGATGCCTGCACTTGCCCATTAGCTCAGTTGGGAGAGTGCTGGCACGGTTAGCCAGAGGTCGCTGGTTCAAGTCCTGGCGTGGGTGGAATTTATAGCCTCTAAATAGGTTTTCAAAATTGTCCTCAGCACGGGTTAGTGCAACAAAAAGAATATAATTCATGTTTTACTATGTTAATTCGATGTACGTTGCTGAGTCGATTAATCCACAGATTAACAAGCAGACTCTGCCACGAATTTACTTCGAATTGTCATAATAAACTGCGAATCGTAGTCTTATGAAACTCAGACTTGGCGAGGGACGCATTAGTTGTGTGCTACACAATAAACTTTGGTTGCAACTTTGCTCGAAGCTCTTATACCTTCTACGCCTACACGAAGAGAATTAAAAGAGTGAACCGGCAACATGCCTCGGAGGAGGTTCGTGAAACAATAACCTTTTGTGGTCTGGCGAGCTACAACAACGGTTTCAAGAGGACCCTACACTCCTACCCACTCCATTAACTGAGAGGGTAAAAGCGCGCGAACGCACTCCACTCGTGTGACTATCTACTGTCACTTCTTTTTCATTGTGACTGATTGCGCGTGCACATAATGACATTTGGCTGTTTCGTTGGTCTACAGCAATGGGCCTCAAACGGTGGTCCGTAGAATGCTGGTGGTCCCTGAAACCACCCGAAGTGGTCCACAGTCATCCTATGTCGCCATATCTCTTAAAATAATTAAATAACCAAAAAATACCATAGAATAAAAAATTATTCTCTTTATTTACTACTGTTGTATTTATTTACATTGACTAATTTTCAAAAGATAACAATAATTTTTAAGTTTTTCTAAGTCTGCGAAATCCGATTTCAGCCTACCATGCGGCGCTACTATCACGGAAACGCGTACCTACCCTCCAGCCACACAGGTGCTAATAACTACATTTGCCGCCCTTTTAGGCGCAATCTCCGGGCTAGCTCAGTCTGCGCCGGAACTGTCAGGTCCATTTGCGACCAATTACATACTGACCGGATCTCGAAATCTAGTTAGGATTATCAAGATCGGTTTAAGTGTACTCGTACCCAGAGACTAGCGCATAATGGGCTTAAGGGCTTACATCCTCTCAAACTACAGAGGGCCGTGAACCCCCTTTGTTTAATTTGAACGGTAATGGAATAAGTAAGTTGGATTGAAGGGAAAAATTTAGTCTTAGGGATTTTCATTGGGTGGAACCAAAAATTACAGTCTTATTTATATTAATCCCTTTCCTCTTTCCCCTAATATACTCTTGATATGGAGTCGGAGCGGTCTTTAAAACAAGGTCTCACTAAAACATTTTTTTGTGTAGCCTCCATAACATGGGTGTCCCACTGCAGGGCAAAAGCCTACCCAAGAATCCTTGAGCCTACCCCTTTCATACCGAGATTTTCGGTCATTTGCCACCCCTGACCACTTCGGCAAGAACTTGTCGAGATCATCCCATCGTCTGCTCAGCCGCCCCCGTATGCAATGGCCGCCGCGCCTCACTAAAATATAATTTATAAAAAAAAAACATACATCACAACAACTAAAAACGCTGTTGAGGACTTAAAGAGAACTTTGCTTAACGAGTTCCTCAAACATGTATTACTTCACTTTTATAAATAAGACATGATATGTAAAGTAAAGTACACTAATGTACCTAGTATTACAAGTACCCAGTAATGGTTAAAACGATTTTATTCGTAGTATGTATCTACTGAAGTTTACTGCCTATCTAGGGATCTACTTCCTACACAATGTGGGGTTAATTGATGTAATAAATTCCAGCCCAAATATTTATTTCATTTTGACACAGTTGCTGTCCGATTTTATCCATCAAATTAATATGTGTTACAGGGCGTTTACGAAGGCTTATTTAGAAAATTAAATTAGAGTGGTATCTCCCACAAAAGTAAAAAATATATATATATATATTAACATTTTGACTTACCTATTTTTTACATAATCGTTAGATATAGAGATAACATTTTCACTTAGAACATGAACTTGACTAAGCTTTACTAGTACATTAAAGTTAAATAGTTTTGGAGAAAAACCATATTTCATTATTTCCGTCTTTATTTTTTTCTGCGGAACCGCAAAGAATTTTTCAACCAACCTTGATACAGTTACACTTCTAGACGTAAGTAACTGTAGAAAAAAAAAACTATTATCACGAAAGGGCATATTTTCGTCCCTTAATCGGAAACGGCCTTTACTGTCGCATGATCCGAAAGCCACGTACCTACATTGGACACCAATACTTAAACCATAAAAAAATTTAGTAGTCTGTGGGTTTTTTGCCGTGCAAAAGGTGGAAAATAAGCCGCCCCTAAGGGGTGCCCAATTCCTCAAACATATCTTAAAATATATAGTAAATGTTTGAAGAATCATTAAAAAAAACAACTCTAGATGGCGGCGCAGCCTGTCCACAACGTTGAAAATCAATAAAAAAAATGGCGTTCGTAAGTACTAAAATTATAATTAATAAATTATAGAATTCTGATTTTTTTTGTTTTTTGGTATTTTGTCACGGGTTATCCGCTCGCATAATCTAATATATAAAAATCTCGTGTCACAGTGTTTGTTATCGAACTCCTCCGAAACGGCTTCACCGATTTTTATGATAATTTTCGTGTACCTATATTTGGTACGTCTAAGAATAGGTCGTAGGCTACTTAATAACGGAAAACAACGTTTGCCGAGTCAGCTTGTATCACTATAAGTTACGCCACCATTACGCTTGCTGAATGCCGTTATAACAGCTGACTGAAAATAGGATACGCCGAAGTTTGGTTCAACCTTCTGATAATTGAGCGGGATGTAGGTACGTACAGTGTGCAAATTCATTTCAACCTACCTAGTTAGGTACTAGAGGAAATTGTTAATGCACTACACTTAAGCTTCTATTGTTATTTAAGCTGTTGGTTTCCCTAATAAACTTAAAATAAAAAAATATATAAATACTTATAACGTTTTGACTCGCAAACAAAACCTCTTTTTCTATTTGCATAAGTGTTTGCAGTACATTAGTTTCAGGTACCGGAGATGTGGAGCAATAATCTACTCTGAATATCTAGGTGAATCGGCATATCGGCATATTCATGATTACACCCAAGGGAGGAAGCAGATCCGATGTTTTCGCAATATGTTAAGTGGGTTTGGCGCCATAACTTGACATAATAGTTTTGACACCGCGTAGAGCGTTTATACATAGGTAAGTAGGCATTAGGTGTTGTTGATAATACCTAATATTAATAAAAATATAAACTCTTAAAAAATTTCCTTACTTTAAAAATCTATTTAGAGGCTAAAAATTCCACCCATGCCGGGACTTGAACTCGCGACCTCTTGCTCCCAAGTCCAAGTCAAGTCCCGGCATGGGTGGAATTTTTAGCCTCTAAATAGGTTTCTAAAATTGTCCTCAGCACGGGTTAGTGCAACAAAAATAATATAATAAATATCCTTATTGTTTTTTTTTTACTTTTGTTAACTATAATTATACTTGTTGACCAGGCAAACGTTGTTTTGCCATATTAATTAGCCTGCGACCTGTTCTCAGACCTAGCAAATATTCCCAAAAAAGTTCATAAGAATCGGTAAAGCCGTTTCGGAGGAGCTCGATAACAAACACTGACACGAGATTTTTATGTAGGTATTAGATTTAGTTATTTCATTTTAATTTTATTTATACAGTGAAGTCTGTGTTTATCATTCGCTTGAATACGAGTTTAATGTCGCTCATAACTATGGTTACATTCGTACGAGATGACATTCCTGATAAGTGGGGAATTATGGTCCTGCGTCAAGAAGCCAGGAGAAAAAATATTATATAAAAATAAAATATGATAATAATGGACGAGCATAAATCTTTATCAAAACACAAGACGTCCGTAAATTTACTGAAAATCGGGTCTCTTGTTATTGGATATATCATCATCATCATCATCAGCCACCCGACGCCCACTGCAGGACACAGGCCTCCTCCGTGGCTTAACCATAACCATGAGGGGTTTTGCCATAATCGCCACGCTTGGCAGGCGGGTTGGCGATCGCAGTATGCGATTGGAATCTCAGGAAGACGCTGCTGGTTTCCTGGTAATTTATTTCCTTAGTCGCCTTCTACGACATCCGCACGGAAGGAAATGGAGTGACGCTATTCTTAATCCGGCGCCACACGGAAATGGATACATAATTCTATCACGCACATCATAAACTTCTCCTTGGGTACCAGCTCATTTCCAGCCGCCTGGAAGAAAGCTCACGAAGCTCACGTAATACCGCTCCCCAAAACTACTCATCCCTCCTCGTTCTCAGAATATCGTCCAATATCTATACTTCCTTTCCTATGCAAAGTCCTCGAATCTCTGGGCAACATTCAGCTTTCGACATTCCTGTCCCATAACAAACTCCTTAACCACTTCCAATCCGGTTTCCGTTCTGGTCACAGCAGAGTTACGGCACTGTTGAAGGTCACAGATGACATACGCCTCGCCAGAGACAATAAGCAGCTCACAGTGCTGACACTTCTCGACTTCAGCAGTGCCTTCAACAGTGTCAACTTCGATATCCTCCTTGCTATCCTTGATTCTCTTAACGTATCTCCTCTTGCAATAGAATGGTTCGATACCTATCTTCGGGGTCGCCAGCAGTGCATACGCTGCAACGAGACTTCCTCGGATTGGTGTGACCTCACTGCGGGCGTTTCTCAGGGCGGGGTCCTCTCCCCACTCCTATTTTCCATATTTATCAATTCCGTCACTGACTCCCTGTCGTCTCACTATCATCTATATGCAGACGACTTGCAGCTCTACAGGCATTTTGAAGTGGATGAGTTTGTCTCTGCTGTCGATGCTTTGAACACTGATCTTGCGCGCATTCAAAACTGGGCTCAGCATTTCGGACTTTTAGTGAATCCCAAAAAATCACAGGTAATGCTTATTGGCAGTCCGCACTTCTACAAGTTGCTGATGAAGCAAACAGTGGTTCCTGCAGTCCTCTTTGACGGCACACCCATTGTCTATGCGACAACGGCCAGGAACTTGGGAGTGCTCTTTGACTGCCATCTCTCTTGGTCTACGCATGTCAGTGAAGTCAGTCGGCGCGTCTTTGCAGCTTTCCATTCACTGCGGCGTCTCCAAAGCTTTCTCCCAATTAAAACTAAAGTTACTCTTGTACAGTCACTTCTTCTTCCCATTCTTGACTATGCGGATGTTTGCTACTTGGACGCCAATGAGGAGCTGCTAGAGAAACTCGAACGTCTACAAAATTTGGGTATCCGCTTCATATACGGATTACGCAAATTTGATCATGTGTCTCGTTTCCAACAAGAGTTAAAATGGCTCCCAATTCGTCTTCGCCGGAATGCACATATACTATCACTATTGTACAAAATTCTTAATCATCCCGCATCTCCCGCATACCTGAGAGAAAGGTTTTAATACCTGTTCTCCGGAGAAAGATCAAAAAGATCACTTAACTCCCATCTTCTTAAAATTCCTGCTCACATACTGGAGCTTACGGTGACTCCTTCACGGTCCAGTCGGTTAGGCTGTGGAACGCACTGCCACAGAACATATGCGCCAGTCCCACTATTGGTACCTTCAAGAAGCGGTTGAAAGAGCATTATCTATCCCTATAATAACATTGAGCTATATATATTATATATTATATATATTATTTATGTATATCTAAGTAGGTATGTATTTTTATTCTGTTATCTAGTTTATGTAGTTTTTGTTTTCCTTTTTACTTTGTGTTATTTAGGCTTTTTGTAGTTTATTTTGTGCACATATATAGACCCGTTTTTCTACTGCTTCTCCTATACCCGAAGGTTTGCTGGAAGAAATCTCTTACAGAGATAAGCTCGCCTTTGTACATGTAATTTCTTATGTAATGTCCTGTTAAAAGTCTTGTGTGCAATAAAGTATAATAATAATTTTATTTTTTATTTTAATGCAGCCTATATGCACCGCAGGGCACAGGCCTTCTCTCAGAGAGAGAGTGTGGGCGTAATTACCACGCGTGCCCACCGCGGGTTGGCATTTTTAAGCGTTGAGTTATGTGAATACCTCAGACACTCAGTTCTCCTCACGATGTTTTCTTTCACCGTTTTAGCGAGTGGTATTGCTAGTATAACTGCACAACTGTACGTGACTTAGAAAACAAAGTTAATGGTAGGTACATGCCGGGATTCGAATCCACGACCTCCCGAATGAAAAGCCGATATTCTAGCGCCGTCGCCGCCGTATCCTCAATTTATAACCCATGCAACTTGACTCAGCGCCACGCGCGATTTGACCTCCTTTGCGAGAGTTGCCTATTTCATTTGTGCGCGTTATTGGATTACGTGGTAGCGGAGCGTGGAGCGGTGGTAGCCTAGTGGGTAGAACATTGGACTCGGAAGCGAGAGACCCAGGTTCGATTCCCAGTACGGGCATGTACCTATGACTTTGTTTTCTAAGTTATATACATTTGTGAAGTTATAGTAGCAATATCAATCGCGAAGTAACTTCGTGAGGAACCTGAGTGTCTGAGCTACTCACATACCATCGCCAATCCGCGGTGGGTACGTGTGGTGATTAAGCCCATACTCTTTCTTTAAGAGAAGGCCTGTGCCCTACAGTGGTAAGTATGTACTGGATTACTATTGGATTGACATTGTACTGCTAGTTCTTTGACTACAAAATAGAGGCAAATAACAGCTTTTGTCGGGCGGATATCGTTCTATTGAGCAACTGTGTCTGTATTGATCTCCTGGTGCAACGAGGAGGCGTGGTTGTGCATACAGCAGAGTCACGTTTCCGTCCCGGCCCTGCACTTTATGGGCATTTTTATAAATTTATGCCCCTGCCTGCCGCCCTGACGCCAGGAGGGCACGCGGACAAGCAGAAGGCTCGCTCTGGCCGAATTTCCATAAAAAATAGTACTTGCTGGGTAGAGTCGTTTCCTCGCAATAGCCGAATTCGACTAACAAATACTAACAGGCGATTTCTGTATTTAGAATTTCACTAAGTAAATCTGTCTCGTTTTGGTTCGAAAAATATGAAGATACAAACTCATACCTTTTACATAGTGAAAGCACGTGAAAGTGTCCATTCAGAACAGTTTTATATTACGACAATGTTGTGATGACGAATATCGAAATCTAAAAAACATTACGAGTTAAGGCTATTCTGACGTAGAGCATGCTGTCACGTTCGCACAATTTAATAATTTTGGTGATTGTAAAGGGTTTGATAGATAATAAAATTGCGAACATTCAAGGCATATGTTTCTTATCCTGTGCTAAGTTTTTGATTGAGAAAATTTCATTCCAAAATTAATAATTTTGTAAACAAATTGTCCGTAATTTAACTATGCATGAAACCCTCAGACCACGTTTATCAAAAGTATACTCATTTTACTACAATCACCGAAAATGTTAGACAGCATGCTCAACGTAACAACAGTCTTAAAACGTAACATAAATTTGAACATAACACTTTGTTACGGCTATCCGTAATCCGTGACTGGCCTCGCTGCTTCTCGCTTTTACACTTTGTGTGAGGGACAGGCAACTAGTTGTTAAATATTAATAATTTAATACTTTACCTGATACATAATCACTATTAGACCCGTTAAACGTATAACTAAATAGTTATCCAGTCCCTTACTTAAACTGACAGTGCTATAAAAATATTCTTTAATGTACACCAGAGCAGATAACATAAAAATTAACATACTCTACATACTTTATTGTTAAGACATATGACATTCTTACCACGATTAATTAATTTGAGTTTCCAATATTTTGACACCGTTGCAGGTATGGTCATGGGTTTTAAAAATTAAAATATTGTTTTTTAATAAGTGTTTTTTGATATAAGTATATCTAACTATGATCTAACTTGGTAGGATATAACTATGATATGGGTAACTTTATGACCTTCTGTGCATCTGTATGCAACTAGTCACGACTCACGACGCCAAGAGGCAGCTATGCAATGTGCATGGATACGTAAATTTTAAACTCATGAATAACATTTTGCTACGTAACAGCAAAACGCTAGGCTTGTTTATGTTTGTGGTTGAAAGAGGTATGGTTACAGGCATAAACTAGGCTTGGCTGATAAAGGTTAGAGTATATAAGTGTACTTTCTGTAGTACCTAGGCAGCCTTCTTATATAGCATTAACTCAAAAATGCGCATCCTGCATCGAGTCAATTAGAGGGTGTATTTTACACTAACTTTTGTTTTATGAGTTTTTTGGCAGATGGATAGTTTTTAAATGTTATAAAATTATATAAACCCTGTTTACATAATTATATGGAGCTCGCGCTTTACGCGCTCTAGCAATGTCAAAGCTGGAAATTATTATCCCAAGAATTTTTGGAATGTCAAGATGGCAAATTAATTACATACATAAGCAGCCTATATATGTCTCACTTTAGGGCACCGGCCTTCTCTCAGAGTGAGATTAATTACTTAATAACTAGGGATTAAGAAAACTATTACTGCTTTGTGCGTGTTATTGCAGAAAAGTTCTCTAGAACTAATGGGCGTTATTCTAATTCGAATTCCGAAATCACGCAAAAAATACCAGCTGTTCCATATAAAATGTACTTGACATTTTGATACTTTGCTCTAGCGCAGGGCTTCCCAAACTAATTTTGACTCTGACGCCCTTGGGAGTTTCCCATTTCTTTGCGACGCCCCAGGGCGAAGGGTGTGCTAGTTTTTGTATGCATAGCTTCTCAAAACATGGGTCAAGTATGGAATTTGCCACTGTCTTTCTTTCTTTACATATATATGCGACCTATTCTTTATGACTGCAACAGGCAATCTGTGTGGATCGCTTCGCTACGCCCGCCCCCGGGATGGTACCGCGACGCCCTAGGGCGCCGCGATACACAGTTTGGAAAGCCCGGCTCTAGCGAATGTTGTGGATCTACTTGAGACATCTCGAATGTCATATGTAGTCGGAACTGGTAAATTGTGGCTTGGGATTCATATAAAAATATACCTACTGCATAATATTTTTATATGAATCCCAAGCCACAATCGTGGGCACCGATCTAATATATAAAATCTTCCAAACGGCTTCACCGATTCTTATGATTTTTTTTGTGTATATTTGGTAGGTCTGAGAATAGGTCGTAGGCTAATTAATATGGCAAAACAACGTTTGCCAGGTCAGCTAGTAATACGGTATTTGACACGATCAACAATAAATTATTACATATGCTCGATTACAACAAAAATTACAAAATATCTCGGAAAATGTATCTCTTTTAGTCAATTACTAGTTATTACAATTTTTAAATAGATTAAACATAAAAAGAGTGCTCTGAAATGTGACGTCATAAGCCAGTATTTTCATACAAAATTCCGTTTTAAAAGTAATTCATTTGATATTTTGTCAAATACCCAATTATATAAAATATTCAGATTTATTAATAAAAATATGATTCCGTAATCTGCAGAATTCTAACTGACCCGATCGGGCCACCATAATATAGTTTTTAAATGTTATCTTCAAGGTCATAATCTAACGGGCTGAAACACACTCCTCAAATGCAGTTTAAATAGTCTTTGGTAAAGGGAACAGACATTTATTTAAAAGTTCATCTATTTTAGCCCAGACTAACCGTCTTATTTATAAATAGTCGATTCCGCTAAAACACTCTTAAGATTGAGTTAGAGCCGGAGGACAGACACTGTCATAAACCGGCTTCACCACCGTCTTAAGAGTGTTTAGTGAAGTCGTTTACAAAAAAGACGGTATTTAAACTACATTGCGTGATTTCCTTGCCTAGTTACCATACCACGGGATAATTATCCAAGTAGGGGACGGACAACTGATTGAGATGTTTGGAAGTGTTTTTATTTTTATTTTGAGAGGAATAGTGTTTTCATAAATAACTTCTTAATGTACTAGGTAGCTACTCGGGTACTGGATATATAGGTAGATATCGGCGCGCGAGACTAAAGTCGATGGTGGCCGGGATAAGGCTGAGTAGATAATGGCCTGTTTCACTATCGTTGTCTTACCGTGGTGGAGGCTTTTTGTAAGAAAGTAGCCTGCAAAATCTCGGGTAATAAACCGTGAAACGATGTAACGAAACTGACCTGCCTACTTATGTCTAACTAGGTACGTAATAAAAACCAAAAATGAGCATACAGATGTTGGCAATAAGAGAAATTAAGTATACCTAATAAATAACCGCGATTAGACCCGTTAAATGTATATGTCGTGTTGTCCTATCCGTCAGCCTTTTCCTTCTCTCTATATTTATCTCTTTTAGATAAAGAGAGACTTCTTAACATCCTCGGCCGTTTAGCCTTGGTAAAAATATCACTTTACGAAATGTAAAGTGCTTCCTTCACTCATTTTCCTCTTAACAGAGAAGAGAAAAGTACAGTCAGCTAATACTAGGTACATACTCAAATTTCGGTAGATACCTTCTTGCTTTTCATTCAATCTAGTAGATACTAAAGATCGGGGGTTTTTAATCTCAGTAGTTAGAAGACGATAACAAAAAGTTGAATTTTTGCGAAATGAATAAAAATGGGGACCACGCGTAATGGATGAAATTAAATTTGGGCTGGACGAAAAACTCAAAACGTCTATATAAAAGTGACTTCTTTTCCGTCACAAATTTTAAGCTACTGTTAAAGGAAGTAAATACTGTATGGAATCAGGCGTTACTTTGCTTAATTTAATTTTTTTTGTCTTGGCGCAATTTAGCAAAGTAATTTTCACATTTTAATGCAAGTAAATACGTTTGTAAATAAAAATATTTGTTTTTAAGACTGGTGTTCGAACCGGCGTGCGTGCTTGTAACGAATTGAATGTTGATGAAGCGAAAGAGATTATTATTGTTATTATTAATTTTTTATTGCAAAAAGGACAATGTACAAAAGGTGGATTAATGCCAAGGCCATTTTCTACAAGTCAACCCACAGGATGTACAGGAGAGGCAAAAATTGGGGTAGGCGTGCAAAAAAAAGTAATAAAAATACTTATAAGTACCTACCTAAATGTATTATAAGGACGGATATATATGTGTTTTTTTTTAATGTAGCCTATACAGGGCGTCCCAAAGTTATGGGACATGAAGGGATCATGGTGTAAGGTCCGGGGATCTGGCCGGCCATCTAATCGGTCCAATCGTACCAATCCAAGTAGGAAAACATTCATTTAGAAAATCTTAAGAAGAGTTTTTAGTTTTTGGCCATTCTTTCGATTGGCATCATAAAAGTAGGGGTGTTTTTTTTTACATTTAAGTAGGTTCGATTCCCAGACGCGGCAAGTAATTTTTAGAAAAACTTTGAATGCAGAATCAATAACTTTTAAAAATAACATAAAGTTTTCTTTCAGCAAAATACCCTATCTAAGATATTTAAGGTACTTTCCCTTTATGGCCCATAATTTTGGGACGCCTGTATACGTCCCACTGCAGGGCACAGGCCTTCTCTTAGAGAGAGAGTACCAAGTTAATCACCACGCGTGCCCACCGCGGATTGGCAATTTCAAGTGCTGAGGTGTGTGAACACATCAGACACTCAGGATTCCTCACGATGTTTTCCTTCACGGTTAGCGAGTGGTATTGCTACTGTAACTTCACACATGTACGTAATTATATTCTTTTTATTGCACTAACCCGTGCTGAGGACGGGTTTTAAAAAATAGGTTTTTCAAAATGTACGTATCTTAGAAAATAACGTCATTGGTACCCATTGGATTTGAACCCAAGACCTCCCGAATGAGAAGTCGGCGTTCTACCGGTCCGCTACCACCGCTGTTATATAAATGAATATTTCAGCAATAATATAATAAAATACACACTAATACTTAATATTATGTTAATGTATACCATTCATCATCATCATCATCATCATTCAGCCACAAGAAGTCCACTGCTGGACATAGGCCTCCTCCATGGATTTCCAAAAAGACCGGTTGTAAGCGGCCTGCATCCAGCGTCTTCCTGCCACTTGAATGACGTCATCTGTCCATCTTGTGGCTGGTCGTCCCACGCTGCGCTTGCCGATATGTGGTCTCCATTCGAGAACTTTTCGGCCCCATCGGCCATCAGTTCTGCGTACTATGTGCCCCGCCCACTGCCACTTCAACTTACTAATCCGCTGGGCTATGTCGACGACTTTCGTTCGTCTACGGATCTCATCATTTCTGATTCGATCTCGTAGAGAAATTCCGAGCATAGCCCTTGTACCTTGTATATGTATACCATTATGTTAATGTATATCATATACATCTTCATAACAATATCTAATATACAAAAATCTCGTATCACAAGTGTTTGTTATCGAACTCATCCACAACGGCTTCACCGATTTTTATGATTATAATTTTTTTGTGTACCTACCAAATAGGTCAGATAATGGGTCGTAGGCTAAATTAATATGGCAAAACAATGTTTGCCGAGTCAGATAGTATTTTAATAAATAGACAAAATAGGAACTGGTTAATAATGGATGTTTCATAAGCAGCCTATATACGTCCCACTGTAGGGCACAGGTCTTCGCTCAGGGAGAGAGTTGGAAGTTTACGCTATTGCAAATAAGAGGAAAAAAAAGGTACACAAAAGAAATCTGTCAGGATCGTGGCAAATGGCAGACCCTGGTCCCTGCCTACCCCTCCGAGATACAGACGTGAGTTTATGTTATATGATGTGATTGTACAGTTGCAATGTCGCCCGTAAAGTACATGGGTGTAATGCACAAATGGAAATTATGTTAGACTACAAAAGACTGGAGCCGAGTCATTCAGCGTCAGCTTCAGCGTCACTGACCTGCGACAATTTGAGGTACCTTGCGTGGCATACTTGTTAATCTGTGGTTTAATCTACTTTGCAATGTATCTCGAATTGACACAGAAAACCATGAATTTTAGTTCTATAAAACAGGCCCTGAACGTGACAGTTCAATTTCGTTCACTCACTGCTCCAAAAAAGTGCGAGAAGTTCAATTTAGTTCAAAAATCGCGTATACCTAGCTACAAAAGTGTCGGTGTCGGGTGTTTCAAAAGCCGTGGTTATGTTATAAGTATAATTCTATTTGTAATTCTTTCACCTGGTTGTGCAATGAAGAGTTCTCTATCTATCTAAATTTTGTCTATTTAAACTATTACTTTTAAGTATAGGCATAAAAAAGAGGCGAGAAATCTTCTTTCAAAAAAAAATTGCGAACAAATTGGTACCACCTCTTCCTCTATCAAAACATTGACCCTCGGCACGCACGCACCGTTCTGTCTGACTAATGGTTTTTATAGATTCGAGTTTGTGTCAAAATATTTTTGGATTAAAAAAAAATAAACGAGCGTATCCGATAGCCATTGTTAAGGCACGTTCATTTTGCCATGGCCTTCAAACCACCGAAAATTCATAGTGTATTTATTTTTATTTTTTTATTTTGGTGTGTGTATCTTTAGCGTATTGACTTGTCTTTCCTGTGGGCTAGGCCGACTAAGCTGTCCGCATGGTATAGGTGCTGGGCAATCCATCTAAAAAACAATGTCCCAGGCACTGCAGCGTCCGAGTGGTCCCATCCCCCATCTAATGTGAGTGATGGTGCCACCGAAAGCTGTATAAATCATCTCATTACGTAGATGCAAAGGTAAAAGTTTTTATCTTTAGCCCACTGTACCGGCTGCTTTCTCAAGCCCTGTGTAAACAAAAGCCGGATGACACTTCTCCTCTAATTGGTCCGTGGTCGGATGAAATTGCAAATTACTTTTGCCGTAATAATTTTTCAGGCGAGCTCTGTAAAAGTGCTTGGCCAATACAGTGGATGAGACTAGAAAATGCTTCGCTTTTTCTTGTCTTGTTTTCCTTCGTTACCTTACACCTTACATTTTTTCTAAAATGACGTAGCTGCCGGGGTTGTACCGAACTGGCAAATAAAGTAAACTGACTTATGTGGCACTGTTAATTTATGAGAGGGATTGAATAGTCATAATTATTATTGTTACAATTCTTTATTGCATTTAAACACATAGTTTTGCACATAGGCGAGCTTAATGCTACTTTGCATTTTCTACCAGCTAATCTAAGTCTTGAAGTAAATATTAACAGGATATAAAATATACCAATTACTTATTTAGACCTAGATATGCAAAAAAAATCCTACAGAGGGGAAATATTATACAAATACAACATAATAATAAATAAATACAAAATACAATAAATAAATACATAGAACCGCTGATTTAAAAAAAATGTTCTGCCTCTCACTCAATATAGACGGTAATATTGTATGAGCGAGACGCAAATAGTTGTCCAGTTCCTTTCTTTAATAAAAAGTGTTATAATATATAGCTTGTAGTGGTGGTAGGCCTGGGCCGAGGCTATCTCCACAGCAGGGATGTTACGAATGTCGTATTTTTCACATTCGCGAATGCGAATGCGAATCCGAATGTTAGGAATGCGAACGTGCGAATGCGAATGTTGAGTGAGAAATAGCACTAAAACACCGTAAGTCAACATATTTCATAGTTTTATTCGTTTATTACTCAGGGGTAATAATAATAATGATAGTATCATTATGATACAAAATGGAAACACTGTGTAAATGAAAATATTATTTCTATTATTATATACTTTACTACGCATGCGCGAAAGGACCAACAAGAGACGTACAGTCTGTCTGTCTGTCTGTCTGTCCGTCCGTCCGTCCGTCCGTCCGTCCGTCCGTCCGTCCGTCTATCTGTCTGTCTGTCTGTCTGTCTGTCTGTCTGTCTGTCTGTCTGTCTGTCTGTCTGTCTGTCTGTCACCACAGGCTACATCTATGGTCCTGTTTTATTTATTCGTTTTGTCTGTTGTGTATTTAGTTTTCTTTCTGTCGTTGTGCATATTATGTTACTTATCTGCCTATTTTGTTTCTGTGATGTATCTTGTTGGTATAATAAATGTCTTTCTTCTTCTTCTTCTGTCTGTCTGTCTGTCGGTCCGTCCGTCCGTCCGTCCGTCCGTCCGTCCGTCCGTCCGTCCGTCCGTCCGTCCGTCCGTCTGTCTGTCTGTCTGTCTGTCTGTCACCAGGCTGTATATCATGAACCGTTATAGCTAGGTGGTTGAACTTTTCACAGATGATGAAAGTTGCCGCTATTAGAACAAATACTAAAAACAGAATAAAATAAATATTTAAGGGGGGCTCCTATACAACAAACGTAATTTTTTTGCCGTTTTTCGCTCGATATTAATAACGGCAATAGGTAGACGCTTGAAATATTCACAGAATATTTAGTTCTATATTCGCTTTAAAAATAAATAACGAAATTAAAATAAATATTTAAGGAGAGCTCCCATACAACAAACGTGATTTTTTGCGGTTTTTCTCGTTCTTGTACGTATAGTTAATGGTACGGAACCCTTCCTGCGTGAGTCCGAGTCACACTTGGCCGGTTTTTTTTTTAAATGCATCGGTACGGCCAATCAAATTGTACATTATAAATTGCACAAAGTTAATAGACTAGAGAAGAACGTGAAAATTAATGACTTAAAAAGGTTTTGCCAGTATTTTTCTTTGCTGATGAGGAGGACAATAACGGTAAGCACTATTTAGTGTACTACTTTTATGTTCGGCATGATGTAGCATAATGCCTGGATTCGCAATAGAACGATGGCACGTCTGGGAGTTGACGATGATTTAATTGTTGTCAACTAATACTCTGGATTCAAAAAGAACGATGACATTCCCAATAATGGTTCTAATTCGGTTATCCAAAAAAATATCGGATGTCTCTAATTCAAAAACCATTTCGAGGAATAAGGTTTGTTAGCAGATTTAAAAAATATATGTATTTTTAAGAGTCGTATTTTGTTACATATACGAAAAAACCCTATAACCTTTGTTTGATCTTTATGACGTCACAGAAATCGACAGTTCCATGATAAAACCATGTACAGTAAAATTTATTATCGCGCAAGCAAAGAGAACGTAAGGGATTATAAGCAGCAAGAATAGAATCCAATGAACTATGAAGACTATGACACAGATTAGAAAGAAAAAAGACAAGACTATGAATGAAGTTGACAGATTTGACGTTTACAAAACTAACAGTTTTTTTTTATTCTGGTGGATATGGATTTGCTACTATTCAACCAGGGATGGTGACGTCACTTCCGATAAATACTAAAATATTAATATAATATTAACAAAAGCAAGGAAAAATATATTACTGAAAGTGTATTTCTGAAATGGCCTATATTTTCTAAATAATATATAAAAACAAACAGTTTTTTAATTTTTACCTACCCCATTAACCTATATGTACTTTTATATATATATTTATATATAGCCCCGATTGTCAACAGAGTATTTAAGATTCTACTTACCAGATCAGACGAGAACAGAAAAATTCCTAAAAAAAGTATCTAAGCGATGCCACCAACATCAGATCCCCATTTCATGGACACAAAAACCAGAATCAGATTGATCATCAAATCTTGATCACTCGTTCTCCAACAAGTTCGAGACCAGGATAGAGACGAGACGCTGTTAAAAAATCCTGCAGAATATATCAAAGCCCCTAAAGCTATCGAATGGCAAAAAGCCCAGATAGAGAAGCCTGACACTGTCACCAGTAAGAGGACTTCAGCTCCTCCGTCTTGAACGCCTATTTGCCAACCAGGGAAACTGGACAGGGCCTTATCGGTACCCGTCGAACAGGGGGGGAGGCCAAGGAGGTTATAAGAGGACAGGGCCGCCGGCGGGCCCTACGCGGCGCCCCATAGGATCCTGATTCACAGACCTAGGTATGATGTCATATCTCGTTAAGCTCCTCAGCAGTAATGAAGCGGCTCATATAATAATGATGCAACTTCACTTCAAAGTTCGATTGATCATATATTATACTTACAGTTTACAGCACATCAAGCTTTACATACGTACAATCTATTCAGTTACGTTAAGGACGACATTGCAACAAAAATGTAAAGGTGGACCTGCTCTTGACTGTATAAACTTGTGTGGAGAATACATCTGTGTACCTTTAATTAGTGGATGTGTATAATCTGCTTATCTACTCTACCATAGATGGAATTTATCTTTATATGCGTGTGTGCCCACTGACTGTCTCGTTGTTCGGATGGTTAATATGCTTGACTACCAAACCAGAGGTCGTAAGTTTGATTTCCGCTTGAGGCTGACGTACTTGACTTGTACAAATGGCCTCAGTCTGTGTATTTCTATGTTTGTGATGTCCCTGCCTGAGCAGGGACTCTAGTTTCGGATCCGGACAAGCGATTATGTGGAAGTTAATATTGTAACTCTACTAAAGTAGATTAGTTACGGGGTGACTTTGTTACAATATTGTTATGTTATGCTATCGAATGTGGTTGGAACTAACAGATATCTACTCAATTCTCGTGCAGAGATAAGCTCGCATTTGTACGTGTTATTTCTTATGTAATGTCCTGTTCAATGTTTCCTGTGCAATAAAGTATAATTAATTAATTTCCCAGCGAAAATTGGTGCAGTTACAGATCAGGAACAAAACCTCCCCTGTAATCAGTCCTAGTACCTATTTATCTCCTACTTAAAATGCAAAGCCGCAGTCTGAATTAGACCCTGGTCAAACACGGAATCCTATTGGATGGACGTTTATCTCATCACGTTTCATTACAGACCAAAGCCGGGTATAAGGCCTATTGACATGATGTTTAGACGACGAAAAGGAAGGCGTAAAGGCTCTTTTAGTTATAGTAAAAAAATTGGAATTCAGCGCTTGACATTGTCAATGGGCGCGCGTAGTAGTTAAGCTCGTACTCTCTCTTTGAGAGAAGGCCTGTGCTCTGCAGTGGGTCGTATTATAGGCTACATAAAAAGAAAAAAAGGATACTTTTGATAAATGTGAGTGGTTGACCAAAAAGGGACCTGGAGGGATTGGAAACCGTTATTTTTTTTTATTTGATTTTTTTTATCTGTGGCATTTTAGCTTTGTTTTGGTCTAACCAGAATATTTTTAGATGCCGTAGTTATTTTTTTATGATTTTTTTTTGTGAGCCGAGGCAGTTTTGGAAACCTGTTTATACACGAAACTTCAAACGCGATTTTCTCGAAATCAATTATTTTCCCTTGATATCCCTTTTTGGTCAACCACTTACAAATGTTGTCTGAAGCTTTGCTAAATAATTACCCCTAACCGCAGCTATTCACCTGCAGAGCGAAACAACGTTGCTGATTCCACTGATAGAGGTTACCGGCGGCTCCGTTTATCAGTTCGGAAGTGGGTCAGGCGCAATTCAACTGATTGGGAAGCTATTATGGGGGTTACGCCGAAGTTGTAGGCGCTTCGAAACTGTGTATTGCGGCTAATTATGTTTCGGTGGATTCAATGGAAATAGGACGCTAAAGACTATCGAACTTAATAAAAATATTATGTACGCTAGAAAAAATATCAGACTTCAAAAATATTGGTAACACTAATGTTAACACTAGAAATAAACATAAATTGTCATTTCCACGATTTAACCCCGGTTTCTCGTACACTAACAAGCTGTTAATAGATTAACCGCGTGTTAGTGTACGAGAAACTGGGGGTTAGACTTGCATTAGTTAATAAATCCTTTATGGGACACTGTATAAGGTTCTACAACAAGATTCCTCAAGATATATTAAAGCTACCTCCGACGCGGTTTCATAAGTGTGTTAAGCACACTCTGTGCAAAAAAGCTTACTATAACATCAAAGATTACTTAGAACACAAACAGGTGGTATTAAACAGTAGTATAATATTGATGGTTATTTAGAGGAAGATTGTATCTAGTGTTCAACACATTAACGGCTAATTTAAATGTTTAAACTTAATTAACTCTGTTAATTAAGTTAAAACATTTTTGAAAAAAATAAACGTGGAGTTTATTTGTTAGCTTTTTCCAACATAATCTGTTCATTGTAAAACTAACAATTTTGACGTTCATTAAGTAAACATCTTGTTTGTATAATGAATAAAAATATTTGAGTTGAGTTGAAATAAGTTGGTTTCTGCAAATAAATATTTGCAGTCGTTTCATGTTCCTTAATTTTTTAAGTTTTCATAAGGGTCTTCGTTTTAATAGTTAATTGACTTCTCGCCATAATAATTTTGTATATTATTTATTACAAACCATAAATTAGGAAAATAATTACATAGCATTGTTACAAAGGCGAACTTATCTCTAAGAGAGATCTCTTCCAGCCAACCTACAACCTTCCATACAACTGTTATAAATACGAACGTTTGGATGGATGGACAGATTGTTACTCAATCATGCCTGAATGGTTGAACGCATTTGGATGAGCCGCTAACAGATAAACTAATGGGTCTCCGAGAGCGGCTAAAGTTACAAGAAAAATGTTAATTACATATTTAAAAAAATATATATTTCACACAGAGATAGTTTATAGTTCGGAGTAGTAAATAGGCTACTTTTTATTCCCAAAAATAGGATACTTTTTATCATTGCCCTTCCTACGCTTAAAACTGAGTAGTACTAGTGCAAAATTAGAAAGAAAGAAAGAAAGAAAGAAAGAAAGATGATATTTATTTAAATTGTCACAGAAACACAAAGTAAACGAAAGGTACACAAACAAAAGACACGAACGTCAACAAAATAGAGATGAATTGAACAAAAGAGATAAATTAGCTGGTATTTTTCTACACGACTGTACTACAGTACCTACATTTGTTCTCTACATACGTGGGTAGAAGCTCAACGATCGACCCAATTGGTTCACCCAAGACCTTTGCAAATTGACGTGAAATCGAGTTTGAAGGTAAAGTAATATTTACCATGGGCACTATTCCGATTGGAACGAAGACCCAATATAATGCTATCGGAGTGGTAATTTCCGCTGCATCAGCGAGAAAGGGTACCCACACGACTCGTATTATCAAACGTGTATCAACATTAAGCAAGTTAGGCCATTTCACGTATACACTTTCGAGACATTCGTTTTACAGCTTTGAAGTGCCCTTAAAAGGAATTCTGGGCCTCGTTTCATAAGAACTACAACTCTTGGTTTACTATGACAATTTACTATAACATTGCATGGCCGTGACCCACAGGTTAACAAGTAGGAATACTAATTGTAATGATGGGCTGCGCAATGTACATCGAATTGTCATAGTAAATTACTAATTGCAGTTCTATGAAATGGGGCCAAGAATTCCTTAAAACGAGATTAAAGAGTAATATGTTTGCAAAATTTTATTCCGATCCGACCCGATTTTTGGAAATTAGAACCGAACTATGTCGTATCACACTACATCGCGCTCTTAGATATCTTCACGTTTGCCGATCGGGTGTCCAAACACCTACTAAACAGGGCATTAACGTGTGTCGAAGAGCGAGGCATGGAAGCTGCACTTTTGTGGAGTACATGGGTTACTACGGTTTCAAAACTCACCTTATCGTACAGAATCTTAGCCCAAATTAACGATGGATAACATGCAAAAAAGCAAGTGGAGCTGTGTCGGGTTACATGGCCGTTGGTTTAACGTAAAAAGTCTATAAGTAAGCGTTAATTTGTAGTTCAAACTGCGCAATGTGTTACGCGGCACTAGCGCCATCTAGCGGATCGGATCTAATCAAGAGGATCTGATTAATGGCTACTTTGTTTTACCAGTTAGTGGGCCGGTTTCTGAATTGAGAATTTCGCTAAGTGAATACTTAAGTAACGTTCTGTCACGCTCTTTTCTGAGAAATTCAAAGAGACAGCATTACAGTTAACCATTTACTTAGCGAATTGTTCTCAATTCGGAAACTGGCCATTAGTCAACGATATATAAATGAAATGCACACGACACTTAGTTACAGAGTTACAACCCTGGCCAAGGCGTCATGTTTTCGTTGCATGCGGTTTTAGCAAGTGACCCTCTACTGCTGAACTGAAAGAGGTTTCACGTCAGAAACATATTTTGATCTAAGTAATTCGGAGAGAGATCGGGCACAAAGAAGTTTCTGGTGATGCCTAGTTATATGTGAATAATTTTATATATATTTAACTCATAAAATAATTTTTTTATGGTTTAATATGGTCTTCACGCATGACCAGCGCATGAAATGTCACGATCAAATAAATCTGGTTTCCTATTACGGTTGTACTATCTAGCAAAGCCTGAGACCACATTTATCAAGAGTATATATATATATATATATAATCTGACGATTTTAGTGGCTGTAAATATATATATGTATATATATATATATGCCACTAAAATCGTCAGATTGTGCGGGCGAGACAGCATGCCCGATGTAACAGCAGACTTAAAACAGAACACGTCGTATCCCAGCTGCAGTTTTTCAGAGGCTTTGGGAACTAGGTCGCACGCAATCGACCGATTCTACCAGGACTAAATAGGGGTTAACGAGGTCTTAGTAGTTCTCGAGTGGAATCCGTAGGCGTCCGTGTGCCGACACAAGTCAAATTTTAGTTTTTAAAACGATCGTATATGCCATACTTATCCATATATTTATCTACACTAATGTTGTAACATTCTACTTATGTTTTCAATACTTGACTTATAATTACTACTGTTATAGCGCAGACAACAAAACACTCAATTTAAGCAATTTCACATGATGGTATAATATTCACATCGATATCGTAAAATCTCATTATAACATAAATAAAACGCGACCAACTTGATTGCAGGGCCAATCAGGTTGGTCGCGTTTTATTGAAGCGCGCAGCTGCGCTCTCATTGGTTAAATTTTAATGGCGGCAAAATCACTGTGATTATACACGTACGCGTGAATTTAATTTTTAATTGCATTAGTGAAGATAAAGTAGTGTATGCAACTGCATATAACACGGGTATTAAAACACTCGTTACTATTATGAAACTCGCTGCGCTCGTTTCATAAACTCACACTCGTGTTTTAATACCCTTCATTATATGACAGTTACATAAACTACTATATTGGTGCATATGAAACATCTATCTATACGAAACATAAAGAGTACCATATTCATTATTGTACAGTCGACAGCATATCAACCTTTACATGCGTGCACTCTACTCAGTTACGTTACGGGTGACTTTGCTGCAAAAATGTAAAGGTTACACACTGTCGACTGTACAACAAGAGGTGGTTTTTGAAGTACACAAAAATGTTATATTATTTCACGTCCACTAAATGGGTTATGGGTTAGGAGTATTGACGTCCTGGTCTCTGCTTAACCCTCTGGGATTCAGGCGTGAGTTTATGTATGTATTTATGACATAAAAAAATATCTGCAGAGCTTCAACCGGAGAACCTTTTTGATTTTTAGTTTTTTTTGTTCCTAATTTAAATTGAGGGCGCTCATAGCCACAAGAATAATTGCTTTTTTAGTTTTTTATTTTCTACTCATTCTAGCAACCTGTGCAATTTTAGTATTTAAATTTTTTTTATTGATAGATATCTTGTTAAAAGATTTAATTGAATTGGTAAATACATAAATAGATCGATATACCCAATGGATATATACTTAACTAAATATTATTGTAATTATAACTTGTCACCCTGTAAATGTAAAACCAGGTTCTTACCTCCGACCAACTCAAATAGAAAAAGGGGTTTCCCCAAAAAACGGGGTTAATTCAAATAAGGCCCATCCCCGCGGAGGCTCGAGGCAAATAGGCCATGATCGGGGCTTAATAAAAATTAGACCCTTCTGTGTTCTAATACCCTGCAATAATGGGGCTTGTTACCCTCAAAATAAGGGTGGAATTATATCGTGTATTTTAGGGCTAAGGTTCGCTTTTTGTTGTTACTCTCGGAGGGATACATTATAGTTAAGTTAATTAAGTCTTTTTACAAATGTGTGGAGCGGGCAAAGTTTGTTTAGCTTTTAAATTAAGGTAAGAGTGGCCAGTTTGTGCTATTTTACGCGACTGCCAAAACAGCTTCAAGTAAGTAAATTAAATGTTTTAAAAGGTTTTCAACATAATTCCATTGGAAATATTTAATAAATTTACTTACTAACAAACTTCGCAAAAAAATCGAATAACTTTTTTAAATAATTTATACTTGGTAAAAGTAATGTATATTTTTTTGTATTTTTAGGGTTCCGTACACAAAGACTGCCTCGTTAGTCTAGCCGTTAAGGCGCTTAGCTACCAAAACATAGGTTGTGGGTTCGATTCCCACTGGGAGCCGCCGTACATTTGTACAAATGGCCTCAGTCTGGGTGTATTTTTATGTTTGTGACGTCCTTGCCTGGTTACCATAGCACAGGATATCCAAGTTTGGGACCAGCACAAGTGATTGTAATGTGTGGAACTTTATTATTATTAAAGGGTAAGGGATCCAATAGGGTCCGATAGTAATAACTAAGACTCCACTGTCCGTCTGTCTGTCTGTCTGTCTGTCACCAAGCTGTATCTTATGAACCGTGATAGATAGACCGTATTTCTGTTTTTCTGTTGCCACTATAACAACAAATACTACATAACAGAATATAATTAGTATTTAAGGGGGGCTCCCATGCAATGAACGTGATTTTTTTTCCGTTTTTTGTTCGATATTATTAACGGCGGCAACAGACAGACGCTTGAAATATACGGAACCCTTCGTGCGTGAGTCTGACTCGCACTTGGCCTTTTTTTAAGACTTCAACCTGGATTTATCCTTTTCTGTTCTCTTTCCTCGAAAACTTCGACAAGAAAACACGTTAACATCCACAAAGGCACGCATTTTCAAATGTAATTTTTAGGCTGCATACAAAAGGCTTTTTAAGGATGTAACAAAGAGCAGTTTAAAAATTGCGGCCGGACATGATTCGGCGTAAAAAATGGAGCCAAATTAATCAGATTTTTGCGTGCACTCCATTTTGTACTCACGACACAACGGACCCTAACATTTTTGTTGCAAACTCGGCCTTAATGTTAGCCAGTAAGGTGCTGGTGAACGGTTATAGTGCTTCCAAGTGTAGTCATTGTCCTGTGGGCGATTTGTTAATGTCTCAGCCGCCGAGGTTTTTCATAACAAAAGCTGAAAATTTCACCACCAAACAACAAGCTCTTTATCCCTGAAAGCATTACTGCAAGGTCAGCGAGGGAGCAAATATTTTTTCTTACAAAATCTTAACAATCTTATTGCCGATTTCTGAACTGAGAATTACACTAAGTAAATCTCTTTTCGGAGAAATTCGAACAGTACTACATTTAACTATTTACGTAGCGAAATTCTCAATTCATAAACTGGCCCATAGACCATAATTCATGAGCATAAGCATATACACCCTATGCAACTCGATACTTGTAAGCTTTCTTTTAGAAAAAAAATTAGAAATTTTGGGATCCATATAACTAACTACGACGTCGGTTTAGAGGCTTCGTGCCATAAAATGTATGTTACACGTCTATTGCGTGAAGCTGCCTTGGAAAAAAATATTCGGTATTACGATACTAGACGCATTCGTACCAGATATGCAATAAAAAAGATCATTTTAATCCGCAATTTATCCTAATCCGTAGATTGAGTCATGATTCCTCTCGATAACAGTTCGTAATGACACATAGATTACGTGGGCTTCGGTAAAACAAAAAGACAATAAGAAGTATTTAAGGTAAGGGCATTTGTTTATTAACCTAGCTAGTACCTATCGAATAAAGAAAGAAAGAGTAAGACGGACTAAGAGAGTATGAGTTAAATCACCACGGGTGCCCACGCGCGACGTATGAAAACACTTCGGTTTTCACCCAATGATTTCCATCAGGGTTAGCTAGTGCCATTACCAATAATAAAACATAAAAACCGACTTCGAAACATTACAGCACTAAAAAGTTCGAAATAATTTAAATAATTAGAAGTATGTATACATGTAGGTGTATAAATTATACTTCTACAATACCTAAAAATTTACATATTTCTAATTATTTCTAACTTTTTAGTGCTGTAGTGTTTCGAAGTCGGTTTTTACTTTTCAATTAAAATTTTTTATTTTTTATTTTTAGTGGGGGAGCGGTAGAAAAATAAACAAGACCCTTATAACCATAATTTACCCTACTTAATTCGTTGCATTAAAATTTGACGTTCTCAATTTCCATCCGAAAGTCTTCACCAGAACATCACCAAATTACGTTGGACCTACTTTTACACTATTTACAAACGGATATTACTAAAGAATGGGCCTCATTAGTCCTTATTTACTGCTGTCCATTGAAGAGTTCCATTCTCCATCTCTGAAAGTCTTCATCAGATTTTCACCAAATTAAAATGGGACCACGGGACGTTATATCTATTCGAAAAAAAAATTGTCGAAATCGGTTAAGATGGCGGAGTAAAATATATATACAAGTCGAATTAATAACCTCCACCTTTTTTGAAGTTGGTTAAAAAATACAAATATGCGAAACTGTTATTATAAAATCCAAGTCGTAGTAGACAGCACATCAATCTATACATTTTAATTGCAAAGACGACCGCAACGCAACTAAATAGAGTGCACGCATGTAAAGGTTGCCGTGCTGTCGACTGTACGTACATGCGACTGGGATAAATTCCAGTTACCTTATCTAATGTTCCTACGAGTGCTACAGAACCTCTACGGCGTAGCTTCGTAGCCTCTAAGGCGCAGCTTCGTAGCCTCGCTACGATGTGCAGCGCAGAAGGCACACGTAACTGTGGTCTCTGCCTACTTTCCGAGTTACCTATTAGAAAAGGGTAAGATAAAAAGTACCCAGAACGGGCGAGCGTGCATGCAATGACTAATGAATGTTGATGAAGCGAAAGGGGTCTGTCAGGATCGTGGCAAGTGGCAAACTCTAGTCTCTGCCTACCCCTCCTGGATACAGGCACGAGTTTATGTAATGTAGTATAATGTTATATCTGTTTGTATCTATTATCTATAGGGCCAGTTTCTGAATTGAGAATTTCGCTAAGTAATTAGTTAACTGTAGTTCTGTCTCTTCGAATTTCTCAGAAAAAAGCGTGACAGAACGTTACTTAAGTATTTACTTAGTGAAATTCTCAATTCAGATCATCTATGTAAGCAGTGCGTATTCTAAAATAATTCTTTGATTTTCAAAAGTTTTTAAGATATTTTTCCCAGTTTTGTCGTACTTTTTTCTACGTTCTAAAATGCAAACTTTTAACCGTATTTCGTAGACAGAAATAATTTGACCATGCATGCATATAAAATGTAAATTAAATGTGAAAATGTGCACACTCGGTTAGTTATGCAGTTTCTGGTTAATCTCTCCAGCACACACAACAACACATAAATAGACCTAGATCCTGTACGGCTGAAGGAGGCTCATATTGGGTAACTCAACAAAACGACCTTGTGAATGGCGTATACCACCATCTCTGAAAAACTGTCATATCCAGCAAAAAAAATGCTTAAGCGAAAATAAACCTTAACAACTGTAAAATTAATATTTCGCTCAAAAGTTTTTTGACAGTTTTTCAGAGGATATGCAGAATTTATTCGTATAAATTTATTCTTATAAATTTAAAGTACTTATCTCAGGTTCTTTGTACGTTAACCAGCTCTTAATGTCTGTTAAGAGCTAGTTAAAGTTGGAACAATGTGTTTTATGTAATGCACTTCAATCAACTACTGTTTAGACTCCCTCTTACCTCCTAGGAAGTATTTGATGTAGGTCTTTATTTAGCCATTTAGCAAGTTGTATAAGTAAAGTGTAAGTTAATCTGGTTATCCGCATAGCATTTGCCAACTCGTGCGCGCTGAGAAAAATCAGGACGAATCTAAATTTAATAAACGGCGGGCCTGGTGGGCGAAATTTCATTAAAAAAATCATTCCCACTGCGAAAGGTACCGGATGGTCTACATCCTGTTTGACTGCGAAGGTTAGTCCTGATTCTGAATAGGTAAGTGAGGCTGACAACCAGTTTTCTGTCAAGCTTAACAATCTGTTAAGCTATTGTTAAGAGTACAGTAGATTATGTCGCGCTCGGTCTTCTGCAGTCGGTAGAGGGAGAAAAAAATAACGACCGTGGACAGTACGACACAAATTTATTTTTCGTGGATTCACACCCTACACCCGATCAGTCACTTTCCGGTCATCACAGATGGGCACTCTCCTGAAGTCGAGGTGGGTACGTAGCGTGACCCGTGATAGTGCAACCCGCGGGATGGATTTCCTCCGTAGTGGCCGGTTGCTTGTTGTCCAAGGCAGCGCGGTGATAGTGGGCTTAACCCGGAACTTAGGTCCTGGAAATAAATCCAACCGCATGAGTATGCAGCTATCATTAGGGTTTTCGCGTGCCGCCACTGACTACCACTAAGAAGAACCTAATCTAGTTTGATTGTGGCGGCAGCGGAAACCAGAAACGGAGTGCTATGCAAAGAAGGTGAAGTTAAAGATAAAACTAGCTACAGCAGCATAACTAGGTGGAAATAAATATTAATGAAGAGAATCTAAGCAGGCTAGTGCATTACAATATTTACAATGGATGCAGTATGAAAATAATTGATGATAAAGAAATGGACGGACAATGATGGTGCGCATTTAGTAAGCCGCCATTTTGACATGATGCAATAGAATAGATAGGCAATGGCGCGCAAGCATACCGTAAAGGCTATTGTCAAGGTCTTGCATAGCTAGCGTTACATTTTGTTCGGCAGGAACAAGTAAAATAATCTATCGGCTAACACATTTAGAACACACAATAAGCACGATAAATTCCTAATAAAATAAGCAACAAGATCTGTTCACACTTACCCAATAGCGGGAGATAAGTTTACTCGATTTTGGATTATTAATCAATTTAATGGTTTATAAAGTCATCCGACCGTTCAGAGCGGTCCCGGAAATTTGTGAGCCAGCAGAGGCGTGTACGCGCAGCTCTCAAAGCGGTCCGTGATCGAATGATCTGGTGACGACGCGCAGCAAGACCATGGCGGCTATCGCTAGGCAGGTTAGAGAACAATAGCCTTCCTAACGACTAGAGATGTAGGCGCAGTCGATAATTGTAGTTTATCGATTGTCGATAATTTGTTATCGATAAGTCGGTAACCAATCATCGATACTTGCTGTTTTATTAGGCTTATTAATTAATAGATTAAGGTTTAGATTTAAGTTGTAAAATAGTATGAAGTTTAATCTTGATTAACTGTTTCTTTGTTATTACATTTTTATTTTTTTTGTTAATTTAGTCTCTTATTTATTATTGAGATAATAATTAACGCTACAATTAACAGATTGTCAGAGTACGAGAAACCGGAGGTACGGGACCAAAACATAACTTTGTGTACTGAAATACGTTTGGAAGGCAGTATTATTATGTTGCGGGACATGGCCACACTGTGAATCAAACCCTTCATAGATAATGATGAAAAAGCGTAAAATGCATATAATATCATCAGTTAATACGAGCAAATCTCTAATACCCGGTTCCTATATTCAAGAACGACTCGTTTTGCTTACGGACGGTTAAAATGTCTACTCAAGTATTCCTCTTAAAAACGGTTTCAAATAACGTGCCGTACGATAAATGTATGGAGATAACAATTTGTAAAGTTCGTAACAATTTTTCAAATATCAACCAGCTATTCAAGTTACGGGACGCTTGTTAAGGATAAGTTACCGATTACTAAGAACGATTCGTTAAATATAGGAACCGGGCATAAGAGGGCATTCAATAAAATTGGCCAAGCAACCATGGTCAAACAATCCCAGCAAACACTTTTGCCGGACCGTGTGGTGAATGTGTCGAATGAAGTACCAGAGACAATAATTAGTGATCTCATTTAAAAACAGACTTGGTAAACCTATTAACTATTAACAAGTGTTCGTAAGTGATTTACACGTATGAACTCAAAGCTGCTTGTGTATTAATAAATAATTAATGCTACACGCACACAACCCAATCACTTATCCTGTCTAGGATACCCTTATTTCCAGACCCCGTTGCTACCAGACAATGTTGACACGCATCAGCTTAAGTACGTAGCGGTATATATTGTTCACACCCCGTAGTGTCAAAGTGTCATGCTAGGGGGGGGGGGGGGGGGGAGTGGTCAATTGAGTACACAGCCGATATGTATGACGGTCTATAATGCAGACGTCAATAATTAAAATATACACCGAGTTTGGAATGGTTTAAGTAAAATTATTAAGGTCGCGGGTCTAGCGCTTCAGCGGAAAATGTAACAATGTCTGATTGGCTCATACGGCTGCTGATACGTTGGTCATGCTGTCTCGTTCGCACAGTGGAACATTTTTAGGGATTGTAATAAAATAAATTAGTTATAAATAATAAATGTGGTCTGAGGGTTTGATACATAACAAAATTGAGGACATTTTAAATACATTTTTGTTTTCCTATTGCTTCTCCCCTACTGAAGATTGGCCGTCAGCTCCGCATTTCTTTCTCTTTTCTTTGCCAAGCGAAGTAGATCTTCGACGCTGGCAACTCCAGTCCATACTCTGGTGTTACGGAGCCATGATTTTTATTTACGTCCCGTCAATTTTGCCCATCGTGATAACCCGAAGTGGAAATGGGCGGGACACCTGCCGAGGTGGGAAGACGGTAAGTGGACCAAGGCAATCACAGAGTGGTAGCCGAGAACAGTACGACCGGTCAGTAAGCAGACCAACAGCCCGATGGTCGGACGATACAGTCGAATCGGTGAAGGGCCCGTGGATGCGGATGGCAATGGACCGTGAGAGATGGCACTTGGGGAAAAGTCCTATGCCCAGCAGTGGGCAGCGGTGGGCTGATGATGATGATAACCTGAAGAAGTCTGTACGGGTATCCTAGTCAGGACAATGAGTGTTGAGTGTGGGTCTAACTTTATTCTAAACACGGAAAAAGGCCCACACTTGATTGCAAGTCATAAGTTAGTCTGGGTTTAGATCTTGAAATCTTCCCGTGGTCCAGATAAATAAATGCTATGTCTACGAGTAAGTATGAAATAAATGTACACAGTAGAAATAACATAAAATAAGAAAAAAAATCTTTATTGCACACAGGAAAAGAAACACATATAAAAGTTACGATGAAGAAGTATTATGGGTGGCCTTATTGCTAACAGAAATTTTTTCCAGACAACCTTGTGACAGAAAATTTGCCGAAATAACAAAGGTCCCAACTGTAAGGAACTAAAGAGTCCCCAGAAAGGCGTTGTTAGATGGAAGTTGATATAACTGATATAACGAATGTTGAGTAGAAACTCTGAGTAAGTATCTAAATCTGTTGCTTCTAATCTGGTTAATAAGCCGATAAAAGTAGTGTTATGTAAAATAGAACTTAGCATTTCTTGAATTAATTACCTAGACCACAAAGAAAATGATGTGCTGTGGACATTAAATATTTCTGCCTTTGAACGATTCTGGTCAAATTTCTGTTTAAGTAGATCGGAGTTCTCTTTTAGAGCCTGCCAAGAAATAGTAGCCTAATATTTATTATTGTTGTAAAATTTGTGGTAAATAAAATATTTTCACTTTCACTTTCAGACATTAAAGAACACAAGTTTTTACAACTTTTTGTCTTTTCTTTTCTATTACTTTTCTATTAGCTGAGTAACAAAAAAAATCTAAAGCAATTTAATAAAAAAGTTGTATTGTACTTAAATATCTGAATGAGATATCGTAAATTATCAGATTTTTTGGTAAATCAGTTAGTGAAGTTTTACTTCGTGTCTCATTTTTTTGTCAAGTTCTACCTTATAAAGGAATGTTGAAATATTGGTAGTCTGGATGCTCCAGCCAATGCAGTGATTGGTCCGGACGTTTCATTTGGCTCTCGAAACGGTCAATGTCCACTTAAGCCGCGTCCAGCGCCATTGCTGTCTGATTCCAATTTGAAATCGGACCGTAGACAAATTGTGGTAGAGTCATGCTTTTGCCGTACACACACATGTTAAATGTGTCTGTGTTCGGCGAGAGCATTCGAAACGCGAAGTTAGAGGCAACAAAAACCCTCGGCGTTTCTCTTTTATACTTATACAGTTTTTTCGAGAATAACTATACCCCTAGTTTGTGACGTCACAAAATGAATATATTTTACTACCAGGACCAAGAACATTGCCTCCAGGTACAGCAATAGCGCGAAAGAAAATGAAGCCTACTCTATCTAGTCTTCCCTTTGCTATAAGTCTATGAGGTTTTCTCAGGTTTATATTTTTCTAATTATCAGAAAATTTGCGATTTCTGTAATCTACCAATATCGCAGACTCCGATAAATGTTTGTCCTATCTAGAAGAATGTCCATTCTACTTTATACATCATGGTTTTAAGCGTTATTAATCTGACAGCGACATTAAAAAGTAGGTACTTTGTATCTTTGCAAGTGTACAATAATAATATCTGCCGACTAAAATTGAAGTAAGTGATTATGTTAATGATAGAGACTATTTTTATCTTATCTCAATAGCCCAAAAAAATATTTTTTAATAGATAAATTGAACGAATATTTACAAAATCGTAGAACAAAAGTGATTTTTTTTCCGTCGATACGCTAAGAAGAACAAAAACATTTTAAAGATGATTTTTTAAGTAATCGCACACATTTTTTTTTCAAGAAAATAGGTTACTTAAAGAGGCTGCATGTTTAGTTTCTGGGTGCTTTAATTAATTTTTAGAAACCAAAAAAAGATTCTGAGTACAAAACCGGAAGTACGTCATTGCATGGAAGTACGTAATCAACTGAGATCCAAGAGCCTACGAGTTTTAAACATAACTAAAAAGAATCCTAATCTGTGCAGATGTAAGAGGTTATTTTTTTTTTTTTGCGGAATAACGAGATGTCAACATATTGGCTTTTTTATTCAAAAATAGCATGAACTTTATTTCATTAGCGTGCCAAACGAACGTTAGGAGGTAGAATTAATGTCATAAACTTTTTCACAAAAAAACAAGAAATCTGGGAATATTATTAATTTATGATTGTAGCATTGTATTTACCTTTAAAATGACTTATTATCATTCGTAACTATTGTGAATATTTATAGGACAATGCCCATTTTAGCGTGATACCTCAATATCGATACAAATTCGCTGCAACTAAATCGTCGGCTTACTGCAAGAAGTCATTTACTGCAAAAACTCTCTAACCGTTTTTTTAAAGGTATGGACATATAGATGTATTGAACAATGATACAATAGTGGTGTTTTAATATCAGACATTATTTTAACGATGTTATAAGGAAGAGGAAATACAACCATTAACTAACACGAACTAAAAAGTCGTTTTCTCCCAATAGTGAATATGTCGGTTAATGAGTTCTTGCAATAAGCCGACGAAATAAGGAGTTCGCGAAATTCATCTACCAAATCAAAATCAATTTTTTTTATTCAAAGTAGCACAGAAACTGCGACTTAATGAACGTTACAAGTTAAACTAGGTGTCCATTTCAAAATCTAGATCATTTTGGAGAAAAAATGGACAAAAAAACTCCAAACTTAGTCTTTTCAAGTCCTTAATTTGCAGGATTTATATAAATGTTCTAAAACTCATGCATTGAACTGGCTTTAATTCCAGACATCATTGTCATCTAAATAATCTTTAATGTTATAGTAGCTTTTTTGGCACAAAGTGTGCTTCACACATTTTTTGAACCGCGTTTCTGGCAAGCTTATTATATCCTCGGGGATCTTATTGTAGAAACGTATACAATGCCCCATAAAGGATGTATTAACCTTTGCCAGCCTAAATTTTGAGAACGAAAGTTTATGTCTATTTCTAGTATTTACATTGTGTTGGCTACCTACAGTTTTAAAGTCACTGATACTTTTCCTAACGTACATAATATTTTCATAGATATACTGACTATAAACCAATCGACGGTAATGTGAATTGAGCGATGTATCGGTTTGATGGTCAACCCTGGTTTTATGCGGCATTGATACACGATGAAGCTTTGGTGACGCCTGGGCTAATTTAGGGTTGTTAACTTGATGTGTGACGTCACACGAAAATATATTGGCCCGAAACTTTAGATGACGAGTATTGTGCATATAGGCTGTGTACGTATTTTCAACATGAATCCTATATAGAACAATTATATATAGAAACAGGTAGTGACGGCGCTAGTCATGCGTTTTGCGGGGCTAAAATGTCAAAAATTTACAGTTAATGTACTGAAAAGTCGTCATCGTCGTCAGCGTCATCGTGGTTTAATACCTCAATACTTATTTTATATCATTTATCGGGCATTGTAGGAAATTGCTCAAGTTTCAAATAGGGGGTTAAAGGAGATTCTATATATCCCAAACTGTGATGCGAAGCGTAATGATATTCATGCGACGTCGTTTGTAATGTGATAGCGTTTTGCTCATTAATTTAATTCCGCGCAAATTTGCAGGCCCTCCTGACAGCTCTAATTGAACCTTGGTTTGTTCCATTTTGCTTTCAATAAACACAGTGCGTGATTGGTTTATACGAGAGTATGGGTAGCTTTTTGTACTTAGGTTCTAGTACATAGCACCTTTTCTCAGATAAAGAGAGAGAGTATGGTCTTTATTACTGCAAGTGCTCACGATACTGATGCCTGAAGATACAACAGCCTTAATTTAATCCGAAGCCTTAATTTAATCCGATTTAATTCAATTATGACTGTTCAAATTTACATATCAGTGAATTTGATCAATTATTGCTATTTTTATATTGGATATTTGTTGACACTTAATTTTACTTATGTTTCGTAAACATAGATAAGAACCTGTGATAATACCTTTAATAATACACATAAGACGTGTAATGAAAATTATGAAATAAATAAATATAAAGTATGTTTGTTGTTTCTCCGTACAACATAAACAGTCAAGGAAGGAAATAAATAAAATAGTCAAACGTTGTTAAACTGTATTTTCTTTTACTACCCCCGTTCCACCCTTTCAAACTTTTCCTTATGGCGTAAATTGTTGAATGAACGCTAAGAATAAAGTGTATCATTAGCGCCCCTCCGAGTGCCAATCACATGACACTGTCAATCAAACTGCCAGCGGCGGTGACGTAACGTCAAAATGTTATATGGAGAACTTGATATTATATTTACCATAGAGCAGTGTTGGATCTTCTTTTAGAATCCGTTTTTGCAAAAAAGTCTCAACCAAAAATGTCAATGATAGTAATTTAAAGAAAAAAAGAATTTAAACTGTTTATTTCAAAAAAAGAACTACATATAGGGCCTTTCAATAAATTAATCAGCCATATTCGTCCACTGGCCTCCCGAAGGCACGTCACTTACTTCTGCCCTCGGCCATCCCCGTCCAGCCACTGCCAGCCTGTCTAGGGCGTTACTGTCCTAGCATAAGATTGTATTGCGACCTCAGAACACAAAAAGAAGGAGAAGTGCCATATGGGCGTGGCACTGTCGCTCAACGTTAGCCCGGTTGGGCTAACCTCGGCGAAACTTTTAAATATGGCCGTCAATCGCCTCGCGCCCGCTATCGCCGTAACATATGTGAAAAATGCCTGATTACCTACAGAAATCGCAGTGATACATGCTATTCAAATAACAGTGCAGTGTGTTTTTACCGGTAAGCCTATTTTACTCACTATATCCATCTTTAAACTACGAAAAATCATAATTATAATAATTTTCCTGTGCAATGTGCATTCCAGTACTAAGAACATAAATGAGACGTATTTATATCGTCGGGTTTACTCCACTGCTGTTTTTATGTAGAATTTTCGTGGAGGTTTTCTAACATGGAAAAGCAAGCCCGCAATGGACCGTCTCGCGAAACTGACTATTGTTCTATGCGATGAATTGCGATGTTTCGTGGTACGGCCGCATGTATTTGCCGTGAACTGTCAAAGTCACAGTAGGTGTCAGCGGGAGTCATAGTGATGGGGTAGTTGCTTTCTTTCCAGACTGATTAAGTATCGATACTTCGTCGCATTTACACTCGTTCGTCCAGACTTCCAAAATTACTAGAACCAATTATATTGTACGACTAGGTAGCTATTGTCCGCGACTCCGTCCGCGTGGACTTCAGTTGCTAAGGAAGCTTCTACTTTAGTGGCAGATTTTGTCGTAATATAAACAGGCTTAGTTTTCACCACGTATTTCAAAAAGTTTTTAATAAAGATTTAATTTCAGGTTTCCCAAAGACCCTAATAGGAAGGATAAATGGATTGAAACTACAGGGAGATTGCTTAACTGGCTTCCTCTCAAATCAAATATCTGTTGCTCCATCCATTTTACGGAGAAATGTTTCCAGATGCTAAAGAGTGGATAAAATATTAACGTGGGCAGGTCCTGCTTTGAAAATACAGGTAATAAGGAGTTCCATAAATGTTGAGGTACCAATATACCTAAAATCACGGCATAATTATATTTTACATGGTGTGGAATATTCGATTGTTACTTTATTCTGATTCTCTATTTCAGGTGACAATGGACGCAACGACGCATAACTCTGCAAAAGAAAGTGTTTCTAAAGAAACAAGTCAGGTGATGTGGTTATGGTACTAAATAATATTCTTATACTCTTTTATGAGCCTAAAATTCGATTAATTTAAAATAAAGTAAATGAAGTGTTTTCAATAATTTAATAATTTATTTACTATTTTAGATCCGTATTAGAAAGTTTCGGATATTGTTACTGTTGAAACATGCGTTCCTGAAGAAATAACAGGTGACCAGGTAATGTTTTTAATAATTTCATAATTTATTTACTATTTTAGATCCCCTTGGAAGTAACGGATATTTTTTTGTCGAAAAATGCTGCGAATGTCAAAGACCCCTGTAAATAATTGTCAGACATAGAGGAATGTCCATTCGATTGAACACATAATTTATCGGTCATATAGCGCCGCCACAGACTAGAAAATCGAAAAATCATATGAACAAAGTTGAAAATATAACATCGAGTTTTCAAAAGTCGTAAACCAAAGTTGTTGTAAATGACTTACTTTAATTGACGTGTTTCAGGAATTGTGTTAACTTAAAAATGGCCCTGTATAAATAAAAAAATATTAGATTTTTTACAAATGCATACTTTTTGTATTTGCATTTGTAAAAAATGCATACAAAAAGTATGCATTTGTAGATTTATGTCGATTGAAGAAAAACCTCGAAAAAAGAAATCACGCAAAACATTGAACAATGTCAACAAGTGACAAGTTCTAAATAAATATTTACCTTTTAAGGGAACAGTAAAATATTCATTGCAGGATCTCAGTCGGATGATGATGTTATCTTTTTAATGTAAATGTGTTTCGAAAGTTTCTTTAAGTTTATGTTTCACAAGTTTCTTTTGGTCAGTTTCTGAATTGAGAATTTCGCTAAGTAAATGGTTAACTGTAGTACTGTCTCTTCGAATTTTTCACAAAAGAGCGTGACAGAACGTTAGTTATGTTTTTACTTAGTGAAATTCTCAATTCAGAAACCGGCCCTTTGAGTTCTTACTACCTAATGTATTTTTCACAAGTTAATAAAATATTATTTATGTGATATTATTGAGAATGTTTTTTATGTACCCATCACAGTTGTCACCCACCAAGGCAATGAAAATTTTAATCCAAACTCAGAAACATCTACAGTCACTGCTCATTAATTCACGAGTTAAAATAAGTAGTTCTAGATTTTTTAAGGTGTGCGCTATACAAAAACGCGCATAAGGTGAAGGCAAGGCGCAGGCATCTTGCCGCTTCAAACAAAAATTACGCAGGCGATATGTTTTGAATTATATTCAAGCGGCGCGGCACAGCCAACGTCGTTTCGTCGCCTTGCATACCTATATTTTGTAGGTAACTCAGCGAATGTTCTTTAAACTTTGTCATTTAGAATAATAAATTGTATGATTAGAATTTACGATGAAACGGAATTCACGAATTATACGATAGGTAGGTATGAACAAAACTGACATATTTAGGAATTAACACATTGGTAGGCAAAGCCTGTAAAAATAAAAGCTTAGGCAGCCTTTTGCAAAGGATTACTACAACGAAATAAAATAGTTACAGACTACGCGACGTAGAGAAATAATTAGTTACTATTTAGGTATAGATGGCAAGAAAAAAATCGACATAATGTACAAAAAGTTTTTGTACGATGTACGATTTTTTTTTAAGTATAATCGATAATGTACTTTTTCGTCCCCATCACTAATGTTGTGCTGCTCTTCTCATTGGCTGTTTCATTTGTGTAAACAGCGAATAGTGAGCCGGTTGTTTATGTTGTAATCAAATAGAGATTATGAGGACAATGTAGCTGTGTGAGTAAGTGGCGACATCGGTTTTCTAGCAAACGGGCCATTATAACACTTCTCCTTATTTTTGTGTTCTGAGATTGCGACTGAAAACGGCCATATTTGGCAAAATAATAATAATGATAACTTCCACACAACACAATCACTTGTCCTGGTCCAAAAGTAGGAAATACTAATACTTAAATACTTGTTATGTTCTGAATACTTGTGTAAAACAGAAAAAAACTCACAGAAAATAATAAAAGTACAACCACCTTTTTTTTTCAGAAATGTACAGGATCAAAGAATGCGGAAAATACACACATGAAGCATTATTTCACGGGATACCTCAAATATTGACAACTGCTTCATGCATAATAAGGCGTCACCTGTACCTAACTCGTGACGTCACAGCTTTCGTCCGATTTGTATCGAGCGTTTTTATACCACGTAATTAGAAGAATAAATGAAATATTTTTAACACGTTAAATTATGAAGAGTATTGGTGGTAGAGAAAAAACATTTATCACGATTATGCTTTAACATGGCCTCTCCGATGAGATAATGTTATGACATTTGAAATGTCTTTTGTTTCGCTACAGTGTAGGCTCCGATTTCACGAAAAAGTGCGATCCCCTTATGGTTGTGAAGATATGATATTAAAAAAACGCTTAAAAGACGCGTATTCACAAGAGCTGTAAGGTGCAAAACTAGTTAATTATTCGAGAAAGTCAAAAACGAAAAAGTTATGGTTATGTTAAAAAGTTTATTAAATTTTTTTTTTCCGTATTTTTGATTTTTGCGCTCGATATTTTGAAAACGAAGAATTTGCTCAAAATTTTGATAAAAAATTCTCTGTATAATTTAGTCAGTCAGCTACAATTTGAGCCTGAAACAAAGACGATCGAGTTGTCGAGGTCGATTTGTTGCCCTGTGGCTTAACCTTTTTGAAAAAAGTCAAAATTCTCATATTTATGACTCGATTCATTTCCAATGTGCTGTGAATTTTTTTGCAATTTCTCTATTGAAACCAAAGGTAAAGAAATCATAGCTAAATCCAGCAGTCTTATATTAAAGAAATATCGGTCTTATTTATAAAAACACGATTCCTTTAAACACTCGATAAACGCCGATTAAAATAGTCTGTGGTGGAGATTTACAACCTAGGAAAATATGTTACCACAGATTAAATAAACTGCTTTAAAGGAATTGTGTTTCTATAAATGAGGGCGCATGTCTGCTTAGTTAATAGCCCTTATAATCCAAATCAAGTTATAAGTACTGTTAGTAAAATTAAAACAAAGGTTTTTCTCCGAGAATCTCACACTGACAGGTGACCTACTCGTTATAAATCGGAAAATTATCAAGATGTTTTCATAAAAATTGTCACGTTAAAAAACACGTTTCTTACCAAATTACTAATGCCCGATTTCAAACCAGGTTTTAAGGCCTATAAATACTTAAACTGTTTTAAGGGCTATTTGAAGTTCAGTTATTTCAGTTTCACCGAAGTTCATCCGTCACTTAGCATTGTTGCAAAAAACGGCCGATTTTTGCGTAAATCGATTTAAATTTCGTCTTTCTTGGCCCTAATTTATAGGCTGTAGGTTCTATGAATTTGTATTACTATTTACTGAAATTTCAGTTGATCATCATCATCATAATTCAGCCACAAGAAGTCCACTGCTGGACATAGGCCTCCTCCATGGATTTCCAAAAAGACCGGTTGGAAGCGGCCTGCATCCAGCGTCTTCCTGCCACTTGAATGACGTCATCTGTCCATCTTGTGGCTGGTCGTCCCACGCGCTTGCCGATATGTGGTCTCGAATCGAATCAGAAATGATGAGATCCGTAGACGAACGAAAGTCGTCGACATAGCCCAGCGGATTAGTAAGTTGAAGTGGCAGTGGGCGGGGCACATAGCACGCCCCCGATAACTGATGGCCGATGGGGCCGAAAAGTTCAGTTGATCACTTTTTTGTAAAAGTATAGGTCTTGGTTTCGATTACAATGAGGGTTTTTCAACGACAGCTGTCAGTTGAGTTTCATTAAAAAAAACTAGATGGCGCTGCAAGGAGAACAAATGTCATTATATGTTAAACCACAGAGAAGGTAGACAAATTTCGGAGCGTAATAAAAGATTTTTTAAAAACACGAGCTTTTTATTATTAACTTAATCTACTCTTAAAATGACTGCGTGATTTTGAACCCAGCCAACTAAATCCTTAAAACGACCGCACGATTCGGAGTGCAGCCGACTACTCTTAAAACGACTGGACGATTCGGAGCCCAGACGACTTATGTGTATTGACTCTCATGGTCTCTATACGTTACATCGAGATAAGGCTTAAGACTAAACATCCTGGCTTCTGGGAAGCGCTCTCTACCTACAACATTGTTGCTGACGAGGCGTTAACAGTAAGCACTTTAGGCTGAGGAGACAATATAACTAGGTACAGTGATGTCATGTTTATTTTGACATATTATGTGACGTCAACACCATCTATCGGTAGCTTGTAGTACTGTATTATTTTTTTAATGACGCTTTGAAAAGCCCTCAATTTTGTACAAATGTACAAATCACAGAACAAAAAAAAAGAGGTACCTTGGCCTCAGTCTGGGTATATGTTGTGACGTCCTTGTCTGGTTACCATAGCACAGGGAATCCTTTTTTGCGACCAGGACAAGTGAATGTATTGTGTCTAATTTATTATTATAGATAGGAGGACATTAGGGTTTAGTTGGTGAAAAAGGGTATAAGATCCTCCCCGTTTGCATAAGTTCCATCATTACGCTTATCATACAGTCTCCCATTCGTAACAGAACCGGAAGTATTAACTCTATGGGCAGAACGATGAAGTCTAAAGAGCTGACGTCGCAAGTGTTTTGCTTTGGTGCTGCCACCAACTGCCGGTTACGTCAATACAGCTCTCTTACTTCGATAAATGGTAAGATAAGATTCTTATCTTATTAGATGAGCTGAGATAAGATAAGAATATTGTTTATTGTACACCATAAAACAAATATAGAGACAGCCATTACATAAGAAAAAGTACAATTTGCGGCCTTTAGCGAATAGCAATTTCTTTCAGGCAATCTTACCTTGAAGGTCTGTCAGAGAAGAAGTAGAGACTGGTAGTTGTTGGAAATACATATTAATAATATGTATTTCGAATATTACTACTACAATATTAATATACATTATACGAGTAGATAGCTGTCAGAGTGATATTTCAATGATTGCTACCACCAAAATATATTATTAAATTATTATTCGTAAATAATAATTTAATAATATAATAATAATTGCATAGAAAACAATTTTCCGTCACTTAGCATTCAAAGCCTTCAAAGGCGTCATCATCATCATCAGCCATTTGACGCCCACTGCAGGACATAGGCCTCCCTCGCGGTTTTCATGGCAGGCGGGTTGGCGATCGCAGGATGCGGTTGGAATCTCAGGAAGACGCTGCTGCCCGTCTCCTGGTAATTGATTTTCTTAGTCGCCTTCTACGACATCCACGGAAGGAAATGGAGTGACGCTATTCTTAATCCGGCGCCACACGGAATTGAAAGGTGTACTTAATGCTAAATAGCATTTTCCTCCAGTCAACCTTGAGTTTGTGGATAGTGTGGCTTGGGCAATGCACGATACATATATATCCTAACAAACACATATATGGTAGTACATACCACGTACTACCACGTACCGCGTACATAAATATAAGGAACTGATTTGAATTTCATTTTCATTTCCATGCGCGAATATCAATCGAACGTCTGCCCCACCTCCGTATCAATCTATATTTTAAGAACTGTAGCTTCTACTTACGACACGTAATTTAATTATGCCATTAACAAAATAGTGTTTAAGCTGTGCTTTTCTAGCCGCGAATACCCTGTCGGATCGCATCCCACTTGAGGCACTTGTTAGACATATTCCTCTGGTACATTGTCTGTGGCGATAAATTCCCAACACGACAGACTGGGGCGTTCCACTTCCAACGTTCTTTGTCAGAAATAGGGAACAAAGAGCTCTGCTATATTCTTAACGAGATGTGTATTCGCTATTTAATTATATAATTAAGAAACCTTATTATTATTAAACTAACTATAATTAGCATCGTGATTAAACAGAAGGGTTGATAATAGGGGTGGTACATTCAGTCAGAAAACTCAATGGTAGCTTTAAATTTTGCGCAAAAAAAATGCGGCTAGGTATAATCTGGCTAACAATGCGGAAGAGATTGCTATGTGCAATAAGGCCGCCAATTGTACCTTTTCTTTTGTTTCTGAGCGTATTTTGTGGTCGATGTACAATAAATTATTTAAACTGCTTCTGAGGAGTGTTGTAGAGGAATCGGGTTTTTGTAAATAACACCCTTAGACTAACTGGTTGGTTGGTTTTGGTTTGGTTTAAGAAGGCGTCCCACAAAATAACAAGTTGCTAACCATACAATACAATAAATATGAACTCACCACAAGTCTGTTATTCTCGCTTCAGGTGTAAGGTGTATCTTTACTCGCCCCGCGGGAGAGCGTACTATATCACTTTTATGATCATTTCACACGGGAGAAATGGAAGAAAATAAGGGAAATGTGTGTGAGAGTAAATCTATTCAGGCGTGTTTTACCTAGCGAACAAAATAGGCAATCCACGTCGCATCTTAAATTCGTCTTCTTACTTATCGTTTTAAAGTACCTATGGTGAGCAAGGTTTGCCATTGCACATGATCAGAATTATTAGTTCCGTGTGGCGCCGGATTAAGAATAGCGTCACTCCCTTTCCTTCCGTGGATGTCGTAGAAGGCGACTAAGGAAATAAATTACCAGGGGACGGGCAGCAGCGTCTTTCTGAGATTCCAACCGCATACTGCGATCGCCTGCCAAGCGTGGCGATTATGGCAACACCCTTCATGGTTAGGGAAAACCATGAGGGAGGCCTGTGTCCTGCAGTGGACGTCAAAAGGCTGATGATGATGAGAATGAGGAGATCGCTACATGAATATCCAACCTAATATCCAGCTAGCCCAAGGTTAGCTGAAACAAAATACTTATTAATATTAAGCTCCCCTTCTCACAAATACCTTTGTTGTGCCATAAATAATTTTCAATTCAATATCCCACACTACAATTTTAATAGTTTATTTTTATGTCTTCGTACGCTTTTCGAAGCACCGTCTGCTTTACGATAACATGAAAATATTGCACAAACCTAATAGTTCTGCGGTGTTATTTATAAAAAGATGGTAGAGTACACAAAAGAATTACCTTAAAAAGGTAAGGTTAATAAGGTAAGTTAACCTTAATAAGGTAATTCTTTATTCATATAATAATCTAGTATATAAAAATCTCGTGTTACAGTGTTTGTTATCAAACTCATTCGAAACGGCTTCACCAATTTTTATGAAATTTTCTGAGAATAGGTCGTAGGCTAATTAATATGGCAAAACAACGTTTGCCGAGTCAGCTAGTAACGTATAAGATAAGAATATTCTTTATTGCATACCAGAAAAATAATTACAGAAACAGCAGTTACAAAAGAAAAGATACAATTGGCGGCCTTAATGCTAACATTTAAGTATATATAATTTAATATATATGTAAGGACTTGATAAATCTCATATCCTATCCTACTAATGTTATTAATGTGAAAGTTTGTGAAGATGTTTGGATGTTTGTTACTCAATGACACAATAATCGCTGAACGGATTTAGATGAATTTTGGTGTGGAGATAGTTTGAGTCCCGGGGAAGGATATAAAATACTTTTCATCCCGGAAGTTACTAGTTCTGTGCGGACGAAGTCACGGGCAAAAGCTAGTTATAAATTAATTAATTAAATGTAATATCGGTAGAGATGAAAGAATTTGGTCAATTGATCAATTTCTCTCCATAAACATTTTACTCGACGTTGCTTTTATTGGCTGCATATTTTTGGGCTTGATCGGGTTATTCAGAATTCTACAGATTAAAACAAGTGAGTTCGTCTGGTCTCAACGCGAACAAATCTCCACGAAATACACGTTATTTTTAGTTCCTCTACCTACAGGTGCTTTCAAATGCACGGTGTATAAAGAAGGGTCGAATTGAAAATGCTCTTTTGTTTTTAATAAAAGTTGCAAAAAATGCATGCTCGAGTTGAGATACTTTCGTCTTCACCTCAACCATATATTATTATATGTCGTGACGATGTCATTTAATTAATGAAGGTACATTTTTTAGTCAACACGATATTGAAATAACGTAAAATCTGAAAACAAAGCAAAAGGAAAAAATATGTTATAAATTTTCATACAATCTGGCACTTCTTCACAGAATTACAATTCATGGTTTACTGTGACAACATAGCACGACTTGGCTACGTAGTGTGCGCGAAATTGTCATAATATAATGATGCTTATTTGCGTTATAATTGCGTGCATTTATATATTAGTTAAGCCAAAATATGCTTTCAGTTCCCGAGGAGTTCTGAAGTTTCAATAAGTTTAATTATTACAACTAAAACTTTTAAAAGGAAAATTTTAAACGTTGACTGGAAATGGTTTAACTATATTATAATTATCGATGGTTTTTGTATTATGTCAATAACGCGCTGTATGTCTTCTGGGTCATCGAATTTGCCAATTGCGTTATTAGTTAACATTCACGCGAGAACTACCGGATTATCTCTAATGTAAACGTTGAACCACCCACGCCCAACAGAAATGGGAAGTTTTGGGTCACACAATAATAAAATATGAGACACTGATACATAATGGCCTTAATGGCCACACAAAATGGCCATAATGGCCACACATAATGGACAAAAACAATTCGGAATGAGGTTTGGAACAGAGAATCCATCTAGAAATCCTGGACAAAGGATGCGTGACCAGACAAGCCCTTACGTACACCCTCTTCAGCAGGGCAGAGGCCCTCTATCAGAAAGAGAGACAGCATGGGCTTAACTCCCAGACGTGCCCACTTCGGATTGGCAATTTCAAGCGCTAAGGTATGAGATCACCTCAGATACTCAGGTTTCCTCACGATGTTTCTTTCACGTTAGCGAGTGGTATTGTTTTGCTTTGCATCCTCTTCTGTTTTGTAAAACATACAATATCCTTGCAGATCCGTGCCTATTCCTTTTGTTTCGTTGTTGCAATAACAGTGTTTGTTAATATTAAACTAATAATGGTCTGCAAAGGGTGCACCGTAAACAATACGGAATCTTGATAAACGGCTGTTACGGCTGTGGAGTCGCGGGTTTCAATAATATCAGCGTTTCGCTTTGTTTGATCGCGGGGGTTGTTTTTGGCCACGTTTTATTGGAGTTGAATCGGCTGTTTGTTACCTTTTAATTTAACCTACATTAATAATACTAGGTAGATAGGTAATAAAACACATAAGATAAGCTCATCGGGTCGGCAGAGACCAGAGACCACTTGCCATGATCCTGACAGATCTTTTTTGCCTCATCAACATTCATTAATGGTTGCATGCATGTACGCCGGTTTCAGGTATTTTCTATCTTACCTTTTGCTAATAGGTCTCCTATTTGGTCCACCTGGGACGTCCTTTACCGACACTTCCGCCCACATTACAGAATTAAATACCAGAATTAACAGCAAATATACATACATAAACTGTATCCTGTATCCCAGAGGGGTAGGCAGAGACCAAGGACATCCATTTGCTTCGCTTCCTTAACATTTATTAGTCGTTGCATGCACGCACGCCGGTTTCGGGTACTTTTTATCTTGCCCTTTGCTAATACATCCTGGTTGCGCCATAGCAGTTTAAATTTTCCCGCTCGTTCAATGTGACTGATTATCTTACTTTTATATATATTTCGCACGTTGGTACATTGATTTCCTTTTTACCTTATATATTCCCTCTCCCTCATACACGCACGCCCGCACATATATGCTTCACGCTCGCACCGCGAGCACCCGAGGCTGTTAAGTTGGCAGCACCGAGGAACATGGACGTTTTTTCGAAACGATAACCGCTCCGCGTGTCTTGCATAGACATTTTCCCTATTAAATTATTATACAGACATTCAAACCAAAAGACAAGGTGTGCATACGTGTGGTGATACAGTGCAGCACAAGTGGGAAGCCTGTACAGCCTGGATCCAGACTGGAGACATCGCGAAGCAGCCAAAGGTAGGGCGTGCTTTCCCACAACTTTCCTGTACTGCTTCAATACCAACGTGCAAACTCATTTGTTGAATCCGCAAAAATACAGTCCACTACTTTCGCAGGGTCTCATATGATAATTTGACCCACCGCTCCAGACTTCTAGAAGTCTGGACTATAATACCTTTTTCTTCCGCCCCCCTTCAAGGACGCGTCTAATTTTTATTTCTCTGCCATCCGCTGGCGCGTCCACATTTTGGCCCATTCGAACCTGGATCAGGATCTTATTCCTATTTGAACAGTAATCTTATACAAAATACTCATTTGTTCTATTAGAATTCCTACCTATGTGATTCATTTCCACCCGCATTCTTTCCTCGCATATTATTTGTCTACCGCGCCTCGCCGCCAGCCGCGCGCCGCCAACCGCCCCGCCCAGTCTTATAGGGATCCAATTTTTCGCTAAAGTCGTGTCGTGCTTAGGTTTTCGAACCGGTACATACCTATAAGTCTTATAAGTAATTCCTTTCGTAGGATTAAAAAATAAACTTAAAACTATTGGCCTGTTGCGTAATTGCTTAGGTAATAATGGCACAAGCAAAGGAAAACGAGCTGTCACTTTTAGAAGCGAAACGTAATTGTCTTTTCGAAATAGTTCAAAGTATTTATGATAAATCTCGCTTAGCTTTGAAAAGCGAAGAGGCTAAGGAAGATTTCTTATGCTCGGTAGCAACTATTGATGAAACTCGCACGGAGTTTGAGAAACTTGTGGATCAATACAACCACTTATATATTAAATTAAACCCTACTTTGAAACCCAATTTCCAGCCGTGGATATCCTTCGAGGAACTTTATTGTAGTATCAAACGCGCCATTATTAAGCTGGACTATCCCGCTAAGCCTTCTGCATATCATGATACCGATCAGAGGGACGCAACATATTTTAAACGACCATCTCTCGAACCAATAAAGATCTTGGAGTTTGACGGATCAATTCAAAATTGGGCTCTCTTCTACTCGAGTTTTAAGAGCATGGTACACGACAACGCTAATCTATCCGACGCTGAGAAGCTATATTATTTGATGGGAAAACTATCAGCTAGCGCCAAAGCTGTATTTTCGGGCATCACGCCATGCGCAAGTAACTATCAAATAATACTACAAAGTCTCGTCGATAGATTTCAAGATATTCGTACTCTTGCGTCTACGTATCTAGATCAAATGTCCAGTGTTAAGTTGGGTGGAGTTGCAACCTCATCTGACCTGCAACTGTTTTTAGATAAGTTCGTCACCGCCGCGAACGCGCTGCAAAATCTTAGTCTCGATAATTTGTCGGATTTTATATTATTGCATTTAGCGTTGAAAAAGCTAGATGGAGAAACGATTCGCGCTTTTGAATCGCAATATCGTGACATCAAGATACCTACTTTCACCCAGTTGACGGCCTTTATACGTAGCCAGCATAGGATCTACCAAACCTCTGCACCCGGTATACATGTAAGAAATAATAATAATAATTCGGCACGCCCCGCTCAAAAACCTCGCGTTCACGTACCGAACCCGCAAAGCTATGTCGCAGTCGCGACTTCTTTAAAAAAAATGTCTCTGTGATGACATTGTACATGATCACTATTATAAATGTCCGAAATTCAGTAATTTATCTCCTTCCGCTCGCTTTAAATGCGCGAAAGAAAGCAACTCATGCATTAATTGCTTAAGTTTAAAACATAAAACACGAGAATGTAATTCAAATATCAAGTGCCGCAGTTGCAATCAAAGGCATCATTCCTTATTGCATTTCAATAAGGCAATCAATCAAACCGCACCGCAATCTCGCGATGACATATTTATTTCCGCGCCCGGAATCGAACCTGCTCGTGCGAGCGGCGGCGGCGGTCACCCGCCAGTTCCGCCACCGACAAGCGCGCCGCCGCCGCCGCCGCCGCTTGTCGCGCGGCCTGCGCGTGACTCGAACGTCTCGGCGTTGCATGCATCCATCGCCGCGCGAGTTTCCAACGCCGTTGTCGATAGTACTAGTCGTGACGCGCAGTGTATTACACCCACAACAATACTGTTGTCAACCGCTCAAGTTGTTGTGCGCGATGGTAATGGTCAGTCGCATCTACTTAGGTGTTTACTAGATTCGGGATCCCAAAGTAATTTTATTACTTACGATTCTTGCTTGCGCTTAGGTTTGGATTATGACAAAAATACGCAAATGACAGTACGAGGTTTCGGTGGTACCGAGAAATCTATTAAGGGTTCCACGGACTTTAAAATATATTCCCGTTTTAATGAGAATATTTGCTATGATGTGTCAGCGCTTGTGGTAGACCGTATAACGGATAACTTACCTACCGTTCCCGCTGACGTCACGGCGTTCGCGCACATCAAGCAGCTCCCGCTCGCGGATGCATCTTACGCATCGCCCGCAGTAATTGACGCGATTATAGGTGCGTCTATATTTCCACATCTTATACTGCCGAATACGGTACGTAGTGATGTATATGGAATACCGCCCGCCATTCAGACTGTACTGGGGTACGTTTTAATGGGTTCTGCGCCCGCGTCCCGCATGTTGCATACTACCTCTGCTTGTTGCGCTGTCACTGAGGACCCTTTAGACCATCTACTAAAACAGTTCTGGTTATTGGAGGAGGTCTCTGCCCCACTTACTCATAGTAAAGATGACATTGAATGTGAGATTCATTTCCGCACCACCACTACACGTGACGCAAGTGGTAGGTATACAGTCGCGTTGCCTTTTCGCGATGATGTGTATAAATTAGGAGAATCATACTCCGCCGCGTATAGACGTTTTTTGTGCCTGGAACGTAAACTAGAGGCGTCTAGTACTTTACGTGCTGCCTACAATGATATAATTCGTGAATACATTGAAAAGGGGTATGTTACTGAAATAGGACCCGCTCATAATATTTCTCCCGCATCCTATTTCATTCCGCACCATTGTGTACAGAGGGAGGATAAAACATCCACCAAAGTACGCATGGTTTTGGACGCTAGCAGTAAAACCAGCACAGGTTTGTCATTGAATGAAGTTTTACATGCAGGCCCTAATCTGCAGGGTGATTTAAACTGTATTTTAATTAATTTTAGATTATTTAATATCGCAGTTTCTGCTGATTGTCGGCAAATGTTTCTGCAGATAGGCATGCATGAATCCGATCGCAAATATCAGCGAATTCTTTACAGATTCAACCCGCATGACCCAATATCGGTCTATGAATTCGCTCGTGTCTGCTTTGGTCTGAAGTCTAGTGTGTTTCATGCTATTCGCGTCGTTCGTCAGCTAATCGATGATGAAAGGCACCGCTTCCCTACAGCAGCTGCTATTGCATCCACGTCTACCTATATGGATGACGTCTGTTTTAGTATAATGGCTGATGACTCATCGCACAGTGACGTCACAGTTGCTGTGGCTGCCTGTGAAGAACTTATACATTTGTTTAAGTGTGGACAATGGGACCTCATAAAATGGACCAGCAACTCCGCAGCTGTTCTAAACGCCATTCCCGCTTCACATCGAGCCTCAGCAGACCTAGAAATAGATAGGGGTGTGCCACATAAAATATTGGGCACGCACTGGGACCGGTCTGAAGACGTGTTTAAATTCAAGGTCACTGTACCCGACGCAGAATGCACCAAGCGCACTATTCTGTCTGTCATCGCGCGCTTATGGGATAACCTGGGCTTAGTGGCTCCAGTTGTACTTTATGCTAAACTCCTTATACAGGAGCTATGGTTATTAAAGTGCGACTGGGATGACACGCCCCCCCGCCGCATAGTCACGCTTTGGAACCAATTTCGCAGCGAGCTTCCCGCACTCAACGAGGTACGAGTTCCGCGTCATCTCGGGGTAGTGCAAGGTTGTGTAGCTAGTCTTCTAGGCTTTGCCGATGCTAGCGCCCGTGGTTACGGCTGTGTTCTTTATATGCACGTCAAAATAGGCGTCAAAACGATTGTTAGGCTCGTATGCTCTAAATCTAAGGTTGCGCCTCTCAAAACCGTTTCTATTGCAAGGCTAGAATTGTGTGCAGCAGTTCTCATGTCAAAGCTGATGCGTAAGGTGCTCGATAATTTTGAACCGCGTTATAAAATCTCAAGGGTATTCGCTTTTTCCGATTCTAAGGTAGTCCTTTACTGGATTAACTCCTCTCCGCACCGCTGGCAGACGTTTGTTGCGAATCGCGTCGTGAAAATTATCGACAATGTTCCGGCCAACTGTTTCCATCATATAGCAGGCGTTGAAAACCCTGCTGACTGCTTATCGCGTGGACTATCGCCCGCGATGCTCGTCACTCACCCTCTATGGTTCTCGGGCCCACCTTGGATTTTAAGGGAGCCATCAGACTGGCCTATTACGGAGATTGATCATACAGACGTCGGTGAAGTGCCAGAACAAAGACCGCTTGCTCATACAATAACTGTTGACACAGTAGAATCTCCGTTATACACGCTCGCACAACGAGTATCCTCGTGGTCGAGGTTACTACGAATCGTTGTTTATATTTACCGCTTTTTGAAAATTTTACCGCGCGGACCTACTGTCACTAAGTCAGACTTAGATTTCGCAGAGACTAAAATTTTACTCTCAACACAAAATGTCCACTTTAGTGAAGATATTAATAAGTTACGAAACAGTGAAATCTGTTCTCCCGCTTTGCAAAAATTGAAGGTTTTTTTGGATGGAAGCGGCTTAGTTCGCGTAGGCGGCCGACTATCTAATGCAGACCTTCATTATACGCATATGCATCCCTGTGTACTACCACGACACGATCACGTAGTCGATATGTTGATTGATTATTACCACAGAAAACATATGCACGCTGGCCCGGAGCTGTTGATGTCCTTGCTCAGGTGTCATTATTGGATACTTGCGGCGCGGCGAGTTATTCGTCAAAGAATACATAAGTGCAACACATGCTTCAGAGCCAAACCGCGTCCAACATTTCCTCTAATGGCGGACTTGCCTGCGTACCGTGTCAATCAGGTTGCCAAACCATTTTTGCATACAGGATGTGATTATGCTGGACCCTTGCAATATACACCTGTGCGTGGCAGAGGCGTCAAAAGCCGCAAGGGTTGGCTTTGTATTTTTACATGCCTTACGACACGTTGTTTGCACATCGAAATAGCTACGGAATTGAGCACGGTCAACTTCTTAGCTGCGCTCAAGCGATTTCTATCGCGTCGTGGACCTGTGCAGTGTCTTTATACCGATAACGGCACAAATTTCGTGGGTTGTCGCTCTTACTTACGTGATCTTTATAAGTTCCTTGATGATTATCGCCCTAAATTTGAGCATGAGCTCTCAGAAAGCCGCATAGAGTCGCGGCTTATTCCACCAGGCAGTCCACATTTTGGAGGCTGCTGGGAGTCCATGGTCAAGGTTGTTAAGACACATCTCTTTAAGGTCATTGGTCAGCAGATTCTCTCTTATGAGGAACTACTGACGGTGTTAACTCAAGTCGAGGCACTTGTAAACTCACGTCCGCTTACCGCATTGAGCAGTGATCCGTCAGAGCCATCGGCGCTTACGCCTGCTCATTTTCTCCATACCGCACCACTCTTTTCTCTACCTGCGCCTCACGCTGAGTCAGTAAATTTAGTGGAGAGACACTCACTCCTCGATAAAATTGTTCAGTCATTTTGGCAGCGATGGCGAGTCGAGTACTTGCATCAATTGCAGTCTCGAGCCAAGTGGAATACACCAACTGCTCCGATCCAGCTGGGGACCGTAGTAATCATTATAGTTGATAACACCCCGCCGCTCGCATGGCCTCTCGGTGTAGTTGAAGCTGTACATTCCTCGAAGGATAGCACAACGCGCGTAGTCACTGTTAGGACGAAGAAAGGAAGCTTCCTTCGCCCTGTCGTCAGATTGTGCCCGTTGCCTAACCAATAACTTATTTAGAGTTATTTTAACTTACAAATACCTATATATATTAAATTTAATAATAGCTTAGTAGTCGCGGGACAGACGCGTCACATTTTAAAATATTTTGTTCTATTTTGTGTCCGCGTTTTTCTTAGGGATTTAAATAATATTTATTTTATTTAAAGGTGACCCTTTAAGGCTGGGGGGAATGGTTGCGCCATAGCAGTTTAAATTTTCCCGCTCGTTCAATGTGACTGATTATCTTACTTTTATATATATTTCGCACGTTGGTACATTGATTTCCTTTTTACCTTATATATTCCCTCTCCCTCATACACGCACGCCCGCACATATATGCTTCACGCTCGCACCGCGAGCACCCGAGGCTGTTAAGTTGGCAGCACCGAGGAACATGGACGTTTTTTCGAAACGATAACCGCTCCGCGTGTCTTGCATAGACATTTTCCCTATTAAATTATTATACAGACATTCAAACCAAAAGACAAGGTGTGCATACGTGTGGTGATACAGTGCAGCACAAGTGGGAAGCCTGTACAGCCTGGATCCAGACTGGAGACATCGCGAAGCAGCCAAAGGTAGGGCGTGCTTTCCCACAACTTTCCTGTACTGCTTCAATACCAACGTGCAAACTCATTTGTTGAATCCGCAAAAATACAGTCCACTACTTTCGCAGGGTCTCATATGATAATTTGACCCACCGCTCCAGACTTCTAGAAGTCTGGACTATAATACCTTTTTCTTCCGCCCCCCTTCAAGGACGCGTCTAATTTTTATTTCTCTGCCATCCGCTGGCGCGTCCACATCCCCTATTTACAGCAAATGTGTAGGTATTATTCTTGTTACGTAAGTGCATAATTTTGTAATAAGGCAGGGTCTGATTTATAAAAACAGCTAAAACACTCCTCAGAGGCAGTTTAAAAAGTCTGTGGTAAATGAAAGGACGTAACCACAGATTTTATTTACGTTATTATTGATTACTTACATTGGCTTTCACTTCTATGTCTCCATTGTAATATCCAAAGCTTGACACCACCGAAATCCGTGTCTTAGCAGATACCTCGCCGGAGGCACGGGCCTGCTCGACGTAAACACAGGCTACATGTGAGCCTAGCTATAGCAGACATATAATAATAGTTTGGCGACGCAATTCCAACAAGCCCTAGAACACGGATCCCTTCCTACTTTCTTAACTACAGGTATCACCTTCCTTCTTTATAAATCTGGTAGTACCACGGATCCGAAGAACTACAGACCCATCACGTGCTTGCCTACATTATACAAGCTCCTTACATCCATTTTGAGTACAAAAATTAATACACATATAGTGTCAAATAAAATATTAGCTTCGACTCAAAATGGATGTAGGGTTGGGTCCCGTAGTACTAAGGAACTCCTCCTCATAGACATGACCATTAGCCAACAAGTCCGCCGGAACAAGATAGCTCTCTCCACAGCCTGGATTGACTATAAGAAGGCCTATGATTCGGTGCCCCATTCATGGCTGAGGGGGATCTTAGAACTGTATAAAGTAGATACAACTCTGAGATCCTTTCTCAGCACTTGCATGGGACAGTGGACCATAGTTCTTCGTCACCCAGGTGGTGGAGATGGCCCGTCTGACTCTTCGGCCTTAATAAGGATTGAGCGAGGCATCTTCCAGGGCGACAGTCTGAGCCCGCTGTGGTTTTGCCTGGCTTTGAATCCTCTCAGTACTCTACTGAAGGATTCAGGGCTAGGCTACCGACTCCGAAGGGATGGAGAGGTTATTTCTCACCTCCTATATATGGATGACCTGAAGCTATTTGCACCAAAACGCCAAGACTTGGTGGAGCTACTTAAAACGACACAGGTTTTCAGTAGTGCCATCAAGATGGAGTTTGGTGTAGATAAGTGTGCGGTCATGCATGTACAGCGTGGGAGGGTTGTAAATTCAACAAATTTACAACTTTCAGAAACAATGACTTTTAAATCCCTGTCGGAGACGGAAACCTACAAGTACCTTGGTATATCACAGTCTTTGGGTATTGTGGATGGAGACATCAAACAGGCGATGAAGGAGCGCTTCTTTAGTCGCCTGACAAAAGTACTTAACAGTCTTTTGTCGGGAGGCAACAAGGTGCGCGCTTTCAACGCTTGGGTGATGCCCCTACTCATATACTCCTTTGGCATACTAAGGTGGACTTAAACTGAACTGGATGCCCTAGACAGGAGGGTCCGTCTCATGCTCACAGCACACCGTATGCTACACCCACGCTCATCTGTTATGAGACTATACATCCCGCGTAAGTGTGGAGGTCGCGGCTTTTTAAACGCCAAAAATCTCCACAACCGCGAGGTGTGTAGTCTCAGGGAATATTTCCTTAGCAATGAGTGTGGGTTGCATCGGGATGTTGTGTCAGTGGACAAGAGTCTCACGCCGCTCTCCTTGGCAAACGAGAACTGGCGCAAGCCAACGGTGCTCAGCATCGAGGATCGCAAGAGCGTGTGGAAGAACAAGGAGCTTCACGGGCGGTTCTATCGGGCCTTGACAGGGCCACTGGGAACTGGCTACGTTTCGGTGACCTTTTTGGGGAAACCGAAGGTTTTGTCTGTGCAATTGCTGACGAAGTCATGATGACGAACAACTATCGGAAATATATCCTGAAGGATGGTACGGTCGACATCTGTCGAGCATGCCGCCGTCCCGGGGAGTCACTCAGGCATATTATTTCCGGTTGTTCTCATCTGGCTAACGGTGAGTACTTGCACAGGCATAATCTAGTAGCCAAAATTATTCATCAGCAACTTGCTCTCCGATACGGTCTTGTCGAATCCGAGGTGCCGTACTATAAGTACACACCGACGCCGGTTCTCGAAAATGGTCATGCTACGCTCTATTGGGATCGGTCTGTCATCACGGACAGGACTATTGTTGCCAATAAGCCTGACATCGTGCTGACAGACCGATTGATGCGCCAGACAGTGCTCGTCGATATCACCATCCCGCATGACGAGAACCTCGTGAAGGCCGAGAAGGACAAGCTTAGCAAGTACCTTGATTTGGCCCACGAATCGTGTTTTTATAAATAACACAGTTCTTTAAATTGTCCGCCATGGACGCAAAGGCCTATGATGATGATACTAGTGAAGATTAATAATATCGTCTCTCTCTGGGAGAAGTAGAATGCTTAAAGTCTATAAAGGAGCGCAACACAGTGTCTGGAAAACGAGATTGGGACTATGCCTTCGACGGCTTAATCAAGACGGGAGAAGGGTAAACGGAAACTACAGGTTGACTTTGAATTCGATTGACAAATTTTAAAATGGCATTGTAACCATGAATTAGAAACTAGTTTTGAAAAAAATGGAGCATCAAAAAAAAAATTATTGACACAAAATTACTTCACTTAAGCATCATCATCATCATCATGATCAGCCCTTCAACGCCCACTGCAGGACATAGGCCTCCCTCATGGTTTTCGTAACCATGACGGGTTTTGCCATAATCGCCACGCTTGGCAGACGGGTTGGCGATCGCAGTATGCGGTTGGAATCTCAGGAAGACGCTGCTGCCCGTCCCCTGGTAATTTATTTCCTTAGTCGCCTTCTACGACATCCAGAGGAGGAAATGGAGTGACACTATTCTTAATCCGGCGCCACGCGGATAAGTAAACAAACAATATCAGGACAAAAAAGTTATAAAAATCTATAGGTCAATTGTCTGTACCCGTCGCCAACTTTGAACACTGTCAACTTATTATAACCAGGTCCTCACTATACAGATTTCCGTCTAGTGTGAGGTCCAACGGTAACCTCTCTATTGTCAATGGCAACCATTTTCTATACCAATATTAAGATTATCATACTTTTAAGTAATTGAGGAAATGTTTATTTATTAGCAAGTGGTTTAAATAAATTTTTTTATCTTTATCTTATGGTCGGCGCCGGCCAACTCTATTGATCTTTTCACTGTTGACGCATATCAGAGGACAGATTCTTATACGTTGAACATATTAGAAAACATTTTTCAACGTCATGGTATATCCTACCACTTTGAATTTGGATTTACAATTTCGAGCAAAAGGTCAATAATCACGAATGTTTACAAATTATACAATTACCGATAAATCATTAATAATACTGTTTCTCACAAAGAAAAGAACATACTCTCCAAATAATAGGGGTTAAAGTATGAAATTGCCGTTTTATTGCAATAGGTTCTTTGAATTGACATAGAATCTTCATGGTTTGAGGTTTTCGAATGAAACTTTTTTCAAATGGTTTCGATGTTCCTTTTTAAAAAATGTGAAACATTTGAATATCGACTTTCAATTGTTTTTGTTATTCAATTTAGACAAGAAAGATGGATACTGCGAAAATTCGAGTGATTTTTTAATACGAGTTCCGACGCGGAACTAACGCGGCAGAAACTGCCCGCAATATCAATGCTGCATTTGGAGAGGGGTCTACTAATGAACGCACCGTGCGATTTTGGTTTAAACGCTTTCGTGATGGAAATTTCGACTTAAAGAACGAGCCACGAGGAAGACCGCCCACACAGGTGAATAACGATGAATTAAGAGAGATAGTGGAAGCTGACCCTAGTCAAACTACCCAGGAATTAGCGGCATGGTTTACCGTTATCTTACCCACAATATTGACTCACTTGCGTCAAATCAATAAACAGCCCCGACTCATGAATCGATCTTCACCATTATTGCTCCACGACAACGCGAGACCTCACACAGCACGAGAAACCATTTTGACCCTTCAGGAACTGCAGTTAGAAACCATTCTTCATCCTCCGTATTCACCAGACCTTGCTCCAACGGACTACCATTTTTTTCGTGATTTGGACAATTATCTACGTGACAAGAAGTTTTCTTCCCAGGAGGCAGTACAAAATGCTTTCACACAGTTTGTGCAGTCTAGATCGTCGGAGTTCTATCGCAAAGGCATTAATGACCTTCCCATTAGATGGCAGCAATGTATAGATAATAATGGCAACTATTTTGATTAAATAAATTTGTTAAAAATTAAAAAAATAAACAATTTAGATTTTCAGTACAAATCGGCAATTTCATACTTTAACCCCTAATATAACTAACGATTTCAAAATCACCCTGTGGTTGAAACTGGTCTGCAAACATGATTAATTCAACAGCACCTGCGGACAGGTAATCTGTAGCTGTTTAAACTTTGGCCTTTGCATCTACGTAATGAGATGATTTGTATAGAGTTCAGTGGCACCTTCACTCACACTAGATGGGTGAAGGGACCACTCGGACACTGCAGTACCTGGGATATTGTTTTTCAGATCGAGTTGGCTTGCCCAGCACCTATACCATCCTGACAGCTTAGTCGGCCTAAGCTGTAGCTGTTTACGAAGAAAATAATACAAACAAAGTGTCCTTCATTAGAACTAAGTGATAAATAAATAGATAAATTTTAAGGAAAATAAATTACCGGGAGACGGGCAGCAGCGTCTTCCTGAGATTCCAGCCGCATACTGCGATCGCCGATCCGCCTGCCAAGCGTGGCGATTACGGCAAAGCCCTTCGTGGTTAGGGAAAACCATGAGGGAGGCCTATGTCCTGCAGTGGGTGTAAAATGGCTGATGATGATGATGAAATTTCAAGGCTCATGCACCTGCGTCATCGTAAGTCAATGATTCTTTATTTCACAATTGGTGGCCTATACTTTCGTCACCAAATTTATACGAGTAGGTTGAAATATAGAACAAGATTTCACAAGACAATGTTATTCGAGGCATTAATGAACTGTTTACAAAATGGCTATACGTTGAATAAGATAGCCAAACTGATCGGGGTCTGCTCTTTTAGGACACTAATAGACAAGTGATCGTTTGCGCCTTAAGCTACTAGTTAGTGTACGGCATCGGTATTTAAGTAGGTATTTTTTAAGATATGATTGCTTCGTTGGTCAACCGGGTAACACGCTTGACCAAAACAGAGAACGTGGGTTCGATCCAATTGGAGGCCGCCGCACTTGATTTATACAGATGGCCTCATTGTGAGTGTATTTCCATGTTTGTAATGCCTGGTTACCGTAGCACAGGGTATAATGGGACCAGGATAAGTGATTGTGTTGTGTGAAAGTTGTCTATTTAAGTGTAGGGGTAATAAAATATTTTCAAGGAGCTACCTATGTCGACGAAGGCTGGCTATCGCAAGACGATAAGGTTAATAGTATGCGTGTACGCAGGGCGGTAACAAGGTTACGGCAGGAACAACACGATACACGGGCCATGAATAAAACAACGGCCTCGTCCTGAATATTTGAAAAGGGGATAGCGCAACCCGTTTCAGCAGCCGCGGCTGCTTCCCAATTGAGAGTTTTCACCTGTGTTCTAAAACAAAATTGTTTTAGCCTAATTTATTTCTTTATTTTTAGTTATTTGTTCAATTGCAAAACGTTACAGTTAACTCCGAGTCGTCTTTCAATTAGACATGCAACTTGTTATTCGTTGTCGTCTTTCCAAATTTGGTCCTTAATTAACAGAGTATACATATTATTCTAAAACCTGGAACTCATGCATTGAACGGCCTTAGTTTCAGATACCTTTGTCATCTAAATAATGTTTAATGTTATAGTAGCCATTTTGGCAAAAAGTGTGCTTTACGTATTTTTTGAACCGCGTTATTGTAGAATCGTATATAATGCCCCATAAAGGATGTATTAACCTTTGCCAACCTAAATCTTGAGAACGAAAGTTTATATTTATTTCTAGTAATTACGTTGTGTTGGCTACCTACAATTTGAAAGTTACAGATATTTTCTTGACGTACATAATAATATTCTCATAAATATACTGACTAGGAACTGCCAGGATGTTAGTTTCTTTAAATATACATTTTGGTCAATGGTTCAAGCGACTGGATCGTAGGGTCCTGTTTCATCGACTACACTCTACCGTTGTCCGGTGTTTTTATTTTTTTTTCCCTCGCGAGCAGCAGACCTCAGAGACCGAATGTCTTCCTTTTTGCCTCAGACCGCGTCTGGACGGAGCTGGTTCATTCCATTGTTTGCCGGAAATCGGAGAATCCGGAAGTTCCCGCCAAGAGTAGTTTTTTTAATTGAATAAAAAAGTTAATGGCGTCGAGGCACCAACCACGATTGCTGGACGTTATGGTGGGCTCTAGTGTCTCAATATTACATGAATGATAAAATGTCACTCTTTCAGTTATATTTCTGCGCAGCATGTCATGATGATGATGACGATGATGTGTGATAACACGCAGTGTTTCTTTGTAGGAAAACAGAAACTTGTTTTGTTAAATGTGGATTTGGGATAGATTTGCTAAAATCATATGCTGACTCTGTTGTGAACTATTTAGTGATATTACTATTATTATTTGATACAGTCACAACCTTAATAAAGGAACCAAATATAGTACAAAATTCCACCAAGTCTACTGTCCGTTTAGGTACGTCTCTGTGATTTGGTTACTTTAACATGATGGCACGAGTTGCGCTTTTTGTAGCGCTAAAGTGTCAAAATTTGAAAACTAATGTAACTAGGCACAGAAAAGTCGACTTTTGACATACCTATAAGCGCGTCGAAACACGCAATTCGCGTGTTCGTGTTACCGAGTGGGATTAACGTAGATATGAATGTACAAGTGACAGCAAGCAAGCTTTGGACTTCAGGCCGTACTAATTGAAATACATAAAAGTTAAATCGAGATGCATTAGAATCAGAAAATACGTGATTGTAAGTTTCCCATCTGAACGCATTCTCTATGGATGTGTGAACAGTAATGCGGTCTTCCGGTCTGGTCTTCTCCGAAGGGGAATTGGAGGGTCGGGGTCAGGGTGAGGTTCTCTTCTCCATGGAGAGGTCCAGTTACGGACCGACCACTGAGTGGCCTTACAGGGGCCTGTTTCATAGACCATGACAATTCGATGTACACTGCAAAGTCGATCAACCCACAGATTAACAAGTAGTCTCTACTACGTAATGCACCTCGAATTGTCATAATAAAATGCGAATTTTAGTTTTATCGGAAGGGGCGACCTCTGGCTACGCTCTCTCAACTGAGCTAATAGTGCAGGTAAGTGCAGGCATCGGCGAAATTTCGGGCCTCTTTACAATTTTCTCTGTATTACGTACTGGGCCTAGATTCTGTTAATGCATTGTAGTAACATGACAACTTCATGAACATGGCGGTTTTCATTTCATGGCTGCTTTAAGTCGACGCGGGCACACCCATCAAACCTTCTAGGCGTCAATGGTACGAAAAAACACGTCACGTGACCCGACAGTGTACCTGTCATTATACTACAATGCACTAACAGAATCGAGGCCCAGGTAAAATTGTCTTCAGCACGGGTTAGTGAATTAATTTGAAAATGTTCATGCATTTGTTCCTCTGTGTGAATACTCTGTGACTGGGTAACAGCAATGCGGTTGTTTCGTGTTGTGTCAGCGAAGATAAATTGATTTTTTTTATCGCACTAGCGAGTGTTAGCACTTTGATTTACGGGGGCCGTGGATTGCCTACCTCATGTATTTGTTGCTTTCTCAGTTTAGTTTGGATAACAAAAAAAAAACCGGCCAACTGCGAGTTGGACTCATGCACGAAGGGTTCCGTACAATTATCTATACAACATTAGACACATATCGAGACAAGATAGATTAGGTATATTGAGAACAGCGCCATCTATAGAAACCAACAAGAAGCATTTACATTTAACGACATGATATTGACATTTAACGACACGACATCGGCGCTGTGAAGGTTACATATATGGCCGCTAGATGGCGAGCGTTGTCTTTAGACAACGTTTAATTTATGGAAGCCCCCCTTAAATTTTTATTTTATTCTGTTTTTAGTACTTATTGTTATAGCGGCAACAGAAATACATCGTCTGTGAAAATTTCAACTGTCTACCTATCACGGTTCATGAGAGACAGCCTCGTGACAGACAGCCAGCCAGGCAGACGGACAGTGGAGTTTTAGTAATAGAGTCCCTTACCACCTTTGGGCACGGAACCCTAAAAACCGATAAATCGTGTGTAGTATCTACGGGTCGTTTGCAGAGAAGTTGTAATGCTTACGTCACATTTTTTACACGATCTGTAGCTCGCCTAGTTTTAAATTGTAACCATGATAAGACTAGTGGCGTCAAATAGAGACTATCTAACTGCCTTAACCCCAGTTTCTCGTACAATAAAACTTTGGCCTTTGCATCTAAGTAATGAGAGGATAAAAATCAGCCACACAAATCGGGCTCAAACTATGACGTCACAACATGCACGTAACGCCTTATGGATGAAGCGTCTAACAATATTTGAGTTACCTCGTAAAATAATGTTTTTATGCGTGTACATTTTTATAAGAAAACGTTCAGAATTCACTGACAAAACTAAATCTAATAAGGTTTTCGTTATTAGAGTAACTTCATTTTTCGCATTTTTGTGACTACGCAAACCCCCAAAAAAATATTTTTGTGGTTTTATTTTTAAATTTTTCTCAAGTATTTATACGATTTCTATGGTATAATAGCAATATCACTCCAACGTGAGCAAAACTCAAGTTCCCCCATTGTCTCACAAAACTCTTCTCCGCACTGGAGAGCAAGAACGGACAACAAGCGAGCGGTTCCTGGGCAACGGGCTCACGAACAAATAGCGGCCATTTGTAAGGATCTCGCTAACGTATGAGTTTTGTATTGGGGCTCATCTGGCACTTTTCTCTGCTCTATATAATATCCGTCAACACGGGAAATGGAGCTGCTTGAGCCGATTTAGCTCGAGAGCAAGTCAAGCACCCACGATATTGTTTGCAGTTGAAAGTGAATATTTTAACATTCACTGACCGATTTTTGACTGAGAAAGTGATTAAGTTCATCAAAACATTGTCATAATACGGGTATAGCATAGTATCAAATCATTGCTCTATATATTTGGTTTTCACAACCTCCATAGACCGATGTATCTATAATTAACCCGGTACTTACGATTGATTCGCGTTCTTAACCCATCAAAAGGGGTTTTCTGTCTATGGTAAAGGGTGCGATTCGTCAAAATACCATCCAAGTTGGTCAAAGATGCCTTTGGTCAAATTTAGTTTTTCAAAAGTGCGATTCGTCAAAATACCATCCAAGTTAGTCAAAGATGCCTTTGGTCAAATTTAGTTTTTCAAAAGTGCGATTCATCAAAATACCATCCACGTTGGTCAAAGATGCCTTTGGTCAAATTTAGTTTTTCAAAAGTGCGATTCGTCAAAATACCATCCAAGTTGGTCAAAGATGCCTTTGGTCTAATTTAGTTTTTCAAAAGTGCGATTAGTCAAAATATCTTTTTTTTTTCAAAGGTGCCTTTGGCCAAATTACGTATGTCGAAAGTGCGATTCGTCAAAACACCCTTTTTATCAAGGGTGCCTTTGCACGGTAATTCCGCCAAAGGCCAAAATTTTAACATGTATTCGAGGAATTAATTTTTTTTCTTATTTATAATAGCATAAATTTTTTTCTCAATATTGTCATATCTTTACTGATATTCGGACAGAAAAAAACGAATCAATTGATGTAATAATCATCATAATCAGTCTAAGTATCATTATAGGTACCATTAATTAGCGAAAGCATTATTTAACGAATCGTAACCTAGGCAAATTCACACCTAAGCCCAAAAGCACCTTCGACAAAATACGTATTTTGACGAATCGCACCCTTGACCACAGGCGGAAAACGCATCAAAAGATTCACACAAACAGCGGTTTTGAAAAAATAAAATGCGTTTAATTTTAATAAAAACGGGATTAGATATAATAGTATCTGACATAGGCCAGACAGTGCTTAAATCACTGGCTTACATTTCAAGATAGATTTATTTATGTACATACATTACCCCTGTATTACCCCTCCGGCAGAGATCAGGGTTCGCCACTTGCCACGATCCTGTCTGACACAACTCTTTCGCTTCATTCATTAGTCGTCGTTATTTGCCGGTCCGGGTACTTTTAATGTTGCCCTTCCCTAATACATCCCTTGTTTATTTACACTTCTACAGAAATTGCTTAGGAGAAGTCAGGACATGTCGGGCATGTCGGGTACGGTGGATAGCACATTAAACTTTACAACTGTCGACTCAGTTACGAGTACGTTACGGGTGACTTTGCAACTAACATGCAAAAGTGTTGTTTTTTGACTGTACGCGTGATTTGTTATTATATTTATGTAGGTACGTACGTGATCGAGTCCCAAAAAGGTGTGTTAGAATATGGATTTGCTTTTCCTCTTTTGATTTCCCTTAGTTTTTAATTTTGCCTCTCCTACGTGCCATCCCATACAAAATCACAGACAATATTCCTTTTGGTTTAAGGGTCGGCAATGGCTTAGTCCATCGGAAGCACGGATGATATAAAAGAAAAATAAAGAAAAACAGACAAGTGCGTGTTGGACCACGCATAGAGTAGGGTTCCGTAGTTGGCAATTAAAATATGGGGACTTAGAAGGAGGTATCAAAAAAAGCTCAATAAATTAGGAACGTATATTAATATTAAAAAGAGTTTCTAACATGTTTTAACTCCTTTACGTATATGAGCCAAATTTATATTAGACTCGAATCTGCTTTGTCTTTTAGACTCAGAGAAAATAGGCGGTCACAGATGGACATGCAAGGTTCTGTTTTGTCATTGTATGTGTGGAACCCTTAAAAAGTGATGTTCTTAAGACCTTGAGAAAATGGTCAACATATCCATCAATGACGGGCATATCACGAATACGTTAAACCAGACAGAGGTTGATAGTGAGGGTTGAGAGATGACTCTCAGCCGGCGAGCGAGCTGCGCAATCGCATCGCTTCGTCCACAAATTGCTAGTGTGATAGGGCTGCAGAATATAGTCGTGTGTAATTACTTGTTAATGGGAAAACTCTTAGCCGTTCTTCCGGAAAATACTTGCTTACACAGGGAGAGGTTATAAATAAGAAATAAATGTAATTTGATAGGTACTCGTATCCGCACAGCTTAATTAGATGTCTACCTCTGGGACTGAGTAGACTTTGTTGATGCTTAGGAAGGTTTCACATTGGACGATAATGGTAACTGCACATTTTTGTCATACAACGGCCGGCCCAAGCCAATTTTTCATTTCGTGGTAAGTACAACGAAATAAAAAATGTTTCATTTGTATGAAACTATGTGTCCTGTAATTACGGTTATCCTCCAGTCCTTACGCTCAACTTCGCCTGACTTCAGAATAAAAGCACATCACCTTTATATCCGTGCACTCTACTCTGTGGTGTTAAGGTGGATTTGGCAACTAAAAAATCAAGGTCGATGTGCTGTCGACTGTACCTAAAATAGCATTGGTCTCTTATCTGTACAGGTAATGTCAAGTAGGTTTAATTTTGGTCAGCATACCTACTACCTGCTGTTGATAAGGTGCACTTAAGTTTTTGTACAGTCGTTTTCTCGAATACATTAGTAAGACATTAGTTTGAGTGACAGGACAATTTTTTTCAGGTTTGCAATTTGACCCAACATCTCACTGTTTAGAAAATTCCAACGGTCACTCAGGGTGTAACTAATTCAAATTGTGACACGGTTTTCATTGTTCCAATTATGCCTGTATAATCGAATAACAATTGAAAAGTTGATAGTAGTGCGTGTTTGCGCCTGCCAAAAAGTATGCAACCTCCTTGCTACTTCGTCTTTTGTTTTTTCTTCTTGTGAAAATATTTGCGCAAGCAATATATAATTCTACAAAAATCTATTAAAACTATTGTTTCTATCGAAAAGTCGTCGTATTTTGGCTGCGAGGATTTACAGAAGAGATAAATCTCTTCAGTGCGTCACTGCTTGCGGTCTACGCTATTAATTTGATTCGAGTAGTTGTTAATCGAATGTGCATCCGAATAACTCAACTTTACACAGCGTTGCTATGGCCCCTAGGACATGTCTTAGTCCGGTTCTATTCTATTTGCACCGATCACACAAGACTAGCAAACAACACATCGTCACAGAGCCGTACTCCGGCGAACGCCTCACTGAGTCACGCTCGTCCACGTAGGTCCCCAAGGATTTGCCGAGTGGCTCGTAAATATTGGAGCTTCATTCCCTTCGAGCCAGGACGGAGGTGGTCACTGTGTTGGTTTATTTAAATGTTGTGGTTCGTAGACGCCTTGCTAGTTTAGAAAGGAAATTTTATGCAGCGAAATGATAATGAAGCCAAAGACATTTGTCAGGATCGTGGCAAGTAGTAAACTCTGGTCTCTGTCTACCCCTCCGGGAGGCAGGCGTACGTATGTGTATTATAATGTAATGAAATGTTGCGAGGAAACTTAATTGTCTGTATTCAAATACCAAAGCACTTGAAATCGCCAAGCCGTCGTGATTAAACCAAAGACGGGCGGGTTATGTAAAGCGCGACAAATAAGCAAAGAGTCGTGTTTTATTTATTTATTTATTTAAGGAGAAAAAACAGAATTGACAAACTTATAGCATAAAAAATGTTAGAGTCAATATAGTACATTTTGCCAATTCCTCAGCATTTCCCACAGATAGGTAATACTTAATATAATAAATAAGTAAGAGGCGCAATAGATTTTGTTCTAAGATTAAAATGAACAAACAATAAAGCAACTGTTTTAGAAAGAGATACATACACAAACAATCATTCATATTATGCATTAGAAGAAGTAAATGTGCAATAAAGTATAATAATACTAAGGAGGAACTTCCTTATCTTTATTGTTTGTTCAGGTTCAGACAAGAAAGGAATAATATTTCCGCTAATGCCTGGCTTGGTGGGGCAGCGGGCCTGCTGAGCGAAGATTAAACTGCCGGGATCACGGGACCGGGAATGAAGTCCGCATAGCTTGGCTTTCTTTGAGTGCAGTTCTAATAATAATAATAGAAGTAGATAAAAAGTACCCATAACCTGAAGAAAGGACACCGGCCTCACATTCAGGAGGTCGTGGGTTCGAATGTGGCATGTACCAATGACTTTGTTTTCTATGTTACGTACATTTGTGAAGTTTTAGTAGCAAAAAAAAGAGGTGTTCACATCCTCAGCGCTTGAAATTGCTAATAGAGGCTAAATAAACAAAAACCAGCCATGTGCGAGTTGGACTTGCGCACCGAGGGTTCCGTCCGTACCAATTTACATATTATAAATAGTTCAGGAATCGAGTCTCGCAGTTTTTCCCGAGCTTTTCCCGAACTTAAAATAATTTTTTTTAATGATTTAACTCAAAATGAGTTTTCAGATTTTTTGTTTTGTAGTATTTGTAGTATAAACCGATATAACTTGCTAAATTTCAAAACGAACGGAAAAGGAACGGAACGGGAACGGAAAGTACCCTATAAATTTTGATTCCCGTCGTCTTCCGCCGAACGTCTTTTTGGCGACATAAACGGCCGTATCTTTTTTTTACGTTAACTTAGAAGTTTTATTTTTTTCACATATTTAAGGGACTATAGACTTGAGTATATGGTTTAATTTCAACTCGATACCTCCACGCGTTCCGAGATAAAGGTTCTCGACAGACAGTCGGACGGACAACAAAGTGATCCTATAATGAGGGTTCCGTTTTTCCTTTTGAGGTACGGAACCCTAAAAACCGCCGTGCGTGCATGCAATGACTAATGAATGTCCATGAAGCGAAAGAGGTTTGTCAGGATCGTGGCAAGTGGCAAACACATGTCTCTGCCTACCCTTCCTTGATACAGGCGTGAGGTTTATGTATGTATGTAGAGTACACGTCTATTCTCATCATATTATTATGACTTCTGAGCTGAGCTCTCTCCAACTACCGAAATGACTTACCAATATTAGCATAGAATAGAAACCGTTTACTACAAAAATATACTGTCAAAAGACGTAGGTATTCTAAAACTTGTTAAATCTCTGTTATAATTTTATTAGTTATTGAGAGTTTTGGTAGTAAACGAATTCTATTCTATTCTAATATTTGAAAGTGATGACCTTCCTCACTATAACAAAATATGACCGGTGACTTTTAATTCGGCGTATTATTCATAGCATGAAATTATACTTTTTTTACTCAATGGAATTTCGGGAAAATTAATGAAAAACACTTCTCGATTTCTACATCTTGCGAAACTTAAAAATTTTCAGTGATAGGGATAAAAGGAAAAAATATGACTTCCATATAAAGCTTACATAACGTAAACTTAGTTTGGAGCCTTAGCAAAACACTGCAGAGAATATAGGTAAGAAAGAAGCCATTATTAGCTCGGGCGACGCAACAAAATTTTTATTGAAATTAATGAAAGACTCAAAAGAGCCGTTAAGGGATAAAATGCTGCGTCAGCTGCACAAACTTACTAAACGACACAATGCATTTGCGTTCGCGTCACAGTGGTCGCCATTTACCACGGTGGCCTTTGTTAGTGTCACCGGCTTCACAACCTTTGCGGCTACTTCCGGGGGCACGGTGAAATATAGAGCGCAAATAATGGAGCTGCGGCCTCGCTTTGACTTAACTATTTTGTTACACATTAGGTGCAATTTAATGGCCTGCTTGAATACGGTATTTGACACGATCAACAAAAAATTATTTCATATGCTCGTTTAAAACAAAAATAACAAAATATCTCGGGTAATGTATCTCTTTTAGTCCATTACGAGTTATTACGATTTTTAAATAGATTAAACATAAAAAGAGTGCTCTGAAATGTGACGTCATAAGCAAGTATTTTCATACAAAATTCCGTTTTAAAAGTAACTCATTTGATATTTTTTCAAATACCCAATTGCTCGATGTATCTCTTTTCTACGCAGACCACAAACCGAGCAGTACCACGCGAAACCATTTTATTATGATTTACTTATTATTAGTTAAGTACACTACCGTTAAGTACAGTAAGAAATTAAGACCGGACTAAATTTTGAAAGTTTTAGTTTCAAAATAATTAAGTAGGTACAGTTGTTGAGGTTGGTTGTCGTAGAGTGTAAGAATACAAACTGTATATACTCTAGCCCTACCTTCACGCCTGTATCCTGTAGAGGTAGTCAGTAGCAAACCAATGTTTTACCACTTGCCACAACAAATAAGGAATATTTTTGGTAAATGATAAAATGATGTAAGGAAATTCGTCACTTAATAAATATACACTATCACCGAAATTGTGCATAAATACAACTTACTGATAAAATAAAATAAATCCTTATTTAAATGCAAATCGTAAAAAAATCTGCTGTTTTTCAGCTATTTGTCGGTTTGCTATTGTACTTTGTAAATAAAAAACATTTTCGTATTTTACTTTGTAAATAAAATACAATTTCGCACAACTATTATGTTTTCTGCATTGAATAGAGTGCAATAGTTAAGCATCATCTTGTACTAGTAAGCACGTATCCAATCAGAAAAAGAAGCACTCATTTCTATTCGCCACGCTACAAGACCACGTCAAAAACAGAAGGAAAAATCACAGATTTATATTCGGGACAAATCGCTTTAAAATATCTTAACATACATACATAAACTCGCGCCTACAGGCCGGTTTCAGGGTACTTTTTATCTTGCCCTTTGCTAATGCATCCCTTATTTGGTTGAAGTATGTCCGCCTGGACGTCCCTTACCGGCCCCTTACCTTCCACCCACATTCGCTCGATATATTTGTTCCGTCAATCTTTCTTTCTTAAATATCTTAACTTAAGCCCATATTACTTTGTCATAGAACTTTGATCCTAGCGGGCGTTGCGGGTTTTCCTCAATCAGTATAATGCCCGGCAAATACCTTGACCAGATGAATTTGACTTCGCCCCTTAACTTAGAACTTCTTAGTTCTTTGGCGAATTGACATATGTGATTGACATAACAAAGGAGTGGAGACCAAGAGTTGGCATACGCAGCGTAGGACGCCCACCCCAGGTTCCTGGACCGAGATCTAAGGCAGATTGCTGGCAGCGACGGTATGGAGATGGCCGAGGATAGAAAGAAATTGTGGGCATATCTCCAGCAGTGGACGTATATGGACTGATTGATTGATACGTAGTACTTACTGATTTCGTCAGCTCCGAAGCGCAAAAAGCATCCATCATTACCCAAACCCCTTCCAGATACTTACTGTATACATTGTAACTGTAGAAGTAATCATCATCATCATCAGCCATTTGACGCCCAGTGCAGGATATAGGCCTCCTTCGTGGTTTTTATAACCATGAGTGGTTTTGCCATAATCGCCACTTGGAATCTCAGGAAGCCGCTGCTGCCCGTCTCCTGGTAATTGATTTCCTTAGTCGCCTTCTACGACATCCACGGAAGGAAATGGAGTGACTCTATTCTTAATCCGGCCCCACACGGAAGTAATGTCTAATTGATCATTATATTACATAAACTCACGCTTGTATCCCGGAGGAGTAGGCGGAGACCAGGGTTTGCCACTTGCTACGATCCTGAAAAATCTTTTTCGCTTCAACAACACATTTTTTTGTGTTATTAAATTTTACAGTGTATCGGGACTTCGGTTCCTTACTATCCTATCCTGGCTTTTTATCTCTTCGAGAAAAATTGTGTCTTTATTATGACTGCAATTTTCATACAGCTCTATTTGAATTATACTAGAAGAGTTCAGGAGGAGGAATGCAAATAGGAAAATTTATATCTTAATTTCAACTTTGTTAGGAAGATAGCAAGAACAACTAGATGAGAGATATGTTTGAGCAAGGTAGTATCTGTCAGCTGTATGTCCTCTATTATATTTAAATACTCTACTTTAAGTGCATAATTCGTTGTCATCATTATCTATGATAAATTCAGTCTCATTCGCCTGCTGCGCTTGACTGGTAGAAAATGCTCGTAGCATTAAGTCCGCCGCGTTGCCATCATAATAATAAAAAATTACATGTATCATTGCCTTGCTCTCTAATAGTGTATTATAGTACAGCATTATATTACCATATATGTATAAGTATATTTTAAATTGAATTTTTACTTTTCCCCCTCTCCTTTTTGCACGCCTAACAATCTTTTTTCAGCCTCCTTCGGTTGACTGGTAGAAAATGCTTTAGGCATTAAGTCTGCCGTATTGTGCACCAAGTTAAGTGCAATAAAAGTATTAAATAATAATAGTAAAAAGTCCTTCCACCATCTAATGACTTTAGAAAATAAATGGTTTACACTACAGTTTTACTTGGTAACTACAGCGTTTTTACTAATGGTAACTACATGGTTATTTCCGAAACTCGCAATTCCTGAAACATCCGACATGTTTCACAAATTGCGAAGTTTTGAATTTAAATTTGTCATTTACGACAACTTTAGTTCTAGGACTTTTGAAATTTCTTCGTTCAATTTTAATTTTCAAGTAATGATATTAATCATCATCGTCAACCCATTATGTCCCCACCGAGGGGCACGGGTCTCTTCCCTGAGGAAGGTATAGGCCATACTCCACCACGGGGGCCAAGTCCGGATTGGTGGAGGCTTGTAGACTAGTGGCTCGTCTACTGTCAGAAGTTGTCAAGCCGCCCTAAGGCCTCTGACTTGGCTTAACGACTGCCATCTATCGACGGCAGCCGGCACCAACAGCTTAACGTGCCTTGCGAAGCACGGAACCGCTCGGAAAAATGCCACTAGCGTTAGGCATAGACGGCGACCCATCCATGCACTGAACGCGCCCTGTGTTGCTTAACCTTCGTGATCGTTTAAGATCACTCAGGCAGCCGGGGCTACGAGCGATTCTATTAATAAATATTAAATATATGAATTGATTTGTTTAGTTAATTGTCTATTTAGTTAAATTTTCTATTATGTGATTATATGATGTTTTTCTGCTTTGTAGATAATACATAAAACCTAATATGTGTTACATAGAATGACATTACTCTACTTAGGCAATGATTTACATACTTACGTTTGCGACTTAAAGAGCGAATTTAATAAATTACATAAACACTGATATTTTGATAAATAAAAATCTGAGAAAAACCTCGTGGAACCAAAGTTGTTTCCAAATACGAACTCTATTTAGGGGCGTGTTTCGGGAATTATGCACTCGAAAAATAACCCTGTTTAATGAAGACACATTAATAATTACTACTTTTAACGTAAACATTAATTGTAGTGACTTTAAAGAATAGTTGGGGAAAAACCTTTAATCCTCTATCAGAATCTTGAAACAATATCACTGTTAAGGTAATAATATGTAGTGTTTTAGGTCAACAATATCACTGCTCTATCACTTATACTTCGGTGAAATCGAACAAAACTTTCTCTTAGCGTCTTATCACACTAGCGAATTGCGAGCGTTTTCAATGCGGAGCGGTCGCGCAATGAATACGTTACGGGCGCGCAACGAATACCCAGCGCAAGCGCAACGAATTCGTTGCGGACGCGCAACAAGATCGCCGCGTAAAGACGCCATTTTGTACTGTCGTGTACAGACGCCAGCCCGCCCGCCCCTTCTCTCTTTAGTGCGTGACGAGACATTAATGTGAGAAGACGTACGTGTCATCATGGCATCATCAGGAGATTCGGATATTGATATTGAGTTATTTATAAGTGAGATTCAAAGTCGTTTCGTAATATGGGATCAAAAAAGCAGAGAATTTAGCTATCGTAAGCCATGGGAAGAGATTTGCAATTGATTTATTAAAGACTTCACAGACAAAACAGTTAAAGAGAAAATTGAAGCAGGTAAAAGAAACACAATAATATTTACATGTACTTATGCTGCAATGGTAATATCTTCATGTCTTAAGTCACTTTGTATCAGATGCAATAACTCATAAAATGTAGGCCTTGACATTCGCAGGTAAGAATGAAATTGTTTTGGATAATTTTTTATTCGTTTGCTAAACAACACAAAGTAGTCTCTCTCTTCCATTCGATTAACTGATAATGGATCTTCCCAAATTCGTCGATGCTTTTGTTTTCGTCTCCGGCATTTTCGAAGTAAAAGAGTCAACAGCAGTGTTTCCTCGTCGGAATCCATTTGGTTACTGAATGTGTTCTACGTCATTAACTCGCTACAAACACGCAACGAAAACGTTGCCAATGCGCCACGCGTCCGCAACGTCTTCGCTGTGCAGCCGCAGCGTGTTCGCAACGCATTCGTTGCGCGTCCGCTCCGTTCCGGATCCACTCGCAATTCGCTAGTGTGATAAGGCTCTTAATGGTCTAGCGGTATAACGCCTGGTTGCCATGCCGGAGATCGTGGGTTCGATTCCCACTGGGGGCCGCCGCGCATTTGTACACATGACCTCAGTCTGGGTGTATTTCTGTGTTGGTTCCATGCCTTGTCTAATAACCAGAGCACATAATATCCTAGTTTGGGACCAAGACAAGTGATTGTGTTGTGTGGAAGTTATAAATTTGTTATTATTTATTTTTAAAAACGTGTAAGATCCGCATTCGATATATTGCCATAGATAATTTTCAACAACATTGCCAAAACAAACATTTCCGACACAGATCACCTCGTAAATAAAATGAATAAAGCCCTTATATTTTAATAAATTACTCATTTTATGGAGGAAACTGTAGCGTGGCGTTTTGCATAACATTCGTGAGTGACACACCTACATGTCCCGGCGTAATCCGAGTCACCCTACTCCATAGGACGCATGTCTGACATCGAATCTGTGGGTCATTTCACAATGATTCATTTATGTAAGAAACTAATAAGGTTGTATTATTTAAATGGTTACTGTAAACTTACGGGTAACAACCACAGAGGTATTTAAAAAATATAATCAGTGTTGAACTAGGCTGCAACCTAAAAGGAGTTTACACAACGACAAATATAATTAAAATTGGACATAAAGTATCAGGATTAAACATTTCACTTTAAAAGTGTTTCATCATCATCATTAGCCATTTGATGCCCACTGCAGGATATAGGCCTTCCTCATGGTTTTCATAACCTTGAGGGGTTTTGCCATAATCGTTAAATAAAGTGTTTGCAAGTTTTCAATTCCCATTACTGTCCGATTGTTGACTCTACATATTCCAATTACTGGTAATAAGCTAGAATAGATAGAGCATAAATACCTACAGTTGGCAAGGAGACAACGAAACATTTAACAAGACATTTCATAAACAATAACATACCTAATTGTCCGTGCTTATTAAAAGACCCCTAATTCCATGAAAACAAGAAACTTGGCAAGTTCTTACATAGCATGAATTTTTTTGAGACGAGATATTGGCAAGTTTTTCGCGTTAATGTTTTGATGCATGAGATTTTTCTATTTATATTTTTCGGAATGTCGAGGTTTTTTGTTAAATTATCACTCTACGCTCTCTATCAATGTGGTTTTGGTTATGGTTCTAAGCATTATCTATCAAACAGTGACACTACAAAGCGGAAAAACCATAAAACATCACAAAAACATTTTTTTTTAAAGTAGAACAAACGTCGTTGCAGATGACAACTCTAAACGACTTGATTCAGGAATTGCGCATTTGAGAAGTAACCCTGAATTCGTTAATTGAAGAAGAAGAAGAAGAAGAAGAAAAACATTTATTTAACACTACAAAGACATACATTTAACAATGATTAAAACGGACAAACAATTGAATATGAAAAATAAAAACAAAAATAATCCCAAAACAATAAGGGACCCAGGGTATGTCTATGCAGCGGTAAAATGGCCTCGAGCTCAGTATACGCTGCGGTTTTGCCCACAGCACTGATTTTCAGCACGGGCCTTTGGTAAATCACGGAGTTTCCACCGAACGTGAACAAAAAAGTTATACTTATAATTTATAATTTGTAATAGCCACTCGCTGTAAAGGAGAACATCGTGAAGAAACCCGAGTGTCTGAGGTTTCCACATACGTCAGCGCTTGCTACCTACGATGTTATTTAAAGTAACTATGTGTATGCTGCTTATGTTATGTTTTATGTTATGTCTTGTCAGCGAAAGAGGTCTGTCCTGGCTCTGCCTACCCCTCCGGGATACAGTGAGTTTATGTAATGTAATGTAATGATGTAAGACGGTTTTCTCATGTAAATCTTTGGCAATTAACGTTTTTATTCTTATTATTTCATAGCTCGTAAAACAGGGTATGCATCGGAGTGGAACGGCTTGCGGAAACACCGCGCACCGTGCCATTAATGACGTCATATTTCAGTAGGGCCGCCTGTCGCGTGTGCGGATAAATCCTAATAACGTGCCCTCTCGTATAACAACAAAAGCAAGACAGAAGTTTCAGCACATGCTGAGTCGGAGTCCATTTACATTTGCCACATCTACGTTGTCACTATTCTCACCAATTAGTACATTACCGTACCGTGTATTGCAAATCTCAGTGCTTTTGTTTTTTATGTATGCTTCTATGTATGTTTTTGTATACGTGTGTGTGTGTGTGTGTGTGTGTGTTTTATGCAAATCAAACAGTATTCAATGGAGCTTTGGGGGCTCCTAAGCCTTTCAGTACGCGGTGCTGTTAAGGCCTGTTCATTTTAGGTAACGAATTGTCTTACGTAATTGTAAGACAATACGTTCTCCATGCGCATAATATTTTTGTTGCTTGGGGCAAATAATAATAATGTTTTGGCATCGAAAACAGATTGTTTGTCGGTTTTACGCACTCTACGCCAGAAGCTTGTAAAGATTATTTTTAGAACTTCTACATAACCTACCATAAATAGCATTTACACTCGAGTGAGCCTTCTGTCCTTGGGTACTTTGTGGCTGCGAGACAGGACTGATTTAAGCCTACTACTCAAAATCACTGACTGTTCTTGCATCCTACTTCTCCGACCGAACATCATACAGTCGCAGGTCACCAGTGAGTCTACACAAAGACTGGCATTTCACCTTTATCCCCCGCGTGCTAAAGTGCTAATTGCAGCTTACTTATGTTTATTACGCCTGAAGATGGGCTCGAGGGTGACACGTCTCTTTGGGATATTATGTGGTTAAGCTTAAACGTGCATTAATTTAGGAATCATCATCATCGTCATCATTCAGCCACAAGAAGTCCACTGCTGGACATAGGCCTCCTCCATGGATTTCCAAAAAGACCGGTTGGAAGCGGCCTGCAATTTAGGAATAATTCAAGTGATTTTGAAGCACACATCGACTGTTAACCAAACAAGGTACAATAGAAAGTACATCAACTTTTACATTCGTGCACTCTACTGTATTCGTGGCGACTTGAGGTTTTTTAATGTCTCAGTTAAATAATCTAACACCTAAAACGGTTGTTAGATAATTTAGCGTCTGTTTATTAGATAGGTGAGTATACTGAAATGTACTGCTTGGGAAGAACTTATATCTATTATTGGAGCCTAGTATTCCCAACACCCTATAAATAAGTATATCTACCTTCTTTAGATAACACTTATATCTGTACCTGGGTTTCCTTATCACCAAATATGCGTCTACACAACAAATTACGCTGAGTCAGCTGCCTTTTGTGGCAACGTAGATACCTACACCACAGGCTACATCTATGGTCCTGTTTTATTTATTCGTTTTGTCTGTTGTGTATTTAGTTTTCTTTCTGTTGTTGTGCATATTATGTTACTTATCTGCTTATTTTGTTTCTGTGGTGTATCTTGTTGGTATAATTAATGCCTTTCTTCTTCTTCTTAATTAGACGCAAATTTTACAGTTTGTCAAAATTACAAATATAAATTTACAAATAGTTTATTTCACAAAAACAATTTCCAGTTAACATCACCACTTATTGGAAAGCTTAGCCGAAAGAACTGACCGAAATATAACATGTTTATAATATGAAAAAACCTATTTAATATTATAAAAATGTTTTTTATAATAAATGGCAAGTTTCTGTTGCTGAACTAGGCAGAGCCTGTATTTCAGCATACAGTGCCGCACCCCACGGGTAGGAATGGCGCAATCAAAATAAGGTTAGGCTTTAACAGTTTATAAGTATCTGAAACATAAACATTCCGGAAGTTATTTTTGTAAGAAATAAATGACTAAACTGAAAAAACAAGAAATATGTATAGTATGTTTGATGTGTGTCTCATTAATGTAATTTAATCCTTAAGAGGGTGAAAAGGGGTGCCGAAGTTTGTACGCGAAGTAAAATTTTTATGGTGTGATTTTCTTGATACTTGGAAGAAATTTACTTCAATAAAATTCGTGAAACACATATTTCTCAGTTTTTTTCCATAAAAGGATAAAATGGAGTGCCAGAGTTTGCATGGAAAGTACAAAAATTATGGCCATATTATCTTGAAAATGTAGAACAAAAATACTTTATTAAAATTAATGTAACACGTATTCCTCAGTTTTTCTCACTTCAACCCAAGGTGAACAGGGGTGTCAAAATTTGTATAAGAAGTAAATTATTTGTATTTGGATTTACTTGAAACTTGGTATAAATGTACTTTAATAAATTAATGAAATACATATTTCTCAGTTTTTCAAATTTTAACCCCTAAGAGGGTATTATTGATGTGTCATTTATTACAGAATAGCATTGTATCACACCTTTTGGGACAGCACTGGCTCCTGAAATACAGGTCTCCGCCTAGTTCAGGAGTCAGGGCACAATGATATTGTAAACAGATTTAATTTATTTGTGTTCAAATAAATAATTATCTTCTCTTATCTTATGTCTAGTTTATCAAAATTCAACCCGTAAGAGGGTGAAAAGGGGTGCCCAAATTTGTAAGGGGGGTAAAATATTTGTGGTCGGATTTAATTGAAATTTAGTACAATGAATAAAATCTATGAGAAACCTTTTTCTCTGACTCAAACTCAATCGCTAAGAGGGTAAAAAGGGTGTCAAATTTTGTATGGGACTTAAACTATTTATGGTTAGATTTATAAAAAATTTGGTATAAATGTACGTTAACACAACTAAGAAATTTATATTTCGCGGTTTTCCAAATTTCGACCCCTAAGAGGGCGAAAAGGGGTGCCCAAATTTGTACGGGGAGTAAAATATTTGTGGTCGGGTTTTATTAAAAGTTAGTAAAAACGCAAGTCACTAAATAGAACTTGATGAAACACGCATTTCTTTGTGATTTAATATTCAACCCCTATGAGGGTGTAATAGAGATGTCAGAAGTAAACATTTTGAGGTCTCAGGTCCCTACCCTCTTTTTTGTCACCCGAGATGGTCTCCTAAGGATTCAAACAATACCACAAACTTCCAATTCAAACAATATCACACACAGTAATTGAAAACAGCAGGAATTCGTCTTAGGGGGGGACTAGACGATACTGGGATAAAACTTTTATCGTGACCATAGGCTCCCCTAACTGGGTATGTCAGCATCAAAAGAAAGAACGTAAAAATTTACATGTAAAGAGGTTGTAATATAAATATAATTCGAAGAGATTAATATTCTAAGAGTGATTGCAAAGCACGTAGTTACAGCCCTAGTTTTCGGATGTTACAGTAGGGGCAGCCGTCAAAAGAAAAGTTGAATCTCGACGAAAGCTATGCAAAACCACACCACAGTGACCACACAATTTTTTGGAATATTTATTTCACATTCGCTAAAAGCATCCGTAACTAATTTAAGACCGCTCTTATCAAACTAAAGTCCACGCGTACGAAGTCGCGGGCGAAAGCTAGTTATAACTTAAAAGGAACCGAAAAGTCTTATGAGATCATGTAACAATGTACCAAAGTTATTTGTATAGTAATTGTGTATCTCCAGTCGCCGCTTACGCAACACTTCACTCCACGGTGTACCTCACCCTCACTCCTTACCTCCAGCTACGGTCACATTAAAATTCAATAATGTGCGTTTAAAAACTTCTCGGATATGACATACCCGACCTCGCTTACGCTGGGTTAAAAGCATCTCGTTCTGTAGGGACAAGCGCCTTTACCCTAAGTCCACAAGGGCGTTTATTTTGATTGCTGACTGTCTGCATCGTGCAATAAGGAAGGCACTAGCCAGTAGACGTCCTTGTGCCCTCCTAAGTACGTGACTTTTGCTAACGATGCCGATGTCGGCGGACTTATCTCACTGCGATGAGAGATTTTGAGAGTAACTAAATATAGTTACACCATGAATTTTGCTTGGTACGAGAACCATAGCAAAATTAACGTGCCTTAGCAATAACTGTCGAATACGCTAGTTTGTTTAAGAAAAAATAAGGTATTTTCCATCAATATCTCGACACAAACTCTAATGTTTGAGAACCGCGAGACCCGATGTTCCACGGGTCATTTTTCTGATAGACGGAGAGGCGGTACTACTAATTGTTCACGAATTTTTTGAAACAATGTTTCTCAATTTGAAACAAGATTTCTCAACAAAATTTTTCTTTAATTTTACGTCCATACCTAAAACTAATAGTCTTAATGACGGGATTTTTAGTGACACAAATTACTTTCAAACCAGTCAGATTTCAGCGTTCATAAGTAATCATAAGCCACCTATCTGTACTTCATTCCGCTTTTGGTTATATAAAGAGACTCCCATTTGATGGATCACATCAGGAACGAGACAATTCGCCAAAGAACTAAGGTGACTGACAGAGCTTATAAGATTAGTATGCGGCAGTGGGTTGGTCACATATGCCGAAGAACCGATGGTTGATGGGATGCAAAGGTTCTCGAGTGGAGACGACAAACTGGCAAACGCAGTATAGAACGCCCACCAGTTCGCTGGACAGACGATCTGAGGCAGATTTCTCGCAGCGGCTATATGAGGATGGCCGAGGACAGTGTAAGTCCGTCAGTATTTTTGTGGCAATTAAAAGAAATATTCTTTTTTTAATCACCAGTAAAAAAACTAAAAAAACTGGCCAACTTCGAGTTGGACTCGCGCACGAAGGGTTCCGTACCATTATCTAGACAACATTTGAATTTTTCAAGCGTCTACCTGTTGCCGTTATTAATATCGAACAAAAAATGGTAAAAATCACGTTTTTTGCATGGGAGCCCCACTTAAATAATTATTTTATTCTGTTTTTAGTATTTGTTGTTATAGCGGCAACAGAAATACCTCATGTTTCATATCATGTTTCATAAGATACAGCCTGGTGACAGACAGACATACAGACGGACAGTGGAGTCTCAGTAATACGGACCCTTACCATTTGGGTACGGAACCCTAAAAACAATATATTTGTTCAGTTGACGTAAACTGTCATTTAGGTAAAGTAAATTTTTTGCAGGGCTAAATAAGTACAATAACCTATTCTTTTACAATAACCATCGGGCCACGCGCAATGTTGGGTTCTGTATAAAAAGGGGTTTTTTATCTGCTTTGCAGAACTAACAACTTCATCGAAGTCATTTTTAATGGATTTTGTACGAAATTTTACTTTCTTAAGTTGGTTGCCTATTACTCGTTAACTAGTAAAGCCTACTTAACCGTGACAGTTTTCCTTTTAAGTTCATTATATGTGCTACTGGCCTGAATTTTTTCACGTTTCGATAATCAACCGTATAGCCAGGAGAAGGGGGGACGCCCTACTGGGACAAAAATTTGCGCTTTAAAGCTTAATATTTCGCTAACAAAAATTACCCTAAATAAAAAAAGGTCTTCCTGCACCCACAATATTTTTGACGACCAATTCAATTATATCCCACACTATGGTGTAGTCGAGAAAAAAAATTGCATCCCTAATTTAGGTGTAGGGGAGGTACCCTAAAAAACATTTTCACATCGACGTTTTATTCTACTATTTTGTCGGCGTTATAAGCCAAATTTCAGCTCTCTAGTACTTACCGTCTCTGTGCTTAGCCGCGGACGGACAGACAGACAGACGGACGGACGGACATGGCGAAACTACAAGAGTTCTTGTCCACTAAGGAACCTTAAAAAATAGAGAGATCACCAACACAGTTAGCTACATTGCTGTGTCTAAATAAAAAAAATTGCTTCGTGACATTGAAGCAAATTGTTCATATCATAAAGTTTTATCCAAAGTTACTACGGCAAATATAAAGCATTTTTCAGTCACTGAAAAATGTTTTATTTCATCGTAAGTCCCAATACAACTCACAGCCCGCATCGAGAGTAAAATAAATAGAAACGTTGCGGCACTAATTTTACAGTACTCCACAGTGATATTTCAGTTAAATTTGAATCTTAGGACACTTCAAACAAGTGTGATTTTCCTGCGTAAAAGTACTTTTTTTGCACGTGTAAGTTGCTGGATTTCTCAGGCAGTTGAGGTATTTGTTTATGAAAACCAGCCTTATTTGGTAGCCTTCGTTATTTGAATTATGTGGAAGCACTTGCTGTCGTAACAGGTTCTCAAAACATTCCCAGTTTAATTTTGTCATCTAAAAAATACTTGACAAACAGCCCATTCATATTTAGCTTCCCTCTCATACCAGTTATTATTTATTATCGCCTTCTTTGGAATATATTCTCTGCATCATTACATATTATATTTTTTTGGAAAACGAAGGATATTGAGGTTCAAAGTCATACACATTCATTGAATTTTCTCGAAATTAATCAATGAAGAAAACGTGTTTAGAAATACATCAATGTACCCTAGTATCATTTATTCTAGAAACATTTTTTTCCCTAGGAAAGTTATTGTTTTTTTCTTTCTTTCTTTCTGAAAATGAACATGAAATTTCAACCCGTAATGAATTGAAAACATCTGAACCTCAAACAACCGTACCGTTGGCTTATACTCCGTGTCATAAGAATCCACGATCCACGGTGTTCGAGCATTTTTGACATTTCAGGAACCAAAAAATTTTGTTTGTTTTCCCAGCATTCTTTGGATAAACGTAGTGTTAATTGTATTGTAGGCAATTAGTCAAACACGTCAATTAATTGGCGTAGTCAGTTTATAAGCGCTCGCTCCATTTATATGCCTGCGACATGTGCGTAACCCGTATGTTATGATAGTGCCATATCATAACATACGGGTGACATATCGTTACGATACAGAAAAAACCAACAAATCTAAGAAAAAACTCATAAAACTAAAGTGGTTGCAAAATTCTATTCATGATATTTTTGAGACACTATTGTCCATTTAATTGTCTATCCAGTTTAGGTGTACTTTATTTATTACTAGCTGAACCGGCAAACATTGTTTAGCCATTAGCCTACGATCTATTCTCAGACCTACCAAATATATAAAAAAAAAATCTTACAAATCGGTGAAGCTGTTTCGGAGGAGTTCGGTAACAAACACTGTGACACGAGATTTTTATATATTAGATAATTCTGTATCATATTTACTATTACACTCTATTATATAGTATTATTACATTCTCACTTCATTCGTTAAAAGTACTCTCGAGCGTAAAAGATAAACACACAACAGAGACACTTTCTGTTGAACCTCTCTCTACGCGCGGACCAAAACAAATGTCAACAAACTTTCCCAATTCATAACCGGGGAAGGCAGCGGACAAAATGCTTCGCGCGCTACCCTGATTTCCCAACTGTAAGCCTCATGTGGAAGTTCATAATGCATGCAATTATTTCTGCCACCCTTGTCAAGAGTGTTCAGATCCGACGGCAAAGCCCCGTCTCATTTAACTTTGACAGTGGTTGGGGACTTGAGACTCGAAATCGATTCTTTGCAAATAGTGTAACGGTAAATAAACATTCTTATGTAAATAAATGGAAGTGGTGGTAGCGGAGCGGTAGAAAGCTGGCTTCTCATTCGGGAGGTCGTGGGTTCGAATCCCGGCATGTACACACCTCAGCGCTTGAAATTGCCAATCTCCGGTGGGCATGCGTGGTGATTAAGCCCGTACTCTCTCTCCCTCTATCTGAGAGAAGGCCTGTGCCCTGCAGTGGGACGTATAATATAAAAACATAAAAACGTAAATAAACTAAAGCTACAACTTGAGTATTATTTAACCTTTGATAGAAGGTTTGTGACGCAGTGGGACGTTAACGAAATCCATCGTGCTATAGCTTGATACCAAATTCACTTATATGATTTTTTGTCGGAAGAGACTGACCAGGTTTAGTTGAAAAATCCTCATGTGTCTATAAATCTGTGGGGTTCTATTCGTCAGCAATACCAACAACATTTAGTAAAAAACCGACCAATACCATTATATATACAACATTTGAATATTTCAAGCGTCTACCTGTTGGCGTTATTAATATCGAGCAAAAAACGGCAAAAAAATCACGTTTGTTGTATGGGAGCCCCACTTAAATATTTATTTTATTCTGTTTTTAATATCTGTTGTTATAGCGGCAACAGAAATACATCATCGGTTCATGAGATACAGTCTGGTGACAGACGGACGGACAGACGCGCGAACAGTGTTGTCTTTGTAATAACCCTTTGGGTACGGAACCCTAAAAATTTCAGTTGTTCCATGTGTACTAAAATTACCAAAGCATAGTTGGTAATTTTTTCGCTACATCGACTTTTTTCGCTCAGTAAAAGTTGATTTTATTCACGAGTAGAAAAATAAATGCTGAGTCACAAATAGTACATGTTCTTTAGCTATCTCTTTTATTTTTGCTTACAATGTAAGCTTGTTACAACCTTTGCCTATTAAAGCCCAGTTAGAAGGTGATTCATCGTCTAATAGCGGGTAGTTCTAACTTTTATAAGACGCTAAACGTTCTTTGTTCCACTTTTAATTAATGAACTAAACGGCTCAAGTAAATGAGAATATATTACACTTATAACTAGTTTCCTTCTTGTTGGGATTTGCAAAAAATATGGTGTCTGAGGCGAAGAAGATAAATTGTGCCTTTTTTTATTTGGTTTTATACAGGCACAAGTAAACTTTAATATAGTATTCTACCAGCGGGCGAAAACCACAAAAGGTAGAAGTTAGTAACTACCTGGTAAGCAATAACAACATAGGTAGTATGACAGCGCGAGTCACGTGTCTTCTTGCGCTAAAATATCAGAACTTAACAGTTCAATCTTTATTGCATTCCACAAGTTTTAGGGTTGTTACATTTTAATAACTTAACTAAATATTACACACATACATTTTGTAGCTAAGGAGTAAACTAAATATTAAATTAAACTAATTAAATATACCACCCCGGGACACGCCTGATCCAAAAGTTCCCATGACGCTAGCAGCGTTCCCCCGTTGCACCGCCAGGGAAATCCTCTGCATCAGGTATGCCTCGGAATGACGGTCATACCCACGACTTCTCAGGCGTCGACCGATTTCCCTTACGAAAACTCTTCCCTCATCCCCCCATACTCCCATCGTTTCCACAGCCAGTAGGTAAATATAGCCAATATTTATAATATCTAAAATATCCTTATCTTAAGTTTAGCCGCCGCTTCAGCAGCGGCACCTGCAGATGCAGCTGTCAAACCCAAATGGGAAGGCGCAAAAGTGCAAACGCACGTTGCGTCCCACAAGAGGCTCCGACCCTTCTTCCACGGCACCAAGGTGAGACCGTCCGGGCGCTTACCATCACTGCGGCACAACCCTGGTGGCTCAAGAACCGCAGTTTTTAATGCAAACTTAACAGTTAATGTACTGGAAAGTCGTGACTTTTGACTTTTGAGCACGCTCGGGTCGTCATACTACTAACGCTGTTCTAACCGAGCTACATAGCTAACAACATTATAAAATCAAGACGTCAGTCCTTATATAGCGTAAAGGGTGGAAGCGAAAAAAAGGTTTGCAACCAATTTATTAAATTTTGGTGCACTTTATAGAAAAATATAACATAAACTCACACCTTTATCCCTCAGGGTCAGGTACAGACCAGGGCTCACACTCGCCGAGATCCTGAAAAATCTCTTTTGCTTCATTGACATTCATTATATATTATTATATTATTATACTTTATTGCACACAAGACTTTTAACAGGACATTACATAAGAAATTACATGTACAAAGGCGAGCTTATCTCTGTAAGAGATTTCTTCCAGCAAACCTTCGGGTATAGGAGAAGCAGTAGAAAAACGGGTCTATATATTATGTGCACAAAATAAACAATCATTACTCCATGCATGCACGCACGCCGGTTCCGGGTACTTAATTTTCTAGTAAACAATCCACAGGGAGGTCTTTATGAATGAGAGTCTATGAACACGCGTGTCCGTGGACGTTATAGGAATGTAAACGCTTGGATACTCCGGTTTTGTATACTCTAATTACTATACAAAGTGGAGTGTCTTAAGTGTTTCTTCTATACTGCCTTCATTAAGTAGTACAGCTGCCACCTACTCACAAATGTACACTACTTTATAACCAAGTGTACCGGAATGCTCTGCAGTTGTGAATTTGTGGCAATACCAAACTTCAAATTAAAACATGGTGAGGAAACATGAGTGTCTTTGGTATTTCAAATAACTTAGCACTTGAAATCGCCAACAATTCCTGAGCTTGCATGTTGATAAGCCTATACTCTATCTATGAGACTGTTTGCAGTGCGAAGTCAAAGACCGAAAATAATAAGGGCATATATTCTGTTAATCCTACTAATATTATAAACTAGCTGTCCCGGCGAACTTCGTACCGCCACTGAATCCGTTTACATGATTCTTGCACAACGCCATCTATTTTTAAAACACGACGTTTGCTCGCACAACGCCATGTATTTTAAACTTAAAATAAATATTATTCCACAGGAACGCACTAACGGGATATCAAGTATGCTATGTCTCAATTTAGGTCTTTGTCTCTCTGTATGCCAAGTTTCATGTAAATCTGTTCAGCCGTTATTGAAAAAATAGATGGCGTTGTGCAAGAATCGTATAAACAGATTCTGTGGCGGTACGAAGTTCGCCGAGACAGCCAGTACGTTATAATTTAGCAATACAGAATGAACGTGTTGATTTCATTCCATTGCAGCTTCAAGTCTACAAGCGCATACGTATCAAACTTTCTAGGCATCAATGGGATGAAAAAACACATCACGTGACCCGACCATGAATCTGTCGTGGCACTAATAATACGCTATCGAAATCGAGGACGATGGATTCTAAGTATTATATACATTGTATCTATATGTAAATAAATTGATACCATAGTTTGTACGGTATTTCGATCCTATCGAAACTTAAGTTGAGGTTACTTTTTGATGGACGAGCAGCAGTTATTTGGCGATCACGTTCCCGGTAGTAATGTGCCAGAACGGGTCCACTCGGCTCAATTAAGGAAGGGTGGGCCTTCGTTGAGGTACGGTGAAGGCGAAAAGTCACTAAACTGCCTTTTGTAGCAATTTAGACACACCACAGGCTGTATCTGTGTAGATACTTTTTTGTTTCATGTGTTACGTTTTATTTCTGTTATTGTTCACATCAATCAATCAATATATTTATTTGTGAACGCTACTTTCTACCTAAAACAATTGTAGATACTTATACAAATGTTATTAAGCATGCGCAATTAATTAAGAACTTAATATAAAAGGTTAAGAAATATCTGAAAGTAAAGTGTTCTCTATCTAACTGTCTATCTGTAAAACAAAACAATGGGTACATAAGTCATTATTTAGTAATATATTACGTCTATTATTTGTTTATTTTACTTTTGTGATGTGTCTTGTTGTTACGACAAATATCTTTTCTCTATTTCGTTTTCTTGTTCCACTTCTTAAATGTCGCTTAAGAAGGCTTTTGTGTTCTGAGAAGGCGCCTCACGAGATGATTCCCATAAAAACGTATTGGGTTTTAACTTACAAACGACATCACAATGAACCATTACTTATATATTTTAAGGTCAAGAATCGATGTTTGATTGTGCTTACAATTGAGAATATATGAATAAAAAGAAATTTGTAGAGCCTCAAAAGCCATCTGATAGAAACTTAAATTTAAACTAAGCTAACTAATAACTAATGCTTAAGCCATCAAAAAGCAATGGACTATATTGGCAGAGGACCGAGAGGTTTGGCATAGCAAGGAAGAGGCCTATGAACAGCAGCCGGCTCTATTAATGAACTGGATAGATAGGTAAATTGATCACTCTATTTTAGTGCACACTATATCCAAAAAGCGGTGGTAGCCCAGTGGATAGATCAATGAACTCGGAAGCGAGAGACCCAGGTTCGATGCGCAGTGCGGGCATGTACCTATGGCTTTGTTTATTTTCAAAGTTACGTACATCTGTAGTAGCAATACCACAGGCTAACCGTGAAGGGAAACATCGTGAGGAAACCCGCGACTTGCTTGGCTCCGGACGAATTGACTTGTCTTTCCTGTGGGCTAGGCCGATTAAGCGGTCAGGATGGTATCGGTGCTGGGCAAGCCTACTCCGTCATAAAACAATGTCTCAGGCACTGCAGCATCCGACTGGTCCCTTCACCTATCTAGTGTGAGTGAAGGTGCCACTGGTCGCTGTACAAATCATCTCATTACGTAGATGCAAAGGCCAAAGTTTTTTTTATATCCACGCTTGTACTGTCTTTTAACGCCCACGTCTGCAGTTCGCACGCACACGCATACACGCATATACAGCCCGCTGACTATAACTGGCTTTAGGCTAATGACTTTATCCCTTAATCTTGTTGGCTTCGGTGACCTCTCTCTGTGGAAGTTTCCGCTGTTTGGTCCACTATGGTCGGAGCTTGGTTTAGCGACACACGAATTGGTACTTTATTAAAAGTGGTAGGTACGATAAATGTTTGTTATATAAATTACTTAAATTTGGCGTAGTTTTGGTTGAGAGACGTCAAATAATTTTTGAGCACAGTGCCATAACTTCTAAGCAAATTCACTGTTTATTGGCTCCAATATATATTGATGTGGTACTGATTGACATACATACATGGATAGATAAACTCACACCTATATCCCAGAGGGGTAGGCAGAGACTAGGGACTGCTACTTGCCACGATCTTGACAGATCACTTTCGCTTCCTCAGCATGCACGCACGCTGGTTTCGGGTACTGCTAATATGCCCTTTGCTAATACATCCGCTATTCGGTCAAAGGATGTCCGCCTGGGAATTACCTTACCGGCCTTTTCTCTCACATTCACTCGATATATTTGTTTCGTCAATCTTATTTCCTTCTCCACATGTCTTCTCCACATGTCCAAATCAACGCAACATGCCTTTCTCAACACGGTATTTGACACGATCAACAATAAATTATTTCATATGCTCGATTAAAACAAGAATTGACTAAAAGAAAATGTATTTCATTTAGTCAATTACTAGTTATTACAATTTTTAAATAGATTAAACATAAAAAGAGTGCTCTGAAATGTGACGTCATAAGCAAGTATTTTCATACAAAATTCCGTTTTAAAAGTAACTCATTTGATATTTTGTCAAATACCCAATTCTAGTCAACATCCTCTTTCAGTCCATAACGTTCTCTAATCAAACTATTGCTTATCTGTCATTCAAAGTCACACCAGACATACTCCTCAAGGACCTCATTTCTACTGCATTCATCCTACTTTCTTGCTTCTTTTGCCATACCCAAGAATTAATACTGACTAATTGTTAGTACTGATTGAATGAAGCTAAAATCTTAAATCTATCATTAATGCTTCTGTAACAATATTTAAGACTTACAGAGATGGATAGAGACAGATAACACTCAGAATATGTAGATAGAGAACGTATATACTCATAGTCTTACAGTCTTATTTACAAAAATACGATTCCTTAAAACATTCTTCAAATACAGTTTAAATTTTCTGTGGTGTAAGGAAGGCGTTCACTAAAGACAATTTAAACAAAGACTGTTTTAAGGAACCGTATTATTGGACTGTGACCAAAAATAAAACAGAAATTCATCTCGCGCGTTGACGTCTCTATCAAAAAAGAACACGCGAAAAAATACGACAAGGCAAACAGAGAAACGCTGCAGCGCCAACTTTTGAATCCTTCAACTTTCCCATGTTGTTACACCAACGTTGGCGGTGGCAGTGGATTACGTAAAGGTGACCACAGACGGGCGGTACATTGCACTATACTGTGTTATAGCGCGACGTAGCACTGCATATTTTTCGTACAAAATGTATAATTCAAAATGCACTGTACTAGACTCGTCTGACAAAAAGCAAGTAAGGGAATCCGTAATTAAGTTAATAATGTGTATTGCTTGCGATCGCCAACCCGCCTGCCAAGCGTGGCGATTATGGCACAACCCCTCATGGTTATGAAAACCATGAGGGAGGTCTAGGTTACCCACTGCAGGGGCGTCAAATGGCTGATGATGATGATGATGATTGCTTTCGAAAGTTTTAGTTCGTTTTTTTTTTTATTTTACGTCTGTCTAAAACATAACCGTGACTTCGTGAATCGTGTAATAGCATGGCATTCTTCATTACGATAACGGAAACGATACTTTGATATCGCCCACCTCGCAAATGCCATGCTATTACACGATTCATGAAGTCACAATTATGTAAATAGTAATTAAAAATGCCATCTTTTTAGACAGACGTAAAATAAAAAAAAACGAACAAAAACTTTCGAAAGCAATCATCATCATCATCATTAGCCATTTGACGCCCACTGCAGGACATAGACCTCCCTCATGGTTTTCCTAACCATGAGGGGTTGTGTCATAATCGCCACGCTTGGCAGGCGGGTTGGCGGTCGCAAGCAATACACATTATTAACTTAATTACCGATTCACTTACTTGCTTTTTTGTCGGAAGAGTCCGAAAACAAATTATTTGAGAATTATTGCTTCGAAAAACTCACGATAAATCAATACCGCCTCTCCGTCTATCACAACAATGACCTTCGGTACCGCGGCACCCTCGCAACGTACTGGCTGGCTCTCACAGATTCGATTTTGTGTCGAGATATTTTTGGAAAATTCACATAAAGTGCCTTTCTTTGCAAAACCAACTAGCGTATTCGATTACGAAGTGAAGTCAAGTCGTCCGAATTCTAAGTCACATCCCGGGTCCTCCACCAATAAGACCCAAAATAAATCCATGCGAAGACAAAGTCATTTGGTCAAGATTTGGCGGGCGTTATACCATACCATGCTATGCTATGCTACGCTATGCTATATCGCGCTATATAATATATAGCGCTATTTTATAGCGCCTCTCTGTTACGATCTTAATATGTGTTGACGTCGCATCGTCGATGCCCGCTGGTAATTTCCCGCCTTCATGGTAGAACGGTATAAACGAAATACGGCTGAATGATAATTTCAGGGGCTTATTTATTCCTTTTTTTAGACCACTCACACGCTTTATGGTATAATTAGACATCTGGCAAAATCGAGCTTTGTTTCAGGAGCCAAATATCTTCTCTTAAAAAAACCATCTTGATAACTACAAATATTTTTCAGTTTCATATGAGGTACAAAAAAATAATTAATACCATCTTATGGCTTGACTTATGTTGGTTACACCATTCGTTTCCGTGTGGCACATGATTAGCATAAAAGCGAAACAGAAAAATAAAATCGGAAGCAAATAAAAGTAAGTACATTAGTTTTTAACATCTGTAACTATATAAAACTAAAACCTAACCAAATCACATTTTCACCATGCCCTTATATGAATTTTATTAAATTAAATTAGTTGACATCAATAAATAATGTACAATTTTTATTTTTATCACTATTTTCACAATTTATGCAATTACCATAACTGACATTTCGCTAATAATATCCAATTTTATTTATCGGTACACAATTTATGCTATTAATTTAACTGACATTCCGCTAACATTAATTCAGCAGTCATTTCATATTCTATTTATTTTATTCTTATTTACGATTTCGAACTAATTCGTACTATCTCTCCGAGCCCTGCAAGCCGCGTTACGGGTACTGACGGAAGACCAGCGCTGGGGTACCATCATATCTCCAGCTTATGCTGAGTCAGAGCCCTTTTGCATTTGCCGCACCCACAGTACACACACTGGATAAGGCATTGCTGTGTGTCTCATTTGTAAATGTTTTTAGTAATAATGTTTCATTGTGCTTTGTGTGTGCTCTTACTACTGTATTGTTTTTATTGCGTGTGTGTGTGTAAATGCAAATAAATAATTCATCTATCTATCATCTATCTATCTACCTATCAGTTCAAAAACCTGTTTAGGGGCCATAAATTCCACCCATGCCGGTTCATCTTCATACATCATACATCAGTTCAGTTAAGTTTCAGTTTTTTAAATATGTTTAAGTCTTGATTCGCTGATTTTAAGGTAAGATAAAAATATTTTTTATTTTACACCAGGAAAAACACAAACATACAATATTGATAAAGATACAGTACAATATAAAAATAACAAATAAATTAAGTTTATTTTGAGCGTCAGAACTAAATATATTTAAAAAAAAACTGGACATGTGCGAGTCGGTTTCGTGGGTTCCGTACAAATTTTTAGGTACTTACATATTATAAATAGTTCAGGAATCGAGTCTCACAGTTTTTTCCGAGCTTTTTCCGAACACCAAAGTGAATTTATTTTGGATTTAATAATAAACGTATTTGTAATGCGTATTTGTAAACGAGTTTGTATAGTTTTCAGATTTTTCCCTGTACTTGAAGTATGACACAATATTACTTGCCAAATTTCACGGTTTTAGGTCAACGGAAAGTACCCTATAAATTTTGATTCCCTTGAGTGTCGAAATATACGTTTTTTGCGGCATAAACGGCCGTATCTTTTTTACGTTAATTTAGAAGTTTTTTTTAGAGCGTCAAGGGACTGTAAGCCTGAGTATATGGTTTTAATTTCAACTCATACCTCCACCCGTTTCTCTGATAAAAGGTCTTGACAGATAGACGGACGGACGCACGGACTGACGGACGGACGGACAACAAAGTGATCCTACCAGGGTTCCGTTTTTTATTTTGAGATACGGAACCCTAAAAACTGACAAGATATACTTTTAATTTAATTTGATTATTTTCTTACAATGGATATCCGCCACGGTATTTCAGTTTTATAAATTTTTAAGAATTAATTATTGTTGTGTACTAATTACGTATTCAATTAATTATGTACATTATTAAGAGAGAAATACGCTAAAATAAAATATAATTAATTTTAATCTGTTTTGCCATTTTTGTTGTTTTTTTTAATGTTTATGTCGCTTTTTTAGTATTTTGCCGTTAAATATAACTTGTTTTTCTTTCTTCATCTTCTGCTGTACTAGATTTGGGATAATGTGCTGGCGGCGGGGGCGGTTCGTTTTAATTAAACGTGTTGTTCCTGCCCCCATTGCTGGCTTTTTACGATTCTGAACGTGTTTTTATTAAGATAAAAAGCGCTTGAGCTGCAACCATAAGTTTTTAATACGGCGTACCCATCTCAGTGTTGTTGGGACAATTTGATTGTACTATTTAGGGAGACTCAGGTCATATAGAATTGCCACTCACACAAATCACTTTTATTATTGTATCAACAATAAAATCGTTAAAAAAATCGGCACCTGTTTTCAAATTCACTAGATACCTCTAGGTACCAAACCCTGGTCTCTGTTCGAAACTCTTTTTAATAATGTAAAAGTTGTTACATTATTAAAACGAGTTTCGAACTCAGGTTAGTGAGAAACCCCATTAGATTCAAAGTTAGATAGAAGCACACCGAGTGCTACGCGTAGCTACGACGTAGCAACGACCGTAGCAACGACCGTAGCAACGACCGTAGCAACGACCGTAGCAATGACCGTAGCAATGAGCGCAGCGCATTAGCGCAGAGCATTAGCGCAGCGCATTAGCGCTACGCACATCAGAGCATCATATTCATTATATAATTTAAACCACTGTTCCGCAAATTGTGTTCAAGATACATCTACAAAATTAAGAAATTTCGGAGATACACCACGACTAATATTTGTTTAATCATTGTAGAGGTACCTAGTTGTTTTTAATCAATTTCTATTTAAATAAAAATCAATTGCAACATGTATGACGGAGCATCACATAAGAATGGGTTCAACGATTTGGCTGATTATCACTGGTTTAGTTAAAGTAAGAGAGGTGGCTGACTAGCGCCACCAACGAAAAAAAACATTGCATTTCATAATCCGTTTTTGTAAAAATGTGTCGCTCAGAAATCTCAATAATAGTAATAGTTATTTTTAGGACCAATACTAGGTTATGAGCGCTGAACTTGTACAAGATGGCGTTTTGGCTAAAAGGGCCGTTTTTGGCAAAATCTCGTCACTTTCCGAGGTAAACGAACTAAAATAATGTTATAGCTACTTTTAAATATACTTTTGGCTACTACAAGTTATTGTGTATTGGTTTTGGGGAGCTACGAAGCATGGTATCTAGAAGGGTGACTCGCAAAGTCGCAACATAATTTCGCATTACGATTTTCTTCCTTTAGCCTTTATTTTTATTCGTAGTCACTCGTGTTTTGTTGGCGGATTTCGTCAAATCTTTTTTTAGGGTCCCGTCAAGTAATACAAAGTTTTCGTTGAAGAAATACAGTTATGAACTGCATTGCTCCGTTGTACTCTGCATTATCAAGCTCTGCAGATTAGAGCGAAACCTGGGGCATTACCTAACCTACTATGAAATTTCTCCACTGTATAGACATCTGATTCTCGTCTGATTTAACTCTCAGAACTGTCAAGTACATACATATTTTGACACTTCAGAAACATCAAAATGATACAACGTGACGTACCAGTTTCTTTACTTTGTTTCATTTTGGGACATCTTAGAGGCATCAAGATCTGTTAAGGGGATTCTCATGAATGAAACTCATTAAATGCTCCGGAAGCATTTGATGGCGTTATAGACAGAACAATACCATTTAATTTCATTTCAATGCCGCGATAAAGATTTCAATACCGTCGGTGTCACCTTGAATTAAAACTAGAGAACTATTTCTGTTTGAAGTATATTTTGAAAGCATTTTTTACCCGAATAAAAGGATTAATATAAATTATTATAAACCTACATAAATGATAGTACATAAATAAAAATAAATAACTGAATAACAACAAAAATACTTGCATACATATTGAACATAATTACTAAGCACGATTACTTACATACCAATAAGCAATAAAATAAAGTAACTGGTGATCGTTTACTGCCTATTCTGCAGATCAAGGAAGTGGTTAAAAACTTTCTTTTTGAAAATCTCCAGGCCTTAACTCCTTAACCAATGGTCAGATTTTGACAAATGACATCTCAATCGATTCGTTGTATTTGTGCAAATGTCATAGAGTGTCATATAAAATCAGCATAAATGAAAGAAAAATATAGAAAGACTACAAAGATAAAATTTTAATAAAAAATAACCAACAACCCGACTACTAAGTGGGCGGAATCCAAATTCTATGTGAGGTACCTGCGTTGGTCCCGCCTGCTTAGTAGTTAATGCTCAGCAGTCGGGTTATTACATAAGCAGCCTATATACGTCCCACTGTAGGGCACAGGTCTTCTCTCAGGGAGAGAGTACGGGCTTTATGACCACGCGTGCCCACCACGGATTGGCGATTTCAAGCGCTGACGTATGTGAACTCAGACACTCAGGTTTCCTCACGATGTTTTCCTTCACAGTTAGCGAGTGGTATTGCTACTATAATTTCACAAATGTACATAACTTAGAAACCATAGTCATAGGTGCCTGCCCGCACTGGGAATCGAACTTGGGTCTTTCGCTTCCGAGTCTAATGTTCTACCCACTAGGCTACCACCGCTTCAGGTTATTGGTTATTTTTTATTTCAGTTTTTTTATTTTTGTCTTCAGGCTTGTTGCTACTCTAGAGACCAGCATCCGCTCCAAGTAACTCGCCCATCTTAGACTCTGTGACTTGCACATATCTACAGGTCGTATAAAATACAAAACCCAGTTAAACACTTTCCGTCACGTCCTTTGCCAAATTTATTTGAATATCGTCTTCATTTTATGCAAAACGTCGAATTCGCTTAATATTTTTTTATTTTTATGAAAAATGTAGTCGCTGGTGTGGAAGCATCCGTTGAGCCAAGGGTTTTAACTCGGGGCCCCAATTCGGATCGATGCCAGGGGCAACCCGTAATCCGTTTATTTGGGCTCAATATTCGATAAGCACATGAAAGCTTTCGAAAGCAATTTAATGCTTTTTGTGTGAAAGGAAGCTTTATGGCAGTGATGGTAAGTATAGTGACATGACAAGTAGGTAAGTTGTTACACATTACCTCTAGTTATATGACTTTTAAAGAATGTCGTAGCCATCTACAACATATGCTGAGTCGGGAACCATTTTAGGGGCTCAATACTTTAAACTAGTAATATTATTTATGTTCGAATTACGATTTTAAAATTTTCTTGTGGTAATCTATCCAATTTTTATTTTATGTTTTTGTTAAATTTGTCTTTTTTTATGTTTTTTGTTATCGTTTTGTTTATGTTTGGAGTATTGTGCCGTTAAATAAATTGTTTCTCTCTCTCTCTCTCTCTCTCATATATTTACGGCCAAAAGATTTTCTCTTGTTATTAAAATTCTCATCACCGGGGAGGTTATCTTACTAGAAAAAGGGTCTATTAGGGGTCTCTGATGTCTTACAACCAATTCTTTAGCAAAATATCATTCCACAAGCAACGTTTGTCAACGTTTCGTTTTACAAACTGTTGTTTCACAATGACATCCAAATGCAAATATTCATTAGAAAGGCATTAATTTTTTAAATGCATTATTTATAATATGTTTAAAAGATACTCGTAAACTTACATATAAAAAAATAGATAACAAATTATGCATTTCGAAAATACTTTATCTATTATTATTTTAAAAGGTAAACTGACATTCTTGACAATCTCATATTTGCAATATAACTTCGAAAATGTTATTCTACAAGGGTGGCATTTCCATTTGGGACAAATCATATAAAGGTAAGTTTACACGGGAGCCTTATGATTGTGTGAACGGAATTTCTTCCGCCTAGTAACCTAATAAGTAACCAATTTATTTTGCTAGGTGAACTTTTTGGTAACCACTAAGAAGCTACGCTCGCTTCTCTCGCTCGACGCGGTGAGATCACAAGTCTAACCTAACCTAACCCACTGATCCGGTGAGAGAGGAATGTCTTTTTTTAATGCAGTGCGGGGGGCTGCGCCCCCTGCTCCCCTCCTGCTCTGGCTAACGTTTGCTGTACTTCTTGCCGTTTTGTTTTTTATCTGTGGTAGTTTAAATACATTGTATGTTACTCACATTATGATAAATTTCCTAATGTCTTTAAACCAAGTAACCATAATGTGAAAGACAAATATGTCAATAGAACTTTGTTCATTTATGAAAAGAAAACTTATCTAAGTTATTGACATTATGCCAAATGACATTATATGAAATAATTACTTTATGAGGAGTAAGGCTTGCGAAACACTTTTACATGGAATGATGAGTTGTCAAATGATACATGAGCATTTCGTTGGTTGTTGTCTGAGAATTTGTTGTTGAAATTTTGAATGGTACCCGTCCATAAGGCATCCTAAGAGCCTTAATTAGAAAAATTAAGAGAATTCTTCCTTTAGCGAGTGACATAGGTTCGTGATTGTAGCGCCATCCAAATACTATAAATATGGTTGCTTACAAGTTAAAGCAAAATGGTCATATAAATGGAGGATGCCCACTATCGCACTTGGTTACTTCTATTTAATTTCCATAAAATCCGTAGCAAAATGAGAACTTTTGCAAATCTTCGTACGTTAAATCGCACCATGCCCACTTTAATTATAAATTGTCTTCCCTTTTTTCTATACAAGGCCACCACAGCTCAGGCTTGACCCAGCGTGGCGATAGTAAACTGACTGTTTTGTGTAAACATTTTTATTAACAAACAACTTTTTACTTCTACATTACTTTACGTTACTTTTGGTCCCTGACTCTACAAATTGATGAATGAATAATTGAATGAATGATGAATACTTCACGCATTCAAAGTACTGTGGACAGTAAAAGTGAGCATTGTGTTACTAAACAAACCCTTTATGCTAGTTGTCTTTATGCTATTTTGGGCTCCAAACGAAAGTTAATACCTGTGGTATTAAAATATATGCAACAGCTGATGCTTTGTCGAGATTTTCAAGTTTTATTTATAGAAAGATAGATAGAATATTTATATAAGTATTTATTGTATGTACATTACATGAGAGACTTAAAAAATATATACTACAGGCCAATTGGCGGCCTTATTACTAAAAGTAATTTCTACCTGACAACCATTGACGGAAAAAAAAGGAAGAGGTTAAATGACGGGTAGTCGGTGAAATTAAACAGTATTAATCAGGATATTTTCATATTTAGTGTACATACATAAACGGTACATAAATAAGGATCCCTCATTTTCGGGTATATATGGGGTTTTTGTTACGCCCTCTAAACTTAAGTAATAATTACTAACACCTTATTTAATTTCATCTACTGAAATATGAACACTTTTGGGGCTAAGTTGCCAATAAACTAATGTATTTACTATTTTTATTATTATTAAGACGAACCTAAGATTTTTCCCTTAAATATTTGATCCCGAATCATGTATCTCTGTGAAAATTCGCGAAATAAATAATCCAGCGTGAGCGTCAGCTATAAATCTGAGATAAGCTCATTTATCAAAACACCAAAGCGCGAGCTACACCTGTGAATTTGAACCAATTTTGGCTCTTATACAATATTATTATTCATCTGTAAACAGCCTTATATCTTTGACTTTCTAAATAGCTTTACTAATAACACACAAAATTTTATGAAACGTCTCTGCGAACGTCGTCATGTTTTCGGTTTTAACATTCATATGCGCAAAAATCTTTTAACGTTTTTTAACGTTTTAACGTTAAGATACAAAATCCATACTTCACTAATATCATAAATGTAAAAGTATGATTGTTGTCCAATCGTCCAATTTCCACGCAGCGTCAAAGGAACAAATCGGGCATGCTTATTTCGTTTAGTACCATAATGTCTCTTTACTTTTCCTAGGTTTCACTAAATTAAGTCTGTAAATCGTAGAGCACCCCTCTAAGATAAAATCATGAAAACAAAGCCCGAAATAGGTTCACTCGAGGTGTAAAAGATAACTCACATCGCACCGCGGCCGCACGAGCGCTCACCATTTTAATTACTCACTCAAAATACAAGTTGAATATTGTTAATTAATTAGACCTAAAATGTTAGGCCTTAGGGCGCGTTTGCATTGACGTATCGTCGGATGAACGCTCCTAATTTGAGATTTTGTAACGCTCGAATTACTGGCTCCGTAATTACAGTGAAATATAGGTGGTAAAATTACTGATAGGAAGCGTGCCTGTGATGTTAGTTCGGGATAAATTAAGCGCGGCTTTTGCTAAACATGATCCGCAATTTTAGTATGTTTAAAATATGCTAGAGCGTTGATGTATATTTTTAAATAATTTTTTTTTATACGCGAAGTGAGAAAATCACCAATGCGTGGTGGGCACTCGTGGTGATTAAGCCCTACTCCCACTAAGAAGGCCTGTGTTCTGCAGTGAGACTTATATGGTCTGTTTATGAGTAAGGTTTTTGGAACATACTTTTATCAAAGCTACCTTAACCGTACATTATCTACACGTATTAATTTACGAAAGGTTTGACGACCAAAGAAAAAAATAACAACATGCGTTTTTCAAACTGACAGCACATTTGTTTGAAATAAATAACATGACGTACCTAATGCGCATAAACGCTCCATTTTCATAACTCTGCTTGGCGCCCATTTGTACCATAGATTTGAATAACTTGTAAAGTAGGTATAACAAGTAGACTGAGTCTTATATTTCTGAATAAATATTTAAGTGGTTTAGCGCAGGCCTTGTATGATTATTTATTCAGAATAAATCTTGCTCACGTTTAGACATTAACGTATAATACATATGTACACGTAGGTGAGTCGTAGGTGGTACAATAGAACAAAGGTGTTATAACAGATTGTAGAGTACCTAATGCTTTAAATATAAAAAAGTTAGTACTTTTCAAGATGTAGTTGTTTGGGGCATTTGATGATCCGATGAAGAAAGGGCTAAATAAGAAAAAGAGAACATCGTCTGAATACGATTCTTTATAAAATAAAGTGGAACGGTCTAGTGTCGATAATAAAAACAAAGTAAGAAGCTTCATCAACTATTTCTGTCTGCCGAACAATCATAGACAAATGCGAAATTTCGAAGAAATAAAACCTTTTTGATTGCGTTTGATGCATAGACCTTTTAATTAGGTCTGACTACCGAAAACATTACGAAAAAAACCTCTAATGGTACGGAAAGAAAAATATATACCTCAAAAATTAAATTCCGCGGACTCAGGCGAGCGTGCAAAAATGTAGGTTCCCAAAAATTGCGACAGTCAAAAAGCAAAGCTACAAAGATTGATCGCAAAGGGCCCAGAACGTGGAGGGCCTTTAAAATGATTGAAAAACTGATCGGAATGATTGCCACCTGTACTAGATCTGCTTACCACTGAAAGCTATAAGCTGCCGGCTTTTCATTTAGTTCTTTCTCTACGTTTCAATCCATGTTTATTTGTTTCCATGAATATAAGGATTATTTATTATAGGACTCCATGTAGTAACACTAGAGACAAGCCACCAATGGAAAAATAATCATCACAAGATATGATATTTTTCTATTTGTGGCACTAGTGTCAATGCATAGAGCCCCTTAAGTAAACTTAATTAGCTTAACAACTATTTGCCTCTCGCTCGTACAATATTGCCAACTATATTGTGCGAGAGAAATGCAAATGGTTATGCAGTTCCTTTGTATAATTGACCGTGCTATATAGACGTAGAATATATTAGTATAGTTCTTGCGCTTCTTTAATACATAGATAAATAAACTCACGCCTGTATCCCAGAGGGGTGGGCAGAGACCAGAGACTGCCATTTGCCACGATCCTGACAGATCACTTTCGCCACCTCAACATTTATTAGTCGTTGCATGCACGCACGCCGGTTTCGGGTGCTTTTTATCTTGCCCTTTGCATCTATATCCCCTATCTCTTCCTTAAAAATATGAATTTATTTAGCAAATCACGGGCGTTTCCCGTCCACGCTTTCAATCGCGAAACCCAGTGGAATGCCGCCCTCTCCGGACGCGATTGAAATAGTCTGGCGCGGGATGAAATTATTACAGGCAAATTGCTTCGGTTTCCGAACGGGCGCGGCGCGTCACTCGACACAAACGTTTTAAAACGCACGCCGTAGCCGCGGGCAAAACAATGGCGCGAAAAAATAAAAATGGCGTTTCCTTGTTTTGATGTGAAAATTTTAGATACCTAGTATACGGAATGTTAAAAGATTGATGTCCCACCCGGAAGCTACGCATATTGGACACTATTTTGTTTCGATGAAGATGTGAGTTAACATGGAAAATGGCGCGATGACATTTGTGCACGAGGGTATAAACGTGCTAGGCAGGTACCTCAATGTCTCTTAAACCGTTGGCTCCCTGGATGCGGTTCCTCTTGAAGATTATTTTTGTAATGATACTAAAAAAATAAAAAAACTTTATTTAGGCAAAAAAATATTGATCCTGTTTCAATCCACGGTGCGGTCCCTTCACCCATCTAGTGTGAGTGAAGGTGCCACTGTACGCTGTATAAATCATCTCATTGCGTAGATGCAAAAGTCAAAAGTATAAAGTCTCTTTGCCCTTTCGAGAGTTGGTTATACCTGCTTGAAACTGCTGAGCGGAAAATTATATTTTATCGCTTCCCGATCGGGACCAGGCGGTTATTACATCCGTGGCCGTTAGACAGAAGAACTTCCCACTACAGGGCAGCAGGGCAGAGCAGGGTGCGGATTTGGATTTTTTTGGCAGTGCAATGGTACCGTTGGTAGCGTAGCGGTAAACGCCGGCTACACATTCGGGAGGTCGTGGGTTCAAATCCTGGCATGTAATTTGCGAAGTTGTAGTAGCAATACCACTCGCTTACTCTGAATTAAAACGTCGAGAGGAAACCTGAGTGTCTGAGGTCTGAGTGTCTCAGCGCCTGAAATTGCCAATCCACGGTGGGCGCGCGTGGTAATTAAGCCCGTAATCACTCTCAGATGCCCTGCACTGGGACTTGTAAAGGCAGCATAAAATTTTTTTTTGGAGATACTTAATAATAACTATTAAATGACTTAAGTACTCTCATAGTACCCTCTCATAGTAGTTAAGTCCATACTCTCTTAATTAATTACTATGAGTCCCTATTCTCTCTTTAGGAGATGGCCTATGCCCTGCATTGGGACGTAATTTCATAAATTTTTCCATTTGCCAACAATATAAACATTGAAACCAATTAAACTAAGTACTAGGTCTGTAAAATAAACGGGAATACCGAGAGCTCAAATGAGTTCCCGACATAATAAGTAGGTACCTTAAATGTTTAGTTATTTCCAAAAAGTGAAACTGTTATGTGTTATTCAGTCATTACAAGTCAATCGTTACATGACCTCTACAACTTCTTGTTACTTTTTATGTCAAAAACTACAAATAGCAACCTATTATTTTTCTCAAAATACTTCGAAAAACCCAGGTATAGTCTGAATTACTCGGGTTACTCGAAGAGCCTGTTCATAAAATACGTGTTTTACTGAAAAACAGATTGTATCAAACTATTTTCGTTTTTGTGTCACAGAAATCGATTTTTGCTGAAAAATTGATTATTTCCTCAGAAAGATCGACTTTTGAAAGAAAATGATCGATTATAAAATAAATCTATTTTTCATGTAGTACAATAACATATCCCTAATAATTATCTGCATTCCATCCGAGACCTTCTGGCGTATTTTGGTGGCGTATTATTGTTTATATTCAAAACACGTCCACGCATAGAAAACTTGTTACACGCGCACAAAACACACGTCGCTGCCACGAAAGCCCATTTATGTCCGTTCAATTGGGATTTCAGGACCGAACCGAACCAATTTTTTGTGGTTATTGTAGTCAAGAATAAAACAGCTGTCTTACTGTATTAATTTATTATTGGTGTATTTTAAGGTACTTATTAAAAGTTACGAACGCTTCTTGTGGGTATTTAAGGTGTTTTCTGGCTATATCTATCCATCTAGGAGGGACCCAAAAAAATATAGTCAAAGCTATGCAAATCACAAGACAGAATACTTTGAATAACGATGGACGGCGACAATTCCTGATAATATCTTTGAATTGAAAATATTCTTACTTTTTTACCAATCTTAATATTTTAGAGAGTCATTACTAACTATAACACTAAACCATAGACAAGTGGATTTTGTTCACGGACAGATGATTCATTCACACTACAAATGCTCTGAATTGCTCCACCTTTCAGCGAGTACATTGACTACATATGGCGGCACGAGTTTTAAGTAAACTTAATTAACAACGTTAACAATGGAGTAGCTATTCCATTGTTAACGTTCTTAAAAAAAAAATTGTTTCTTAAAATTACCATCTATTTCTGAACGCGGACCACGTCTGCGATAGTGTGGATTAGGAGAGCTGTTAAAGTTTTGTTTTTCCGTTTGACTGAATGCTAACTTTTTCTCATAAAATATGTCAATAGTTGAAAGAGATTTACTGTAATTACCTAGAAAAGGAAATTTCAAACAACGAATCCGAGTTTGCTTGGAAGGAGCGTAGAAGTTCACGTCTTGGAGCAATTCAGAGCAGTCATATTGATGATTGTTGCAGATATATAATAATAAATAAAAGGGACAACGCTATTAGGTACTCGCTAAATATAGTAATAGGATGACTGTACACGGATGCGCAGCGTGTCGTGTATGCCTAAATGCTATCTAAAAATAATCTAACTATAACTCAGATTAAAGAAAAAAGTCCTTACAAATTTATCTAAGTTTAGTGTGCCTTCTAGTTCTATTTGCAACTAGGGGCAGTGGTTAATTAGAGCCAGTGTAGTGATGGATGTAGCCACGCCCGCCGATGCGTCACTGTCGTGACGTCACGCGGCCAGATTGGAGCGGAATTGAAAGGGGCGCCTGAAATGTGGTCGAAGGATGTCACGATTTGGGCTTCGTCCGAGGAAATCTGACGGGAAAGCGTTGTGACAGAGTAGAATATTCTTTCTATTTTTGATTTGGAAACTTCTTTAGTCGCACTTTGTGCTCTTTCTGAACAGAGAATACAAATGAACCGTCACTGTGGGGCTGGTGTCGGTGAATCGGGTATACTCGGCTCCAGCTGGCGGGTGACGCTGAAGTTTTTACGTATGTGTATCACAAGCACATTTTCTTTACTTTTCTCCATCGTTTTTTCGGACATTCAGGATTATACTTAGGGAAAGCTTCATGTAAGGGTGTGAAATTAAATGGATCTCCATATTATGTTGTGAAAACCAACTAATATAATTATAATTATTTGCGGCACTGTGAGAGGGATACTTTGTACTTTCATGCAAGTAGGTCTAACATGAAAGGCATGCTTACAATTGAGTTAAAGTACTACGTATAGAGACCTTCCCGAAAAGAAATTGTGTCGCAAGCTATGCGGTCATTTAGCCGCACCTCATTTAGTCGTGATTTAGTCCATGACGAGTGCTCGCCGCTCGAACACGATTGTACACGTTACAAAAATGCCTTCATGTGTTTTTAGATAGTGTAACGAATACTTACGAAAAGCAAAAAAGAAGCTGATGGAATCGCTTTTTATCGGAAAGTTCTGCAAAACTCTTGATAAAACTATAATAATTACAGAATAATTTTACTTTTTTATGCCCTGTCACATCGGCGGCTAATATGGCGGTAATTTCATAGATTAAAAAGTATAGAAGTTACAAGCTCACTTACCTACATCATACCAGTGACGACACTAAAACATTGTTTAGATTGTTCACAATTATATTTTTTGTAGGATTCTTCACTTGGGCGATGACAGAAAGGAGTCATGGATCAAATATGCCCAAGACCAACGAAAAGAAGAAACATGGATACATTTGAACCATACATACATATGTTCCGCGCATTCGAAAGAAAAGGACAAATACAGGAGAGTATTAAGAGTATAGTAATATTACTGATTGTAATATCATTCACCCTAATATACTGGTCGTTACCTTTTATTGACTTGAAATGAAAATAAATAGTGAAAGGAAAATTAAATACTGTTCAAGGTTAGTCTTTTGTCCTATTTCCTTTGCGAGCCTACAACGTAATACTATTATGTACTGGCATTTCAAAGTGGTTCCTATAAAAGTGTTCGTCATCTTATGAAAACTACACTTTTTTAGGTAGTCAGCAATTGTGTTACACCCTGTATATAAGTTATCTAAAAATGTGCTTTTCACTTTATCGGCAAGATTTTTCAGAGCTTGTCAACCCATATAAAGAATTGAAGAGATTAAGGATTCTGTAACATTGGCTTATAGTCTATAAACTGCTGTCCGTTGACAGTAACGTTGACGTTGTTCAGTGTTACCATGTTGAGTTTAGTTGACCGGTACAAATGTCAGCGAAAAAAAAATGTGACGATTTTTGTCAAGTCCAATTACGTAATTTGAAAGAGTACTTTGGCGTGGATAAATTAATACTGTGAATACATTTTTTGAATCCACGAAAGCGATATAAAATCTGTTGAACCGTTTTATCGGGCTGCGCTTAAATATCACTGTTGGTAACACTGGTTATTGTATTGTGCGACACAAATTTTGTTCGGGATGGCGATTCTATACGTAGTAACTCAGTGATGCTTACTCGAGAGATGTATCTTCTCTCTACAGTTTATTACTAACTCCGATCTCCGATACTCTACAAACGACATTCACTATGGGAACAACCTTCGAACATATCGAAAAAATGTATTGAAAGTTATGTTTATTTTAAGCTAGCACCGGGACAATTACAAAATAAAATTAGTATAAAAGATTACTAAGCCAACATTTCTGTCATTTACATGACGCTTTACGTCAAGGTTTTCGTATTTTTTTACCTGTAAACAACCGAAAATATTTGATTTATTTTTAAGACTATTATGTCCTTCGAGGTACAAATGCAATGTCACTCCTATGTAATTTTGTGGCATATAAGAACCTTATTATCCACAACCGACCGAGACCGACTTAAAGCAAAGGAGAATACAAATTACTTGGCGAAATTAGAGATTCTGGAGCTAAAGGCGCGATTAAGTTGTCACCGCCACACAGCCTTTGTTAATGACTCTTGTGCGGTTTATTAATAAAGCTATTTTCAACAAAAACAGCAAAAAACGTATTTAATTTCTTAACGTAGCGGAAAATTAAAACCACGAAAAGGTAATTGAAAGTTCTTTAAATTGAGAATAATTTTTAGTACTTAATGTACCATGGCAGTGTTCACACACAGCTTCCAAAGAACAAAAAGAAACCACGCGCATAATAATAATTAGGCCGCTCTGAGCGGCTAGCAAAGCGCGGCGCGATAAGCGACGAAAGCAACGATCTGGAGCGGCTAGTTAACGGCGGCGCGATAAACGGCCGTAAGCAACGCTCTGAGCGGCTAGCTAAGCGCGGCGCGGTAAGCGGCGAAAACAACGCTCTGAGTTAGTTACATGGGGCGCTCACGGCTAGCGGCTGGGGGAGGATGGTCGAAGACAGAAAAAAGTGGCGTGTCTTGGGAGAGGCTTCATCATCAGCCATTTGACGCCCACTGCAGGACATAGGCCTCCCTCAAGGTTTTGCAATCATGAGGGGTTTTTTGCCATAATCGCCACGCTTGGCAGACGGGTTGGCGATCGCAGATGCGGTTGGAATCTCAGGAAGACGCTGCTGCCCGTCTCCTGGTAATTTATTTGCATAGTCGCCTTCTACGACATCCACGGAAGGAAATGGAGTGACGCTATTCTTAATCCGGCGCCACACGGGAGAGGCTTACGATTACATTATGTCCAACAGTGGATGAATGTAGGCAGATGATTACCTACTTAATTGGCAGTATGTCTATTCTCGAACTTTTTAAGGTTATGCGATATATGTCACAGGAGAATTTACATCTCCATGAAAGTCGCATGAAATCCTAGAACCTAATAGAAAATTACCATCCCCTTTAGAAGTACCTGCGGACTCAAGTATATACTTATATTCCATCTAATATCATACTATACGCTTACAAAAGACTGGTGGTCCTTAACTGTCATACTGTTAGAGGAAATCGGAGCTCACCACCAGCTGCTAGTCTCTAGACGGAGGTTGGAGCACCCGTATCATAAAATATTTACTGCAGAAGAATTACTTCGTACTTACATGGGTCCTGTCATCTTTTCTTCTTGACATTCTGACTATGCACTCTTCTAATGTTGTAACTATACAAAACCTGAAAACAGTTTCTTCAGTATCCATATATTATATAACCTAATTAAACTATTTCCAATACATAATCTAATTCTCTAATTATTTTTTCTGGTTGTGCAATATAGCATCTATCTATAGCCAAAACTCAATTCTCAGTTCTATTTTGACCGAATCAAGTTTCAAGTGTATGGAATATTTAACATTAAAGCGCATTGGGAATTTGAAACTTCCTTATTAGATATGGTTTTATTATCAATGTCGAAAAAAGGATTGTTGGGTTTTGCGTTATTTTAGCATACATCCATGTATAATCGACCATAGGTCAACCCTTAAAATTTTGTTGCAAAGTCGTCCGTAACATAATAACGTAGTGATTCGTACACTAGAAGATTACCCATAAATAATGTGTAAGAACTCTTCAAACAAGTACTGAGTTAGACTTCTAATAAATAGTTGAGCAAACTTCTCATATTTTATCTAACATCATATCGAAACGAAACTACTGTACTGGTTAACCACCTGTCATACTGACAATACTGACAGGTAGGTCACCATAGTGTTCAGCAGATATGGTCGAGAGGCTTTGCAGGAGAAGCTGCAGGTAACGGCGACGACGATTCGGTAAATAACGTCTTGAGACTCGTAGTGTGGCCATGATATTAAGCGAAAAACCGGCCAAGTGCGTGTCGGGCCACGCGTAGTGTAGGGTTCTATAGAAAGAGGGGTTTTTACCAGCTTTACAGAACCAACAACTTCATCGAAGTAATTTTCAATGGAATTTGTACGAAGTTTTCCTTTTACGATTTGGTCGCCTACTAACCTACTTAGCTTTGATAGGTTTCCTTTCAAGTTCATTAAATGTGCCACTGACCTGACTTTTTTCACGTTTCTACAATCAACCGTTTAGCCGGGGGAAGGACGCCCCACTCTAACAAAAATTTGCGCTTTAAAGCTTGGTATATCGCAAAAGGATGCCTACATCAAAAAATGGTTTTCCTACATCCACAGTATAAACGACCAAACTTTTAAACGACCAATCCAACGATACTCTATACTATGGTGTATGCCAGAAAAAACATTTGCATCACAAATTTGGGTGCAGAAGAGGGATCCGAATTTTTTTTTTCTGTTATATTTTATTGTACCCTACCATTTTGTCGGCGTCATTATTGTGTATATCTATGCAAAATTTCAGCGTTTTCAGTTCAAGTACTTGTCGTCTCTTTGCTAATCCGCGGAAAGACAGACGAGCGAACATGGCGAAACTATAAGGATTTCTTGTTGACTAGGAACCCTAAAATCGATGCTTAGGTATCGTTTGAAGACGCTCGTATTTTACTGGCCAACGGTGAAGGAAAACATCCTGGAAACCTGAATCTCTGAGGTGTTCACAAGCCTCAGAGCCTGAAATTGCCAATCCACATGGCCCACTGCTTTGGATTTACTATCAAAGACGGAACAATATAAAGCTGATGGGACTTTTAAGGTTACCCCACCCCTTTTTATCGAGTCTATAGTCTCGTGCTAATTTAGACACAAGTGATACCACTTTATTTTAATATTTATACAAATTCATATTTGGTACCACTTGTTTATGAACTTTTATGAAGCAAAAGTGTACTTTTCATTTTAAAAGAAAGATTTGGCTTAAATATCACAACGCTTAAATGTGAATATGAGCAAATTTAATCAGTTTTTCCGGGCGCAACTGTAACAGGATGTTATTTCCATTACCAAAAAGCGTTATGGAAATAATCTAAGGATTGCGGAGCATTTGCAGTTGCAAAGAAGGCATAATATTATGCTTAACTATGTACAAAGCTAGCGTTGTCACGTAAACAATAAGTACCGGAGGCTTTCTTACTTAGAAATATCGCACTCTGCCTCGGATTCACATAAAATAATGCCATTTCATAATTACCTTGTTTATTGCAAGAAGTCATTTACTGCAAAAACTCACTAACCGCTTTTTTTTAAAGGTATGGACATATAGATGGATTGAACAATGATACAATAGCACAGTGGTGTTTTAGTATCAGGCAATATTTTAACGATGTTATAGGGAATAAGGAGGAGGAAATACAACCATTAAATAACACGAACTAAAAAGTCCTTTTTCTCCCAATAGTGAATATGTCGGTTAATGAGTTCTTGCAATAAGCCGACGATATATAGGTATATGTAAATTTGAAACTAGTAATTTCAAACCAATTTGCACATGGAACTTTTGTGAGAGCTAAAAATTAATATTTAGTGAAAGTTCGTAGAATAATAAATTTTGATCAATAGGAACCAAAAATCTGCAATTCTGAACGAAAATAAGGATCTGTCAACAGAACGCTTCCCAAAACAAACATGGCGTATGGCTTTCCAACAAAACCGCAACGAAATTGGCTAACCGACGTCCCTAATTGCATAAAGAGATACAATTATTTCGCTGTTGTATGTAAATCAGGTACAGTCGACGGTATTTTATGAAATAGATAGAGTTACAGCTCTTCGCCAACAAATTGCTTTGCAGTTTGGCAAAAATATTTTAGGATACGTTTAAACTAATGAAATTGTTATTTTTCTAGTTTTATTGACAATAAATATAAAAAATAAATAAATAAAGCTGAATACATAAACGTGAACAAAGGAGGTAGTGGGTTCGATTCCCACTGGACGCCGCCGTAAATTGATTTGTAGAAATGGCCTCAGTCTGGGTGTATTTCCTTGTTTTTGATGTCCTAGCTTGGTTTTGGTAGTACAGGGTATCCTAGTTTAGGTCAGGACCGCCTTTATTTTTCACTTTTAGTATTTTTTATGACTTGTTGGGCAATCATCACATCGCATATTCTCTAAAAATGTCAAACTGGTTGTCTATTACAGTTTAAGACATGAAGTTCTTTTTAGGGCAATATAAATAGACGTCGTATGCATAATAATACGGTCCCGATTACACCCTAAACAAAAACTATACAATTTACCTTCCTATTCCAAAAAAAGATGCTTTACATCCCGAAATACATATAATCAAGTTACTCTGTACAGGCATCAATCTTCATCAGGCCCGTTGCTGCGACGCTCCGTCCGCCGGGAATTCCCGGAATTCGCTCGGAACGCATGGCTCCCCGCTCTAGACTCGCTGGAGCACCGCCAACTCCTCTGGACTCCCCATTACTCCGTAATCTATCAAATATTTTTACACTGGTTGAGAATATTCAATACTATCCTGTCAATACGGCTTGCGCCTAGTAAATGAAAAATAGAGAGACGTTCAGTGTTCGTTCATTCAAATGTTATATCTTGTAAGTTGGACACAAAAACCCTACCAGTGGACTGGTAGGTCCCAAAATTTTTTGTCTCCAAAATGGTCTAAATTTTGAGATGGATATCTAGTTGAATTGTAAAGTTCATTAAGTCGCAGTTTCTTTGAATAAACACACATTATTTTTTGTTTTTGATTTTATTTGCAAGCGTAATATCACTATAGCATATCCATTTCGCATATCCTAATAGCCCAGCCGTCCATTGAACCTACTTTTTAGGGTTCCGTAGTTAACAAGGTACCCTTATAGTTTCACCATGGCCGTCCGTTTGTCTATATATAATCACGCCGACAGAACGGTAGGAAAAATGTTAAAAATAAATTAGGTTACTTCCCCTATGCCTGAATTAGGGATGCAATTTTTTTTCTCACCTGTCGCTGGACTGGTCTCTTAAAAATATTGCGAGTGTAGGAAAACTATTTTTCGAATCAGGGATCCGTGAAATATTAAGGATCAAAGCGATTTTTTTGTTAGAGTAGGGCGTCTCCCCTATACCGGCTAAACGGTTGATTGTAGAAACGTGAAAAAATTCGGGGTAGCAATATAATGAACTTAAAAGGAATTCTATCAAGTAGGCTTTAAAAGTTAACGAGAAATAAGCTACCAATATATAAAAGGAAAACTTCGTAGAAATCCATTGAACATTACTTTGATGAAGTTACCAGTTCTCAAAGGCAGGTAAAAAACCCCTCCTTCTACGGCACCCTACACTGTGCGTGGCCCGACACGGATTTGGCCGGTTTTTTATATTTGTGAGATTGAGTAACATGCATCTATATGGTGAAGTACCACCAACCTTCCTTCATTGACGGCAGCCACGGACCTCAGTACTAAAGTAATATAATTTTAGGTCAGTCAATAGAAGGTCAGTACGCTTTTTTGTTCTTGCTTTTATGATGTTACCTGTCATAACAGCATAAAAAGATACAACAAGATTTAAAGAAGGAATAAAAAGAAATAAGATTTCTGTGCATCTAACAAAATTCAATCCTGTTATTTTTTAAGAAAGCTACAACGCTCGCGACGAATTTGCACAAATAAAGTTGGAAATTCAAGAAGCTTTTATTTTTTATTGCAAGGAGGTTTCAGTGCAGCCTCCTCCTTATTTTTTCTTTTATTTTTATGGCGATTCACGTGCCTGCCAGCCACGACCTTTTTCTGAATTATTTATTCCAATGAAAAGGAAATAAATAGTAATATAATGACACCCAAAAATACAAAATACGCCGTTTTTATACTACTTACATGTAAAAAAATACAAAAGTTACTTTGTGGCCATTTTAGAGATTTTAATTCAATTGAATTCAATATAACTATATAAAAATAAGTAATTTATAAACTAATTAATATAAACTAATACTAATAAATATAATTTCGAATTAAGCATACATATTTACAGAGATGTTTTGTTTTGTTTAGCTTAAGTTTTTTTTTTGTTATCTCATTCTTAAACAAAACAGTATTATCAATGTTTAAGTATGCTTATTTTGTTAGCAATTGCAACTTGTTAGCCTTCAATGTGATCTCCACAGCAGAAAAGGTCGTTTCGAGGAAATGCACAATATTTTCGAAACATCAACTTTAAATCATCAGTAAGATTCCGTAGATTATGCAGATTACGGCGACTAATGGCAAACCATGTAAATCATGACTGTGTTGAAATTACGTAAACCTCGATATTTCCAATGAGTTCAAAGATTGTAAAAGACACAAGGAAAACATTATAACACCTAGACATCAACAAAATAAACAGATAAGAAACATAATGACAACACATAACATATGGACAAGAACAGACAGAAAACGTAAAACTAAACAGACAAAACCAAAAACATAGAAAATTCCTGTAGCGTGTCTAAATTGCCACAAAAAGCAGATGACTCAGCGTTATGGGATTAAGGGAGTGAGCCCTCAGCGCTGATTTTCAGTCAGTGCCAACTCATAATTTATTGTACTACTGAGTATGTGTCGTAGTGCGTAAGAAGGAAATAATTGTTTAATCTCCGTTCTAAAGTGAACCCGGTTTGTTTCAGAACGGAGTTTAAACAATCGACAGCATGGGGATATTTATATTATGTAGAGTACCTATACAGGTGAAGGTCTATGTGCAGTCTTACGTTACGTCAACGTTTACTCGAAGTATACTAAGTATCTGTGGGCACGGCAGTGCCCCCGCCAAGTCGAGCAAAAAAGCGGCACGGCTGTACCAACCTTTTTTCGAAGCAGTTCAGGTTTATATACTTTTTGTTGCACTAACCCGTGCTGAAGACAGTTTTAAAAAACTATTTAGATGCTAAAAATTCCACCCATGCCGGGACTTGAACCCGCGACCTCTGGCTAAACGTGCCAGCGCTCTCCCGACTGAGTTAATGGGCAAGTGCAAGCATCGGGGAAATTTCGAACCTCTTTACAAATTTCTTTGTATTACGTACAGGCAGCGACATCTGGCTGATGCAATTTACATCTCTTGCAGTCAGTTACATCAGTTCGGGTTTATTTTACTTTATTAGGAACAACAACAGCGTAAACTGTTACTAAAAATGAGGTCAATAACAGTTGTCCAGAGCTTACCAATTAATTTATACACGCATTTATAATGGAAAGCTCGCTGGATAATGCTTTAAGAAACGGTTGATAGCCAAATATTGAATGCATGGCAGAATACATTAAGAGTAGCTGAGTACTTAATTTTAGTTAGGTATTAAACATGAAAAATGTGTTAAGCATTTAAACAAAAAATAAACAAGAGGGTGAATGAGCATGCAAGTTTTTGTTTGTGGTTTAAGGTTATTTTCGACCCCTATAACTTCGTTGTGGATAAAACTAGTAGCCTGAATTTTCACTAACCAAGCAGGCATTGTATAAACATGGTATATTTAAAATTTCATTAAATTTTAACGAGTAGTTTAAGAATAATAACTAGTCAAAGTTCTTAATTTTGTCACTCAGTCACTCACTCACTGACTGACCGATCATCAAAACTCTAATTCGCTTATAGCAAATGTAGAAGCTTCAAATTTAGAATACAATTAGTGTTTAAATCAAGGAAAACTAAAATATTTTGCAATTTCGGTCCAGTTTTCTAGATACACTAACTGTATATAACTTTGTAATCCCATATAAATATATCGGATTACAAAGTTACACTTTCAGTGGTTTAATCAGTGTACCTGTATAATATGTACAATATAATGGAATAATATGTGTAGATAGGTGCCTAAATATAATTTTCTTAAAAGGTAACTTGTAAAATGTTCAACGAAATGAAAAAGCAAGAATGGGACACGTCTTATGAAGTTGTACCGAAATCCTTCAAAGTATTAAGTAGACTAAGTAAATTGCCCAAAATTGCCATGAACGAATACTAAAAAAAAGAAATGAGATACCATTAAAAACATAACTTGTAAACAAACCTAGACTTGCAACTCAGTTCTTCTACCGTAAAAAGTCGTGAGATCCACGTAATACCCAGTCGGTTAATTTATTCAATAAACGGATTGACTTGGCCATCGTATGAAAACACAAAGTACCGTGAAAAACCACGTTCAGTTTGGATGATCAAAGTGTCATTAAGTAGCTTGTGTGTAAAGGCTTTGCGGTGGTGTGTTCGAAAGGACATTAGAGTGATGAGAAGATTTACGTGTAGCTTTTTGCTCTTCAAACATCTTATATGAAACGGTTCGTCCCAACGGTTGAATGCTAAAAATAAGTAGGTAAGTTGGCATACATCGGACGGCCATAATGAACCTCGGCATGTTGAAGGTTATTTAAAGAAAAACTCTTTTTTTCAATACCGTTTTTTTTCGTAGTGTACATGGAAAAATTTGTCTGAAATAAAAAAAACATAGAAAGAGGATATTTATTTAAATTTTCACAGAAACACAAAGTAAAATAGCGATATAGGAGCGCCGCCATGTTCAATCTCTTTAATTTGATTATTTTAAGGCTGAAACGCAATTACTAACAATGCAATACCAATGTTTGTTATAAAGCCCGACAAATAACTTGAACTTTGACTTCGCATGGACATATAACGAGTCTTACTGGCGAGGGACGCCTCAGTGCCTCAGAATTCTCATTTAAACTTTAGTTTAGTGAAATTAAAAATGTTTTGCTCTCGCGTGTTCATCGCAAACTCTTTGGTTCAAGATTTCAGATCAAGCCGTAATATTTTTTATTATCTGAGTAATTATCTCTCTCTCTATCTTTCTCTCTCTAAGAGGCATGTGCCCTATATGTGTTTGAATAACTTTGAATGATTGTCCTCAGTTAGGTACTTTGATCTAGTAAGGTTCAGAATTCAAAGTAGTTTAACATACCTTACTTACTAAAAAAATAACTTATTTATTTCACCACAAAAATACTATTAGCTGATAGCGAAATTTTTTAAATATAATTTGTAGTGCTTTCAGAAGGTTGCTCTATAGATATTAATGAAACTTATAAGTAGGTAAATAAAAGAAGTAAACATTAGACAGCATTAGATAGTAAATATTATACAGGAAGTGATGTATCTAAAAAGTTAACCTCACTGAAGGTCCGGAAAGACGAGATTCACATAAAAGCTCATTGTAGTCATATGTTTCGTCTTTCAGAAGTTTTCCGTATGAATAGATGAACGAGAAAAACAATGCGCTCTGTCAATCTTACCTCTTTTATCCTAATCGTACCAACGATCGATAAGACACAGGTTCTTACCTAGTTTAGGGGTGAGAAGTTCGAATTTTATAGTAACAGGTGTACGATTTTTTTTCTTTTTTGTTTATGTTTATAGATTTATTTTAGTTCCTAGTATTTTTTTAATGACTCACGATGCTCATACAAAGTAATATATTGTTTCAGTCCCGTTAATCCAGGACTTGGTCTGTAGAACCCGAGTGTTAAATTTCACCGATATCCCTGTAGCTGAGTATAAGACAGGGTGTAACAAAATCCCCTTGTTTTTAGAACAAACTGTATGAGGATCGCTTTCTGGATCCATATTTAAAAAAATTCTTAATGGCTAAAACCATATGTCATTGTGTTACCTACATAAAATGGACATTCTTTTATGTAGGACAATTATTTACCGGAGCCTGCGATATTAACAGAGCATTTTTATGAACTAAGTAAGTAATTTATTAAACAATACATGCAATAGGTACAACATTCAATACGTAAATACAGTTTTACTAAGCTGCGTAGTGTTCTGACCCCTAAACTAGGATAACCTGTATCTCAGTAGTCAATTCTTCGTGCAATGACCACTGTTACGAGTAACTATTACAATTCATAATTATAAAGTGCTTCCAAAAATTTTTAATTTACTAAATTATAATTTGGTTTAGATTAACTTGCTTAACGAATGTGCAGGTATAAATTTGCGCGTTTTAGCAAATTTCATAAAAATATACATTTGAAAAAATAACTCACCGAACAAAAGCTGTATAACACCAATTCTAGCTGCAGTGTCTTAAGAATTGCGCAATTTATGTAATGCATTGCATATAATTTTAATCGCTGATCCGATCCTCACCTAAGTAAAGCGATACTTCTGGTGTGTTCCGTGATACTCAGTTACAGAGATGTCTTCCGACGTGTTTTGCCCGTATGCGATGGTCGTGTCACGTGTCGGGTTCCGGTAAGTTCTTCGTAGTTTCGGCATACATAAATAATGAAATTGCTACGACTTTCAGTTCTCGTTTACTGGGCGTTTCAGAAAGGTCTGGTGAAAGTTAAGGGGATTGTTGTAGTCATCAATACAAACCACATTTATTTAACGTAGAAGGCTATAGACGGTGGACGGTGACTTTTGACTTGTTACTAAATCCATGCAAAACATAGCGGAGCCCACATTGCCAAATTGGATCTGATCAGATTTTTGCCCAGAGGTGCATTTTAACGGAATTCCTCTCTCCTACTGTATCTATGTAAGGAACCTGGGTTTACTTATTCAAAGTAATCTATCGTGGGACCAGCACTTGGCTAAGATGGGATGCACTAAAGCATCTACAGAAAATTCTGTCATTCTCTGCTAACATTATATACGCCACTAATTCTCTACTGCTCCCCATCATCGACGACGCAGACGAATGCTACCCTAGCGTTATACGACATAGTCAATTGCGGGATTAACTAGATTGTCTGTTTTATTTTGCATAACAATGACGCTATTGTCTGTTTTTTGCATCCCATTTTTTTGGGTTCCGTACCCAAAGTGGTAAGGGACCCAATTACTAATGCTCCACTGTCCGTCTGTCTGGCTGTTTGTTTGTCATCAGGCTGTATCTCATGAACAGTGATAGCTAGATAGTTGAAATTTTCACAGGCGATGTGTTTCTATTGCCGCCGTAACAATAAATACTAAAACAGAATAAAATAAATATTTAAGGGGGACTCCCATACAACAAACGTTGTCTAAAGACAGCGCTCGCCATCTAGCGGCCATCTATGTAGCCTTCACAGCGTCGATGTCATGTCGTTAAATGTCAATGTTAAACGCTTCTTATTGGTTTCTATAGATGTTCTCAAATTCGATCTTTGTCCAATGTGGTATGGAACCCTTCGTGCGCGAGTCCGACTCGCATTTGGCCGGTTTTTTTTCATCCTATTTTTTTTATCACATAGTCGGAAATCGGTTCGTTATCCCTGCCCTTAATACAGCAGCGTATACCTAAATGCCGTGCGACGTGTGATAGACACGCCTGTGATTCCACCCGAACTGATGTGATGTGATAAGTGGGGTCTGATAGGGTCACCTTCCAGTTAGGTAGGATAGGTAAGATTTTCTCTTAGAATACTCGTAGATACCTACATACTTCCAGTACAATTCCAGCGTTACACTAACCAAACCAAACCTTTCGCCACTTACGGGGTTTTTTTCTAAAATGGGCAGTTCCGGAAATATATCGGTTTGAGTTTACATCAACTTTTGCTGTACGAAATCGTGCGTTCAATTTTCTATTTAAAAAATTATGAATTTTCTGCTTTGTAGAGGTGACGTTTGGTAGATTCATAGAGAACACTAAATAATTATAGATAATGCTTAAAAGCATATGAGTTAATTAAAATGGATATTCTGCAACACAGGACAATAATTTGTTGAATTCTACGACATTGGTAGAGCTCGCAAAACGCGAACTTAATAACGTTATGGAAACTATTACCTCAGAGATTATCAAAGGGATCTAATAAAAATACAAAGGTATAAGATGAGAATGAAATAAAAATAGAATCATTCCAAATTTTGATGTAGGGGGTTAAAATATTAAAAAAACAGCATATGCAGGTATTGTAATGCCTTATAGTGTACAAGTGGTGGTAGCCCAGTGGGTAGAATAGTGGACTCGGAAGTGGGAGACCCAGGTTCGATTCCCAGTGCGGGCATGTGCCTATAGTCGTATGTTTTGTTTATTTTCAAAGTTAGGTACATCTGAGAGTTTTTAGTAGCAATACCACACACTAACGGTGAAGGAAAACATTGACTTATTTTTCCTGTCGGCTAGGTCGACTAAGCTGTCAAGATGGTATAGGAGCTGGGCAAGCCTACTCAATCTAAAAAATAATGTCCCAGGCACTGAAGCGTTCGAATGGTCCCTTCACCCATCTAGTGTGAGTGATGGTGCCAGTGGACGCTGCATAAATTATCTCATTGCATAGATGCAAAGGCCGAAGTTTTTTTTTTATAGCGTATAATAGTAACAGCGACAGTAGTATTAATGTTGAGCATTCTATCCCACCTTGCATTCGTTGGCGCGGCTTGTCTTTTGCTCACACATATCGCAGGTGCAATAGAATGCCCGATATTATATGCATTCAATTCTTTCGATTGTGTAAAAAAGTGAATAAAGAAAAATATAATAAATAAAGCTATAATAGCTAACAAATAAATTGGGTTGGCAATTTAACGGCGAAACTTTAGAAAGGTTTTTTATTCACCTTTGAGGACAGCGGCGGACGGGATGAGAATAAACAAGTTAATTTGTGTTCGGCGACAAATTTGGTTAGCCACGATGCTCTGTCGATACAGACCGTTATGAAAAAGAAAAATGTAGTCAGTCAGTTTGACGAAGCAGAACCTGGTACAATCTTCAGTAGATAAACTTTTACATTTTTTGCAAGCTCGTCCGTAACATAACGGAGTAGAGGGCACGAATGTAGAGGTTGATGTGCTGTCGACTGTACATAAGAAAATCATCATCAAACCTGAACCACTTATTTTTAGGATTTCAGTGTTATTTCTGACATGTGAAATGAGGAACATGCATCAAACTTACATTAGAGTGACATTATTTTTGTGCCATAAAAGACATTGAAAAACATACATACATATATATATACATAAACTCACGCCCGTATCCCAGAGGGGTAAGCAGTGACCAGGAACTGCCACTTGCCACGATCCAGACAGATCACTTTCGCTTCCTCAACACTCATTAGTCGTTGCATGCACGCACGCTAGTTTCGGGTACTTTTTATCGTGCCCTTTGCTAATGCATCCCCTATATGCTCGAAGTATGTCCGCCTGGGACTTCCCTTACCGGCCCTTTCATCCACATTCGCTCGATATATTTGTCTCGTCAATCTTTCTCCCTTCATCCTCTCCACATGTCGAAACCAACGCAACAAAACTCAAATATTAATAAATTCTTCATAATTTATGAGACGTCAAGTAGCGTTGTGACATCACAGTTTACGCCTGTGTTGTGACATCACAGTTTACGCCTAATTCGTATGGCACGTTTTTGTAGCACAAAAGCAGTGTGTTACACATCGACATGTTGTATTTTAAATATTATATATTATATTTTTATAGTCCGTGCGGCGCTGGATTAAGAATAGCGTCACTCCATCTCAAGGCGACTAAGGAAATAAATTACCGGGAGACGGGCAGCAGCGTCTTCCTGAGATTCCAACTGCATACTGCGATCGCCAACCCATCTTCCAAGCGTGGAACATTGGAAGCGTGGAACAAGCGAGGCCTCCCTCATGATTTTCATAACCATGAGGGGGGTGGCCATTATGGCAAAACCCCTCATGGTTATGAAAATCATGAGGGAGGCCTACGTCCTGCAGTGGGCGTCAAAGGGCTCATGATGATGATGATATTTTTATTAGTCGTGGAGAAACACGACTGTTCATCTCTTAACGTGGCCTATCTGATGAGTTTTTTTTGCCGTTTATCCATTTGAATGTAAAGAGTAATTAAATAACGAACACAATTTACTGGTTGTAAAAAATTTAAATACAGTCAAAGCCGCGTGAGCAAGCCACTAAAGAAAATCAATATAAATGAAACAAGTAATCCCGAGCCTAGTTTTCCATTATCCCGAAATTGCCGAATAAAAACTGCATTACAGTTTCATCAAGTTTGTTACAGGCACTTCTAAAGGGTATATTTAATAACGAGTTGCCATGCCACGGAATAATGTGAAAGTAGATATTTAGAAGGTACAATCTATGCTGATCAAAAAAATGTTTTTCTCCTTTTTTCTTTCACAATTGAAACAGAAATTCCCATTCTGTGAAGCAATTCAGTGAAATGCGAATTTCTATTTTAATAATGCTAATGGGCTAATGTAGGATCGAAGATCAACAAACGGAAAAGGAAACCCTGTCAAATCCTAGTGTTTTGAAATTTGTCAAAACATTTGCTGTTTGACAAATAAATCTCTTTGGGCCAGTTTCTGAATTGAGAATTTCGCCAAGTAGTAGTGATGTCTCTTCGAATTTCTCAGAAAAGAGCGTGACAGCACGTTACTTAAGTATTTACTTAGTGAAATTCTCAATTCAGAAACCGGCCCTTTATCTTTGTTTTTTTTTGTACATTCTTCTTATTTTTGTTAATCTCATCTTGCGAAATAAATATTTTTGTATTTTTTTGCATTTCTATTTTATTTTTTCGTAGTCAACCGCAGATGGCGTCACGCGATATTTGTAGCTGTTTCACAAAATAAATAAACGACCTAAGCTCGGTCCCCCAGGTACTAAAAACGATTAAATATTGGTTGCTGGTATCCGAATGGGACTTCTGTAATCCGCCTGGCGAGTGGCGAGTTGCCGAAAAACGTCGAGAACTTTCCCAACTAACCGCCGACCGGCCTGGCCAGACGTAGAGGGTTCATTAAAAAAATGAGTTCTACTTGAGTGCTACTTTGAAAGCCAACTTGTAAAATTAACTGAAGCAATTTAGTACCATTTTGTTATTTTACTAGTATATTACATTTATTACATAATAAAAAAAATTTAGTATCATGAAATAGAAAAAAAGGGTTTCTACTCTTACGAGACCGGACACTGGGTATCGGATATAGAAAGAAAGAAAGAAAGAGGATATTTATTTAAATTGTCACAGAAACACAAAGTAAACACAAAGGGTACCCAAACAAAATATAGTTAAGATAGATATATAGAATAGAATAATTTATTTAAACCATGTAGTGTCCTGTAGTAAAGTAACAATTTAAAACTAAAAAGTTACATTAATTAAATTATTTATAACTATAGTTTCAACTCATTTAAACAAACTGTTAATGGTTAATTAATGTTAATGGGTTTTGTTTCCACTTTATCTGCCCTCCTCTGCTCTCTTTTTTAACATTTAAAATTTCTAGGCTTGCGGGAAGAAATTTCTTGTGAAATAAGTCCGCCTTTGCTCGTAATTTATTAATTTTTGTTATTGTTTTTACTGTGCAATAAAGTTACACTTTATAAACAAAAAAAATGTTAAAATTTACTTTATTTGTTTACAATAATACCAAATGGTAAGGTATGTAAGGTAACCGGGCAAGTCCTAAGTGCCCGACTGCGGCGGAGCCCAAATGGGGGGTAATGTGTTTGGCTCGTATGTATGTAACTAAGTATTTCTGGTCACATGTTCCCTCATAACTCCGTAAATAATCGTCAAATTTTGGAAACAATATCTGCGTTAAATATAAGTTACTTTAGTTAGACTGTCCTAGAGTCTAGGATAAGTTCTTGACAAAGCGTTGCCGGCTTCTTGTGTTTCTGGCAAAGTTTAACCGCAATTGCGGCTACAACTTTGCATCTCGATCTTACTGTTTCGAAGAATATTATTCCGTAAGTAAGTACTGGCTCCTTTGAGTCAAGCAATTTTTTTAGTTTTGTTTTACCTGAAAAAGTACACTTTAGACTTTTTGTACTTTAGTTAATTTTTTTCCGCCAATAAATTGTACTTTACTTAATTTTTGTGAACTTTATTTGTGCTGCACTTTATTTGAGATACAAAATAAAATATGAACTAAAAAGAGAGAATTAAAGAAAAAAATCTAATCACAGTTGTTATTGTCAGGAACTTTTTTTAGTTTATTTATTCAAACGTTACACTCACTTGCTCAATCACTCACTCACTCGTTCACTCAATTACGTATGTGGAGAAAAACCTGTCGATTTAAGGATCCAATTTAATCTAATGGATCGCTCTATTAGCAGACAGATATTTTGATTTGATTTGATTTGATTTCACCCTATCAAATAATCGGAAAAAAAATGTATCGTTTTTTCTGTAATTTAGATAACACTTTCTAAATATTTATGCACGTGTTTTAAAAAACCGAAATAGTGTACCTACCTTTAAAAATGTTAAATCTTCTAAAATGTGAAAAATATCATGAATCCTTTCAGCAAATAAATAAAGGTAAATAATCTCTTCTTCGTTCGGGGATGTCAACATGCAAAGAGAAATATGTCTTTCAAATACAAGGTGTTGATTTGTAAAGTAACGCCCGACTCAGGGTACTTTCTACTTATCAATACGAACAACTTTTACTATGGGACCAACACTAAAATATTTTTAAAAAATCAGCTGTTCCATGCATTTTGTTCAGTTGGTATTGAATTTTACTATGGCACACCTGTTTTATTTTTCGCGATTTCGAGGTCGACCGGTACCCTGAGTCGGGCGTTACTTTACAAATCAACACTTTGTATAATAATATCTTCAAAGTTAGTTTAAATTTTTATTTACTCCTTTAAAAAAAATTCAAAATTGTATTAATTAGCGGAAATATATTATTGGCTTTAAATGTAGTTAATTACCTAAAAGTTTAAATAAGTTAAAATTAGGCTGTTGATTTCCTTAATATGCTTAAAATAAATAAATGAAATAGAAAGAGGGGGACCTGCAAGTACCCGAATTAGTGACCAACCCCCGAAAAATCCGTGGATAGACCATGTAAAGGAAAATATATACAATAGTTTGTACGGAAGCCTTATACTGGCAGTCCGTTTTTATTGTAATCTGAGATTGTTCTCGATTAATTTTAGGAAGTGAAATAAAAAAACTTTATTGTAAAACGGTTACATAAAAGAGGTTATTGGTTTACCGGCTCTCTAACTAGAATTCCCTGTGCTGTGGGTAGTCAGGCTACTTCCAAGTTATATGAGTTTTACAATAAGAACAATGACTAAGGCCGACTTGCGCCACTTTCTTAAATGTGGCTTAAACAGCATTGAACTAAAATTCTTCATACAAAAATCGACTTAAATGGCGACTTAAGTGGCATTTAAGAAGTGGTGCTAGTCGACCTAAATGGCTTATAGCTAAGCTAACATTTTTTATCTTAAGTCTACAGAGTTATTTTCATTGAGAGAAGTCACGGGGGAAGTATTGTATAATACCAAAGGTCTAAGTTACATTTAACTCTGAACCCTCGCTTTAAATCTTTGAAAAGGGTAATGAGGGTGACTCGAGGTACTTAGGGGTAAGTCATGGGAAAACTTTTTAAGCAACTCTGTTGACTACGCTTTGATGTAGCGAATGTGTGCAGAGTCTGAAACAAACGGAAACGTGGGGAGGCTGTGTCGTGAATAGCTTCGGTAGATATTATTGTATTTCAGACGGAGTGTGATATTATTCCCGGAGAATAACTGGACCAAAAATAAAATCCTTTTTTTAAATTATTTAGGGAGCGAGGGGCTTGTTGTAACAGTTTTCATTAAAACTAATATATCTTGAAATCTATTGATTAAATTTCTACTAAATAAAGATGGATGAATACTGTAACTCTTCCTCTACCAAATCAAGTAAAAATAATACCATAACTATTGGTCATTATTTTACAATCAATTATTTTCTAGAAGAAGTGCGGTGTTACAACTTACCTCGTGCTTGGGGCAAGTTGTAACATCTACCGGGGCAAGTAGTAACGACAAAAAAAAACGACAATAATACCTCTAATCATTTATTCTTTGTTTTTTTTTTAAATTGACATCTTTCTAAAGTAAGTATTACGTAATTATTATCAAAAATCAACTCAAATACATTTTTTTAGTAATCAACACTTCAAAATTAAGTAATTAACAGTTTTATTTAGTTAAACACTACTTATAATCATCATGGCACTTTTAAATCACAGTAAGTAATTAAATTATTTAAGGTATGCTCGTAATTATCTCTTCTTAATAGCTATCTAACAAAGTATTATACTTATGTAAGAATCAATATTTGGTGGGTTTCATTATAATTAAATTCAGTCTTCATCTGAGTTACAATTAATACAAATAAAAGATATAATGTCTCCTGTAACACATCCTACATGTGCCCACATCTTACAAATTATACACTCTATCCAAAATATAAATGTCTTTCTTCTTCTTCTTCTTCAATCTTTGTAATAATCTTTCATACTCTTTGTAACACGTTACAACAAGCCCCGGGATTTTGTTACAACTAACCCTATGGTATGATTTTCAACATTTATCAAGATAACTATTTAAACAATTTAGCAATCATAAAAACTGTTACACACTATCAGAGATAGATAAATTTGAATGGAAATAAGATATAGAAAATTTGAAATTAGTCGATATTAAATACGCAAACCGAAATTTTACGACAGTACAATTTTCTCACTGCGCCGGCCGGCGGGACATTGGCTATGGCAACATGATGCGGCGCGGTTTATAGGTTAAATCAAGTCAAAGAAATACGTTAATAGCGTTTAAGATTCTAGTGAAAAGGGCCTGTTACTACTTACCCCTGTTACAACAAGCCCCTCGCTCCCTACTAATATTACCAAACTAAAGTCCGATCGCAGTAGAGGACTTCCGTAGAGGCATTTAACAGTCAACAAACAAGTGCTGAAACCAACAAGTGCTGATTCTAAGTCTCATCTCGCGTCTCCCGCAGATGAAACCCGAAATACGTACATGCGAAGTCAAAGTCATTTGTTCAAGTTATTTGTCGGGAACTATACTCCAATAACTTTGCCATAATGTAGGTATATCTTGAACACTAGACATGTTGTCTTAAAGTTACTTGTCGAGCCTTATACCATTGAGGTTCTGCAGGGTTCTCACAAAATTACGCTCAACCTGAAAGCTGAACACCAAAACTAACTACCTACTTTTGCTGGAAAAAATATAAATCTTTAATAAAAATATAAAAATGATATCACGGAAGGGACGCGTGACTTCTATCGTTCATATGTCCGGGAGCGTACCGAATTATATAATAATATCAACTTGTATGATGTCACGATGTGTTGAATATTATACATTGTGCGTGACATTTTAAATTCGTGAGCTAGAAGAAAGCTTGAATATTTCGATAAGGTTCCTTGAAATTTCAGTTTACGATACTACAGGGTAAATTTGAAACAGCTAACAATGTCTTATGTTTTATGGGAATTTCCTAGATCATGTAATTGCATAACATTTTTTAAGACAATCATGAAGTAATTTATGAATATCCATTTAAAAAGATCTAGACATATACTTATAGATTTCTTCATGTATACGTTTCGGCTAAGAGATGGGTGTGGACATATACACCTAAGCTTAGCCGGCTAATGTTCGACTAAAGTCCGAAATAATGTTAATTTTTTGTAAACCGTTTCATCTTTAACCGGCTACACTGCACATTAGTCGATGCGTTTCGGCTAATGTGCACTGTAGCCGGCTTATGTTGAAAACAAAAGCTATGGTATAAATAGAGTACCAGTTCCCACCCATCTTCAGCCGTATGTAACAAACATGTATACCAAAACCATTCGCAATAGCCTTCGTCCGCTGCCCCTCTTACCTTAATCGTTCTAGGTCCCGACTGACTCCATGACCCATATTACAATGTACAAAGACAGTAAATTCCTCAACTCAGCGCAAGTAATTTATCGAGGCAGTACGTTAACGTGCTCGCATGCAAACGAGCTAGGCAGCCATTAGGGGCTGGATGTAGAAACCTGCACAGTGTGAACCGGACATGTTGCGACCAGAATCATGTTGCAAAAATTGAGGACAAAAAAGCCGCGTTTTCACCATCTTCGTACACTCGGAGCGAGTGACTTATTTTGCCTACTAAGATGCTACTCGTATCGTGTACGCCATAGATTACTATGTTAACCTGAAATAGATGGTTCACTCTTGTTTTTTTTATGAAGCATAGATAGTGCTGCTGTCGGCGGACGGCTAGCGTACTATTTTTTAAATAAATTTATAATACAAAAGACATGTACGAGTGAGGATTCGAACCCACGTCACCTCACACCAATCAAACTTCGCAATGAGATGTACACGATAGAGCTACCACGAACTTATTAACAGTATGCAAATTTTGGCTTCCTATGACACCGCTCATTTAGTAACCAAGCCGTCCGCTAGATGGACTTTTCTTAAATAAAATCTCGTTTGTTCTAAGTGACCACAGCATGGTGTACACCGGCGATCTTAGTACACTCTGGTGAAAACGGTTGATTTTAGTTCACTCGGACGTCTTAGCTGACTATGACGAAATCGCAAAAACAAAATGGCGCAAAAAGAATAGTAGAAACTGCTGCGTCTCGTAAGAAAAAGTGAAGTGGCTGTGTTGTTGATATTTGTGAAGTTTTATGAAGTTGTGGAAGTGTTGCCAAATGTTTGGTTTCCATTATAGTACGTCCAAACTATTATTTCTCTTTTCTTTTTACACTTCTATTGACGATGTTCCACGACAGACATATTTGATATCGCTTCTATTAATGGCAGCAGTATTTTTTGTTTTTTTTTTTATGAGCAGTGACACAGTTAGTAACAACATGCCTGTAAATGTTCTTTCTTTCTTTCTTTCTTTCTTTCTTTATAAACTGAAGCAAAAATTTGAATTCACTAAGATGTGCGGGTAGACTACAATTTCTAATTACTAAGACGAATTACTCTGTCCGAGCGTACTAAGATCGTGAACGCGGCTTTACAACGGGGTTACAAACTAAAATAAACCTTAAATACTTAAAAGGTCATGTACGGTCGACGAGCACGAAACGTGAACGGGCTTTGTATTGTAGTCTGTAACATTGTAAGTATCTAAGGATTATTTTAGCTTGAAATTGTCCGTCCGCAAGGCGCCGGCCCGTTGTTACGTGGGTACACCTTTAGTTTTTTGACATCTCAGCAAGTTCTAATAACATATTTTGACTAGCGAACCGAATCGGCACTGCTCCGTTCGCATAAGATGGAAAGTTTCTTATAGCCAGGAAATATAATGCCTAAATTTCAATTTTCAAATCAGTTCAGCTGTTTACTTAAAGACGTTGGTACATGCAGCGATAGTTAAAAACATAGATGTCTAACTAGCGCTAAAAAATGACCCCACGCTCAATTGTGGCGGGGCTTGTCAATTGTGCTACCAATCGGAGCGAGTTCAGTATTACCTGGCCAAATATCCATGGACCTGCACCGTCAGACCGCCATCTTGTGAGGTACCTAGATAATTCGACGGGTTATTTATACATCATGGAGTCAATGGTTTGACGTTTTTGTATAAAACCAATCATCAGTGCGCTGTCACCCAATCAACGTTCACGTCGTCACACATGGCGCAGAGAATGAACCAATCACAGATTGATTTACTCTATAGCACATCTTGCGCTCATTTCATTGGTACAGACTAATCAAAAGGACAGGGGTCGTTTTTAGAGTGAATTTTGTAGGAAGAAATACTTCTATGGTTTTTTTTATCAGGGTACATGCCGTTACCCGAATCCACGACCCCTTTAATGTGAGGCAGGCGTTCTACCGTTCTACCACAAGTACAAGTAACTTAAATTAATAATGTGTAATGCCTCCGACGCTTGGTAAGGTGATGAAGCCCATACTCTCTCTCTCTAAGAGAAGGCCAGTGCCCTGCAGCGGGACGTAAATAGGCTGCGTAAAAAAGTGGTTTTCATTACTCATAGTCGGAAAGTAGCTCTGAAGTTGCCTAAGAAGCGGATTGAAAGTAATAATTTTCAGCCCTAGGGAGAGTCGTTTTCAACTGACAGCTGTCAAACTATTTAAAAAAAAACTAGTTCTATTTTCAATTTATTGTTGACCCATGTTCCGACTTTTCAGCCAGCGACGAGAAAAGGCGGGAAAGCGGCAATCCGATCTTCATTTGATTTTTCGAGTTGTAGAGTTTTGTTTGTACTTCCGTATTAACATTAACATCAGCAGAGATGTATTAACATTTTACCTAATTCATGTTTTTATTTTAACTTTCCTTATATTCTTAACGAAAAGTACAGTGGTTACCTCGGGTGAAACACTTATTTAGTCCCGAGACGAGGATTGGCACCCGAGCGTAGCGAAGTTACTTTCACTCCTAGGGTAACAATGTACTATTCTAAGGTTATATTTGTACGCAGTAGGTTACGTAATTGTGTAAGTACATGTGTGTTAAGATCGCCATGCTGTCGTCTGTACTACACGTTATTTCACACACGGCACGAAAGCATCTATTTACAGCTCTGTCAGTGTAATTACTGTCCTCATGTTACCAGCGAGTTGGCGCCAAAATTGTCGCCGTTGCAGAATTAACTAGAACACCCATACATCGCCGCGTACAGCCTCGCTGGAAACTTGCAACTATATTGCACAGGGGCAGTTCGAGTTGGCACCAAGATGCATACCGTGAGGGGATGCATTAATACGGGGAGCGGCGTAAAGAATTGATAGCCTGAAAATTTATACTGAAGGAACGATTTTCAGGATAATTGAACCACTTCCAGCAAGCAAAGTTTATAATTTTGCAAAAAAGATTCTCTTTTTAACTTTTGCAAATTAGAAATTTTTATCCAGTTACCTATTTCTTAGGAATTTCATATAGAAGAAGAAGAAAAAAAAAGAAGCAAGACGTTTATTATACCAACAAGATACATCACAGAAACGAAATAAGCAGATAAGTAACATAATATGCACAACAACAGAAAGATTAGATTAGATTAGATTAGATTAGAACACTTTAGTGTACCTACACCAGAAAGCAAAATACATGTCTAAGTTTTGCCGTATACCTACAAAGAAAGAATATATTCGCCATACGTTATGTAACTTTCATATTTGTTTCTTGTGTGTAATAAAGAATATTCTTATCTTATCTTTATTTATGTATCTGGCCGGAGGATTAATTTAACAATTGTAATCAATGAGAGAGTTTCGAAGTGACTATTATGGCATTTGACTCAAATTGAATTATTTCAATATTTTTCACTTTGTAAAAGTAGTTTTCAGATGTGTACGGCTTATGGGCCAGTAGTAGTGTGCTGTTAGATTGTGCTGACGACTCCAAACTATAAAAGTTTGTCGGAATCAAGGCTGGATGCGAGTGCCCGGCGCGGCGCCAGCACGGCAAGCGAGTTCTAATCTCGCTACGGCTTACGGCTGAAATTTAATTATTTGTCCTTGATAATAATGCATATTATCGTCTTATAGCAAGAATGGCTTGTTTTATAGTCACCTTCTTCGACCGAGTATTTGTATCGTGCTCTGAACCAAAAAGTCGTTAATGTAGTGTGGGACACATTTCGATTCGTAAAGCTTCTTAGGGAACGATGAGAATGTGTTTAGGTTTCATAGAATATTTACACATTACATTACATTGAACCTGTATCCAGAAGGGGGAGGCAGAGACGAGAGTTTGCTATGCGTCAAGATCCCGACAAACTACCTTCGCTTCATCAATATTCATTAGTCGATGCATCCACGGACGCCGGCGTTACTTTTCATCTTGCCCTGACGCTAATACATCCCCTATTTGGTCGAATATTGTATCCTCTGAAAAACACTCGACGCAGGCTGTAATGAAGAGATGGCAGCCTAACAGGTGCGCTTAGAAAAATACCGGGCGAGCCTGAAATAACATGAAAAGGTGTGAACTAAACGCGTTAAGTTCATCCGTGTGGAGCCGGATTAAGAATAGCGTCACTCCATTTCCTTCCGTGGATGTCGTAGAAGGCGACTAAGGAAATCAATTACCTGGAGACGGGCAGCAGCGTCTTCCTGAGATTCCAATCGCATACTGCGATCGCCCACCCGCCGAGCGTGGCGATTATGGCAAAAACCTCTCATGGTTATAAAAACCACGAAGGAGGCCTATGTCCTGCAGTGGGCGTTAAATGGCTGATGATGATGATGATGAAACGCGTTAAGTATTAATACTAACTCGTCATAACATTAGCAGTAATAAATAGTAGATATAACTTCGACACTGCACAATCACTTGTCCTGGTCTCAAACTAAGATACCCTATGCTATGGTAATCAGGCAAGGACACCATAAACATGGAAATACGGCCAGACTGAGGTCATATGTACAAATATACGACGGCCCCCAGTGGGAATCGAACCCACGATATAGTAATTAGACGTGACACTAGCGCGGCAGTGAAACAGTCATCCGCGTTACTGAACAGAGTGCGGGTATGTAGCTGTACAGTCGACGGCACATCGATCTTTACACGCGTATACTCTACTCGGTTACGTTACGGTTCACTTTACAACAAAAAGTACAGTTTGACCTGCTGTCGACTGTACCTGTTATGCGGATAGACAGTTTAAATATCGAAACCATTTATTTACACGTTAACTGCGCATGATTGATGAAACGCAGACACCAAAACATTTCCCCAACGATTCGGGATTCATTAATGAGCCAACTGTTACTATAATTACATCAGTGGTTCTCAAACTGTTTTTGGCGAAAAAATTTGTTTTTTGGAGATTTACCTATATTTAGTTTTTTTCATTATATACGTTTTCTAAGAAGGGGGATACTCATAAAAATATTACTCTGCGCGATAAGTCAAATATTGTATATTGACATAAATATTAGCTGTAGAGAAAAAAAAAACCACGATCATTGGGCCTCTGCTATGAGATTAAAACATGTTTTTTGCAAGTTTTTCCACTATGTTTCACTTCTCTTCAGCGCATTGTGGAATATTCTGAGTAGCCGCCCCGGTTCCACAGAGGTTTGATATAAAAGCGCTGTTCATTGCAAATGTTGCATCATTGCTTCATAAAGTCAGCGATGCACGTACCTACATTTTAGTTGCAAAGTCACCCGTAAAGGTACGATTCCACCAGTATGCGGAACTGTGCGGCACAGTGCTGCACAGCGTACGGCACAAATGTTTGCTTTAGTCGACTCACTCAAGCGAACAAGAAAAAAATGTGTGCGCGTACGCAGCACGAGTAGTGGACTCGTGTCGACGCGCACGCACTCGTTGTTCGCGAACTCAGTCTTGCTTCCGCTACCAGCGAATTCGGGCGGCATATTGCTGAGCATGAGTCCATTTGCCAAAAACTTTAATAAGATAACAAGATAGCCTAAAAATATTCCTTGTTGTACACACTTGAAAACAGCACCTTTATGTTGTAATTTTTTTATAAAAGAAAAAGGTTTTAATTATGTAAGCTTATGTCTATATTTATGTAAAAAGTGTGTTTTTGGCAATAAATGTAGTTCACTTTCACTTTCAAAACATTTATTTGTGCGCGCACTTTCTCAAGTATTTTTACGAGTCAAAGCGTTAATTATCAGAATATAACCTAAAATATGAATTGGACGAATGAAAAAATTATCAAATTTATTGAAGCGGTTGGAACTTAGAAATGATAATTCTACATTTCATGCTTCCAGTTACTGTAGTTTAGAAGATGTGGGGGTCCAAAAATTGCAATTTTCGGCAGTCACTGACTCACTCACTGATGGATCATCAAAAGTCTAGGGTACTTCTAATAGAACTAGACATTTGAAATTTTGAATATAAATAGTAGGTATTTATTGAGGAAGTAACAGAAAAAATCGAAAATCATGAACCGTGTTATGCAGGGTCATGATTTGAGGGGAACTACTTAATCCGTTGTAAACAGAGAAAAAGTTTATTAGAAGACCTATCGCTACGTATTATTATTATTAGTTGTATATTTGCATTTACAGACTTCGAAAAAAATCTACTGCCAGCAAAAAAATCAAAGTAACACTTTTCACTTTCATAGTGCAAACACATCACATTTATATTTATTTATAAACTTACTAACACTTCATTAAACATGTTAAGACCAATAAAAAATAACGAAAATAGTTATACAGCATCATAATTTGAAACTGCGTTTTAAGTGCCTAATCGGTACTAATTAGAGAAAAACTTTATAAGGAATCTCTTATTTATTAAAACATGTACCGTCGGCAGAAAATAAAAAAATAATTATTATTTCGTCGCAAAAAACTTATTAAGACCGAAACATAGATAGATAGATAGATAGAATATTCTTTATTGTATGTACACCAGGAATTACATATGAGAATTTAACAATAATATAGTACAGTACAATTGGCGGCCTTATTACTAAAAGTAATTTCTTCCAGACAACCATTGACGGAAAAAAAAAGAGAAGCTTAATGACGGGTAGTCGGTGCAACTAAACAATACTAAGAAAGATATTTATATATTTAATAAACATACATAAACGGTACATAAATATAAGATAAATATAGAATAAACATACATAAATAAAAAAAATACACATAAATAAACATACATAAATAAAATATGAAGACTGATAAACATCTAAAATCGTAAAAAATTTAATAAAGAATAAGAATAAAAAGGTTTATTGCCAAAAATTACATGCAAAATAAGAAAAACAAAATCTTACAGCTTAAATTTAACTTGAAAATAATGACTTTTTTTGGCAATTGGAAGCGCGCACAGTATATTTTAAAATCTGTGTCGCTAGATTTTAAAATAAAACTAGTGGCACTGGTTTTCAGCGTGTCCTTTTTATGTTAATTTTGTTAACGAAATAAAGGCGTAATAATATATATCTATATAGGGTGAACGTCTTATACGGGGTCGTAAGTTGAGACGGTGCATTAGGTGCTACCATGTAATACGTTGTAGGTAGAAAAAAGCTTTGTTAGGAGGTGTGGTAAACAGAACATAAAATTGTTATTTTTTATTAAACTGCTTATTTTGTTACTATAATGGCTATTCTTGATCATATTACTCCTTCCTAAGCCATTATGCTCTTCATAAGACTAACATTCTAAACAAAAAGTCATGAAATCCCACCAAGACATAAATGCAAAAAAACTGGCAAACTTCTCGTCCCAAAAAATATAAGGACTTGCCAAGCTCTTCGTCTCCACGGAACTAACAGTGTTATGATAAATAAGAAAAAAGATCATACTTGGCAAGTTTTCATTGCAAAACAAAACTAACATCTTCTAAAAATTGGCCAAGTTTGAGCTGTAAATTTAAAAGTTACACCATTTTTTCTTATTTATTGTTACACTGCTAATTCTGCGAAGACAAGAAGCTTGGCAAGTTCTTATATATCATGTATTTGTTTGGGACGAGCAGTTGGCTAGTTTTTTTTTGACATTTATGTTTTGGTGGGATTATAAATTATTAAACACATAAGGAACCCGTCATCCAGCTGTGCCAAATCAATGTGCAGCTTACCCTAGTCTAGCTAGAGGTATTAATCTCGTGAAAGTTCACTCAGTCTGTCAACGAAATGTTCATAAATTGCAGGTGGCAGGCGAACTTAGATGCGAGTGCCTTCATACCTGAACTAGTTTAGAGTCCTCATCCAACTCTAGGGGGCGCAAACTTTGTGCTAACTTGCATCGTTGCCGGTGACAGCTTTAAACATCACTGCGATGTAAAGATGGCTGTTGCTTACGTTTCGTGTTATAGGTAAGTACATTTGACTGCGCATCAACCTTTACAAAGGTGCACTCTGATCAGTTACGTTAAGCGCGACTTTGCAACAAACATGCAAAGACCGCTGTCAACTGTACATAGTTTAGTTTTGGACGACCAATCCTTATTTCACCTGCCTGGGTAAAATAAGGATTGATTTTTATTTTTCATCGCGTCAAGATGCCAGATTGTAATAATGAAATAAAAATTATGATAATTTTAAGTTTTTGCTTTATGAGATTGTTTAATTAACGAACTGAAAAAAAAACTATATTTGGGTATAGGCGGGTGAGTGCGTAGTGTCAGCAGAAATAGGCAAGAAATGCAAACACTTACGGTTCAGTCCAGGTTTGTATATTGAACAAGCAAAGCACACACAAAGTCTATAGAAAATTAGAAGGAGAATGCACAAGCCAACAACACAGCAGAGATATTATTATGCGATAGCACTTAGGTATTAAGCGTAAGCTAGTAATTAAGCAAGCTAGGTATAGATCGCGTAAACATGAGCAGTAGCGGGCTAGCATAAAGCGTCACAGGCTTCGCGTCGGAGTTGAGATTTCGACTGGCGGCGCACGGGCCGCGGAGGGCGCGCGAGGTTGCGCGGGCGCGCGGGGCAGGGAACTTGCCTCCGGACCGGTATCGGGCGCTCGACTTGACCAACAAATAATCTACGGACAAAATTTTGTTGTGCGTTCGCGATGTATCACGACAATTCGACCGTCGGGCACGATACGTTTGGGATTGTATGAATGTGTGATGTATATGAACTTAGTATTAATGTTAGTAGGTATTGTTAGTGTAAATAGTATTGTATTTAATCATAACAACTATACTAAATTAAACTTATATAAATATTAACTAGGTAGTGTGTAAGATATACTTGTTGTAAATATTATACGTAATACAATGTAGGTATAAGTGTAGGTATATACGATACAATGTAAATAGATAAGAATAAGTGAAATACAATATGTAACTAAACAATGCATGAAAGTACAATTCAGTTCAACTGAAATACACTGAATGTATAAATGTAGGTAATTGAATCGGGAAGATACCTACATGGGCTTTACGTTACCACGGGCTGTTAAAGTAACTTTACTTCGAAGTGTTCTTTTACTAACTTCCATCTATAGGTACCACAGAACATTTGTGTTCTGAGATTTATACCCACGGACGCAAACACTACCTTGTAAATATATGGTTGGTAAAAAACATGACGTCACAGACCAATTTAGTAATGCGATAAACTTATAAGTTCAATCAGTCAACCCGTACTCGTCCACTGCTGGACATAGGCCTCCACAAGGCAAGCCCACTTTCTTCTGTCCTCAGCCATCTTCATCCAACCGCCTTCGTAGCAAACTTATTAGTACTACCAGTATTAAATAAAATATTTGAGAAGATCACCTTAGAACAATTACTCACGCATTTCAATAATTACCAACTCCTTCATAGTCAGCAGATCGGTTTTATTAAAGGTATACAACAGACGCCGGAGTCATACTGCTTAAACATATTTTCAGCGCCAGGAGGATCACAAGGATGCTGATGCTGATAGATTAATATAAAAGGGGTTTACGGGATTAGAGTCGGACGATTGAATAAATAGCACGCAGAACTGATGGCCGATGGGGCCGAAAAGTTCTCGAATGGAGACCACATATCGGCAAGCGCAGCGTGGGACGACCAGCCACAAGATGGACAGATGACGTCATTCAAGTGGCAGGAAGACGCTGGATGCAGGCCGCTTCCAACCGGTCTTTTTGGAAATCCATGGAGGAGGCCTATGTCCAGCAGTGGACTTCTTGTGGCTGAATGATGATGATGATGATGATTGAATAAATGAGTAATATTTTAAGTTTAAAACTCTGTTAATTAAGTTTAAACGTGTTTTGAAAAGAATAAATGTTGAGTTACTTTGTTAGCTTATTCTCCACGTAATCTATTAATTGTGAAACTAACAATTTTGACGTTCCTTAAGTAAACATTTTGTTTTGATAATGAATAAAAATATTTGAATTGAGTTAGTTACTACCATGGAATTGGCTGCAACATCCAAGCAACTTGTTAGCTCAGTAGGTAGGGGCCGATATTTGACTCTGCTTGCACCGGAGGGTCTATTGTTGTCCCAATGTTGTCTGGCCTATGTTGTCCCAACAACAAAGGATTGACAGCTGTATTTGTGCATCTGTGAATAAAGAAGTAAAAGTAGAACAATGACTCGTGTCCTGTGTGAAGTATTTTAACCTCCGCCCTCCCATGCAAACAATGTCAAATATCGGCGCTATTATTGAGCTAACGAGTCTCATAGATGTTGCAGGCGTTGCAGACAATTATTTAATAGTAAGTATATACGAGTTTATTTAATATCGCATAGCTGAATCATTCGTCTATAACGTCACATTTTTTATCACCTATAGATTTGGATGACAAGTTCCCTAGGCCATGGTAAACGAATACTTTGAATGAGCTAACGGGATGATGGATGCCGGCGGCACAAGACCGGGAAGCTTGGAAAACCATGAGGTATGCCTGCAGTGGGCGTCAAATGGCTGATGATGATCACGATGATGAGCTAACGGGACTTGGACCTTCAAGCCAATTTATTGATAGTAAGTAGGTACGTATAAGTTTACTCTAAGCTGCATCGTACGTCTCTGCCATCACGTTTTTATAGACTCTGATCAAGACGAAAGTTTTTCCGTAAATAGACGATTATTTTGAATTAAAAACGAATAAAATAAATTAAAACGGGACCCTATTACTAAAACTTCACTGTCCGTCTGTCCGTCTGTCACCAGGCTGTATCTCATGAACTGTAGCTATCACAGTTAGACAGCTGAAATTTTTACAGATGATGTATTTCTGTTGTCGCTATAACAACAAATAATAAAAACAGAATAAAATACATACACTTAAAAGTGGGGCTCCCATACAACAAACGTAATTTTTTGCCGTTTTTTGCTCGATATTAATAACGGCAACAGATCTTTGATAAATTCACAGAAAATTTTAATTCTGTACTCGCTTCAAAAATAAATCATCATCATCATCATCAGCCATTTGACGCCCGCTGCAGCAGCGTCTTCCTGAGATTCCAACCGCATACAGCGATCGCCAACCCGCCTGCCAAGCGTGGCGATTATGGCAAAACCCTTCATGGCTAGGAAAATGAGGGAGGCCTGTGTCCTGCAAAAATAAATAATTAAATTAAAATAAAATAAATATTTAAGAGGGCTTCCATGCAACCGACTTGATTTTTTGTCGTTTTTTCTTGATCTTTGTGTCTAATGTTGACATTGGTACGGAACCCTTCGTGCGCAAGTACGACTCGCACTTGGCCGGTTTTTACTACCTACTACGAAGTGGAAGGAAATGTCTTCTCGTCTTTGGGTGCTCTACGTTTGTTGATTTTTTCAGTGATATGTTTTTTTATTCGTACATTTTTTTACAGTTTATTACTGAGAATAAGGCATTTTGTCTAATTTTGGGGTAGTAGTAGACGATAACGGCCGAGCGCAGACTGAAAGTAGCAGCCGCATAGGTGCCTGGGACTCATGTAGAGCACACGAAATAGGTGTGCTTGCGTTGTCTACCTAGAATTATGTCTGTGACAATTACTATCACTACACAATATTAAGTACACATTTTTACTCTCGTAACCGAATTATGGACAATTTGTTCGAGTCGGTTGTAAGTATTCTGCGCCCGGAGCACCGCAGTGGCCCCACAGGATTGCTCCACACTCGTAACTTACTGTGCAGAGCCAACCTCACTTGTCTTAGTCCAACATACCCACGTACACCATTCGTTCTATTTTAAAACAGCCACTGTAAAGGATTCCCACCAGGGAACTCAACAATTAGTGGAAACGTAAGAAGTATTTAGGATTAAGTAACTAAAGTTGTACGAATTGTTGTGGACACTGCCAAATACAACAGAAGAAAATCTGTCTTCTATCTATCTATTTATACATTTAACTACATAAACTCACGCCTGTATACCGGAGGGGTACAAATCACGATCCGGGCGAATATTGCTTTATACAAATTAAAATCAATTGCGATGACGAAGCATCACTTGGGAGCGGCTTGTTGAGATATCTGTGGGCTTGACCGATTTTGCTGTTTTTTTGTAAATAAATTTGTATTAGTGGGGGTGGAAACTTTCAACATGTCCCGTTTTCTATGGGAAAAGCACAGTATTTGTAATTATGTAAACCCCAGGGATATGTGTAGTGTCTTTTTTCAAAAAAATCAGTGCCTACCCTTTTTTTTCATTCACTGCTCAGTTTGCAATAGAAAAACTGTGGTTCTTAAACCAGAACTTTACTTGGAGGAAGACTAAACTTTATTAAACTTTATTTGGAGGAAGTAAATCGATTATCAAGAAGCTTATAGGTTATGATTCTAGTAAACAAATACCAAAAAAAAATTTTTTGTGCAGGTAAATACAAATAATACTAATGAAATACATTCAGAATCATAGTTAAAAGTTATGTTTTGTCATTCTTGTTTGTTTTCAGGTCCGCATCTTTCACACTCATTAAAAACGGAGGCAGTGTTTAGGTACCTAGACAGTTAAGCATAAAACTAACTAAAAACGAGAAATGCAAGCCCTGATATCAATATTCAACCCATTCAGCAAATGCAAAGCCAGCTATTATTGCTGCACTTGCAAGTGAATTAAAACAATGTTCCTGGGTACTTGTAAACATCGGTTTTATTTAATAAAATCATAATCATACACTGTAACGCGTATTTCTTTGGGACTAAGCCCGTATCTCAAAATAGGCAAGCAGCAGGACTTAATTACCCAGAGCCAGCCCATAGCATTGAACTGGGAAGATCTGAATAGATATCAATACTTCTGATAGGACAACTTAGTTGTTGGCGATAGAAACCTTCAAGTAGTAGTAGTAGTCTATAGCTTTCCCTTTTTTAGTTAAAAGCATTTTATGACGTTTTTATGTTAAATTTCCATGAAAATAGCCGAAAATACGCAACACAACAAAAAAAAAACAAACATTGACGGGACTAATCTCAGTGGCGCCATCTGTAATTACATGTTGTCATCCCCATTGATAGAGCAACGACTGTCAGGTCAACTACATACAAATAGTATGATATAATTTAAAAGTTTATTACTTTAGCTCTGTGCTTTAGCCTCTTTTCGAACCAATGTAATAAATTACTGGTCATGTAAAACCCTAAAGACTAAAAGTAGTAGATTTTACAGCAAGTGCACAAAACGAACCATTTTTATCCGAGACTTTTAGCAGACCGAGCCGAAGGCGAGGGCTGATAGTAATGTCGAGGATAAAATGGTTTTCTGGACGAGTTCTAAACTCTGCTTTTCACTTCGATTGCGAGGAAATAAAACAGTAGTATAGGTAATTTAGCAAATTGAAGAAATTAATAAACGTACGAAAAAACAAGAGCCGTTTCCCGCCGCTTTATTTTTTTTTAATCTTACGACATTGATATTAGGCTTGGGCTGCAGACCTATACAGCCTACTATGAAATTAATTTTGTAATAATAATTTTCTTAAATTAATTAAATAACCTACCGTACTTGAATTAAAATTTTTATATCTTTTATGTCTTAAAAAAGACACATAAGGCAAATAAATTAAAGTAAATGTTATAAAATTCTATTCATGAACGTTTTATTGTGTTTAGCTGTATGGCTCATTTTCTTTGCCTTAATACAGATACATTTATGAGTAGGTATATACGTTAATGCACTTGTGCACAAAATTCGATTTTGTGCAGCCTATTTTCTGCACAAATGAGCACTTTCAGAGCATGAGAAGTGAAAAAAAAACAGCAGTTTGCCCAGCCAGCCCTTTACTACTTTAAAAAATAAGGTTGAGAAATAGCTTATAAAAAGAAAGCGGCAGGAAAAAGGCATAATGTTAAATTAAATCTCTGGGCATGTGTAACGTACGCCAAAGAGGTAAGTTCAAAGTTTTCAGCCCCTTTCAGCGCAGAATAAGTATCTCAGAAGTTCAGTATATGTTTCTTAACTTTTATTTGACAACCTACTCTGTCTAGGGATATCAATTAATATCAATATATTAATATTCCAAGATAAATCCTTATTTGGATACAGGAAGTAAGCAAGAACGTGAAAACTGTACCTACTTAATTAGTGCATCATACTCATTTTCATACTTTTCAGAGCGGTCAACGCGAACAACGACATACGAATTCTTTTTTGCAAACAAACCTCTTTGGATAAAAAACGCATACGAATGCGTTTTTTATCCAAAGAGGTTTGTTTCCAGAGTTAAAAAAGTTCATGTTCAGTTCAAGAGGAAACTATAGAAATGGTAAACGATTGCTTGTATTCATTCATTTAGAATTCGCAGTTCATTCCGTGTTTGGCACAGATGTGAAAAAAAATGGTGTTTGGACTATTCATTCCACATGGGCATTGTTCTAAAAAAATTAAGTTCTTTTAAATTTTTTTTTTTGAGAAAATAGTTAATTTTGAGAGCCTAGGCTGAGTATTTTGATTTGGGTTGCTTTAAATATTTTTTAAAGCGAAAAAAAAAAGAACCAGCATCTATGGAAGCACGGCATCAACTGAGATCCTACGGGCTGTCAGTTTCTAGCGTGAGGCTTCGACAAGTCTTCGCCACGGGGAAACTGTTACGGGCGGCGAGAGTGTAGTCGAACTGTTTAGAACAATCTAGATGCTAGGCGCAGATAGTTGGCATATGTGTGTAGAGACAAGGAACCTTCCAGAATAATCTATGAGCTAGAAAGAGACAGAGCTATCTGTTAGACTGAGATAGAAATATATCCTGGAATGTTTGATAGTCTTCCAGAACCCATTTCTACCTTCGATGTAATTCTGGGTACTTCTAGAAGATGTTTCAGTTATTAGTTATTTTAAGTATGTTAGTTGCTTCAAGGACTGTCATGCTGTATGTATAGTGCGCACAGATCTTTTTGGCGGTAATGTGAACATAGTCGCAGATCGTTTGCACGTCGCTCACTGTCTTTACAGTGTATGTGTGAGCAATTGAGGTAGAGTGATGCGTAGTAAATTACAATTAGTCAATTACTAAAGTAGTCAATTACTCACACATACACTGTAAAGACAGTAATCGATGTGCAAACGATCTGTGACTATGTTTCCGTTACTGCCAAAAAGATTTGTGTGGACTATACATATATTTGGCGTTATAGTTTGACAAATACCCTATCATACTTTGATTGTAATGCTGTTTTGTACATCTTTAACAATAAATTATTGTGGAATGTTCTATAGTTTTCTAGGTACTTCCCGAAGTGTGTAGATTGGTCAAATTGAGTTACATATATTATTACGTACTCGATCATTCGGGAAAATTCTAAAAAATGTATAAAGTTTACCTTACCAAACGTAAGATTAGTTGAAAACAACATTGTACTCGGAAAAGAAAAACTAGAATTTGTAGAAGATACCGTTTTTCTAGGCGTGATGCCTAGTCAATTCAAAATTGTAATGGGGTCCTCATATTGTAAAACTAGGACACAGGCTTAGTTCTGCAGCATATGCAGTCAAAAGAATTAGAGAGCTCACTGACATTGCAAATGCTAGGCTTGTTTATTTTAGTTACTTCCATAGTATTATGTCCTACGGCATACTACTGTGGGGTCGGGCAGCAGACATTGACACGATCTTCATCTTATAGAAGAGAGCGGTACGATTTATTTACAAGCTAGGTAATAAGGACTCGTTAAGGGATTTCTTTGAAGAAAATAATATCTTAACAGTTGCAAGTCAATACATTTATGAAAATATAATGTATGTTAGAAAAAACATCAGCAATTTCGAAAATGTTGGTAGCCATCACAATATTGATCATAAATTGTCATTTCTACGTTTTAGACTTGCAAAAGTTAATACATCCTTTATGGGGCACTGTGTACAGTTCTACAATAAGATTCCTCAAGATATATTAGAGTTACCACCGACGCAGTTTAAAAAATTTAATAAGCATAACATTAAGGATTATTTGGAAGATAAGGATGTCTGGTAAATAAATAATGTTAACAGGAATTATGGTGTAGTGTAGCTTTAAGTTGAAAACTCTGTTAATTAAGCAAACCTGTTTTAAAAAGAAACTCCACATTTAGGAGTTTCTTTGTTAGCTTCTTCTCCGCATAATTTATTAATTGTGAAACTAACAGCTTTGACGTTCATTAAGTAAACATTTTGTTTTTATAGTGAATATATTTTTTTTAATTTGACTTTGACTATCAGACCTTCTCGAAGTGTGTCAGTAAGATAGACATATATGTTAGAGAAGGATACGTATATAGTGTGCGAGTGAGATATATATTTTTGTTAGATTGAGATAGAATGTATGGGTTTGGTATAAATAGCGGAGCGCCCGGCCCGCAGTCAACCCCCGCCCCTGCCGGTGTCCCCGCTCCCGCCCCTGCCAGTGTCCCCGCTAGTGGGGACACCACTCTCACCTAGCCGCGGTCACTATGTGACGAATTGTCCCAAGCGGAGGCTCCCCTAGGGAGCTCCGCTGCGCGCCCTCCTCGGCATCGAGGTGGGTCGCTCACGATGTCGGTTTAGGGGTCCTTAGGACCAAACCAGCCCCCAGGTGGTGTTTAGTGGGTAGGCGCACTTCCTGTGAGTCCCACATTGGCAGCACGGCCGGGCCCGTGCTGTTATGCATGAGCATTCACCACCTCCCTCCCCCGTGTCCTCCGGAGGGTGCCCTTTTTAGGGCTAAAAAAAAAACCGCAGTCAATTGATTCTTGTGTACATTGCAATTCTTGTATTATATATATTATATTATATACAAATGTAGCTCTTTTAAAGGTATTATGTAGATTAAAATGAAGTATCATTTGGAACTGTTGTCAATATTTAGGGTAATACCCATTAAATATGCGGCATGAAATACAAATAACGAAAAGTGGTCCGTCTGATTGCGCCTTAATGTAATTAAGCATAATGCCCACACAACTAATAGGCCGTTTTCCCAAAACGGTCACCAAAAAGCATTGAGGCCATAGAAAACAAAATGGTAACGAACAAAGGGTGCCATTTCCATTCGACAAGTACAAACGATAACACATAAAAGACGGTTCCATAACAACCCGCGTTACACTCCAGTGCAACCATAAGTATAAGGGCTCAGAGATCAAAATCGCTTGGAAAGACGGTATATTGAAGCTGGTAGAAGGTCTTGGTGTACCAATAAACCGATCCCAACAAAAGTAACAATCAATTAAGCTGCAAGGGAACACTTTGCTAGGAAACCAATTTAAACAGAAGGAAGACCTTTATTAAGGCGCTGAAAGCGGCTTATTGAGCTTCATTATAACAAGTTTTTAGCAAATCTGGCGAGTAAACCGTAACAAAAGTAGAATAAAACAAGAAAGCATTTATTTAAAAATCGAACTGAGATAAGATAAGATAAGAATATTCTTTATTGTACCAGGAAAAACACAGACATGAAATGTTTACAAAAATGCAGTACAATTGGCGGCCTTATTGCTTATAGCAATTTCTTCCAGGCAACCGACGATGGAAAGTTGTTGAAGGAAAAGTGAGACGGGTAGTAGGTGCAAATATGAATATTCATTTACATACTTATACATAATAATAATATACTTACTTATACCTTTACATATTATAGGTGTAACAATTATAATCATACATAAAGTTACATAAATTACAATAAAGTTCTACCAGAGGACAAAAGATAAGACATACCTACATGCAGGAAAACAATAATAATTGACTATTTAATAAATTAGAGTGATAGATATAGAGCTGAGCTGAGATAAATAGAATAATATGTTCACAAGGTGCAAACATACCTTAAACATACCTTTTCACTCTAGTCAGTTTGGTTTTCGATCAGGTCTCTCTACCGATACTGCAATATATTGCTTAAAGGTACTCTTTAAGTACAGTACAATACTAGGAGACAGACGCCTGTTTCGGCGTGTTTCCTTGAGTTATCCAAGGCTTTTGACCTTGTTTCGTATGACATTACCTATGTGGGAGAAGCAGAATATCACATCTGTGCCTAGGGAGCTCACTACCATTCTTAAACACTGGTATCTAAAGCAGAAACATCAGGTTAGATGGGTAGATACTTAATCAGACGTGTACGGGCGCATAGATTCTTCGCAATATTTCTGAAAACAGACATGTTGTGTCCGAAATACATTATAGTCAGAACCCATGAATAAAAAAATTTAAAGTTAATACAATAAAATAAAATAGTCATTGTTGTGTTGGTAACAATAATATCGCTGATGTGTTAACCTCGTCGCCTGAGGAATCATGATTATTAATGACGTTCATGACGTTTGCTATGTTAATTTATCAAGGAATTAATAGTCAAACCATTAGGAATCCTTCGGGATCTGACGCGCGTTATGTAGTGATCTTCTCCGCTGTGTATCATGACATTTATCCTGCCAGCCTTATGGCAACCTTTCGGTCGGATAAGTCTCGGGGCGGTTAGGTTAATTGACTGTGTGTCTGTTTTTGTTACCTTTTCTCTGCTGAATTTGATTTTTTGGCGAAATTTAGTTACCTACATGAACCCTGAAATCATTTTTCTGCTTGGTCGGTAGCGTCATGTGAAAACTGAGTCTGTATTCGTATACAGCATTCGTATGCTGGAGAGAGTATGAACGGATTTGAAAGATAAGTAGGCATGTTATTAGGCTACAGATCGCGATGAGCAATTTCTTGTTTACAACCTGAATGTTTGTGATGTTCTTGCCTGGCTACCGTAGTACAGAGTATCCTAGTTTGATTGTGTTGTGTGGAAGTTATTATTATTAATACAAAACTATTTTTGAAGTATGCCTTTGAAATATTTTTAACTGTTCAAATGCAAATTTGACTTAAAGATGTACCCGTAAGTATGGGAACTCTTAGGGTTTAAAAAAATAATCAACTCAAAATAAAATCAACTACATACCTCTGCAAACTTGGGTTGAATGGTTCGTTTGTAAGCGTTTTTTTGGAACCTTAAGATTACGAGTCCGGGGTTTCGCATGTATGACAGACTTTATTCTAAGCTGGTATTTTTATATGAGTCTTTTAAATCTTAACTTTGGGTCTTATTTCTAAAAACAAGTTTCCTTAAAACACTCCTCAGAGGAAGTTTAATTAGTCTGTGCTAAACAGAAAAACGTAACCATGGATTATTTGAGCTGCGTCTGAGGAGTGTTAGAGGATGCGTGTCTTTATAAATAACAAGTCCTTATAAGAGCGACACAAGTCGATATAACTGACTTTCTGTGCCTTTATTCACTGCAAACACTTTGACCGAGATTATTTCCTCAAAGGTTTCAGCTGCGCAATTAGAACCTGTGCTTTTGATCCGTTAAGGTTCAAATTGGCTCGCGCTAAGCTTTTGTTATTTGACGAGGTCCTTTTGGCATTAAGGCTGTTTTTACTTTTGACGTCCGTCTCGCTCGCACATTCTAAAGTTTTTAATGATTGTAATAGGTAATATGTATACTTTGAGAAATATTGGACCGAGGCGATGATATTTTGCTATCCTATTCTATTTAGTTTTTGAGTGAGAAAATTGGCCACTAAATTATAGTAAACTTTCTACACCACGTTCCTCTATCAAAAATTAATGTACATAATTTTATTTTTTGACTAATTCGTCTTAAGTGTACTTATTCTCTGGCAGTCATTAAATTTGTTAGAAGCTTCATTAAACTGAAGTGGAACTGGGCAGGCCACGTCAGTCGTATGGGCCCAGACAGATGGCGAAATTTGCCTCTAAATTGATGGATGGTCAGCGGTGGTATCCTAGTGGGTAGAACATTTGACTCGGAAGCGAGAGACACAGGTTCGATTCCAGGTTTTCTAAGTTGTGTACATTTGTGAAGTTATAGTAGCAATACCACTCGCTAACCGTGAAGGAAAACATAGTGAGGAAACCTGGGTGTCTGAGCTATTCACGTACCTCAGCGCTTGAAGTCGCCAATCCGCGGTGGGCACGCGTGGTGATTAAGCCCATACCTCTCTCCCTGAGAGAAGGCCTGTGCCCTACAGTGGGACGTATATAGGCTGCTTATGGATGGACGTGGTCGGCCAAGGCGGAGGTGGCGGGGAAAGCTCACAGCCTTTTTGCCCGAATGGGAGAGGATGGCTTGTGACAGGGAGGAGAGGAAGGTCATAGGGGAGACCTTTCCCCAGCAGAGGAACATAAACACGGCTAAGGGCCAATCTTTCAATAGTCAGGTAAAACTTAACTGGAGAATAAATTGCATGCTATCACTGTCAAAGTCAAAGTCAAAGTCCAAAATGTTATTCAATATAAAAACAAAATGTTTACTTAATGAACGTCAAAGCTGTTAGTTTCACAATGAATAGTTTATACGGAGAAGAAGCTAACAAAGAAACTCTACATGTATTCTTTTCAAAACAGGTTTGCTTTATTAACAGAGTTTTCGACTTAAAGTTTCACTGCACTAGGTACAATCGTCCCCGTTAACGTTATATAAACACCAGACCTCTTTGTCTTCCATATAATCCTTAACGTCTAAATCATACGACAAGAGTGACAACATCAGTTTTATTCTCCAGTTAAGTTTTATCTGACTATTGAAAAATGCGGCCTAACTAAAGTAAACATGTTACAATGTGCGATCGAGAAGAATTCCAGAGGTATGAGCCTTGACTGTGTCTTTGTGGATTTAAATTCCCTGATAATCAAATTCAATAATTAAATGGTCCAAATACCCTGTGCTATGGTAACCAAGCAAGGACAACATGGAAATACACCCAAAATGGGGATCTTGCACAAAAAAACGTGTTAATATAATCGGAGAGGCCATGTTAAAGGATAATAAACGTGGTGATTTTTTTTTTTCATAATATGTCTTGTCGAAGAGTCATATTAGTCACGTGGTACAAAACCGTGCCCTACAAATTTCAGACTATGACGTCACAACTTGAACGTAACGCCTTGTAATGTATGGAGCGTTTATCAATATTTGAGTTATCTCGTAAAATAATGTTTTCTATGCCTTTTTAGAAAACGCTTAGAATTCAATAAAAAAACTAAATCTTGTTGGATTATATGAAGGAAAGCCAGGGATCGATTAGAACCGTAAGGATGCAATATATTTTCAGTTAATAACCAAGAGACCGACGGGAACAGATAGTGAATAGACATTGACATTTCAATAAAAGAGTAGCCTAACATACCAAATAGTTTTTAGTTTACAAATCCTCTAACACCTGCCCTTAAACAAAAACGTGGGTTTAGGCTACAATTATAAGTACATAGCTACCTATAAATATAAAACTCACTTGAAACACAAACATATCACCTTAAATAAATTAAGCGACTACTGTAAGCTAACTCACTGCTATACATGCTTCAAGTTATACTGACTCAAAAATTTGGAAAATTTTTCACGTACTAAAGGTTTTGTGAGCAAATCAGCAATCATTTCATCAGTAGAAAGATATTTTATATCTATAAAATTCTTCTCTACAATATCCCTGACAAAATGATGTCTAATATCAATATGCTTCGTTCGAGAATGGTACATCGAGTTCTCACAAAGTTTTTGTGCAGATTGGTTGTCATTAAACAAGATTATAACACAATCCAGATTCATGCATTCCTTCATAAATGTTCGAATGAATAAACCTTCTTTGCATGCATCGGAAAGGGCCATATACTCAGCTTCTGTGCTGGACAAAGCGACGGTTTTTTGCTTTCGAGATTCCCAGCTAACTACAGAATCACCCAGCTTATACACAAAACCTGTGTAGGACTTGCGATCTATCAGGCAAGAGCCCCAATCAGCATCGACGTATCCATGTACATCAAGATTAGCCTTTTCGTAAATAAGACTATAATCTAAGGAACCCTTAAGATATCTCAATATCCGTTTAGCTGCTTTCCAATGGATATCAGAATAACATTCGTTAAATTGACTCAAACAACTTACCGCATGTGCGATGTCCGGTCTGGTGCACACCGCAATGTACATCAAACAGCCAATAAGACTTCTGTACTCACAATTTTCCGGCTGTTTGTCACCTTTGGTAAGCTTGAGACCCACTTCCATTGGTGTAGCAATCGGCTTGCAATTCTCCATCTTGAATCTATTCAAAACACTGGATATGAAATGAGATTGATCGAGTGTAATTTTTCCTTTCTCTTTTCGAACTCTCATTCCAAGAAATTCGTGAACTTGACCCAAGTCTTTCATGTCAAATTCTTTCATCAAACATCTCTTTATCTCCGTTTTGTCTTCATCGGAACGTGTGAACACAAGTATGTCATCCACATACAAAGCAATCATAGCCAGCCTGTCTTGTTGGTATCTAAAGTACACACATGGTTCCACTGACGACTTTTTAAATTTCATTTTCTTCGTCAAAACATGCGTTATTTTATCATACCAACATCTGGCTGCTTGTTTTAAGCCATAGATGGATTTGTTTAACTTGTACACCATATTTTCCTTCCCCTTTACACCAAATCCTTCTGGTTGTTCCATTACAACATTCTCATGAAGATCGCCATTCAAGAACGCCGTTTTCACATCTAGCTGGTCAATATCAAGATCTTTTGTCGCAGCTATAGCAAACAACATTCTAATCGTAGAATAGCGAACCACCGGAGCAAAGGTTTCCTGGTAATCTATACCATACTTCTGGGTAAAACCCTTCGCAACCAAACGAGCCTTGTATCTTAAGATCTTTCCATCAAGGCCTCTTTTGATTTTAAATACCCATTTGGACTTAACGGGTTTCTGTCCTGGTTCCAAATCTGTTAAAGTCCAACAATTATTTTTGGTAAATGAGTCATACTCCTCTTGCATTGCCTTTTGCCAACATTCAGCTTCTTTTCCATTCATCGCTTCTTGAACTGTCATGGGATCAAGCTCGCAGTTCAGTGCAAACTCTGAAATGTCATCCGGGCTCATGAAAGTATCCGATTCTGTAACTTCTAGCGATGACGACGGAATATAGGTTTCATCAGAACCATTGCCTGTACTAGGACCAGATGACTCTTCGTCAGTGTCAATTATGATAATTTCCTGCCTTCTGTCATTACGAACAATATTATCATTAATTGTTTCTGACACTAGGCTATCATGGTCAGAATGTTGATCTGATACTACATTCTCAGTATCTGTGGAGATTGTGTGTGTCACAGTTTCATTTGACATACACTTGTTTTCTTTCTTTGCCAAGAATTTATTTTCAAAGAAAGATACATCTCTGGCTTTTATGCAAGTTGTTGGACAATCCGGGTCAATCAATCTATAACCTTTACTTTCTTCGCAGTAGCCAACAAATATGTACTTCTTACATTTAGGATCGAGTTTCTTCCTATTGTGTACCAAAGCATAGGCCAAGCAGCCGAAGATTCTAAAATGGCTGATGTCTACCTTTTTACCGGTCCATTTTTCTTCTGGCGTTGAACCCATAACTGCTTTTGTTGGCGTCCTGTTCTTTATATATACCGCTGTCTGCACCGCTTCAGCCCAAAAGCGGTTATCCAGCCCTGCATCTTGCAGCATACATCGGACTTTCTCCATAATCGTTCGATTAACTCTCTCGCTCACTCCATTCTGAGCTGGTGAATAGGGAACCGTAGTCTGATGTTGGATCCCATTCTCCTCCATGAATGCCTGAAACCGATGATTAATGTACTCACCACCATTGTCAGTTCTCAGAATTTTTATCTTTCTACTTGTCTGATTTTCTGTGAATGCCTTGAACATTTTTAAGTATTTAAGAACCTCACTCTTATTTTTCAAGAAATAGACAAAAGTCTTGCGAGAGTAATCGTCGGTGAATGTCAAAAAGTATTTTGCACCACCAAGAGAACTTTGTGGCATAGGACCACACAAGTCTGAATGAACCAGACCAAGGATCTCATCCGATCTACTCTGAGATACTTTAGGAAAGGGTAGCCTAGTCTGTTTACCTTCCACACATGCTTCACATGACTGATAGTTATCACCATCGTAAGTAATGCCTGCGACCATACCTGCTTTTAAAAGGTACATGCTGCGCGAATTAAGATGTGCCAGTCTTCGATGCCAGGTTTCCTGTGAAACCTTAGTTTCTAGCGCGCCTGTTCCTGAGCTCGATGACGTAGTCGAACACGCCGCCACACTGGCAGTGACGTCCGCAGTCACCTGTGAAACCAATAAAGAACCCACACCCGCACGCGACTGTATGGCCTTCTCCGACACAGCATTACATGTCAACTTTACTACGTCTAGTTGATACACACTGTTAGTGTGCGTGGCTGTTGCTACGACTTCATTACCGTCTTTGATTTTACAGCCTTTTGAGTCGAATAAAACCGTAAAACCTTTTTTTGTCATAGCGCTGACTGACAATAAGTTTGACGCCAAATTGGGCACTAGGTATACACCATTTATTGTCTTTATCGGGCCTTTCAACTGCACTTTAACGCTTCCAATTCCAATCGCCGATAGCTTCTCACCATTCGCTGTGGTCACATTGATTGGACTTATCGGAACATACTCGCCAAATGCATCTTTGTTGTTACACATGTGATTTGTTGCTCCAGAATCGATACACCAAGTATCCTCTTTGACCATGACCGAAAGCGCTGCTAACAAAGCCTCTTTCCTTGATTCTATTTTCACCTTGTTTCTCAGCGGGCAATTTTTCATCACGTGTCCGCTTTTCTTACATTTGAAACATTTAAAGGTTTTCTTAGCAATCAAGGCTGTCACTGCTTCATCCTTGCTATTACGACGCTGATGTTCTTGCAGTAGCTTTGCTTTAACAGTCTCACTTGACAACTTCTGGTTATTGTTTTCAAGCGTCATGATCAGGGGGTCATAATCAGTTGACAGTCCACTCAACATTATAACCGCAACAAAATCATCATCCAAAGGTGATCCGATGTCATTCAACTGTTGGGTTGCTTCTGTGATCCTGGATAAGTAGGTTTCCATGCTATCACACTCGTTCAGCTTCATTCCGAAGAGACTTCTCAAAAGACTCAACCGTCTGCATAGACCTTGATCCTCAAAAGCTTGTTGTAAATTTTTCCAGGCTTCAAATGCAGTTTTTGCATTTCTCACGTGAGGATACGCCGAGGTATGCACCGACAAACATATTTTTGCCAGAGCCTTCAAGTTCTTCTTATCGTCTTTCACTTCAGATTCCACATATTCCCACAAATCTTCATGCACCAGTATCATGCGCATAGAAAATTTCCAATTATGGTAATCTTGGATTCCCTTAAGTTTTTCTATGGGAAAAGACGAAGCCGAGCTGCCGGCCATTTTCTCTTTCGGTTATTTTCAAAGTCAAATCACGTCGAATTTGTTGCTATGTGACCGTACTTTAAGAAACTGGAAATATACTTTTATTAATGCTTTTCCTGCTTCCTGGGCCCATAACCTGTTGGATTATATGAAGGAAAGCCAGGGATCGATTAGAACCGTAAGGATGCAATATATTTTCAGTTAATAACCAAGAGACCGACGGGAACAGATAGTGAATAGACATTGACATTTCAATAAAAGAGTAGCCTAACATACCAAATAGTTTTTAGTTTACAAATCCTCTAACAAATCTAATATTTTTTCTATTGTTCGAGTAACTTAATTTTTCGCATTTTTGGGACCCCGAAAAGACCGAAAAAAACAATTTCATCTTATTTTTTTTAAATCTTGAGTTTTTCCATGTCTTCTGAGGGCTATGACTTCAGTTTGACGCAAGTTCCCCATTAAGGCCATTTGTACTAATCAAGTACGGCGTCCTCCAGTGGGAATCGAACCCATGGTTATGAAAACCATGAGGGAGGCCTATGTCCGGCAGTGGGCGTCTAATGGCTGATAAAGATGATGAATGTACTCGTGTTTTACAAATGAATACCTATCTCTGGAGAAGATTGCGGTGAACATTTTATTAGAGTCCATTTTTTCTCCAAAATTATCTTGATTTTGAAATGGTTTAGTCACGATTTAGTTTAACTTATAACGTTCATTATGTCGCAGTTTCTGTGCTACTTTGAATAAAAAAGAATTATTTATTTTGACTTGACCCATACAATAAATGCCTTAGCCGAATTATATACAGGTAAAAAACACATCTTAGCCTAATCTTGGTCCAGGGAGTGCTTACTAACTACGCAGGGGGTACTTTAATCTAATTTTTTTTCTATCTCTCACTCTTTCTCTCTCCCTATCTATTAATGTTCAGTCAAAGCCTTGCCAAGTCCATTCCCTCCACAATTTACGAAAATCTCCTAGCATAGAAATTCCGCCAACGTTTGAGAGCACACGCCATTCCGTTGACAGTCGACCGTTCGATGCGCCGGTCGCCAAAACAAGAGTAAAACTGTGACGACATTGTCTGTGTTATGTAAAATTGCCCAAGGCCTTAGTCGGTAGACTGGCCTTGTGGCTGAGAAGGCCGTGGAGCTAGGAATCGGGTTGCTATTAATGGGTAATTATTGTTTGGATGCGGCATGGATGCAGCGCGGCAATTCATTTATATATCGTAGATTAGAGCAAAGTAGCCATTTCTCACATCATCTTGACTCTTGCCACTAGATGGCGCCACGTAATACATTAGTCAACGTTTTTAGTGGCGTTTAACGTGAAGCAGACGCTTTACGTTAAGCCAACGGCCGTGTAACCCGACCAGCCATACCTGTAAAGAAATAAAGTAAAGGAAAACAGCGCAACGAAAGGTAGGACTCGATTTTGTTAATGCATTATACAGAGTTTTTTCAGAAAGGTCCGGTCCGCAGGATAAATCATTGAGAAAATTGCCGCTTAATTGGTTTATTCTGACACGGTCAAAAAGTGAATGAAACATGGTCAGCAAATTAACTAACTCAATCTAATACGACAATTTGGTAGCTGATCATTTTCGAATTTACTGCTGAATTTGGAATTACCTGCTGATCAATTCGGATTTTCTATTGACCAGTTTCGAATTTCTGCTACTCAAAAAACTTTTATTGCTCACAAAATAGATCTTTTTGCTGATCAATGCCGTCATTTTTACCAATCGTTAAGTTTTCTGAACAGTTTAGAATTTTGCTGCTGAAAAGCGTTTTATTGGTCGCAAAACAGATTTTTTTACTGGCTAAGACCGCCCATAATTTTAATTATTCTCTTTCGCTAAAATTACGACCTCCCTCCTCCACCTAACACTTTCATAACTCCCCATAGCCATCTGCTCTCCGGTCGGACCGAAAATTCTTTCGCCTTTTCATATCCACCTCTGTCTACCTACGTCTATGCAAGCAAGTTCTCTTTGCAGCTCGCCTCTATTTTATACACTACTCTATTACCGGTGCCCGGGGCCCGGGACTAGAGAATGCTCTCTGAAGTTGTACCTAGCGTAACCGGGATGGCTGAAGGAAAATTCACAGTACTTGGTTTCTTTCACGTAAATTACTCTTAGTTTCGTCGACAGTGTTCTCACCGATATCTGCGTCTTTTTGTGCAATACTCGAACATAGGCTCCGTACACAAAACTGCGAATTGGCGCGATGCGAATTCGCAACGCAGAAAACTGCGACACGAATTGCTGCGATGCGATTTCGTGTGGCAAGACATCTCCCTCCCACAATTCGGGTGGACATTCCTTCGACGACCGTCAACCGTACTGAACGTATTTTGTAAACTAGGTCGTGCCATGAATCGTAAAAAGAAGTGCTCACTTCTGTTATTGCTAAGAAGATACAGGAAAAAGAAACAAGAAAGATCTTAGGTTCATCAATTTATTACTATTATGAACGCCAATGGGAATCCATTTTCAATTGCGATGCGTCGCGCGAGCTCGCAGGTTTTTACGGTGCAACGTCGCATCGCAGTTCTGTGTACGGGCCCTTATGACACGTGTTATTAGAAAAGCAGCAAAGTTAAAATCACACGGTAAATTTTTTGTTCATTTATTGCTCTGTCATTTAACATCTTTTGCTTAGAATAAATCATCTAAACACAGAATGACCTAAGAATGCCGAATGAATTCATTAGTGGACAGATCCAAAAATATGGGATCGGTACATTCGACATATTTGTTTTTTCCAGCTTGAAAGAAGAGTGAAATGTCTGAACATAGAATGAACGCAGTGTAACTCGCGAAATTAAATAAATAAATAAAACATAACATAACATAAACTCACGCCTGTATCCCAGAGGGGTAGGCAGAGACCAGGGAGTGCCACTTGCTACGATCCTGACAGATCACTTTCGCTTCCTCAACATTCATTAGTCGTTGCATGCACGCAAAGAATATTACGGAAATTCTTCAGTCTGGATTTATATCCATGTTTGTGATATCCTCAAGGTGATATCCTTGCCCGATTACCATAGCACAGAGTACCCAAGTTTGGACCAGGACAAATGCTTGTGTTGGATGGAGGTTTAAGGTTATTCTTCCATATTGCTACACTAATTACCGTCAACGATTGCTCAAAAAGTTTTGAACATTTGAAGGCAATTTGAACTATTGTTAGGATTCCTGAGAAAATTATCAAACTCTTTTCTTTAGTGCGTATTTTTCTTAAAGTCGTTTATATCGGTATTCAGTATTCGTTAGTATTCAGGACTCAAAAGTCCCTTTTTATGCCGTTCTGTAGCTGTTGCAAATCGTGGTAAGACTGTCAGTTTCGTGACGACCGCCGAACATTGATGTGACGTTACATCGTGGGGGAGCTGCGCGCGTGTGGGAAATCAGTTGTGACAAATTACTTACCTTTGTGACATATGAAGGATCGGTAGGAGGTAGGTTGGGGAAATGGCGCTGTCTGTTTGATCGTAGGTATAGAAGAGAGGCTAAGTAGACGTGCATTACCTGCACGCCCATATGGCCTCATATCCCCGAAGGAGAAGGTAGCGAAAGAGATTTGTCAGGATCGTGGTATGTGGTGAACCCTGGTCTCTGTTTACCCCTCCGGTACATGTATGAGAAGGTAGAGAGTAGGTTTAATTTCTTATCCTGAGCAGTGCAAATGAAGGTTACGTTTTTGTAGTAACAATACTGTGAAGGAAAATATCACGAGGAAACCCTCGCCCCGCGGCTTCACACTTATTAACATTGTATTTCCTGTGGATTATTTCAACTAATTGTAAGCATAGTATAGGTGCACGCCAACTAAAACTATGTTTCAGGTACTATGACGCCTGAATGGTCGGTCCACCTGGATAGTGTTCCTAGATACGTTTGAGCAGGAGTTGTATAAATCATCTAAGTAGATATAAGGGGCTTATATTTGTGAATTTGATCATGAAAACCCGTGATTTAGTTGGTGTTACAGTGAGTACTACGCCAATTTAGGATCTTTTCGGCTTGATAAATAATTATTTAGTAAAAGTAAATAGCCATTTTCAACGTTAAGATCCAAACCATAATCACGATGATTAAAGATAAAAGCAGTACTATGTATCGTGGCGTTGAAAAGTGTTTTATTTTACTTTAAACATTTCAGAGTCTATCATCCTATATGCGTAAACATGCAAAATAGCAATTGATAGCTTTGATTTTGCATGTAATACAATGTAATTACATGTGTGATTGTACATGTGATATGTATATCAAAGAACATAATAAGACACTCGAACAATTGATTGTTTTCATTTTGCAACTTTATGGTTTATTTACGAAAAACGAAAAAAAGGAAAGAGATGATAAAGTGAAGATAAAGTGAAGATAGATAGATAGAGAACACTTTATTGTACATAGAAATGGAAATTTTTTAACCTAAGAATACAGACAGCGGCCTTATCGCTAAAAATGATCTCTTCCAGACAACCTTCGGATGGACTGCACTAATACATTGGAGAAGAAAATGATAATTTTGGAGGTATATGAATTATACATGCCTAAATAACCAAGGTGCGAAAGCGTTTTTGGTACGGAAAATATCTTGTTACTTACCTTTTTTCTAAGCCAAAAAAATCTCTGTAACTACTATACAAAGTGTAACCAAATCCCCATAGACTTTTTAAAATGGGTGTGTTCTATTCGTTAGCATAAACTTTTATCAGCTACTGGCTGACTCGGCAAACGTTGTTTTGCCATAATAATTAGCCTACGACCTATTCTCAAGCCTACAAAAGATACATTAAAAATTTCATAAAAATCGGTGAAGCTCGTGTTTGTTATTCGAACTCCGAATAACAAAAACTGTGACATGAGATTTTTATATATTAGATTCATAAGTTATTTCTCCTGTTTTCTGCAAATTATTACCTTAATTGAAAAACTGTTCTTTAAAACACCATCTTAACTGGATTATCAAAACCGTTTCATTCTACAATTTTCGCGAAACAGCGAAGTTTCATTAAAACCGAACGTGTCCGTAATATTGATTCGGACTTGTTTGTATTTGTATGCGTTCTGAATTCGAATGTCTAAGTAAATTGAGGGAAACAACCACAGTTACTGAGATGCCGTTACAAAATACGACAGTTTAATTAAAGTTTCAAGGTTTGTCAGGTGACTCTTCTACATATGTGGGCATGACAATGCCCCTCCAAGTCGCCCAAAAAAGCGGAACGGCCGTACCAGCCTTTTCTCGAAGCAATTCGGGCCATTTTTGACCCCCCTATAACTTCTTTTTGGATAAAACTAGAAGCTTGATTTTTCAGTACCCAACCCGGCATTGTATAAACACGGTATATTTCAGACTTCATTCAATTTGAACCAGTAGTTTAACAATTATAACTAGTCAAAGTTTCTTAATTTTGTCACTCACTGACTGACTCACCGATCATCAAACCTCTAAGGCACTTCTAGCAGACATAGAAGCAACAAATTTAACATACAATAAGTGTTTAGTGAATAAATTAGAGAAAAACTACAATATTTTGCAATTTCGGTCGAGTTTTATAGATACTCCAAATGCATAAATAACTTTGTAGTCTATATAAATATGTCGGATTACGAAGTTACATTTGCAGTGAATTAATCAGTCTACCTGTATATGTATAATATAATGGAATAATATGTGTAGATAGGTACCTAGATATAATTATGTTTTAAGGAACTTGTAAAATGGTTAAGGAAATGGACTTTGTACAAAAAGAAATGCCATCAAAAACATCTTTTAAAAAAAACGAAGTCTTACAACTTAGTTATTCTACAGTAAAAAGTTACGAGATCCATGTAATACCAAGTCGATTAATTTATTCAGTCCCTACTTAAGAGTCTTTCTGTCTTAAGTTATTACGTAATTAGTTAACCTAAGAAGATCTTATAGTGACCATAGCAATTTAAATAAATAGGAATAAAATAGTAGGGCCTGAAGAAATTAACCGACTTGGTATTACACGGATCTCACAACTTTTTACGGTACAAGAACTGAGTTGCGAGTCTTGGTTTTTTTTACAAGTTACGTTTTTGATGGCATTATATTATCACTATTAGGTTAGCTGGAAGAAAATTCCTCATAGTATTAAACTCGCCTATGTGCAAATGTTTTATTGTGTAATGAAGAATTTTCCTGAGGAAAACTGAGTGTCTGAGGTGTTTACATACTTCAGCGCTTGAAAATACCAATCCGCGGTGGTCACACGTGGTAATTAAGCCCATATTCACTATCTCTGAGAGAAGGCATGCTGCCCTGCAGTGGGACGCGTAAAGGCTACAAATAAAAACAAATGTTCAATCAATAATCTCTAATTAGGATGAAGGAAGATAGATTGAGGAAACAAACATATCAAAATATAAGATATACCTACTTTTTAGCAGTCATGAGAGTATAATTCCCGACAAATAAGTTGACCAAATGATTTTGACTGCGCATGGACGTATTTCGGGTCTCATTGCCGAGGGACGCGGGATGTGACTTAAAGTTCTTCGAAATTTAGTTCAAGTACACAAAAAATTTAAATAAAATGCACTTTCGTGCCCATTGCAAGTCATCCCGACTGTGCGGATGTTTGTTCAAGTTATAAGCCGAGACCTTTCATGATTATTGAGATATTTTAGATAGATATTTTTTAGCTTAATTTCAAGTACCTATTGAAAAACATAACCCTACCAGTAAAACTTTCTGTAAACATTGTGTTTTTCAATGAATTCGTCACAAAAACGCGCAAAGCGCGTTTCGTCGAACAACCCAGCAGTCAACTCTACTGCAGCAATAACAAGCTATTTGCATTTCGTTCCTGTTTTACAGTTGGAATTCGTTCCGCGTTCCGGGCAAATGAAATTGGTACAAATGGCGCCATTTCGTCCCCGAAAATAGGCACTGGCCGGTGGCGGTGCGTGATAAAAAGTAGCTTTACCTCTTTTCGTAACCCCTTTTTTTCTATTATGACCTCTTTGGTACCAGCCGCAGGGTAAGGGACCTCGTATCTCGTACAAATGTACCAACTTGCCCGCAAAACGGCAATTGCTTTCCGTTGTACTTAAATGAGAGTTCTAGTAAATATAACTTGAAAACTACTTACTATTTTGCCATCAGAATCTTAACACTTTATTAAAGTACTTATTTTTGGCAATAGTTAATTATACTCTTAATCACCGTAATTATTAGTATGTATATAATTAATAGCAAGTATTAGTTTGTATTGTATTACATCATTGCTAAAATAGTTATTTTTAAAGGAGGGGCCTTATAATACACCTAATAAGTACCTTTATCTCTTTATTGTTTGCACGCCTACCTCAATTTTTGCCTCTCCTGTACCTCCTGCAGGTTGACTGGTAGAAAATGCCATTAGCATTAAGTCCACCTTTTTTACACTGTCTTTGTGCAATAACGAATTAATAATAATAATAATATACAGGGTTATTTTTAAAATGCACAATTCCTGAAATATCTCGGTTAGAGTTTGATATTTATGATTTTTCTGTTTAATTAAACACTTTATTGGAAAAAATATTCTGTTTTCGTTTTTGTGTCGAGTTGTTTGATAAATAATGCTTATAATAATAGTTAGTTAGTCTGTCCTGTGGTTTCCGCACTTATCCCCATAATTGGGCCATTAATGATGATGCTTATAACCCTAACTCTGTCGCTGTACGAAAATGCACTCAAGGCCCAGTACAAAGGATTCCCTTTCTAATTTCCAACCCCCTTTTAGTATGTTAAAATTCCTTTACGAAAAACGCCTTCCTTAATTCCCATTTCACATGGTTAATAACACGTCCCCACAGTTATGACAGGAGATTTCATATGCAAATATTTCCGCGCCATTAATTCGGAAGGGTGCCTCGAAAATGTAATAAAGTGCAATAAAATACAATTTACTACGTTTTTACGGTGCGTCGGTTCCACTAACAGCCTTTGCGAGAGAGATTTTCAAATCTCCGAACGGATTTGAATTCGAAATTGATTTACATTAGGCGCAACATCGATTACACAGTCATCAAAATATTTTGATAAGACCGTCTCGGGAGGTCGTGGGTTCGAATGCCGGCATGTACCAATTACTTTGTTTCCTAAGTTACGTACATTTGTGATGTTATAGTAGCAATACCACTCGCTAACGGTGAAGGAAACATCGTGAGGAAACCTGAGTGTCTGAGGTTGAATTGAATTAAATTGAATTGAATTGAGAAGTTCACATACCTCAGCGCTTGAAATTGCTAATCCGTGGTGGGCACGTGTGGTAATTAAGCCCATACTCTCTCTCTCTCTCTCTCTCTCTCTCTCTCTCAGAGAAGGTCTGTGCCCTGTTATGTAGTGGAACGTATATAGGCTACAAAGGCCGCCTGTACTTCGATGTGCCCTAAATGACATGATGTAGGTCAGAAATTGGGTAGGCACTATGAACGCAAATTAAAAAAAAAACTGGACAAGTGCGAGTCGGCCTCGCCCACTGAGGGTTCCGTACAAATTTGTATGTACTTACATATTATAAATAGTTCAGGAATCGAGTCTCGCAGTTTTTCCGAGCTTTTCCTGAACTTCAAAGACTCTCATCATCATCTTCATCAGCCATTTGACGCCCACTGCAGGACATGGGCCTCCTTCATGGTTTTCATAACCATGAGGGGTTTTGCCATAATCGCCATGCTTGGCAGGCGGTTGGAATCTCAGGAAGACGGTGCTATCCGTCTCCTGGTAATTGATTTCCTTAGTCGCCTCCTACGACATCCACGGAAGGAAATGGAGTGACGCTATTCTTAATCCGGCGCCACACGGAACTTCAGACTATTTTTTAAAATTTTATTATAAATAGTAATTTCTGAGGTTAACACGAGCACTAGACATAACAAAACTGAATTTGAACGGATATTTACTGGCACGGTGAGCCAGAGGTCGCGGGTTCAAGTCCCGGCATGGGTGGAATTCTTAGCCTCTAAATAGGTTTTTTTTGGATATTTACTCGCTTTTTTTTTATTTTCTCGCTTACTTTTACAAATTGTAAAATGAAATAAATATCCGTTCGAATTCAGCTTTATTAAATTCAATGGTTTTAATTTCAACTTGATATCTCCACGAGTTCTGGAGATAAAGGGACTTGACAGATAGACGGACGGACGGACAACAAAGTGATCCTATAAGGGTTCCGTTTTTTCTTTTGAGGTACGGAACCCTAAACATAAATTCACTTAAAAGTCTATTCTCGCTAGACTACATAAAGCATGATTAAAAAAATTACGCGTTAAAGGTTTATTGTTTTTGTTGCCCAAAACTACTTTACTTAAGCTTAAGCAAATAATATCGGGACGAAACGTACTAAAAATCGGAAAAAACTATGGTTTGGACGTCTTATGGTCGACGCCGGCCAACTCGATTGTTCTTTCACTTTTTGCATATCAAACGACAGTCTCTACTACTAGTACAACGCTACGGAACTTCTTACCACATCCAGTTTGAAACCAAAAACCAGTCACGAATATTTACAAATGTGCTAAACCATTACTGCTAAACATTCCTAATAGTGTTCATAATGAATAGAACATTACCTGAAAACATTGCTAATAATTCCAAAATGACGCTGTAGCAAACCGAGTTCGATCATTCAACTTCTGCTACGCGTGACACGCTACGGCCCATCCGCTTGGTGCTACGATGCTACGGTTGCTACGGAATTGCTACGTGAATCCTTTGAACTGATTGAACTTGAACTGATAGACCTAAGTTCGATTCCCAGTGCGGGCATGTATCTATGACTTTGTTTATTTTCAAAGTTATGTATCTGCGAATTTGTATTAACAATACCACACGCTAACATTGAAGGAAAACATGGTGAGAAAACCCGCGGCTTGGTTGGCTCCGCACGTATGACTTATCTTTCCTGTGGGGTAGGCCGACTAAGCTGTCCGGATGGTATAGGTGCTGGGCAAGCCTATGTGGGAGTAGATGGCAATGAAAGGGCGGATGCTCTTGCAAAACAGGCCGCATTAAACTTAAAGACCAAGGCAAACTACGACCAGTGCCCGATATCATACATAAAAAGCGAGATCAGAAAAGAAACAGTTGGTATGTGGAACGAAAGATATAAGAAAGGTGAAACAGCCTCCACCACAAAACTCTTCTTTCCTGATATCGAGACGGCACACAGACTTTTACGGAAAATAAGGCTGACCCCTGTATTAGTACAAATAATGACCGGTCATGGGGGTTTCGGCCAGTACCTACACCGGTTTAAATGTAAAGACAGTCCAGCATGTGTATGCGACCCGAATGTTGAAGAAACGGTACAACACTTGATACTGGACTGTCCACAGTTTGGAAAACACAGATACGACATACAACAACAAATAGAAATTAAAATATGTGAAGAAACAATACCCGATGTCCTAAAAGATGTACATAGTAGGGATAAGTTTTTAGAGTTCTGTAGCATAATTGTACAAATAGTAAATAAGAGGAATAAGACCTAAGATAAATAATAATAATAAAAAAAAAAAAAAAAAAAAAAAAAAAAAAAAAAAAAAAAAAAAAAAAAAAATAGTACTAAGAAATTAAGTCGAATCTAGATGACACAAATTACTACGGAAAAAGGAATTTAATTAAGAATGTAAATGTAACTATTGTGCTGTAACTGTAAATTGTGATAAAAAAAAAAAAAAAAAAAAAAAAAAAAAAAAAAAAAAAAAAAAAAAAAAAATATATATATATATATGTTAAGATAAAAACTATAAAGAATAAAGAAGATTGATGTCGGTATTATATTAAACTGTATTAATGTGTAACTACCTCCAGTAACCAGATATAATAAGATACAAAAGGTCTCCGACCACCATGTCGGAGGAAACCAGAAAGGGGGAGGGGTTTAGTCCGTAGGCTGCTGGGAGAAATCCCCAGTAGAGTCGGGCATGCCGCCGTGTGTTAGGGCACGGCGGTATACATGAGTATTCCCCTCCTCCTACATACAAAAAAAAAAAAAAAAAAAAAAGCCTATAAACCAAAAAATAATGTCCCAGGCACTGCAGCGTCAGAGTGGTCCCTTCACTCATCTAGTTTGAGTGAACCACTGTAACTGTGTATAAATCATCTCATTACGTAGAAAAGTCAGCTCTAAAAATATCAATAATGGCCATAGCTATTTGAGCTAGGCCCAGAACCTGAATTATAAAAACGGATATGATTTTTTTTTTCATTGGTGATGCTAGTCAGTACCGGACCGCCTTTTAAGGGGCTCCATAATGTGCGAACCTTCACTTTGCCACCGATGATGGACAAAAATCTTCTTTTACAGATATTTTTGCAAAAAAATAACTTTCTCATCTCTCAATCATTTAATCATTTTAAGGACCCAATACCGAAGCCTAAAACCGAACGTGGGGCCAGAAATCTAGAGATAGCAGTTCCGCGTTTTGCTTAAATTCTGTCTAGTCCCAGGTTCTTGATCCTAGGTTCTCTATCGTGGGTTATAGAAAACTATTTATGATTGAAAGAAAAGAAAGACTGTTTTCGCAAAATCGATCCGTAAAAAAGATATGTTTTTTTTAATTCATTGGCGGCGCTATGTAGCACCGGGCCGCGCCTTAAAATGCACTGAAACAAACCTCGCACATTGCACGCGCGCATAAGCTCGGGAAACGATGCCGCACTGATTACTAATTAACTACACGGTTAATTAGAACATAGCGCAGATTACAGTTATGCGTCATGTATATGCGTGTGTAGGTTGCAGCGTGAAATGTACCGCACAGATTATACAGGGTGAAACCTAAATAACAAGGACAACATAAAACTAAACATAAAATGAAACCGACATAATAATGTCAAAGATGTAATAATGATGATGCAGCTTATATACGTCCCACTTTATGTATGGGCTGTGTCACCACGCGTGCCCCCTGCGAGTTGGCGATTTCAAGCGCTGAGCTATGTGAACATATCTGACAGCCAGGTATGCTCAAGATGTTTTCGTTCACACAAAAACATTACACCTGTTTGTCTCTGGGACGTTAAATATTCTATCTTTCTTCTGTTAGAGATTCGAAGGTCAGTCAGGGTGCTTTGCTCAGTCAAATCGCGAGGATTGACTAAGTTAGTTGTATAGTTTTCTACGTTCATCTATGTGGCCGTACTCGAGTAATAAATAGTTCTCTAGCCAACGGCGGTGAATGGCGACGCGAGTCAATAGACTCGCTCAGTCGGATTGATTTGGTGCTAATCAGTTAGACAGGTATGTATCCAGAGAGAGCAGATAGGAGAATTTTCGTTATGCATCATAACTTTTAGCACACTTCTGCTGTCTCTCTAAATCCGCAGCAGAATAATACACTGCATGCACATTAATTAGCAACCACAATTCTGACTAAGGAAAACTATTTCTTATTAAAATTAGTTAAATTAAATTTGGCCGTTTTTGTACGAAGTACAGCTAGTACGATTGCTACATCCGAATTCTACAATGAAATCGTCTAGTTTTAAATCAAATTGACATAAATCAGAAATGTGGATTAGCCGCATCAGGGGCAAAGTGATTTCAAAGTCAGTGAATTCAGGCGCAATAAATGCCGCCATTTATGAACTTCGTAATTATTTAGTCGGCCGACTAATTAAACCTGCTGATGAGTTTTTGACCCAAAAAACTTCCTGGATTGTATCCTGTCGCATTACTTCCAACCATGTCATAAAAGAGCTCTACGAGTTCTTGCTAAGCTTCAAATAAGGGTTAAAATGCAGCACTAAATTAAGTGTTAAGCTGTACTGAATCGGTCTCAACATCGCCTAGGGGTAGAACGTTAGATTGAATTGAAAGCGTTGTACGTTTTGTGTGAGCTTGTATGCCATAGGGGTAGAGTTTCAGTGAGGTAAGTGATTAGCTAGATCTAGGTAATTTCAAGTTAGGTATAAAGGCAAACGTGCAACATACGTGGTCTCATGTTTATAATTATGTGTTGTGTAGAAGTATTTTTTTTATTATTTTATCTTATGTAGACACACTTATCCGTGTGGTGCCGGATTAAGAAAACCGTCACTCCATTACCTCCCGTGGATGTCGTAGAAGGCTACTAAGGAAATACATTATCAGGAGATGGGCAGCGGCGTCTTCCTGAGATTCCAACCCCATACTGCGATCGCCAACCCGCCTGCCAAGCGTGGCGATTATGGCAAGACCCCTCATGGTTATGAAAACCATAAGGGAGGCCTGTATCCTGCAGTGGACGTCAAGGGGCTGATGATGATGATGATGATGATGTAGACTGATCTAAAAATTTAAATGAAAATCCATATTCAATCCGATTTTTCCCTGATCACCATTTAGTCCAATGTTTATTATGAGGATTGGAGGTGGCAAGTGCCGAGAACCTTGGTCTAAAAGGGGAGGCCTTTGCCCTGCAGTGGGATACACATATGATGAAGACTACATAAAAACGTTTAAATGTGCTAAAACAATGTCGGTGGTAGCCTAGTGGGTAGAACAAGAGCGGTGGTAGCCTAGTTGGTAGAACAAGAGCGGTGGTAGCCTAGTTGGTAGAACATTGGAATCGGAAGCGAGACCCAGGTTCGATTCCCAGTGCGGGCATGTACCTATGACTATGTTTTCTAAGTCATGTACATTAAAATTTGTGAAATTATAGTAAACACTACCACTCGCTAACTGTGAAGAAAAACCTGCCTGAGTGTCTGAGCTATTCATGTACCTCAGCGCTTGAAAAAGCCAATCCGCGGTGGGTACGCGTGGTGGTTAAGCCCATACTCTCTCCCTGAGAGTAGGCCTGTACCCTACAGTGGGAAACATATAGGCTGCTTATGTAAATAATGTCATTACAAAAACAACAATGCGAGAGATCTGGGTAACCACAGAACTGAGTAAAACATGGTAAAACTTAACATACTCTTGCCCGGTAGAAGTAGACGGCTTGATCGATTATAGTGTCGACGGAAGTTTGCCCAGACCGGAGGCAAGGTGCGGGGGTGGCAGTTTAACAGGATATTTTCTTTTGATATTAAATCCCACTGGCGATGGGGCGTGCCGATATGGCAAGGGGAATAGTTTTAGAAACTATTTAATTTGTCGCCATTGTTATCCCTGGCTAAACATCTGTTAAATATCTGTTAACGGCTGTCAGCTGACCAAAAGCAAACAGAAAAAACCACTAACAGCAGTTAACAGTTTGTGTACGAGAAACAGGTCTTCATTTTAAGTTTTTAGTGTGAGGTGAGTTAAGTAAACAAACTACTAAGTAGATTGCAATGGTCAGGCAATAACTTTCGATGGATTTGTAACTGTACAAGTTGCGCGCAATTTTAATTTGTTTATGTTATTTTTATGAAATGAGTTGCAGGGTTATGGAATTATGGAATGAAATTATTTATTTCAGACCAAAATCAATTGCTCATGTAAATAGTAAAATAATCCCTTTTAGCTTATTGTGGCACTACCCAATCCACTTTCCTCATTGCCAAAGTTAGCTGGATCAAAACACTTATCAGTATTAAGCTGGCCTTTGTACAAGTTAGGAAATTATTGTGCAATAATGAATTTTCAAAAAAAAATCAATCATACTTTTATTGATATTACAAATGAAAAGTGAGAACGGTCGTAAATAACTTATATCTGTAGTTGGAGACTTCAGGTGGATCAAATAGGTAACGCGCTACGCCGTAGCACTTTCGTAGCTCGTAGCGCTTCGACCTTTACTAGCTCTAACAGAAAAAGGTTATTTCTTAGACCCTCCTTTTCTTTCACGTGAGACTTGCCTCTAGTACGTGTGGCAAGTACAACAATGATGTCAAATGTTGAACGTTATCTAGTCTTGGTAAAGTATTCTGCAGAGCCAAATTCTCAATGCTACGCGCTATAAAATCACGAGTTTACATCTGTATTTGGACCGTGTTACACAGAAATATTCCAACTCACAATAAGAAACTTTCGAGAACATTGTTTATTCCATGTGACGTTTTATAGCTGTATTCCTACGAATAAAAAAACCATAGAACTATTTCTCCCTATAAAATTCACACTCAAAAACGCCCCCGATCCTCTCGATTAGTCTTTACCAATGAAATGAGCGCAGGATGTGCTGCATAGTAAATCACTATGTGATTGGTTCATTCTGTTGGTTCATTCTGTGATTCGTTCATTCTGTAAATCTTGCATGGCAATAAATCATTGTTCTTCTTCTTCTTCTTCTTCTTCTTCTTCTTCTTGCGTGACGTGAACGTTGATTCGGCGATGGTAATTGACTGATTGGTTTTATACAAAAACGTCAAACCAATGACTTCATTGATGTATAACCCGTCGAAATATCAAGGTAATAACAGTATGTTACCGTATATACTCAACCAACTACCAAAAACTTTAGTAGGTCATCTTGGTTCTCTAAAACCAAATCAAATTAAAGTCCTGGGAAAGAAACGTTTTATTGAATAATACTATTATTAATAATGATCATTTTCTTATTAAAAATCGTATTATTGTCTCATGTATATGTAACTAGGTATTATAAGTATGTTAAAAAGTAACCATAAAATGTTTATAAAAGCGGCTCAGGCTTCACGCAAAAACCTAATAAGGTTTAAGTGATGCCTTTTGAAATGTAAATTTTAACTGTGTATTACCAATAAAACCTTTAAACAAACAAACAAAGGTACCTCGTAAGATGGCGGTCTGACGGTGGAAGGTGCATAGATATTTTGTCGGGCAGTACTGAACTTGCTCCGATTGGTAACACAATTGACAAGCTCCGCCCGCAATCCCATAATTGGGTATTTGACAAAATATCAAATGACTTTTAAAACGGAATTTTGTATGAAAATACTGGATTATGACGTCACATTTCAGAGCACTCTTTTTATGTTTTATCTATTTAAAAATTGTAATAACTAGTAATTGACTAAAAGAGATACATTTTCCGAGATATTTTGTAATTTTTATTTTAATCGAGCATATGAAATAATTTATTGTTGATCGTGTCAAATACTGAATAGAACGTGGGGTCATTTTTAGCGCCAGTTAGACATGCATGTTTTTAACTATCACTGCTGTATTCACTTTAATACCTATTAAAAACATCTCAGTAATTACGGTCCTTTTGCTTATTAAAGCCGGATACAATTTTCAAGGACGAGAGCCATGTCAGGCGTGGAAGCGAGAGTCATCATTTAAGTTCATAAAAGTGGATTCAGTTTCTAAAAAAACTCGAGATACTTAGGGCCGGCCTTAGTGCCAATTTCACAGTTTATATTAAACGGTGTTTCGTTACTAAGTTGAGCTTAAAACAAAAAATCATCATCATCATCACCATCGTCAGCCATTTGATACCCACTACAAGACATAGGCCTCCTTCGTGGTTTTCATAACCATGAGGGGTTTTGCCATAACCGCCACGCTTGGCAGGCGGATTGGCGATCGCAGTATGCCTTTGGAATCTCAGGAAGACGCTCCTGCCCGTCTCCTGGTAATGTATTTCCTTAGTCACCTTTAACGACATCCACGGAAGAAAATGGAGTGACGCTATTCTTAATCCGGCGAAAAATAAGGCTGTCAACTCTAATCCACCAATCTAATCTACCAAATCTAATCTAGTAAATGGTGCTCAACTTCGGAGGTAAGACAGGAACTTAGTCTTTTGACCTTTCAGCTTAGACTCCAGTGTAAATAAGTAAGTTCATTCATTTTCAGACCTATTTCAATGAATATTTTTCTCTTTTCAAAACCAATTGAACTCCCAGAGGTACGTATAAATTAGTATACGCATACAAAGGTAAACACAGGTTTTAACCTTTTTTAGGGAGCAGGGTACCACTGCCTTAGTGATAAGGTCACTGTAAAATGTTTCTTGAATAAATTATCTTATCTTATCTTAAATTATCTTATCTTAACACTATCTTCAAGCTTGTATGTTAATAGCATGTAACATTTATGCTTCTCTAGACGAGAACTATGAGAGGTCATTATTTACAGTGCATAGTTGTTGCACTTAGTTTAAAGAAACTATGACTACAATTTTGAATAGATTGAAACTTTAACGTAAATTAAGCTAAATATTTTGTCATGGTTTTAATTAGAGTTTTACATATGTATCAGTCAAGTTATTATATAGTTGTAAATATTTTTTACCATTTCTTAAATATTGTAACAGTAGACGTCACTTTTCGTTTCTTTAAATCTGAGAAGGTAACAACCAAACATACTTCAAAATCTATGTTATAATATAACCTAACGCCTCATTTATTTGACGGTCCACTCATACACTTGACATCACAGACTAAAAAAACTTTGTCATTTCGCTTATATCGCGATTTATCTGATAAAAACTTGGCTCTGGCATTCACCCTCGGCTATGTTCAAATAGCAAGGAGTTAAGCTACGTGAAGACGGCAGAAATATATCAAACGCGCAATATTTTTTCCAAAAGAATCAAGACAATGTAACTTATTACGTAGCAGTCTATCAGCAAGGCTAGATGCCCGTCGATCTGGCAGACAGATTGGATGATAATGCCTCATACTCGCAGAGGCGGAGGCCTCCAAATTAAATCTACAAACTGATTTCCACGCTCCAAAGGCGAGCTAAGCCTTTCAAATGGTGGCAAAAACAGGCTTCCTCTCTTTCGAGACTAGCCAGTAAGTGGCAGGAGAGCAGTGGACGAGATTGGTCACGGTGAAAAGGAACAATGGAGAGTTTTCTTACCTTCTCATTCCTTTATTCATTATTAACTTTATTTTCCAAGAAATTATACACAAAAGCGAGAGCAGTGGTAGCTAGTCGGTAGAACATTGGACTCCGAAGCGAGAGACCCAGGTTTGAGTCCCAGTGCGGGTATGTACCTATGACTTTGTTTTGTAAGTTATGTACATTTTTGAGGTTAAAGTAGCAATGCCTCTCGCTAAAAGGAAAACATCGTGAGGAAACCTGAGTGCCTGAGCTATTCACATACCTCCGCGCTTGAAATCGCCAATCTGCAGTGGGCAGCTCTCTCAGAGCTCTCTCTGAGAGAAGGCTTGTGCCCTACAGTGGGGCGTATATAGGCTGCTTATGATACACAAAAATAGCTTGTAACTGATTGATCCGAATAGCATTGTGTCATACTTTTCTGGACAGCACTGGCTACTACACCGTGAGAATTTGTTTTTTTAGATGTGATCGATGTAATTTTTAAAGGAGACTTATTTAAAGGTTATTTAAAAATAATAGAAACTATAATTGAAATAATGACTCGTGTGAAAAAATGTTATGCTGACGCAATTATTCCTTTTTATTTTAGAAAATACCCTATAATACATTCCGACCGATATACATACATATTATATATTCCGATATACAATCATCATCATTCAGCTTCAAGAAGTCCACTGCTCGACATAGGCCTCCTCCATGGATTTCCAAAAAGACCGGTTGGAAGCGGCCTGCATCCAGCGCCTTCCTGCCACTTGGATTAGGTCATCTGTCCATCTTGTGGCTGGCCGTCCTACGCTGCGCTTGCCGATATGTGGTCTCCATTCGAGAATCGGCATGCACATATCTAGTGTTTATTAGCTTAAGCAGCCTATATACGTCCCACTGTAGAGCACAGGCCTCATCCAAGTGGCAGGAAGGCGCTGGATGCAGGCCGCTTCCAACCGGTCTTTTTGGAAATCGATGGAGGAGGCCTATGTCCAGCAGTGGACGTCTTGTGGCTGAATGATGATCATGATGTGCGTGCCGGTTCAATTTACTTCGATGGGGGTGTGAGTATGAAAATCGTAGTTATACATATAATTGCTCTACTCGCGATTATTTACTAACTTGTGTATGAACGTCGCGAGTCTTAATGAAATAATGTCAAACACGTCTTGATTCAACAATATTGAAACAAGTTGCTCTCAATGGTGCACCGAATTATTTCGCTGTGGCGTGAAAACCGCCCGGAAAAGTGAAAACTGGAAAATAACCGATTGTGACATGTGAATGCAGTGAATAAATGACTATGTTAGTAATTGTAAACAAATGTTGCCAATTGCAAATGTCGTATTTAAATAAGTACGAATGATTTTGTTCTACGCACGAGTGAACAACGGCGGAATTTCAATTTTGAAAAATGGGCTACCTGTAAGTATTGTCTTATAATACTCTTTTTTATGTTTTTTTTTATCGTTTTGTTTATGTTTGGAGTATTGTGCCGTTAAATAAATTGTTTCTCTCTCTCTCTCTCTCACGCTCTCTCTCCTAAAGTGAAGTTAAGCACGAGGAAACATCGATTAATTGACTAATTGAATTCCTATTAATTCTAGTCAAATGACGCAGTATGCATTAAACACCGATTCATTCTAGTTTCCATAAAACCATCGTCAAAATGTTCTTCCGTTAAATTGTAAATGTAATTGCGTCATTGTTATTCCGTATAAGCGAATTGTTGGTAAAGCTAGAGTCTCGTACCCAGATTTATTCTTTCCTTTCTCTGAAGGGAGCTGTGGGTTTGCTAGTACCGTGCTTTTCAAATGTTCGCGGATGAAGGAGGCTTTATATGCAGCCAGCGTCGTGTGCAAGATCATGTTTAGGTGCACGTATTGAATGCACAAGCGTTTATGAACGAGTATTGCTATTGCCAATAAGTTTGTTGGAAATTGTTGTTTGTGCCGACTGTATATTAAGCACAGTACCTGGATGACCGAGCTTTGCTCGGTTTTTTTTGGTTAATCGTGTTTTTTGGAAATTATGTTTAGATACGATGAAGAAAAGGGGACCGCATTAGAGACGGGCTCGAACCGGTGTTGTCGACGCCATCATAGAGGTTCTCATTGATAGGTTTCATTGTATATATTGACATTCTTCTTTTTCGGTTTTGTTCTTCTTTTTCCTAATGACATTACATTTTTCTCCTTGCAAAACCTGAAAATTGAGCTCTTATTTCACGCGCAGCTTAAAATAATAAACTGAACGTAATATGAATACAGTCCACTCAAACACCATCTAGACGCCCTAACCAGGTGTCTTCTGGTTTCAGGACCGCCCGATTTCCCACCAGCTATTACAACCTTGTGGCGAAATTTACCTGCGTACGCTACTGACATATTAGCAGTTTTTCATTGCCTAAAACAGGGTAAAAATGACTTTTTCTAAAAATGAAATCTAGCTAGATCGATTTATCGTCTCCGAAACCCTCTGCATGCTAAATTTAATGAAAATCTTTGGAACGAGCAATATATATATATATATATATTATATTATATTACTCGTTGCACGAATTGCTCGGTTAAAGGTATTATAATATATAATAATATATAAAAGGAAATTTAAAAGTATTGACGCATTTTTATTCATTGAAAAACTTAAACGTGTCATTGGGTACATTTTCAATAAATACTTACAATTTAATATGGCATCGACAAATGATTAACTTACTTGCTCGTACCTATTTCTTACATTATTTTTATTTATACTACGTGTTATTGAATAACGAAAAACTGCGAACCTTTTCCTCAGTATCAATAACCACTTCCCTTTTTAGGGTTCCGTAGTCAACCCTTATAGTTTTATGTCCGTCCGTCTGTCTCTCTGTCCGTCTTTTTATCCGCGGTCTAGCACCAGAGACGATAAGTAGGTACTAGAGAGCTGAAATTTGGAATAGATGTATGACAAACTTCAGCCGTTTTGTCAGCGTAATGAATATAATTAAGACGGTAAAGTAAAATTTTGGAAAAATTTTTTTTTAGGGTATCTCCCCTACACTAAACTTCTACACCATGGTGTGGGATATTACTGGATTGGTCGTTTAAAATATTTTGTGTAGGATTTTTTTCATTTACGGTTCCGTTTACGAAATATTAAGCTTTAAAGCGAAATTTATTGTCAGAGTAAGGCGTCCCCCCGGTTCTCTCCTAGCTAAAGGGTTTATTGTAGAAACGTAAAAAATAATCAGAGCAGTAGAACATATAATGCACTTAAAAGGAAAACTATCACGGCTAAGTAGGCTTAACAAGTTAAAGAGCAATAGGCGACCAACTTATAAAAGGAAAACTTCGTACAAAATCCATTGAAAATTACTTTGATGAAGCTGTTAGTTCAGTAAAGCAGATAAAAACCCTTCTTTTTACGGAACACTTGGCCGGTTTTTTCACACAATCTTAAATTTTGGCGCGTTCATAATTTTTTTTGTGATTTCATAATAAAAGTTTTTTGTATTGATGAGTGGAATAACTCCCATAAATTTCACTGGATCTTTTTGCAACATACTGTAAGTGTCCTTTAAATACAAGTAGTATGCTAGATTTTTTTACCTCTAATACTTATATTTGTTTTGCCGATAACGATTTGCTGAATTGTGACAATTAAGAGAACAATGAAGGCGACAATTTCAAGGACTACAGTAAGTGGAGACGAGAGTCGAGGCTTCAAGACATTTGGAAGAATATCTTAGAAGAGGCCAAGACTTACAAAGGGTTGCGAAGCGTCACAGGAAGTCAGTAAGAAGTTTACTCTTGACAGATGAGGGACGAAGACGTCACACATAAACCCTTCCAAATCTTTGAAGAAAAAGGTTTTTCTTTACGATCAAATGTTAACGGACGGTTCAGCCGTTTATAGGCAGGCTCCGCATAAAGGCAAAGTCAGTGGAGCCTGAACGATCCCTCATGTAAACATTGTTCGGTGGGCGGCAGTCCGAATAAACAACCTTTGATTTCCGCATCTTCATCTGCTGATTCGAGAATGCTCTAAAACATTTATACGCACTCTATGACCAAACCCTTCCTGTGACTTAATAGGCATTCGTGTATGCTGCTATGCTATTTTTCACTAGACTTAAATCCTTCTTTAATGCCCGACAAATGACTTTGACTTCGCATCGACGTATACGGAGTCCCCTCCTGGCGGGGAACGCGGGATATGACAAGGAATTTTTCCGGCTTTTTAGTTTACTCAAAGTATCACATAATCCATGTGGCGCCGGATTAAGAATACCGTCACTCCATTTCCCCCCGTGGATGTCGTAGAAGGCGATTAAGGAAATAAATTACCAAGACACGGGCAGCAGCGTCTTCCTGAGATTCCAACCACATACTGCGATCGCCAACCCGCCTGCCAAGCGTGGCGATTATGGCAAAACCCCCTCATGGTTATGAAAACCATGAGTGAGGCCTATGTCCTCAGTGGACGTCAAATGGCTGATGATGATGATGATCACATAATTATAAACTAATTTAGTCCAACGTGTACATCTAGATACTAAACTGCGCGGATCTTTGTTGAAGCTATCTGCCGGGCATTATGCCACCTAAATCCTCCAGCCTAACCTAACGTAAAGGTCCTATTCGATAGATGTACGTTAACTCAACATAGTAAATCAATCCATCTTTTAATCATCGTGAACCCATCGACAAATTGCTGTACGCGATTTAGGATAAGTTAATCTATTAAACGATGTTACATCTAAAATGTCGGCGAAAAAATATTATTTAACGCATGGGGAAACGTTCTGAAAAAATCTCGCCCCGATGAGGGGTAAGCTTTATAAACAATAAATAAATAAATAAAAGAGGCCCACTGCTGCGTATAGGTGGGCATAGGCCTATTCAGCGTCACGCTAACCTCGGGGAGGTGCCCGTATGCTATGTCGGGGCGTGGGACCAAAATAGAAAACGGGCCTAAATTAGAGGAGGATTTTCGTGTGGAGATCACGAACTGGCAAATGCAGCGTAGGACGCCCACCAGCTGGACCGAAGATCTGAGGCAGATTGCTGGCAGCGGCTGAATGAGGGAGGAGGACAGAAGGTAGTGCCGTGCCTTGGGGGAGGACCATGTCCAGCAACAGACGAATACAGGCTGATTGATTTAAGAGGAAGAGGCGTTGCAAAGGTAGCTGTGGGTGAAGTGAAGCACTCTATAACTGAGTGGTCTCAGGCGGTGAAGCTGTCGTGTCAGGTCTTTTATAGTCAAAAGGTAAGTTGTGGTTGTGCAACCATCCTCAGCTTAGAATTATCAGAGGATACTTGGGGTGACTTGCCCCAAGTCACTGGATAAATAAGAAAATCGAAGATATAAAAATCTCGTGTCAGAGTGTTTGTTATCGAACTCATCCGAAACGGCTTCACCGATGTTTATGAATTTTTTTGTGTATATTTGATAGGTGTGAGAATAGGTCGTTGGCTAATTAATATCGCAAAATAACGTTTGCCCGGTCAGCAAGTAGATAAATACTGATCCAGGGATGTACGAATAAATAGCTGGCTGACAAGGTTATCAGTCATACAATATATCTATGAATAACTCTGCAAATGTCATTCTGCAGGTAGTTTTTGTACCTACTTATTCACTAGATAAAACTTTATCATCATCAGCCTATTCTTGGCAACTGCTTTACATAGGCCTCTCCTATTGCACGCCACTGAGCACGGTCCTCGGCTACTCTCATCCAGCTCTTGCCAGCCGCCCTGCGAAGATCATCGCTCCACCGAGTCTGAGGACGTCCTACACTACGTTTACCGATCCGCGGTCTCCACTCAAGAACTCGTCTACCCCATCGTTATCAGTTCTTTGGATGATGTGGCCGGCCCACCGCTACTTCAGCATGCTAATTCGGTGGGCTATGTCGGTGACTTTGGTTCTCTGTCGGATTACCTCGTTTCGAATTCGATCTTTCAGAGAAACCCCGAGCACAGCCCTTTCCATAGCACGCTGAGCGACTTTAAATTTGTGGACCAGCCCCACCGTGAGTGTCCACGTTTCGGCACCATCGGGTAGGACGCACTGATTGAAGACTTTCGTCTTGAGACTCTGTGGGATTGGCGATGTGAAGACTCGACGTAGCTTCCCATACGCTGCCCAGCCCAGCTGTATTCTTCTATTGGCCTCTTTTTCGAAGTTGTTTTTACCCAACTACATGGTTTGCCCGAGGTAAAGATACTCCTTAACAACCTCGAGAATACTGCCTTGAACTGCAATTGGCTCCGGACTTACGTTTTCATTGAACATAACCTTGGTTTTATCCAAGTTCATCCGGAGACTAATGCGTTGGGAAGAATCAGCTAGGCCACTCGACATATGTTGTAGTTGTAGTGTCACCTGCAAATCGCAAGTGTGAAAAATACTCACCGTTTATGTCAATGCCGCACCCCTTCCAGTCCAGCGTATCCAGAGGAACATATCCTCCAATGCATTTGAGAACAATTTGAGGGAAATAACATCCCCTTGTCTCACACCAAGATGTATGGGTGTCGTAGCCATATCGTAGATTGTGCCATATCATGATATGGTTAGCCATATCACGAAATGTGTCCTTTTCATGAAAAGGCCAAGTCAAACTGGCCGTATCGTTTAAGCATCAACGTTTGACGATATGGCAATCTACGTTTTGCCATATCATAATGTAGGGTACCCACGACTTTTCCATGCACCAACCTGATTTAAGTTTGATATATTTACTGCATTGAGCTGAATAACAGATTGAAGATGCCTAACGTATTTAGTGTTTTGGTGCATTTGAACCTTATAGGTTGAATAAAATACCAATAAAAGAAGCAACAGTTTATATTTTATCACTCGTAAAATACAATGCGGTACAATGATTACAACAAAATGAGATTGCTGCCCTACTTTCCTCATTTTGCACAGTCATCATCATCATCATCATCAGCCTATGCTTGTCCACTGCTGGACATAGGCCTCTCCTATAGCACGCCACTGAGCACGGTCCTCGGCTACTCTCATCCAGCTTTTGCCAGCCGCCCTGCGAAGATCATCGCTGCACCGAGTCTGAGGACGTCCCACACTACGTTTACCGATCCGCGGTCTCCACTCGAGAACTCGTCTACCCCATCGGTTATCAGTTCTTCGGATAATATGGCCGGCCCACTGCCACTTCAGCATGCTAATTCGGTGGGCTATATCGGTGACTTTGGTTCTCTGTCGGATCACCTCGTTTCGAATTCGATCTTTCAGAGAAACCCCGAGCATAGCCCTTTCCATAGCACGCTGAGCGACTTTAAATTTGTGGACCAGCCCCACCGTGAGTGTCCACGTTTCGGCACCATTATGTCATTACGGGTAGGACGCACTGGTTGAAGACTTTCGTCTTGAGACTCTGTGGGATTGGCGATGTGAAGACTCGACGTAGTTTCCCATTCGCTGCCCAGCCCAGCTGTATTCTTCTATTGGCCTCTTTCTCGAAGTTGTTTTTACCTAACTGCATGGTTTGCCCAAGGTACACATACTCCTTAACAACTTCGAGAATACTGCCTTGAACTGCAACCGGACTTGCGTGTTCATTGAATTACGATTGACATACGATTTTGCACAGTATTTACGGGAATATTGCCGTCACTAGAAATATTTTCTGTCGCCTCCATGGTAGAAATATACAACAAACTAACATCAGCGCCTCTAACGGTGGTAATGGAAGTATTTTACGATATGGCCGCTAACGTTTGGCCGCATCATGAAATAGTCATGCATTTCGCTATTAAAATCGTCAAACGTCGGTCGCTCATTGATCTGGCTAAGCCATTTCATGATACGGCCAGTTTGACTTGGCCTTTTCATGAAAAGGACACATTTCGTGATATGGCTAACCACATCATGATATGGCACAATCTACGATATGGCTACGACCTGGGGATAGGCTCAGACTACCGGTTCTGGATTTGGACGGCTATAGAAGCGGCGTCGTACAGACCTCTCAACACTTGTATGTATCGCCAGTCGACTTGGCATCGCTGCAAAGATTCCAGAACAGACCAGGTCTCGACCGAGTCAAAGGCCTTTTCATAGTCCACAAACGCTAAACACAAGGGCCGATTATACTCTTTGGTCTTCTGTATAATCTGCCGCACTGTGTGAATGTGGTCTATGGTGCCGTAACCCGATCGAAAACCGGCCTGCTCAGGTGGCTGAAAGTCATCAAGTCTTCTCGCAAGACGGTTCACGATGATTCTTGAAAACAGCTTGTAGAAGTGGCTCAAGAGTGCAATGGGTCGGTAGTTCTTCAGGAGATAGAACTAAAGGAGATAAAAGTTATCCCTGGATAAACAGATCGATAAGTAATATTATCGGAGAGCGTAAAAAGGTTTGCTGGAAAGTAATGCTTCTTGCATTAAGCACGACCTTGTACATTTGCATAGTAAAATGGTGTGATAAAGTATTAAAATTATATATACCTACTGACTGCCTCGATGTTTTAGCGGTATCACATCTGATTACCGTGCTGGAGGTCGTGTGTTCGATTCCCACTGGATGCCGCCGTATATGCTGGATACGCAAATGGCCTCAGTCTGGGTGTATGTCTATATTTGTGATGTCCTTACCTGGTTACCATAGCACAGAGTATTCTAGTATGGGACCAGGACAAGTGATTGTATCGTATGGAAGCTATGTATATTATATACGTAGAGCCGGCCTCATGCAAGTACTTACTGAAGCGTAATATCCTCTTTAATTTCACAGTAACAGGAAATTGAACTTTAATTTATTTCACCCTGTTGTTCTTTGCAACTGTTTCGCCAAACTTCGCCGTCCGAAAGCTTATATACAGAAAAGAAAGACACAGAAGTTTCTAGAATTGTATAACGTCCGACCAATAACTTGACTTGGCGGACGACACGGGATGTGACTTAGGGCGACTTGCGCCAATTCACTGAACAAGTAAGTAAATAGATAGAGAGTTAGAGTTACCTCCGACGCGGTTTAAAAAATGTGTTAAGCATATTCAGTGCAAAGAAAACTTACTGTAAAATCATGCATAAGCAGCCTATATACGCCCCACTGCAGGGCGCAGGCCTTCTCTCAGAGAAAGAGTAACATTTAGGATTATTAATTTGATGCAGAGGATGTCCCTCGCTGTGCAGCGGGATAAACCTGCCAACGTTATGGGAACATTTGGCTCGACACTTAGTTATTGTTTGTTTTCTTGTATATATAACCACGTACAGCGATCGCCAACCCGCCTGCCAAGCGTGGCGATTATAGCAAAACCCCCTCATGGTTATGAAAACCATGAGGGAGGTCTATGTCGTGCAATGGGCGTCAAATGGGTGATGATGAAGTAGGATTATTGCTTTGGACTAAACGTTTGTGGATGTATTTTGTAAGCTTGTGTAAGATAATGCTCTGAATTTCACCGTGTATAATAAAAGGAATATTAAACAGACAAACATGTTTGGTACTAAACAGTAGATTAATATTAAAGGGTATTTATAGGACGATTGTATATAGTGTTCAACACATTCATGAGTAATAATTAAAATCTTTTTGATTATTACTTATGAATGTTCAACACATTCATGAGTAATAATCGAAAAGTTGAAATCTCTGTCAATTAAGTTTAAAAGTGTTTAGAAAATAATAAATGTGGAGCTTCTTTGTTATTATAGCTTCTTCTCCAAATCTAATATATAAAAATCTCGTGTTCTACATATATAGTGTTTTTTATCAAACTCATCTGAAACGGCTTCACCGATTTTTATTATTTTTTTGTAGGCTAATAATTGTGGCAAAACAACGTTTGTCGCCTCAGCTAGTAATCTATAAATTGTGAAAGTAACAACTTTGACATTCTCCGTTTCCTTCCGTGGATGTCGTAGAAGGTATCAATTACCAGGAGACGGGCAGCAGCGTTATCCTGAGATTCCAAGCGCATACTGCGATCGCCAACCCGCCTGCCAAGCGTGGCGATTATGGCAAAACCCCTCATGATTGTGAAAACCACGAAGGAGGCCTATATTCAAGGAAAAGTCGTAACCATAGATTAAATAAACTGCCTGTTAGGAATGCTTTAGAGGAATCGTATTTTTATAAAAAAAAAGCCGTTTGTTTTTATAATGAATAAAAATATTTATGGTCTAGCCGTTAAGGCGCTTAGCTACCAAAACAGAGGTCGTGGGTTCGATTCCCACTGGGGCCCGCCGTACTGGCATCAGTCTGGGTGTATTTTCATGTTAGTGACTTCCTTGCCTGGTTACAGAGTGTCCTAGTTTGGGACCAGGTCAAGTGATTGCATTGTGTGGAAGTTATTATTAGTCCTTAACATTAGTTATTTGAATTGAATTGATAAATACGTATCCTGGGATAATAAACAAATAAATACCTTATTGACCGGATTGTCAGCCACACAATTTATCTATGGATAGCTCTGAAAATGTCATGGTGGAAGAGGGTTTTGGACTTATTCACTGGATAGAGCTTACACTTTGATAAATAATTGAGTGAGGTACTTGTACTAACTAATTTATTATAGATTCTGAGAAAAGATTGTCGGTGTTTTTTTGCTTTGTCATTTTCTCCCCTACAACTCGACCCGAAGTCAGCGTATAACATTGTACATGCATTGTACATTGACATTCAACAAACAGAATGTGAATTCTTTACGTTAGTTGGTAGTTTTGGTGCGGGTGGGCCTTAGAATTATTCGGACTTTAGTCAAATTATCAAATAATAAAAAAAAAAATTACTCTTACGATCGCACACTCATCCCGACTGCGCGGATTTTTGTTCAAGTTATCTGCCGGGCATTATACTATTACACTTATCATACTATGGTAAAGTGGGTACTTTGGGCTGAAGAGCACTAGCGTTGAGTGGCGGTGACTTACCATGAGGTCAATTGCATTATGAAAATGTGCTGAAGCTCGCGCTCTTAAGGACCAAACAAACTAAAATAAACCTTAAATACTTTTGAGGTTAGAGACTACAATACTACCGCAAAAAAGCCCGGCCACGACAGCCGACGAGCATGTCAAGGTAAACGGCTTTTGTGTGGTAGTCTCTAACTCGGTAAATTTTACATTGAAATTGTGCCACCCTGTAACGGTGCAAATCTTCTCACACCATTTCTATTCTTTTCTCTCATTCTGTCCATCATCTTAAACTCAACAATTAAAACTTACTTCACCCATTCTAGATTTCTTTCGGATCATTATTACTACCTACTTCACCCTTTGACTACGGATTACCGCTGACAATTATCTACTTGTGAATTGCTTATTTTTCTATTTTATTTTGTTTTGATCGAAGTTTTCTGTATACCACTCTTTATCTACAGTTTTCCGAAATAAAACCACAGTTATGGAAGTTCTAAATTTTTCTGTTGTATCAAGAACCCTTTAGCTATACCGAACCTCGTTTTAACCCGCGCTTCGCCGGCTTGTTGTAACTTGGATAGACATATATTAATTGTGCTCCGCCTAGATAGGTACCGTATGTAGAGATTTATCAGCTACCTTCAACCCTTATACTTCTAAGTATGTACTTCGTATTTAATTTTGTTGCAGTTTTCCGTAGCGTAGAGCACGTTACGGAGCGTGCAACCTACGCATACCTACCTGATGTTCTGTTGAAAATGTCTGATTATTCGATTTCCGTCCGGCGTTTATTCTGAAAGTACTTAAAATTTTAAGCTTCTTGAGCTTGCTCCCTGCGTCTCCTTATTTAAGAGTGAGTGCACATTGAAGAGTTTTTGATTGATCCGACAGTGTACGCCGAGCCTAACGCAGTCTCGCCGGAGTGGATTGGCTTTTAATTGAGTTTGGCTAAAATTACCGACGTAATTATGACTGCGCAGGCTTTCTCTGTTGTCTTGCTCGTAGCGCCTTTGTGAGGTTTAAACAATAAGTAGAAGCCCCATGAATGCTTTTAGAGCTAATGTAGTTTCGGATCAATTGATAGGTGATTGCGTCAGCAACATTAGAGACATAAATATACATACATACATAATCTCACGCCTGTATCCCACAAGGGTAGGCAGAGACCAGGGACTGCCACATGCCACGATCCTGACCTCATCCTGATAGATCACTTTCGCTTGCTCAACATTCATTCGCCGTTACATGCACGCACGGCGGTTTCGGGTACTTTTTATCTTGCCCTTTGCTAATACATCCCCTATTTGGTCGAAGTATGTCTACCTGGGTCGTCCCTTACCGGCCCTTCCACCCACATTCACTGGATATATTTGTTTCGTCAATCTTTCTTCCTTCATCCTCTCCACATGTCCAAACTAACGCAACATTCCTTTCTCAATTTTAGTCACCACACCCTCTTTCAGTCCACAACGTTCTCTAATCAAACTATTGCTTATCCTGTCATTCAACATAGCACCAGATATACACTTGGGTATACTTCATCATTCAGCCACAAGAAGTCCACTGCTGGACATAGGCCTCCTCCATGGATTTCCAAAAAGACCGGTTGGAAGCGGCCTGCATCCAGCGCCTTCCTGCCACTTGGATGAGGTCGTCTGTCCATCTTGTGGATGGTCGTCCTACGCTGCGCTTGCCGATATTGTGGTCTCCATTCGAGAACTTTTCGGCCATTAGGTATACTTACACTTATATAAATACAATTTATACAGTTTTGTCGCGGTGAGTTTCCGTTGCTGCAAGAGGCAGCTGACTCAGCATTTTGCTGAGGGTATGGGCCCCCAGCGCTGGTTTTTAGAAACTCTATTCTAAGCCTCTGCCTCGAATGATCTCACGCTTGAGAGATACTTATCATTTAGTTACTACATTTATCATTTGTGGACGTACAAGCTCATTGAAAGTGAACTCTCCATAAAATTAAGATAATAAAGACATTATCAGTCACCGATAACGCTATCAATTGTCACTACTTCCAATACGCTACAAAAATTTAGTAAATAAATAAATAACTTCCACACAACACAGTCACAATCAAATTAAAAAATCCCTACAATCCTCATACAATCTCGAAACTTGACGCGATCAATTTGTAGTATAGGTATAAAAGGAAAAAACAATTCTTAACCTCCTCAGTGGTTGGTTTTCAATTGTTATTTTCAAGGTCAGGACTAAGGAGGTTAATTATAAATTTTGGCTTATTCAAAGTGGTTTAGTTATGTATCGATACTTAAATAAAATATTGTTCGATGACACCTTGGTAAGTAAAGTAAAATACGATTTCAGGCGTTCAGCGTTTCGCTTTAATGGAAACAAATCATCATCATCAACCCATTATGTCCCCACCGAGGGGCACGGGTCTCTTCCCTGAGGAAGGTATAGGCCATACTCCACCACGGGGGCCAAGTCCGGATTGGTGGAGGCTTGTAGACTAGTGGCTCGTCTACTGTCAGAAGTTGTCAAGCCGCCCTAAGGCCTCTGACTTGGCTTAACGACTGCCATCTATCGACGGCAGCCGGCACCAACAGCTTAACGTGCCTTGCGAAGCACGGAACCGCTCGGAAAAATGCCACTAGCGTTAGGCATAGACGGCGACCCATCCATGCACTGAACGCGCCCTGTGTTGCTTAACCTTCGTGATCGTTTAAGATCACTCAGGCAGCCGGGGCTACGAGCGATTATGAAATCGAATGGAAACAAATACGCAACCAAATATCCAACGAACCTCAGCGACGTCAATTCAAATTGTTAAATAAACTGAAGCACTTGTTCCAAATTGCTTTACAACGCAAGATAAACAAAAGATTAATTACACTCCAAACCAAAGGATCGTAGGCGAAACGGGATTCACGAGAGAAAATCCGGCCCAAACTTGGTACCTATTGTAATAAATATGTCATAATTGGAAGATCGCGTGCCTTGGGGCCATGTCTCCGTGTTATTGAGCTTGTATACAGCGTCTCTTACCACTTTGTGAGGTGCTAACAACCTTTCGCCATGAAATAAATGTTTATTAGGTAATCGGGTGTTTGTTTCGTAACAAAGTCGTCGAAAAGCATTGAAGTAGGTACTTTTTAGGGGTCCGTATCTGAAGGGTGCCAATGGGACCTTGTTACTATGCCTACGACGTTTTTTGGTCTGTCCTCTCAAGGTTTTTTTTTCTCTTGAAGCGTAATTGGTAGCGAGTTGAATAACAAACAAAAAAAGAATTAAAAAGTAAGTAGTGGTAAAAGTGAATGCCGTAAAAATTAAAAACTTGGTATTATTAAAATGCAGTCCGTAAAGTGTGTGTACTAAAGAATAAACAATAACTGATAATAACCGGCCAAGCGTCACTCGGGCTCCCGAAAAGGGTCCCGAACTGAATGCATAATATAATATTATATTATGTGGGCCGGTAAGGGACGACCCAGACGGACATACTTCGACCAAATAGGATCCCCTATTAGCAAAGGGCAAGATAAAAAGTGCCCGAAACCGCCGTGCGTGCATGCAACGACTAATGAATGTTGAGGAAGCGAAAGAGATCTATCAGGATCGTAGCAAGTGGCAGTCCCTGGTCTCTGCCTACCCCTCTGGGATACAGGCGTGAGTTTATGTTATGTTATGTTTTTATGTGGTGGTAGGTACGAGACCCGCGGTGCCCGATTCCCAGTCGCACTTGGCCGGTTTTTGCAAGAGCATCTTGCATGACTTCCCATACAAGAAATAGTGTTGTATTTTCAAGTACCTACGTATGTTACTCAGTTTCTTTATTCCATCATAAAATTTTAAAACCAATTACAAGTGTGTTGTTCAAAAATCTTAAAACGACTAAGAAGTATGTTATTAGAATCCTTATATCATCCGAGTACTGAAACTGACGATCTGTTTTTTTTTATTAGATTTATTAAATTTTTATCAAGGACCCGCGGTCCTTGATTCATGTGACAAAATAGGTTGCAAATTTTGCTGTAGAGTAGCCATCTTCAAGGAATATATCGAATAGACTGCTTCTTCCTCTTCTTTTTCTTGGTACCTAGTTATGCTCTTGACAGAGCAGTCGTAGTTCTCATGGAGACGTTAAGTCCACTGTGGCCAGGCAGCTGCATGAATGTACCTGAACAGCATCAAACCGAGAGGAATGGTGTGACATCGTGAGGCACACAGATCAGTTAAGATAAACCATTACCCTGTATAGAAATAACGCTACTTTTCCGGGTCCACAACGTGCTAAAAGGCACATCATAAGTTGTGTAAGTGTAGGTGTAGCATTGTAGGTGTAAGTAGACCTGCAGTGGTAATCCCATTATCTGGCCAGACTCTATATTTACGGCAATGTACGTAAACTTGACAATTTGCCAGCGATCCTACCAGCGTACACTAGGGGGTGCATTGGTACACAGGAAAAAGTGCTCAATGTACACACTACCTGACGAAATTCACTTGTGACTTGTTATCTTTTTTAGCATCAAAATTGCCTATTTACAGCATTTTTTACGAAAAATAAACTATGCCAAGGGTGTATTTCATAAAACTACAATTCGACAAGTAGAGAGATTCGGCTACGCTATAGGCAAGGTACAACAAATTGTCATAATAAACTAAGATACGCAGTTTTATACAAAATATGTTTCAGCCGATGAATGATGGATGGCGGCTGAATGATGATGATGATGATGAAAATATGTTTATTACGGAAGATATTCATCAATAGAACACAAAGTAAACAACGATTAGCAATTAAAATATAATGATTTAAAATTAAAATTATAATTTACGAAACTAAACTAAAATAAATAAATAAACACGTCCTGGTCTCAGTCCGCGCCTGAGGCCGACCAACCCGGCCACGTACCGCACAAATCGACATGAGTCATCGCCACTGCACAGCGAAACTACCCACAGGAGAAAAACGCGGATAACCTTATAAAAATTTCACCCTGCCGTACGTTAGCGGATCTAGGTCGTCGCGGGTAAACGTGGCCGGGAAAATGTTATCTGAGAACGTTCTCGCCTAACTTATCTTATGATCAATTAGACAGATAAGTTCCCTGAGAACTTATCTGTCTAATTAATCATCATCATCCAATTAATTCCGCTTAGGCATTCTCCGATTTCACTGTATCCGACAGAGTCAGAGTTCCAAAACATCGTGAGGAAATCTGAGTGCCTCGGGTGTTCTTAAACCTCAGAGCTTGAAATTGTCACTCCACGATAGAGTGGCGTGGTGTTCTGAGAGAAGGTCTGTGCCCTACAGTGAGGCTATAGGCTACATAGCTAAGATTTACAAAGATTTTTAAGCATTAACAGAAATATAACGATGAATTAAGAGAGATAGTGGAAGCCGACCCTAGTCAAACTACCCAGGAATTAGCGGCATGGTTTAACGTTACCTTACCCACAATATTGACTCACTTGCGTCAAATTAATAAAATAAAAAAATACGAAAAATGGGTGCCTCATAATCACTCGAATTTTCGCAGTATCCATCTTTCTTGTCTAAATTGAATAACAAAAACAATTGAAAGTCGATATTCAAATGTTTCACATTTTTTAAAAAAAGAACATCATAGAAACCATTTGAAAAAAGTTTCATTCGAAAACCTCAAACCATGAAGATTCTATGTCAATTCAAAGAACCTATTGCAATAAAACGGCAATTTCATACTTTAACCCCTATTATATGATTTTTCTCAAATAATGCGCGGATATTAAAACAACGTAGTAGGCAGAACGTTTTATTTGAAAAATTCAATAACCTTTCAAAATCAGACGAACCACGAACGAACAACGACAATTTTTGCCGCGTTAAAGTGTTCTTTTTTTTCAATAGGTATATCCAGCTTTCTATCGCAAGCCAGTTCGAAATTTAAATAAAACCTCTAAAAAGTTACCTCCTTGGTTGTCATTGTTCGGAGTAAAAGACCGTTCCATTTTAAAATAACACGACAGATATTATTATGAGTTTAGTATGTAATTTATTTGGCCGCAAAACATGACAGTTATGAATTTTCATAGAAGAAGGTTGTCGAAATAATGCTCAAATTTCCAAGCATGTTTGAGAAAAAGACTCTTACCTACCTAATAGGTATGGAAGCTCTTAGCCAAAGAGCTTATGTATGTATTAGAGTAAATACTTAGGTAACATAATCTTGATTTAAATGAGCTTGGTTGCCTGGAAGAAATTGCTAGTAGCAATAAGGCTGCCAATTGTATCTTTTATTTTTTCATTGCTGTTTCTGCCCCTTTTTTTCGGTATACAATAATACAATATTGTTATCTTGGTACCTATGGTACCTACCTACCTACTCTCTCTCCCTCTTAGAGAAGGCCTGTGCCCTGCACTGGGACGTAGCTAAACCTATAGGCCCCTTATGTTATGATGTCATCTATGGAAAGTTCCATGCCTTGAATCTTCTCTTCTATCGTAAATGACAAAATAAGGACGGATGTTCTCACTCTACCTACTTATTGAAGCTGTGCACAAGCAAATCAAGTCTTTAATGCGTCACTAAAATGAAAATAATCTATAAATTCGTTTAGCCCAAGTCACGAAACAACAAAGTAGAGTATTCAGAGTATATGCACCCTTCTGCGTTCCAAAGCAAGTCTGATTTGCTCGTTTCGGTCTAAATGCACCACCGGTAAATTGATCAGCACATACCGTGGTGAAGTTATTTTATTCAGGTTCAGCTGCGAGTAAACCGTTCTCGGGAGTGTATATTATTTTTGCTGAATAACGAATGCTCCATAATAATTTCTGAAGTTAGATAGATAGAATATTCTTTATTGTATGTACACCAGGAAGTTTGTGTCCGCGATTCCTCAGATATAATACAGACAATTCGAGGGTTAGTTGCATAACGTCTATCCACGTGCGGATGGCATGATATCAATCTTAAAATAATTCATAAATACTTACGAAGTTAGAGACCACAACGCAAGTGCAAAAAAAGCCCGTTCCCGTGTCGTGTTCGTCGGCTGCCCGTCGCTCGTCGGCCGCACTTTTTCACACTAGTATTGTAGTCTAATCTTAAAAGTGGGTAGGTATTTAAGGTGTATTTTAGTGTGTATAGTTGCGCCCGCACGTCCCGGCCGGCGGCCCTTTGTAATGTGGATAGTCCATTACTTTCCAAAAATTATACACATTCACTCTTAGAACATCCGGTCATAAGACTTGGATCATTTCTACAAGTTTATCAAACTCCAGCTTACTGGCACCTAGTCAAAGCTTATACGAACTACTAATCTAGCCACCTAATCTCCCGCACCTAAAGCTCCTGCTTAGCTCAGACTAATTCGATGGGCGAGACTTCGCTCTTTTCTTTATGACGGCGACGCGGCAAAGTAATTGTTTCCCTCTAAGCCACGGAGTTGGTTTACGGCTAGGGTTATCATTTTCAACAAGATTTTTTACAAAACACTTAGTGACATAAAGTACAAAGTTATGCACACAGGTAATAAAAAACTGAAATAAAAAATAACCAACAACCCGACTACTGAGCATTAACTACTAAGCAGACGGTACCACCTTTCTCTCTCTCTCTCTCTCTCTCTCTCTGAGAGAAGGCCTGTGCCCTGCAGTAAAACGTATATAGGCTACATTAAAAAAATATAAGACTGCGAGAATTTTTTTTCAAGTTATCTGCTGTACGTTACAGTTTTGTGACAGGCAAAAGTCACCCAACAACCCATGAGTCATAACGCACTTGCTTCCCTGTATGTTCCCAAGTACGGACAGATAAAACGCCGGACAAATCCCGTAAGGCAAAAAAAATAACAGAGACCTAATTATGAGCAATCATAACTCCTGACCTTTGCCATAGTAATAAGTGTGGCATTTGACGACTGAAATCGTTCAGGATTTTCGGAGCGTAATATAATCTGGAGCTGAATACATCCTGAACGATGGCAGCCCTAGTTGCGGTGGCTGCAGCGGTTAAAACCTTTGTTATTAACTGAATTAAGTGTCTGAGTCGAGAGTCGTGTTTGACGGTTTTAAGGGATGCTTTCTGGTCTTTGTAGAAACAAGTAAGAATTATAAGGGTGAAGAGGAATTATGCTTAAAATTGCTGTTTATTTCTTAGGCTGCATGCACATTATTGGGAGTGGTTTTTTATTAATTATTTGTCAGACGCAAAGATTGATAGTCTCGTGAAACTTGTGAAAGTGAACTACATTTATTGCGAAAAACAGACTTTATACATAAGTATAAACATAACCTTACATATTTTGGAAACCTATTTAAAAACCTAAATTGTCCTCAGCGCGGGTTAGTGCAACATAAAGAATAACCTAACCTTACATAATTAAAATATTTATTTTTTTATATATTATAAAAAAAATACTATAGGTACATATAGGTCTGTTTTCTGGTCTGCACAACCAGGTATATTCTTAGGCAATTTTGTTATCTTAAAGTTTTTGGAAAATGGTCCCATACTCAGCAAAATGCCGCCCGGAGATGCATGCAACACCGGTCGGCGCTAATTTTCAGCATGAGCCATTAAGACAAAAAATAGGTTGACAAAAACTCAATCACAAACGGCGTCGTAACGCTGGAGTGTTACAAAAGTATTTATATTTAGATTCTCGACCAAGATAAATTAGATCAGATATGAACAGTACAGAAAAAAAAATATCTTAACGGCAATGGATTACAAATACAGGAAAGCGCCAATCAAGTATATTTGATTTTGATTGAAGTAGACGTGCGCGCCGCCGCGGTAGTTTAAAATTCGCGCCGAGACAAAACCCGCAAGATCATCTTGTCCTACTGGCAAACCAGACAATCTGCCTACCCGCGTTTATCATCGTTAGCACAGGCTCTGTTATGCATTCCAGCAACCAGCACTCCGAGCGAAAGAGTGTTTTCGGTTGCTGGATTGGTTTTAACAGCCAAAAGGTCCCGGCTGAGTCCATTTAGGGTAAACAAAATCATTTTTGTGCACGACAACTATAAAAGTTGCAAACAATTTCTGTCAAGCAATTTCTGTCAAGAAAAGTGACTATCATCTTTTTAATAAAGTTCTTTTGTTTAAGCGTGGTTTTTCATTATACGTTTACGTTTATTGCAAAGTCGAAAAATCCCACGCCGCCAGCGTTACGCCGCCGCCGTGGATTTTTTCGCGGCGCGCCGCCGCCCGATTTTTTTCGACCGGCGCGCACGTCTAGATTGAAGGACGATCGATCGACAGCAGGTTGACATTTGGAACATTATTTTGTTGCAAGGACACCTGTGACGCAATGGAGGAGAGCGCACGCATGTACAGGTCGATGTGCAGCCTGTACCTGTGTGTACAGTACGGGATGCCTAAAAGAAAGAAAACAACTAAACTCTTCATTATGAAATAAAAACTTTTATTATTATCAGTTCAAATATCGTATTTACACATTCTTTTTATTTTAAACTATTAAAAGCACATTGTTTAAAAACAAAGAATCATAATCAGCATTACAGTACAAATTGTATTTAATTCAATGATAACGTAAAACAATAGAATTGAAATTATTAAAAGGTATAGTCGTAAATAAATGAAATAAAATCTCATCTTATCCCGTTCACTTCGGGATTCCAAACGTTGATGGCAACTCGCATAGGACTGTCATTTTCTAATAAAATCTAAAAACTAATTATTGTATAATATTTACACACGCCTCCATAAAATTCTCCTCACTTTTTGTTCTTTTGCCGTTATGCGACCTTTGCATTTGTGTGCGTGGGATGTTATGATCCCTCAATCAATGTGCTAGAGCGAGACAGTTGCGTGTGAAAATATAACACTACCTCGAGTTCCCAATTCCACCTGATTCATACACACAAACGTAAAGTTCGCTTCTCAGCAAATCGGATAAGTCTCCTAGCATGCCAAGCGATTACCTAAGACTCGTTCAACAATACTAAGTGGCTCTATAATGTTTATATTATACCGGCCTTATTTATAAAAAGACGATTCCTCTAAAGCACTCCTAAGAGGCAGTTTATTTCATCTGTGGTTACGACTTTTCCTTGTAAAATCGTGGAGATTTTAATTGGCGTTTTAAGAAATCGTGTTCTTTATAAATAAGACCGTAAATGTTTTACCGAATTCACATACCTACATTTAATATAACAGTAATAATGTTGGATCACCGGATGTGTCCAGACCGGTTTCGAGAGTAGAGTTTATCACATATAAGTGAATCCGGTAAAAAAATATAATGAAAGTTTTACTTTGAAAATATTCATAATGTTCTGCGTCGAGTATCTTGACAGAAAGGTTGATTTGCGCTTTTCTAGGCATGCTAAGTAGATTTGTTCTTGATACAAAATGCAAATTAAAAAAAAGTAATCATTAAACAGAGAACCGATTCACTCGGTATAAATGCTCCTTGTAATCTCCTATAAATACAGGGTGTGGAAAGCATTTACATTTCTTTGTGCAACACTAATATGACACCTCTGAAAGAGAACTAAAAATAACGCACATTACTTCAGCAGACACTATACATTATGTTTTTCTTCGTATTATTTAATTTCATTCAACTTTGGTCTACATGTAAACAAACCGTTGATAGAAATCGTTAAAATACGGAAAGCAATAATGTCTATCAAGTTGTTGGCTCATTATTTCTCTATAACGCAGGAAATGTCAACCCCTAATATCAACTTCTTGGTCTCTGACAGTATTTCAGTGATTTTAATCGTGTTTACACATGGCCAAGGCCCAATGTCCAAGAAAGCGAAATGTACGTCAGCTTCTGCCAAGATAATATTACGCCCTTTTTAAGAACTGTCAGATTATTATGTCCACCATGAGAACATTGCACACTTTTCACACTCTGTACGCAGGCTGTTACAGAAAAGTCGTGTCGTAGTGGATTCTACTATCAACTTCGCCTTACTGGATCAGTAGAAATCTGCTACAATTGGCAACAAATGTAGGATACAGCTGTTACGTCAGTAGAACGTTAAAATTTTACATGACCTTTCTGTCCACCCTGTATAACATTTAACGCACGTGGTGCGACTCTGTGCTTCACTCAACGGGTGATTTTCATTTACTCTTACTTTCACAAGCTCTCCATCACTCATTCAATTATTCATTTAATTTTACAAAATATTTAACAAATGAACTCTGTACAAATCGAATTGGAATTAATTTTAATGTATTGCGTTTCACGAACCGCTTTACTGTACATTGAATTAACTAGTTTGGTGTTGGAACAGACTTTTTACAAAGTAAATACAACCATGTTTGCTCAAATCCATAGCCGTAGGAATAATAGTTGAATCACGAAAACAACTTTGACTGAATTGGGGCGTTATGACTTAAGTAAACAACGACTCTTGCAGACCTATGTCTGCACTTTCTGAGCTGACATTAACGTAAATAACCTGTCACTGGGGATAAAATTGATCCACCCAAAACCGAACTATCAGGCTGTATTTACTTTGACTATTTCAACTCCAAGGAGGAACAAAGAATGCCTTTAATTTATTGTTATTTAATAAAACGTTGTGACCTTACTCATTTATCACATTCGATTGCAATTTCTTACCGCACTAATTTGTTTTTTATTTATCAGTCGTTTAAAACATAATTTTACTTTACGCCTTTTTTAACTCGCTCCAAAAGTAATAAGCTCGACCTAGAATTTAACACCTGGATGTTTACTTTGAAATACACCTTGTAGCGTAGCGTTGTATATAACGTACGTACTTCTGACATTACTGTTGGCATGATTAATTTACTTATTTTGTTGCACCAACTTTACTGCCAAAGTTACCAAATTATAAATACTGTAACGATCCCGTATTCTTCCTAGTATTTTAATTCAAACAGATAAAAATTTGGTATTATTAACAAATTTTGGTAATATTACCAAATTATGTCAAAATTTGGCAAAATGTAACATTTACCAAATTCCGTCTACTGTAATGCTTTAAAATTTGGTAATATTACCAAATTTTGACATTGTCCTCGATTGTTCAGTGCTTTAATTAAATATGAGAAAATATGGCATACCACCAAATTTTAGGATTGTTACAGTAGACAGGATTTGGTAAGTTCGGAAGTTGACGTAACGTAGGGCTTTCAGCAGAGACCAGAAGACCCATTTATTGTGAACTCGTAAATTTACCCGGCCTATTCTAACATAGTGGTTGTATTCAAAGTAAATATTCAGATCTTTGGCATTCCGTGTTCCTCCCAACTGCATCTAGAGACTCCGTACAACGACTTAATCCCTAAAGACAACTCTACACTCACTAACTGGGTACCACGCGCACATTGACAACTTGACATTCTATTTAAGGATGCGTTTTCATTCAAGTTCCTTGTGAGATCGAGAAGAGCCTATCGAAAGCTTCGAGACACACTAGATTGTGTTTCTACCTTTTGTGTTGAACAGAGTGGGTGACCATGATATATTTCGCAATACCCAGACAAAAATAATTTTGTCGAAGTCGAGACGGAATTTTCATACGCGCAGACAGATTTTTTATACACGTACCCGTCCGTAAAACGCGCGTTGACTTGAGCGTATAAAAAACCATGTGTGCAAGGGCCTTATATGAAGATTGGGTTGGTAGAATATTTTACCTACATAGGCTGGACAAAATGCGTGTTAGATGTTTATTATTGTAGTTAGTTTTACACGGGATTAATATGCATTTGCGCAATCGTGATTAACGTCACTCAATCGCTAAAAACATTCAAGGGCACTGAACGTAGACTGGTCCTTCAGTATATTGAAAAACATAGGTTGTCTCAAGGATTAGACAATGAATCGTGAATGGAGCCGTTGAATGTATACTATGTGTGAGCTTCGCGAATTAATTAAATGTATGACTAAAGGAAAATTGCACTTCGACTGTTCTGCAAGTTTGCAGTGACCTAGTGTGTTCGCGTGCTTATACTGAATGTTTCGGAAAGATCCGATTAAACTCAACAGGTTTATTCTCAATAATTGAACCATCTTTATTATGAGAAAAGGTGCGAGATATCGAAAAAAAATCTCAGCTATATTTTTATAGGAAGCAATTAATATTTCGGAGTTGGTATGATAATAAAAGCTACTTGTAAAACGACGGTGAATAAAAGAGCAGCCTAAGTTTCGCCAGATCTTTCTGAAACACCGTGCAGATGGAAGAATTTGACTTTCGTTCGTTCTTTGAAAACGCAACCCTAATGAATATTTCGCCAAACCGCTTTCCGGATGAAAGGATGTTAATGTCAACCTGTCATTTCAATTTAATTGCTCCGCTTGAATTTACACTCATTGGCTTTCTTCACGCGTTGTTTTCAAAACATACCTAAATTGTCTTTTGCAGTTTCAGTAAGACCTTATCAATATCAGGAAAGCGCTAGGCGCCTATCGGCTCTGTAACTGTTAGTTTTAGTAATACTTAACGTTATTACTGGCAGTGTTGCGCTCAGCTAAGCCGTTTGGTTCGAATTAATGTTAGTAATCGTTACTGCAGCTACGTTTTTATCTTTAGTAACATAATTTTATAATTAGCTAAATGCACTAATTGATTTTAGACTAGCATTTATTATGTTTTACATCGGCATCAATATTTTTTACAGTGATTAAAAAATCGTCTCGTCTTGTCCTCTAATTAATTTTAAAATACAACTGTTTACTTAAATGCTTGTTGGCACGAATTGGTGTTTCATCTTAATTGAACTTATATTACTCAGAGAATCACAGATACCTTTTCAAATGTCTAATTTTATTATAGAGACGATTTTAAAAGCACAACTCCAAGGGGTGTCGTTGGTCAAATTGCCAATGTGGGGGTGTATAACGTTAAGTTACATTGCACGCCTATAACTAACAACGTGGGGTCCACTAAATCCGTCAAATTGGTTTAGAATTCAACTAGTTTTTAGTCTAGACACCTCTACACTACTTCCCGTGGTTTCAGGACCAATGACAAATTCTTACTGTACAAAATGAGCTACGTTTCAAGTTTACCTTCAATTAGTTTAGCTCAGATTACAAAAACAACTTCGAATTCACTAAGCGTTCGGCTTAACATCGCTAGTAGGACGGTCCCACACTTTTTAAACATTTGAGATCTGACGCGATTACACTTTTAAACAATTAATTACAATTTGGTTAGTCAAATAAACACCTTATTGGTTTTCAATTCGCGTTATATCACAGCGGATTTCGCCGCGGGAGAAAGCGTGCAAGGTTCCACGACGTTCCGGCCGCGCTCGCTAACAAACTATTTGAGCACCGTGGAAGGAATGAGTGTGCATAAGATTTAGACAAAGAACATTACTATACCGTATAGCTTCCATAAGATTGCATCAGAGTTTATCGACAATTATACCTTAAACATATAAATAAACATCTTCAAAATGTCTCCCAAATTATGAGCATATCATTTGTTTTTCTTTCATTTATATCCAGCATAAAAATCTTTTTAAAATAACACATTATTCATACTCTCTTTTCTTTTAATTGATACATGGCACGCTGCTCTGTTATTATAACAATAATTCTTACACTGGGTACCTATCATATACCTTGTCACCATAGAATAATTGAATTATATGGATGGATATTAAGTTAGAAAGCTTAACAAGCGCTAGTTTTTAATCTTCAATGGATGAGCTCAGTAACAGTGTAGGGCATCACATGCCCGGGGTGTTTGGTCCACTGTCGGGTGCCAAGCGAATATCAACCGTATTGTAGAGGCTATAGGAATCGGGATCGTACTAACTAGACTGCGCTCACGCGTCGGCTGAAGCCGCCTTAGAGCCGGCGTGTCTCTTCTCTGTGTGAAGGCACACGCCTTCCACCGTGAATATTGATACCTCTGCAACAATACAATGGCCCGTTACTTATTTATTCATCGCACACCTGCAGGTTACACAGTTGGAGGAATTTTCTCATAGGAAAATGCAAAACCGAAATTTTCGATTGCCTGCCAGTATGATGGTGAATAATATCGTTGTAAAGTACGTCAATAAAAATTCGTGTTACAAGGACTAAAGACATGAGAGAAACTTAGATAGAAGGAAGTTTTGAAGCGCAAATGGTATCCTTGTTTTCGAGCTATTCGGTCCTGGTGATAGGTAGCTTTCAGATATATTTTTTTTGCCGGAATCATCATTTAGCTGGTGGTCAGCCACCCAAAGCTAACCTATTCAGCATGGGTGGCGCGAGTCACGGGTTTTGTGGCGCTAAAATGTCAGAATATTACAAATTAATGTACTGGAAAGTCGCGACTTTTACGTTTAAAAAGCGCGACTCGCGTCATCGTACCACCTATGGAGTCACACTCACCTTGGCCATGGAGATACAATTTACGACCAAGGCGATTCTGGCAAACTTACTGCTGCTGCTGTCGTCAGATTTTTCTTTTTTTAATTAGGATAGGTTGACACTTGACTCCAGTCTCGCCTGATGGTAAACGAAGACGGGGTCGACGATGTAACGTGTATTAAATGCCGGTTGACTCTAGTTATATGTCTCTGGAAAAATAGACGACGGCAACGCGTTCCACATCTATGCCGTTCTTAATATAAAAGAAAGAAAGGTGGTTCCGAAGGCGAAATACGTAGAAACACGTAGCAAATGGCTCGGATTGAGAAATGAAGTATTGAGAAAGCTAAAGTACAGTACGATTAAAATCAGTTAACGATTCGGCCAACGTCGGTAATTGAATCGTGTGATTTTAAAACGACACATGTCCTTTCATTACAACTTTGCAGGAAATAGAAAAAACTGTCTTATTCAAATACTAATATCTACAACAGCAATATTTTAGCATATTATATTGATTTCTGTATGAATAAACTACAATTTTTTTTTCTAATGTAAATCGATAGGTAGGTGTAAATAATTTAATAAAAAAAAATGGACAAGTGTTATTTTAAAAACACATGTGACTTATGTTGTTTTAAAATCACACGATTCAATTGTCGTGAATCCCTCATCTCTCACACAGAGTTATCAATTTACAGATATGACCTTTAATTATATTACTCCTTGTCTTATTGAATACAATACAAGAACGATATGAGCAACAAAACCTCCTTTGTAGCTCAAAACTAACACAACCTTTATATTGAAATAAGAAAAATAATTGACTATTTTGACAGTATGAATAGTGTCAATAAAAACAGTTTGACGTATATGTTTATGTTTATGAACGATAATTGTATTCGTGAAAATATTCGATTCTATCAAATTTTATCAAAATTAACTCACAATAGTTATGTATCATGGCTTCAACAAATTTAAAGCGTGGTAAAAAAATTGTTGCTCAATCTCGTGAAATTGTAAATAATGTAATAACTATTTTCGAAAAGAAGCTAATTTATTTAAAAAAGAAGAAAGTAATTATCATAAAAAAATTTTGGACAGGGTTTGTGAAGCAACCGGAGTTTCGAAAAGCAGAGTGTTTTAAAATTTTGAAGGAAAACGACAAGCTCTCAGATCAGTCACCTAAAGATCAACAATCCGAAGAAGTGCCCGGCAAAAAATATCGTTTAAAAATGGATGATTTTGATTATTGCGTGATACAACGAATGATATATAACTTTCATGATAGGTTTAAAGAGCTTCCTACGTTGCGATCACTTCTGCATAATAAATTTCTTAGGTCTACCGGTTAGTAATATCATCTTGGCTCGTCATCTACATTGCGTTTATGATACTTCAAATTGAATGCTACCTAAAAGAAATCGCGGTAATGTATTTCGTGTCATTTCCATCTCGGGATTTAGGCGATGATATCCGAGAAAAGCCGAATCGTTAACTGATTTTAATCGTATTGTAATAACATTGGATTGGAGAACTGAAAGAATGAAAGATTGTGGGTATGAAGGATTCTAGGCGTGAAAGACTGCAGGAATGAAGGCACGTAAAAAGAATGAATGTTTGAATATAGAGCCCGAAGCGGAATCGGTTAAGAAGCCAAATACTGCAGTCACGGCGCCTCGTGAAGTCGCCGAGCCTTCTGGACGCCTCAGTTCAAAGATCTTCTGCTGAACGATGCCACGCTATATTGAACTTTGGATTGAACTATTGTAGAAGAGACTAAAGGATTGAAAAGATTGAAGGAGGAGGGTAGAATAAAGACCAGAAATCAGCAAGGATTGAAAGAACAAAATAATGCAGCGAAGGCAAGATGTAATGAGAGGTTTTAGGGTAATGGTAATGGGTAATTGGTAATGGATGATTGAACAAATGGAAAAAGAATGAAGATCTGAACCAAAAACTTGCCGTCTGGCAACTCTCGGAGCCGAGGCGGCAGGGAAGCTAAGTAGGAGTGCTGCAGCACTCGGTGCGCCGCCAGCCGCTGGTCGTTGTCGCGGCCAGCCTCGCGCAACCGCGACTAGGCCGAGATTACTGAACGCTTAGAGTTTATCCTAAGGTCTGCATATCAATGCAGCTGAATGGTGTGGAGCTATATGGAACCACTGCTTTGGATTGTAGGATTAAAATAATGAAGGATTGTGAGGATAAAGTAATGAAGAACTATACAAATGAAGGATTGTGAGAAATAAGGCAGGAAGTACCTAATGAAGGATGAAAGGAATGAAAGGAACGAGAGAAAAAGAATGAAGACCTGAAGAATCTACCGTAAGGACCGTCAACTCCCGGAGCCGCAAGCGAAGTAGGAAGGAGCCGCTTCGAGTCAGGCTGCAGCAAGCACGCTGGCGCACGAGCCTATTAAACGCTTTCATTCTAGTGTCTGCACGGCTGAATGATACTGAGTTGGTAGGAACCTATGGTCAGGCAACTCCCAGAGCCGGCTGCGGCTTAAAGATGCTGAGCTATTTGGGACCACTGCTTCGGTGAATGGAAGTGTGTGTAAATGAAGGCATGAAGTAATGGAGGACTGTAGGAATGAAGGATTGTGGGAATGAAGGCATGGAGTAATAAGGATTGCGGGAATTAGGGCACGAAGCATTATTGCTGCGGCTGGCAAGAGCTGGATGAGAGTAGCCGAGGACCGTGCTAAGTGGCGTGCTATAGGAGAGGCCTATGTCCAGCAGTGGACAAGCATAGGCTGATGATGATGATGATGATGCATTATTGCTTAGGTCAGTTGCGAAAGTCAGTAGGTATGAAGATTAAAAGTATGAATAATTGTGGAAACGAAGGCAGGAAGTAATGAAGGATTGCAGGGAACAAAGAAGAAAAAATAATGAAGATGTGAACCTAAAACTTACCGTCTGGCAACTCCCGGAGCCGCGGCGGAAGGGAAGCGAAGTAGGAGTGGTGCAGCGCGCGGTGCGCCGCCAGCCGCCGCGTGGGGTCGGGCTGCAGCAGGCACGCCGCCAGCCGCTCGGCGTCGCGGCCCGCCTCGCGCAGCCGCGGGAACGCCGAGCCGAGCGGCCGCGCCGGCGCCGTGCCCCAGCGGGCAACGTGCTCGCGTAAGCCCGGGAGCCGCGTCACCCCCGACCAGGACTCCTCGGTCGGGGTGCCGACCACCTGAGGGGCGGGAGGCCCGTGTTAGTCGGTAGACAAACGGCTCAAGTTGGCTGGCGCGTAGGTTTACTCTACACGGTGTAATGGTTACTTTGTATATCTAGTTTGAAGATAATAAGCATCGTTATCATTTAAACTATCCCTTAAGCGTCTCCTAGAACCAATCGTAGTGGTAAACATCCACTCACTTATGGTCAGATCCAAAGGTGCGACTTCGACTAATTACGAAACACCTTTTCGTCTTCATTTCATTAAATTCAGTCTTAATGACCCAAAAAAATCAAGTCTTGCCTGGAAAGAGGGCGCTTGCTATCGTACTTTTTCGATAGTTCGCTGTAGAACGACGACAAATTAGTAACTTTTGTGGATGAGCAAAAAACGTTGGAACAAAAAGTTTTCAGCATTTTCACAAACATAAAAATTACGAGCTTCCTTTCATATTGTGAAATTCCTTTGAAATCACATAATATCACGCTTACTACATTCATTATAGAGTCCAATGGTACTCCTACAAGATCAGAGTTTACAAGAGTTTCTCACCTTGAATATCTTGTCAAGCTGGTCGTGCGTATCCCTCACGCCAGGAAAGGTGGGCACTCCACAAAGCATCTCCACGAATATGCAGCCAACACCCCACATATCCAGCGACGTACTGTACTCTGTACTGCCTAGGAGGACGTCTGTTGAAAGAGAAATTACTTTCAGGACAGAATATAGTAGATGTAAAACGGAGAATAGTATTATAGAGTATTATGGTAATTAATTCGACCCAGTGCGGGCATGTACTCGTACCTATGACTTTTCTTTCTAAGTTATATACATTTGTGAAGTTGTAGTAGCAATACCACTCGCTAACGATGAAGGAAAACATCGTGAGGAAACCTGGGTGTCTGAGCTATTTACATACCTCAGCGCTTGAAATCGCCAATCCGCGGCGGGCACGCGTGGTGATTAAGCCTATACTCTCTCTCTGAGAAAAGGCCTGTGCCCTACAGTGGCATGTATATAGGCTGCTTATGATGGGATTGAATTAATCGCATGCCGTCGACATTTGGACTAATCAAAACAGGCCCTAAAAGATTATAATAACAGTTTGATTGGAAAATTTTGGTTGCCTACGCTCTACGAAGCCGTAATATAATAGACGATCGATAAAGATATCTTCTTGAAACCTTGCAAAAACTTTCAATTCCACGAATTATAATCGTGGAGCTTTTAATATGGCAATACATCATGTTAATAACGTTAATGTATCATTAAGACCAGGCTCTCCGAGGAGTACACGATTTCAATGGGACTATCCGTGTGGCGCCGGATTAAGAATAGTGTCACTCCATTTCCTCCCGTGGATGTCGTAGAAGGCGTAAATTACCAGGAGACGGGCAGCAGCGTCTTCCTGAGATTACAACCACATAGTACTGCGATCGCCAACCCGCCTGCCAAGCGTGGCGATTACGGCAAAACCCCTTCATAGTTATGAAAACCATGAGGCCTATGTCCTGCAGTGGGCGTCAAATGGCTGATGATGATGATGATGATGATGATGGGACTGATTGCGCTGAGAGAGCGAATAGATTGAGGATAAGTAGGCATTTTTGAAATCACAGAAACGCACTTCTAATTACTACAATTATGACGATCGACGTCACTAACTTATTCAGTGAAAATAATTTTGTTATATTTTTTATTATATACAACTCGTTGTAGCTCAAATACACTAAATATGGTTATATTTATCTATAATTTAGATTCATTTGAAGTTTCAATAAAAAGACTGAAAAAAACATCATTTTTTAGATTTTAAACACAAACATTTGAGACTAAAATGCATTTTAAAACACCCGTTTAGGTGGTACGGTCGGAGATCCTGGCCTTAAATTATTAATGAAAAATTGGGCAGAACGTTTGGAACAACATTGAATCCGCAACCCCGGGCTTACTACGCCTCGGTGCTAAGGAACTACAGTGTAGTTTCTTAGTATCGACTGACCGTTTTCCAGTATACATTAACAAACCTGGTGGGCGATACCAAAGCGTGACAACCTCGTGTGAGTATGTGTGGCTGGGGACGGACTTGGCCCGCGCCAGCCCGAAGTCCGCCAGTTTGAGCTCCCCGTGGGAGCTGATTAACAGATTCTGGGGCTTCACGTCCCTGGCGGAAGAAAGGGGGTTCAGTTTCCCGTATAAAAGTCTGACTAGTGAAGAATGTTGCCAAGTATTCTTGCTCTCTCTAGGCTTACCAAGTTACTAACATAAAATTGTGAAGAATAACATGAAAAGGTTGGTTGAGCAAATGTTGGACGTTATCAATGTCGTCATCATGAACACCTCTATGTAAACATTTCGAGAAACATTTCGGCTACTAATTTACAACGGAATCGTGATTCTTCATCACTTTATTTGCAACTGATTTGAGTTCTAGAAGAAAGTCTTTTGCCATAAGCTCCATCGACTGTTTATTTGAAACTGATTTGAAATTTTCAGAAGCAACTGTAAGACGATGGAGGAAAATCAGGCTAGATAAAGAGATTCTTTCCGGAGGCTCCAATAATCTTAGCGACCAACAATTTCTGAGTTATTGCTTACCTATGTAATACTCTTCTCCGATGGCAATACGAGAGCCCCCGTAGAAGCTGGAACATGAACAGTCTGACGTTGTGGTAGTGCATCCCCCATGGATGCCTCTCCATGTATTGTGATAGGTCCGTGTCCTGCGTAAATAGGAAGGAGGTTTAAGTGGCGGAGTAACACTAGTGCCACCGAGGAAAGAAAAAAAAAACAATTTAACAGATCGAATTTGCAAAAAGTGTGTGTACAATCTCTCAATCAATTGATTTGAGAGAATTGAGTAATTAATAGTTATTTTTGGGAACCTACGGCAAAAAAACTAGGACTACGTAGCATTTACGCCAAAAACGACCGTTTTTTGCTTAAATGCTATCTAGTCCCAGGTTCGTGATCGTATGTTCTTTGTCGTGGGACCTAAAAATCACTGTTAACATGATTTTACAGACACATTTTGCAAGTACGATCTGTAAAAGAATATATGATTTTTCATTGGTGGAGCTAGTTAGCCCACTGGCTCTCCTTTTGGATTCTCCGACATTTCTCCTAAATCAGGTGTTTCGAAATTCGTTTTACTCTCTCGTACATAGTATTTAAAATCTGAAAAAAAAAACTTTTCAATGTACTATCGAGGGCCGTGGGTCATGATTTTTTAAACTTTACAGGATCAAAGAAAATCGTGAACATCAGTCTAAACTATCACTAGCTATGGTTTTATTTGAGCTGCACTGAGTTTTCGATAGTAAAAATATACCAAAATGACTATCACTGAATGTGTTAGTGACGTCGGTCGTCGAAATTCTATTAATAGGATTTGTATTTTAATTTCAAAAAGCATATTTCTCTTCCAACTTTTTGCTCGCGCAGCGCCTATACGTTCCATAGAAATCCGTGCGGAGAACTGGGTTCTTCCAATATATTAGTTAATTATAGTATAATAGTTAATAGTTAATAGTATTAATAGTTAATTATTTTTTTGTTGTTGAAGGTATCGGATCTTTTCAAGCTATCTCTAAAAGAAACTTTGCTGGCGTAAGGTAGGGCTTTTGATCAGTCAATTGTAAATTACAAACTTTAATTGTTTAAAAAAATGCGCATTTTTGAGGAAACCCTGAACAGATTGCTTATATAGGTATTATGTTATTTTATAATAAATACAGGCGAAACTCTTAGACACAGAGCAGAGTCTAAGTTTGACACAGCATTTCGTTCTCTTGAGCGATTATCGTCCAAAGGTAAATTTACGCCTTCATTGATAGATTATTATGATTTTGATCATTTTACATTTATATTCAAACTAGATGAATTAAGTGACCTCTCAAGGACCTTGGGTCTATTATTAGACGGTGTAAACTTCCTCAGCACCTAAACCATCCTCTAAGCACTTCCGAGTACTGCCGAGTAACATGAGAAAGCCAGTCACCACAAATTCGAATACAAATGTGAGCGTCTCCCTAGTATGCACGATGTCGTGTAGGGTGGCAATGTTGGCGTGCTTCAGTTCGTTCAGCTGCGAAGGACCTATTTTTTTCGGTGTATTGCACTTCCTCAGCACCTAAACCATCATCTAAGCGCTTCCGAGGAATACCGAGAAAAACAAGTAAGCCACTCACCACGAATTCGAACACAAATGTGAGCGTCTCCCGCGTATGGACGATGTCGTGTAGGGTGACAATGTTGGCGTGCTTCAGTTCTTTTAGCAGCGAGGCCTCCCGGATCGCCGTAAACGGGGCGCCCTCTTCCTCTTGTAGGCGGATCTCTTTCAACGCGACCACTTGCTGCGTCAAACTGTTGGAACAAAACCTGGAGTTAGTATTACAAAAGCGTAAGCAGCCTTCCTCCGATCGTCTGTCCAGCGAGCTCGAGAACCTTTGACTGGCTGAGTATGGCCGAAGACCGTTTGAGGTGACGACAGTAAGAGACGATAAGAGAGATGAAAGTTACAATTAATTTCAGTTCTCTAATCCCAATTTCGTCGACGAGACATTTAGACGAGTTCTTGAGTGGAGACCGCGGATCGGTAAACGTAGTGTAGGACGTCCTCAGGCTCGTTGGAGCGATGATCTTCCCAGGGCGGCTGGCAAGAGCTGGATGAGTAGCCGAGGACCGTGCTCAGTGGCGTGCGATTGGAGAGGCCTATGTCCAGCAGTGGACAAGCATAGGCTGCTGCTGATGATGATGATGATGGTGATGATGATGATGATGAATCCCCATTTCGTAACTCCGTTTAGAGAAGAGTAGACTAATAAAAACATATACGACTTTGCCACTTATCTCGACGAGAGCTTGCGTAATTATTTTTTTTATTTATATCCAAAAACTATGTATAATTATGTATCTTTAATAAATAGCCGGCAATATATATAGATGTCATGCACGGCGATAGCTTATCAAAAGTTATTGTAACCTATTGTGAATAAACGTGGGAAATTGTAGAAACGAAATTCAATATACATCAAAGCAAAGTATACGTTCAGTTATTGTAACCTACCGTGAATAAACGCGAGAAGTTGTAGAACTTTTTAGACAGTATAAAAATAAAGTCAAGGCCGTAGGGCTGTCTGCGGAAATATACCTTTGCTGACCGTTACGTGAATGTTTAAAGGGACCGTAATATAAGAATAAAAGGCAAAAACTTTACCGATATTACGTCTAAAGTTAGTCCAAAACTAATAAATACTAAAGTCGATTGCGGCAAATTTGGACTGAACAATTCAGCAACGTGTTTCTTATATGTAAGTAACGTAAAAACACAAAAGGCCCTCTCAATCCGAGCAAGCTGAAGTGGCTGCAGGCTGGTCACATTGGGCGAAGGACCAATATAATCTGCTAATGGAAACCGCAAACCAGATGGCAGCGAAAGTTGTCCGTCAGATCACTAGATCGTCGATTTAGAACTGGGTAATGGTGGCCGCTTTATAAGGAATACCGAGGGCAGCAAAACTTAGTGGAAGTAAGCTGCTCATGTAAGCCGAGGAACACATAACCAATTGAGACTTAACTTCTCTCAGACCTTGCTCAGACCACGAATCGGCAGACACCGCGTCGAAATCCCGCCAGCTCCCTAGACAGACAGTTCACAGCGGGTAGCTTACAGCGGATTGATGAGGATGACCGAGGATACACCCTGCTTTGTTTGATTAATTCCAGAGTAACATTTATTATACGTGAATGCATGCGGTCTTTTTGGAAATCCATGGAGGAGGCCTATGTCCAGCATTGGACTTCTTGTGGCTGAATGATGATGATGATGATGATGATGAATACATGTATCTTTAGGAGAGGCAGGATAGTTGTTGACTTTAAGATAACGGACTGCTTGATCGAAACTACGGAACTAGACTGGCGTAGGAAATGCTGCAGAACTATTCCTCCTACCGAGAGATAGAGATAAATATGAAGAGCTGATACTGAGGTAACCTTCGCAAAACGGAAGGGCACCAGAGTATAAAGAACACCGATAAATATAATAACCATCTCTATATAATTATCATTACAATAAACATCTCTTCACGACAGGTATTACAGACAGTACAGGGCCGGCACGGACGCGGAAGAAACAGCCCACGTGCTGGTGGAGTGGTGGTGCTGGCAAGACAACGAGCGACACTCCTCGAAACCAGAGAACCCTTCGGGAAGACTTCGGGAGGCCTGCAGTGATATTCAAAAGTTTCTAGCATTCCTGGAGAGGCTGAGGTGGCAGGAATAGATTAAATCTTCCAATACGCGTTGTAGTCGAGTTGCGGTAACCAATACCAATAGTATTTTCTACTGCATACACGACGTTTCCTTAATCTTCCCAAAGTGCCTCTCCATCATAGGAGGTTGGTAGTCAGCTCTTTACGACGCTGTCTATCCAGTGCAACCGTGAACAACTCTTCCGCGGTTTCAACACCAGTCCATCTTTGATGTTGCACAACCATGACATCCTTCTTCCCGGCCTTCTCTTCTCTTCCACCCATCACAATGGCCTGCAGCAACTGGTATCTCTCTCTTGCTTCATAGCACTTAACCTAAGTAGGCTACTTTTCGCTGCATAATGAATGATGGACGTTTCGTTAGAGGAGGCCTATCTAAGTGGACAATTATGGGCTGATCGAAACTTAATATTTATCTTAATTTTTTTATCTATTTTATTTGTAAGGGACACAAACTGTATAAAGTACATCACATTCTTAAAGACTTAGTTTTAGTTTTACATTCTGGTACTTATACTAATAACGCTCGCCAAACAAGTGGATGTGGAAGTAAATTTATGTTTTTTTTTTTGTTACATTTAAAGAAATGTTAATTTACAAACTAATAATATAATAAACTCTCTTAATCATGAAAACTCTTTTAATATCTGTGTCCTTCTGTTTCAGCGAAACACATTTCTTGTTCATTACACCGACTCTAAAGTACACTTTAGCACAAAGCACTTCCGAGAAGTTATGAATAATTTCCCGTCAGTTGACACAGCCCTTTGTGACCGCAACCTAGGCGACGTTCGTGTAACCTAGAGATGTAACTTTGCGCCGTGCAACTTTGCAACACAATTATTTATACAATGTATACATACCGTCACAGTGCTGTTTTGGTGCGGACTTATAAAAATACAGGTCCCAACCTGCACCTGTATTTTGTAGTAACGACATTATGGTACTGTCACAGTCACAAGCACTATTCACGAGTATAGAGAGCAAGTATAAAATAAATTCGTTCACATTCAAGTGGCAGGAAGGCGCTGGATATAGGCCGCTTCCAACCGGTCTTTTCGGAAATCCATGGAGGAGGCCTATGTCCAGCAGTGGACTTCTTGTGGCTGAATGATGATGATGATGATGATAAAATAAATAAATATATTCCACACAACACAGTCACTTGTCCTGGTCCCGAACTAGGATACCCTGTATAGAGCGTACAAGCTTAGAAATTTTAGGAAGATAATTTAAACGATCGGTTTCAGGCTGATGGTTTGCTACTTGCCACGATCATGATAAACCTCTTTTCGCACGCCGGTTTCAGAAACGTTTTTATCTTGCCCTTCGCCAACAATAAGCCGGTGAGCTGGTTTGCGATCTCACGATTACTCCCTATGCAAGTATTAAACCCAAATATAGACAGTAACAAAACAACATGTGGGTTGGAATCTTCTACCTACTACATACTGTAAATTTATTAACTCGTCTGTGTTATTATTTGGTACAAATAGAGAAATTCAAATGGAGTCCCTCAATACCCTGGAGGGACTGACTCAATCATTCTGCTCTATTTATTCTGTGCAACTCGGCATCCGAGTGCACCAGCTATTGCATGTAAATCGCATTGTAAAATATTCCCATCGCCAAGGCAATATGAACCGGGACAGGATTCTATTTCCATTTTCGGCGACCGACTAGGACGTCCCTTGCGGTACTAGCTTTTGGATATTTGGGCGGAGCGGACTTCAATTCTAAAAATCTGCAAATAAATAAACAACTTCCACACGACACAATCACTCGTCCAGGTCGCAAACTAGGATTATACCATGTGCTATGGTAATCAGGCAAGGACATCGAAAACATGGAAATACACCCAGACTTAGGCCATTTCTACAAATCAAGTACGACGGCCTCCAGTGGGAATCGAACACACAACCTCTGTTTTGGTAGTCAAGAGTGTCAACCGCCAGACCAATGAGACTGCGGATAACCATGCGCCACGAAAAATGTGTGAGGGACTTGCATACAGTGGATGAATGTGACTAGCCCCATTGATTGCTTAAACGGCACGGTGATAAAAAAAATAATTTTTTACCCACCCACCCTACACTTACTGCGAACAAATAAATAATTCAGAGCAGAAGTTTCCTTTAAAAATAGTACCTACAATTTTACGTTGAAAATAAAACTTTTCCATCCATCGAGGCCAGCCGCGTGAGACCGAACCGCATGTTTTTAGGGTTCCATACCCAAAGGGGTAAAGGACTCTATTACTAAGATTCCACTGTCCGTCTGTCTGTCTGGCTATCTGTCACCAGGCTGTATCTCATGAACCGTGATAGCTAGACAGTTGAAATTTTCACAGATGATTCTATTGCCGCTATAACAAAAAATACTAAAAACAGAATAAAATAAATATTTAAGGGGGGCTCCCATACAACAAACCTTGTCTAAAGACAGCGCTCGCCATCTAGCGGCCATCTTTGTAACCTTCACAGCGCCGATGTCATGTCGTTAAATGTCAACGTGAAACGCTTCTTGTTGGTTTCTACAGATGGCGCTGTTCTCAATGTAGCTAATCTATCTTATCTCGATCTTTGTCTAATGTTGTATAGATAATGGTCGGAACCCTTCGTGCGTGAATCCGACTCGCACTTAGCCGGTTTTTTTTTTCATTATGCACCTCTACTAGGACGTCATGGGCAGATAAGAGTAGCTTTTATAAAACTTTATGCAGCCGGCGCTCTACATTTACATGGCGCTAGCACAAACGAAGGAAATACAGAGCGCAGTGAAAAAGAATTAAGACCAACTGGTCTTTCTCACCATTTTGGAAGTTCTGTGTTCGAATAAAAAATACCAGCCTTGTACCAAGGTTTACAATACGAACCAACTCTTTTGATGGACCAAGACTAATACTGAATAATGGGCACCTATCATGGTTATAAAAAACCACGAAGGAGGCCTATTCCCTGCAGTGGGCGTCAAATGGTTGATGATGATGATGATGAATGGGAAACTTGCGTGTAACTTAGATTGGAGTGGCATTGTTTTAATACCATAGAAGACGTATAAAAATTCGGAAAAAATTACAAAATAAAACAAAAAAAAATCGGGGTTTTCGGAATCACAAAAATAGTGATAAAGAAAAGTTACACCAATAATTAAAAAAATATTAGATTTAGTTTCATCCTTGAATTTTAAATTAATTTCATTTGCATAACTAAGATATCGATAAACGCTTTATACATTAAAAGGCGTTACGTGCAAGTTGTGACGTCATAGTTTGAGCCCGATTTATATGGCGTCTTTTTGGACCCCGTGACCTTGACCTTTCGACAGGTTATATTATGAAAAGTGTTAGTCGAAGAGAAAAAAACTTACCAGCCTCATTTATCTTTCGACATGTCCTCTCCTATTTTATTAAAACATTTTGTAGTGCAAGTTCTCCATTCAGATTAGATCGAACGTACTTCGCAGCACATTAACTTTATACGCGTGCACTCTATTTAGTTACATTATGGGCGACTTTGCAACAAAAATGTAGAGATCGATTAGCTGTGGCCTTTAGGTACTTGCTGTAGCTGTTCCACAAAGCGGACTTTTTGTATCTTCCCTTTCGTATGAACTTTGAATCAGCATGTTACGCGTCCGTGGTGCAGTTGCTATTCAAAAGGTACTTTATTACCAGAGATACAGAGTTGACATTTTTACGACGTGTCCGCTAGTGCCCCGAACGGGAGTGGCTTTTTCAGGCACTCGTGATTCTATCCAGTTTATGAACTAGCTCTATGAGCCCTTTGATCATGATGATTGATTTGATCATGATTGATTTGATCATGATGATTGATTTGATCATGATGATTGATTTGATCATGATGATTGATTTGATCATGATGATTGATTTGATCATGATGATTGATTTGATCATGATGATTGATTTGATCATAAGAGGGGTGTGCATGATTTATTTGATAACTGGGTCGGGATGACGTTCAGGCTATTTTTTTGGGGCTGCAACATCCGTACGTCGACCCTTGTTACCCTGTACGTGACTTCCGGGTGGTATCAAACGAGATACTTTATTGCACACATAAAACACACAATAAAAAGTGTACAGGGTGAGCTTACTCCAGCAGAAATCTCTTACAGCCAACCGATGAGTATCATTGCTGATGGCAGGCCTAGCCCAATGGTTTCCTAGATCTCGTCATCACTAAAATCTAGTAACGAAGCCTACTAGTAGTTACCCTCCCCCCTATAATAAACACATTGATAGCCACCCAATTTTTTGTGAGAGAGAGCGCAGTTAACGTGGCGCTGATCTGTTGCTTATCAAAGTAAAATATAAAATATAAAAATAAAAAAATATGGAAATGGCTATGCTCGGGGTTTCTCTGAAAGATCGAATACGAAACGAGGTGATCCGACAGGGAACCAAAGTCACCGACAAAGCCCACCGAATTAGCATGCTGAAGTGGCAGTGGGCGGGCCATATCATCCGAACCGATGGGGTAGACGAGTTCTTGAGTGGAGACCGCGGATCGGTAAACGTAGTGTAGGACGTCCTCAGACTCGGTGGAGCGATGATCTCCGCAGGGCGGCTGGCAAGTGCTAGATGAGAGTAGCCGAGGACGGTGCTCAGTAGCGTGCAATAGGAGAGGCCTATGTCCAGTAGTGGACAAGCTTAGGCCGATGATGATGATAAGAATACTAATAACTAATACCCCTACAGAATAACAATTTACCCCTCGAGGGTAAGAGAGTAAGCATGGCGTCCCTCCGTCGCGGGAGGTTCGGAACTCAGGGCCTACGCCATGGCTAGCATACCACCAGACAAAGGCATCGCCAAAAGATTCGTCGTGTTCCGGTCTACTGACACCAAACTTAACAAGCCCTCACGTACCACATTAGGTTAGGACTCGTCTTCACTTCCCATAAGGTCAGACAGAGGCCTCACGTGCGAGCCTTAAAAAAACTTTTTGGTGTCGAGCCTACACCAGCCGATTTTTTTTTTTCTTCGTATGAGCATTTAGTAGAAGAATATCTGCTTAGCATGTTCTAATGTAAAGTTCAGTATCTTTGATGTTAAAAAATAGTTGGTGTAACCCCTAGGGGAAAGAAAGAACTCATGCTTTATTGCATTGCACACGAAACATTTAACAGGACATTACATAAGATATAATATGTACAGTCTTCTAACAACAAAATGGTGTATTAAGGATTTATTGTTTTTATGACAACAACTCTCAAAGGCTTAATGGATTTGTGTCTGTGTGTATGCATGTGTATGCATACGTGTTTGTTAAAGACATTGTCTTGGCAAACTTGGTAGAATTAGAGAATGTATACCCTCTGAGTACAGCGATAGAGCTGTTACCTTTTACCAGTCGGCAACTGCGCTACAAAATAGCTATTAGGTACAGGCAAGATGGTACATAACAGCAGTGCAGTAAAAGTAAACAGGGCAACTCACTTGCTATAACCCTTAAAGACGGTGGCGTAGGATCCCTCGCCGAGCTGCTCCAGCTTTATGTAAGCCTCGGATTTGCCGAACGGCGAGTCACCCTGGCGACAAAAAGAAACACAATTTTAGCACTTAAGTCCTGGGGATTAGGGCTGGAGGAGAGCGCGCAGGTTTATGCAGGAGTGGACGAGGATAGAGGTAAGTATGGCCGCAACTTAAATAGGGGCGACGAAACTATCATTAGCAAGCTCATACATTTTTAACACTTGGAAATAAAATAATAAAACAAAAAAAGCTCTATGAACTTATAGCAGAAGAGAGTCCCTACGATTTCGTTTATTCAATGAAGTTCGATTAATTTATTCTAGAGTTTATTTATTTATTGTTTCTTCTAATTAAGTCGACCAGTGAATAATTTCTCTATTATGCGTGTAAATAAGAGTGTCTTACCAATAGTTAAGCAACTCTTAACTACGTATATTTATTTACAGTAGTTAAAAAAAAAAGATTAAACTACTCATCGGTATTTGCATACCCATTCCAAACTCCTTTTAAGCAAATCGCAGCAGACACCATTCAGACCATCTCTCAGGCAGAGTCATGCGTTTAATCACTATGAGTGCTCCCCGCAGCTCGATGATGTCAAAATCAATTGAAATATCAACACAGCAGGTAATGAATTGAAATCATTCGTTTTCATTATGCGTAAACCAGACAGCGCAACGAGCCAATTCAATGAAAACCATTTTCAGCTAAGCCAAAACCGATACTGAAATAAATGGACGAAATATTGATGACCAAACTCTCTCGCTCAGCGTTTCCATTGTGCGTAGTACGGAGCGCGAGATACAAAGGCATTTTTTCATCTTAACGGTGACACTTTCATCCGACACGGCCATTGGGTTCCGGAAAATAATCCTTTTATTTACGAGTCGAAAAGGCCGCATTTGGGTAATTGAAAGTTCCAGATGGTCTGTTTCGGTTAAGCTCGTCGGAGACCACATCTACAGGGCCTATAAGTGTAATAAATATATAGTTGAAATGAAATGAGTTTATTTGCATGAAATGTCGTAGATATGGTGGTCGGTTAGTTTAAGTATATGGCTCTACACATTTCACCTTTCTAGGCATGCAAAAATTGTTATATTTGAACATTGTAAATATTATAACGTCAGATTACAACATGTCATAATTATCTAATTTACAAATAAGACATAATACATCATTATTTTTTATTAAATGTCAATATTCATATTTTTTAGAGTAAAAAATTGGGCGACCGTATAAAAACATTCATCTAAAAGCCATCTGTGCAAACAAGGCTTAAAGCGAGTCAGTGGCAAACGTTTTAGCGTCTCCGGAAGCTTTTTATAAATTTTTATAAGCATGCGGTAGCAGCTTCTTTGCCAAATTCAGTTTTACATGGCGGATAGACAATTTTGTTTGGATGTCTTGTACTGAATTTGTATTGCTTACAATATTTCGTAAAAATGTTCGGGTGATTGTGCGCAAAACATGCCATTTCGTATATGTAAAGACTTGGCAACGACAGTACTTTTAATTTCTTAAATAGAGGCTTACAAGAATCTAAGGGTGACGCACTGCAAATGGCTCTGATGCATCGCTTTTGCAGAATAAAAACCCTATTTATATCTCTAGCGTTGTCAATATACTAGGTGATATTTGCTTCTATTTTCTAGTCTAATAAGCAATAGCAGCACAAAGTCATTCCAATGGCAAGTCGCGAAAAAGATCTAATCGCGACGAGTTAATTTGCACGGGTTATACCATTGGAATGCGATTGTTTAGTGGACTACGAAGTGTCAATGAACAACCATTGCCGTACTAATATCACTCTATTGGGTAACTATGCATTTAAGAGACTCCACCCTGGTTGGAAGTGATAATATTTTAGGATGAAGACGATACATTCATGCATGGCCTGTTCCTATAAACGGGCCACAGATCACTCTTTCTAACAACTAGGCGTTTATTCCTTAGTGTTCCTTTTGTGAAAGCCTTCCTTTTTATGGAAAGCCTTCTGCGTAGTATAATTAAGGCACGGGTTAAGCCAGTATAAAACGTAGCCTGATTAAGTCTAATTGATGAATACCGATTGTTAAGTTAGGACTTATTGTTTTGCGATTTTCTTACGATCGGAGCTTTAGCAGGGAGATTGATTGAATAAAATTTTGGGATCCGATCGGAAGGTTGTCAGAGAAATACCTGTTTTAGTGAGCTCCGTAGATAAATATTGAAAACCACGTCTAAAGTGCATTTCTACAGTGAATTACAGTGACACACTAAAGAACTGTCTTAAATTATTAATTAATCAAGAATAACTTAAACAGAGTTTATCAAATAAGTGACCTTTTCAACAAAATTTGGTGCTGTTCCCATCAACAATTTTCAAAGCTACCGACATTGAGAAAAGTGAACTCCGTGACGAGTGACACTTGGCTGCCAATAATCGTGGCTCTGAATAAGAACAAAAATTTCACCGTTTAGTTCAAGACCGCCGTGGCGCTACGGTTATACGTCCTGCCTTAGTAACAGGAGGTTCCGTGTTCGAGACACACTAAGTAGCAACGATAAATTCTCTTTTTGTTTATCATCTGCTATAATGGCGAACAAGTGTGGAGCATGCAACCAACTAATACTCTCCCAAAAGCTTTTAAAATGCAAATCTTGTTCGCAAACGTACGATTTACCTTGTCTTAACGTTAGCCCCACAGCATTTGGGCAGTTATCAAGTGAATATAAAAAATCGTGGAATTGCCCCAAATGCGTAACAAAAATACCTAAAAGTGATTTAACACCTGTGCGGTCACAAGGCACTTGTGTTCCAACTGAGAACTTATTGGCACCTCCAATAAATAATGTTAATTTAACCAGAGGCAGCTACCGCCCGAAGACGCTGGAACTAAATGAAGACCAGTCCGAGCTCTCCGTGTTGGCATCTGAAATACGGCAGCTCAGAAACGATATGTTGGGATTCAAGGAACAACTCAACTCGGTAACTATATCTTTGTCCAGAATGGAGGATTTCAAAAGAAAAGTTGAAGCTCGCGATTCAGAAATAGCTTATCTAAAAGCTCAGGTATACCAGTTACAAAACAGTGTCAATTTACAAGAGCAGGAAAACCGCAGGAATGAGTTGGAAATTGTTGGAATACCAGAAGAAGAATCTGAAAATCCAATGCACCTTCTACTGACGGTCACAAAAAGGATTGGGGTTGATATCAAAGAAGCTGACATTGATGAGGTTTTTCGTACGGGACCACGTCGCCGTCGCCAACCAGCCCCAAATGATAACGAAAACGAGACAAACTTTCCACGGCCCATCGTGGTCCGAATGCTTCGGCGTGCAAAGAGAGACGAAGTCCTGAAGGCTGCCAGTGCTCGACGTGGTTTGACGACGGCTGACGTTACCATGGGACCCCCGAAAAAGATCTTCTTTAATGAAAGGCTAACGAAACAAAACCGCATGTTATTTCGGGCAGCGAGAAAGAGGGCCCAGCAATACGGATTCAATTTTTGCTGGGTCCGACGCGGCACAATACTCGTCAGGCAAGCGGAAAAGAAACCAGCCATTACAATCGCAACAGATGAAGAATTGGACCTACGCGTCGGACCTGCCTCATCGGCAGTGGACCCAACTAAATTGCCTGATGTACCACGGCTCACTTCAGCTTAATTCAATTAACAGACAAAGCTACTGGTCTACTAGGCCTGATTACGTTACTGGCTTTTTTGTCTTGCACGTCAGCTCGTATTTTCACTTTTATTTTTTTAGCATTTTATTTCGAAAAGTTCAGTTCCTATTCTATGCACAAAATAAATATACTACGCTAATTCATATTCATGATCCCGCTTTCCAACAACCCCTTAAAGCATATATTATATTATATTATCTTATATTTTATACACCAACCAACCGAACACTCGACATGATATTATTTTTGTACTATAGCTTACAGGACACCACAAATACAATCACGACGATAAGTGCGAGTTACCCAGCGCGCTCAAATACCAAAACACTTTACAGGGACCGCCTGTTTCGTGGCTATGGCTGATCATGATATAGTTTCAGATATAGATAATTATCTGGAAATAATCTGCCACGCGCTGGACTCACCAGAATCTTGCAAATATGTGTCCAATTTTGCGCCTGCGAACAATTTTAAAGTAGTGACGTTTAATATAAGAAGCCTTAATCGCAATTTTGATGATTTTCTCATCTCATTGCAACGATTAGATAATAGTGGTATTACTTTTGACGCCATTGTTTTGACAGAATGCTGGCTGGAAACCAGCTCAATCAGCCCTATTCCGGGCTATAATGTATATTACACTAAAAAAGTAATTAATAAGGCTGGTGGTGTAGTTGTATATACTAAGGATAAATGGAAAGTGACAGGAAAGAGTCTAAAATTGATGATGCTTATAATAGATTTCATCTTATAATAGATTTTCCAAGTGGTTCATCCCTTGTGTCGGTTTACAGATCTCCATCATTTAGAAATTTGGATAACTTTCTTGCATCACTGGACAGAGAACTATCGCTTCTGAAAGGAATCTCCAACCTAATACTTGCAGGTGATCTCAATATAGATATTGCCGTCAATCAAAACCAAAGCTCAGATTACTTATGTCTGCTTGCAGAACATGGGCTTTTACCTGCTATAACAAAGCCAACGCGAGGAAATTCATGTATTGACCACATCTTCGTACGCTCTAAGTTGCAGGCCGAATCAATAGTGTGTGCCTCGGCTGTAACTGATCATTACATGCCCATGCTTGTATTAGTAACTTCATCCTCACAGGAAAAAACTAACAGAACTCGACTTAAAACAAACTTTGATGAGGTGGCTGCCCAACTGCGAGTGACTGACTGGTCAGAGATTCTTAATAATAATGACCCAGATGAGGCAGCATTGAGGTTCTCAATTATAATTGGTGATCTTATAAAAAAACATACAAACCAGATCACAGTAAGCAGAGCGAAATATAATCTTAAGCCCTGGATTACGCCAGGGCTAATAAGATGTATGAAGCAAAGAGACAAACTGCACTCGGACTGTCGAAAAAGGAAAAACGACCCTACTGTTAAACTCGTATATACACGGTATCGTAATTATTGCAATGACCTCTTAAAAAAAGTGAAAATTGCTTATCACAACGATCAAATAAGTGACAGCAAAGGAAACAATAAAAAACTATGGCAAGCAGTAAAAGAGATATGCAATCAACCGAAAAAAACTAATTCCGCTACCGAACTATTAAGTATTTCTTCTTCCCCTAAATCAAGCCTGAACAGCTGTAACTCCTACTTTGCATCGGTTGGTCCTACGTTAGCGAAGGCAATTTTAAAAAAACTTAATACTAACCACGAAGCTCTGGTTGCCGGAGTCGATATACCTCAACACCATGAATCGTTTTACATGCAGCCTACTGACGAGTTTGAGGTTCAAAGTATTGTAAAACAATTAAAAACGGATAGTGCTCCCGGACTCGATGGCATTAGTAACAAATTGCTGAAATTGTCTGTTAATGCTCTTGCACCTCCACTTGCTCATATTTGTAATCTTAGCCTATCCTTGGGTGTTTTTCCACGCTGTTGGAAAACAGCTGCTGTGATTCCAATCCACAAGGGAGATAGCAAACTAAAACCAGAAAATTACCGGCCAATCTCGCTTCTCGGTGCTCTCTCAAAAATAATAGAAAAATTAGTAAGCAAGCGCCTTGTGAACTACCTTGAATCGAAAAACCTATTATCACCCAACCAGTTTGGTTTCAGACGCAACAAATCAACAGAAGATGCAGTAAAAGCACTTCTAGATGTAGTTACACAAAATTTAGATAAAGGACGTCCTTGTGTTGGGCTATTTTTAGACTTAGCCAAGGCTTTCGACACGGTGTCTATTGAAATCCTACTGGAAAAAATGAATAGACTCGGAATCAGGGGTATAGCTTTGGACTGGTTCCGGAGCTACCTCATAAATAGGCAACAGTTAACCAAGATAGGTGACCAGGTCAGTGAGGCAGAGGAAACTACCGCTGGTGTCCCACAGGGAAGTATTCTCGGACCAACGTTATTCACCCTCTACATTAATGACATAGGGTCCTCCCTTGATATGGAAAAAAACACTAATAATGTCATGTTTTGTTACGCGGACGATACTGCCATTGTGTTTAGTGACAAATCTTGGACATCTGCTTTGTCACGCGCTGAGAGGGGCATATCTCAGGTAGCTTCATGGCTGTCAAAAAACTTACTGACTTTGAATGCTGACAAAACTAAGTATGTATGTTTTTACAAGACTGAAGCTTCTGCGCCATTTGATACAACTCCCATCAAATTCCACTCCTGCTGTGCGTCACCATTTTCCCCAGTGAGCTGCTCCTGCGAAACCATCACCAGAACAGACTGTATCAAGTATCTGGGCTTACTACTGGACGAAAAACTAAACTTTAGCTCACACGTCAATTCTCTCTCTGCGCGAACCAGAAAGCTTATACATGTAATGAAAAACCTCCGAGATCTCAAGGACCAAAACGTGCTAAGGATGGTGTATTTTGCATTGTGCCAGTCTACATTAGGCTACTGTATTTCGTGTTGGGGAGGTGCAGCAAAAACACACTTAATTCAGCTCGAAAAGGCTCAACGATCAATTCTTAAGGTGTTATACAGGAAGCGATTCAGGCATCCTACAACTGTTTTATATAAAGAATGCCATGTACTGACTGTGCGCCAACTCTTTATTCAGAAGATAGTTAGTTTGGAATGCATATAGACATGCCAATAAACACCTAGACACTTCAAAACGCATAGTTAGAATCCCGGTACCGGCTACAAAAACAAAATTTGCGCAAAGGTTTGAGACATTTCTCGGGCCGTTTCTATTTAACAAGATCATTAGGGTTTGCACCATATTAAACTGTTCTAACAGGGAAGCTAAAATAAATATTAGGAATTTTCTTCTCGGCCTGGATTATCTGGCCACAGAAAACCTTCTGCAGGTTGTACAATAGTCGCTTCTTGTAAACAAATACGCATTAATTATTTATTTATTTATTTCGAATATATTATATATTTATGTAATATATAATCACCTCTCTATTTATATAATATTTTTTATATTATCCTTAGAATTTTCAACCCACAGAACTGAACTTATATATAATAAGATAAATTTAAATTTAATTTTATTAACAATAGATTAAAACATAGCAACAATTAGCATAATATGTTAACTTCTCTTAAATAATGTTTATTAAAGTCTCACAAACTACTGAAAATAATATAGTTACTTAAGTACGTACCTTCTACGACTTGATAAAACCAAATGGTAAAGCAATCGGCCTCCACGATACAGGTATAACCTAGTGTGGAGACCACAGTAAATTGCATTCGTACTAAACTGTGCCAAAAAACGGTAACATAATCATAATAATACCTTTTGCGTGTATACTCCGTGTAACGTGTTAAGATAATGCTGTGTTTTTGTGGTTAAAATAAATATTTGTATTTGTATTTGTATTTGTATCAACGAGTAAATTTGGATTGTTATTTTGCCATTAATTTTTAGTAAGTTCTAGTAATTTGATCTTTCTATCTATCCAGGATATGAATGGAGACCACAGCTGGGCACTCTAGGTCTCTTGACCTTAACAACTTTATCGGTTTGTGGGCCAATCTCGCGCATTGCCTTTAGCGATGTTGTCGAGCTTTATACGCGTAAAAACTACGAATATACTAGCGTTCTTTACAGGCAGTGTAACATTATTTGCGAATGCCTCATATTCCTACAGAGTAAGTAATTCCTCGAGTGGCACTCTCTTCTATCTCCCTTACTTTCCAACTCCTGAACGTCTATTTTTCCTAAGAAAACTCAAATGGGAATCTAGCTGTTTATTTAGTGCAAACTCAAACAAAAGCGCCCGGCAAAGTGCACAACTGAGTCGGCGACGAGCTACAATTTCTCGTTCGCTAAAAGACTTTCGCATCCCGAATCTCGCTCTATAACGATTAAGCTGGTGATTTAGACGAATCGTTCTTCGGGAGCGAGCGCTCTTTTCCAACTCCAGGGAGCTTACTCGAAAACGTCGGATACTTAAATCTTCTATCTGCAGCCTAGGTTCCGAAACGGGAGGTAGTTACCCCCGCGGGGGTAATAAGGCTGGAAAAATATGAATACAACGATTAGTAATTAAATAAAACGTCAGAGCAGCGAAGAGTAAGTGGCGCTCTCTCGCACTGAAATTTCGTGGCTAATGGCTGTGTGTATTTATGGGCAATTTATCGACATTCTGTTTTTGCATTATATTATTTGAAACATTTAAAGCCATTGCCATCGCATTTTTTACTTATGTGCAATAAACGGACTAATAATGAAGAGAGCGAAGGGGTATAATAAGTTTTCCTAATAGTTCATAGGGGCAACAAGATTGAAAAGGACATTTGAACTCTAAAGTAAACTACATTTTAATAAATTAATGCCAGATATTTATAGATACCTTTAACATAGTACCGTGCGTGACTGGCTGACAACGCAGCGCTCAAACCACTGGGCTTAAACAAAATATTGCATGGGTACACTAAGGAGACATTTTGAAATTATACCCCTAGAGGAGCGAAAAGGAGTGGACGGCTCCGCTACTAAGAATAACGAAACAGAGCCAAGAACAATAATGTACTGTACATCCAAAAGTAAGAGACAGATCGCACAAATCTCAAGTACCCCAGAGTAAACCCCGCAAGTCACTGTGCAGCCACGGGCTCGCCTTGCGTCTAAATATTTGCGTTGGCTAATGCGCCACTCGAGCTAAGCCAACATTACGCTGGTACTGCAGCGCTCGATAACATTATACGACATTAAGACTGTTTCGTGTGTTATGTCTCACCTTGTGACGAAAGAGGTCCTATTCGGTAAGAACGTTGACCATAGTATGAGCAGCCTATATAGTACGTTTCACTGCAGGGCACAGGCCTTCTCTCGGGGTCACAGGCATTCTCTCGGAGACAGAGTAAGGGCTCAATGACCACGCGGGTGCACCGCAGATTGGTGATTTCAAGTGCAAAGGTATGTGAACACCTCTGACACTCGGGTTTCCCTATGATGCTTTACATCACGGTTAGTGAGTGGTATTGCTACTACCAATCCACATGAAAGCAATGTTATTATATTAGTACATGTCGGGACTAGAATACACGACCTCTCGATGCAAGAAAAGGCAGAGGCCCAGGGCTTCAAAATGGTGCTACTTTGTACGAAAATCTAAGTTAGTCCGGCTGTCAAAAACGTCAAGATTTCGACAAGATTAAGTGCGCATAATTAGACCTCTGGTAAGACAGAGACAAAATCACTATGGTAAATTTGGTTAGTGAATAGGAACTGCACAATATATGGCAAAAATGGCACTGGACTGAGATTACTAAAGACTCACATTATAAAAAAAATGTGTTAAATTACACTGTATCATAGGTACCAGCGACCTAACAATATACTTGTAAAACGTATGTTACTTCCGTTTACTTTCGGCGTACCCATTTTCTCGAGCCGCGAGCCTGGGAATGGAAAAGTTTATGACCACCTCTAGCCATCAAGAAACAGGCACAACTTTACGATGAGCCAGAGAGCGATGCAATATTATAGGTAAATATAAAAAAATAATAATAATAATCTGACTTTATAATTAGTGCAGACTTAGTAAACTGTTTTATAAATACACTAGATAATTATATAAAAACCAAAAACAATCAAGTGCAAGATAAGATAAGATATGTCACGCATCAGCTCTAAGCTGGTAGTGTATCAACAATAATAATAATAATATTTTTGTTTTATAAAAAATACTCTCTCTACTTATTCACAGCCACAAAAAGAGACATACAACGTATTATTGAAACAACGCAAAATCTGAAAATCATTTCTTTCGCATCGATATTATTTAACCACTTCTAATAAGGACGAAGTTTTTTGAACGCGCATTTGACCTACCTAGAGTACCTACACACCTATGTAGGTAGACCCAGCATAATCAGCTACCACGTTTACATAATTACCGTGCGACATATGTACCAATATACAAGTTACTAGGTACGATCTTGGCGCGCCTTCGATCGATCTGTATTTGATGGATAGAACAGAGTCTCCCGTCTCTATCACATAGCACGCATATAACGGCCTTAAAATGTCAACCCAATCACCCCGGTAATACGACATACTTTATACAATCAATCACACTCCTACTTGGACCCTGTATCATTTTGCAGCACCTCGTAAGTAGCAAGTTTCAATCAAAGTCACAGCACAGTCGGTGTATTTGCACACAAATCGGGCGATCCATCAAAGTCAGATCTTTCAGGCGCGGGGGACGTATTTAAAAGCCTACTTGACTACTGCTCGCGATAAGATAGACTGAGCTATGTATTCATAGTTTGCGCTGCTTTGTTGCTATGGTCATGCTAGCACCATTAACAAATATTAATAAACTTTCACCAACACAATCACTTCAATCACCCCAAGCTAGAATGCCCTGCGCCATGGTAACCAGGCAAGAACATTATGAAAATGGATAACCATGGATGAAACCCGTTTTTAGGGTTCAGTACCTCAAAAGGAAAAACCGTGACCCTTATAGGATCACTTTGTTGTCCGTCCGTCCGTCTGCCTGTCTGTCTGTCTGCCTGTCTGTCTGTCTATCAACAGCCTTTATCTCGGGAAAGCGCGGAGGTATCGAGTTGAAATTAAAACCATATACTCAGTTCTACAGTCCCTTTCAAAAATCAAACTTCTAAGATAACGTTAAAAAATTATACGGCCGTTTATGTCTATTTTTGTTTACATATACTTTTTATTTTTTCCTGTTTGACTGTTTGTGTCCTAAATAAAATAAAATAAAAATAAATAAATAAATAAAAACGTATATTTCGATACTCATGGGAATCAAAATTTATAGAGTACTCTCGGTTGACCTAGAGCTATGAAATTTGGCAAGTAATATCTATCTATACTACAAGTACAGGGAAAAATCTGAAAACTGTATATTTGAATTATTAAAAAAATAGTCTTTGAAGTTGGGGAAAAGCTCGGAAAAAACTGCAAGACTCGATTCCTGACCTATTTATAATATGTTATAGTTGTCGAAATGTAAGAAGCCCATTTTTGACAGCTACACAAACAAGCATTTTCCTTTGGATTTACTCGAATAAATACATAAAAAGACACATTCTCTGGTATATTATTTAACGCTCGAAAGATAAAACAGATTTTGTAACCCGAAAAGTTACTCATAATTTAGATTTTTAATATTTTTGATCTCAAACTAGGTTAGATTCTATGGTTTTTGTAGCTGTAAAAACGGGCTTCTTAAATTATAGTAGGCTTCTCATATTTTGCCTCGGTGGGCGAGTCCGACCCGTACTTGTCCGATTTTTTAAGTGCAAAATTTTGTTTTTTGTACAACAAAATGTAAGAAGCAAACATATATACCCAGACTGAGGCCATTCATACTAATCAGGTACGGCGCGGCCTCCAGTGGAATCGAACCTCTGTTTTAGTACTCAAACGTGTTAACCGCTAGACCAACGAGGCATTTAACGTCCAATTGCGTAAAAGGCTGCACAGATGTCCTGGATTAAAAGACTACACCATATTAGGGGTGTCCACTTAGAGAAAACATCGATGTTTTTATTCGATGCAATGCATCGAGGCTGTGCATCGATATTTTCCGATGCATCGGTTAGAAACATCGATGTTTTCTCAGAATCGAGTACTTTTTATTCTTTGTTATAATTAATCACAAAAAGAACAAACAACTTACAAAACTCAGATTTTCGCGTGTGCTGTTCATTGAAATTACATAACTTTTACCATGGCTGCGAAGGTGTCGAACCGTCGGAAAACCCCAAAAACACCGAAAAATTAATTACAAATAAATCCTGTAGCTACCCGTAAAAGTTGTATATTTTCATAGTACACAAAAAATAAAAATCATCCACAGTTACAGAAATTCCGGTATTAAAGTCTTCAAGTCTTCCGGTCTTTTGGAAGACTTTGCAAAAACAGGAGCTTATTTAAACGTTTTCACGCCAGTTCAGATATTGTTATTTTCCTTTTTTTAGCTTGGATACTTGCACGTTTTACTACAATTTGTCCTAAATAGCGATTTTCCTACTAAAATCTACTAAACGATTTTGAACTACCAAATAATAGTTTTCGAAGCCTCAAATCTACTAAAAAAGTAGAAATCTACTAAAAATGGCCACGCCGCAAGACTATAGCCAATCACAAGCGAACGAAGCTTGGTCAGAATTTTGAGGCAATCAGAACTGTTTGCCAGGGGGCTATAGAAGGATTATGGTTTTTAGGCAGATTGCTTTACTATAGTTTGATATTGTTGTCTGAAAGAAATTTACCTATAATGTATACAAGAGGGGAATTTGCCTGGAAGAGGATATGTTTAAGATTAGTAGGTCGGACAATGTTATCAGGTAGGACGTCCAAAAGAGAAAACCGGAGATTGAGGCGTTTTTTACCAAGTTAAGTTCACAACAGACCAGTGACAAAACAAACGATTTTTTTTATTTCTCTCTCGCGTAGTCAGTGTGGCCAATATCAATTTCTAGATTCTTCCAAACAGCCAAACAAAAAAAAAGATGAAGGTTTAATTTTTGTAATAAATTGCTGATTATAAAGTAATAAATTGCTGATTACCGTTGTTTCGATGTTTTATGAAAATACATCGATACATCAACAGTTTTTCAAAACATCGGATCGATCCGATGCATCGCATTATAAACATCGAGTGAATCCGATGCATCGATTTATATCGAATATCCCTACACCATATAATAAGTTTTGGGAGCCAAGGCGGGAGCACTGTGTGTGGAATAACCTAGGAACTCGAAATATTACATTATGGACTTTCGCTTGTTATGGATATTTAAAGGGAGTTACTTCCTAAACTTTTTGTAGGTTTCGGGCTCTTCAATCTCTTCTCCAGTTCGCGTATGTGTCCATATTTCTGACATTTTCTACAATGCTGTCACTCCACAATTTCCGGGGCTGCCTGCTGCAGGAAAGTATGGTCGTAAAACTTCCACGCAGTGTAGAGAGCCCCTTAGTTAAGGCGCCGGTCATCATGGGGGTCCGCGGAATGCCGCCATCCATCATATTTACATAGCAGGCAACAAGAGGTCGTGACACGAACACTCCTGGCCGCGATAATCGCTGATGAAGTTAGCCTTAACGAGCAGTTAAGGATGTTTGTGTCGGGAAACGTTCAGCAGAGAGCAGCTACTTGAAGACGGCGCGGTGGCGCCTCATAATTAGATCGACAAAGTCGCAGTTGGCTTACGTACCACTCTTCAAAAAATATGTAACTTCAAAATGTAAATGCAATGCACATAAAAAGGGACATTTAATGTTAGGTTAATCCTATTCGCACGTACGAGTACATTTCAAACAACTTAATAGAGAATCAAGAAAGTGTATCATTCACTTGATACACATTCGGGGTATGTGTATCATTCACTTCATACACATTCAAGGTATTTTACATTTAACATTGCTAATTATTTACTTACCCACTCACACAAATATACTCTTATTACTCTTTCGCTATTATAATTAAATAATATGGGTGACATGGTCACATTGTGTACCAAACCCTAAAATAAAGATATAAAAAAAAAATTAATAATAATTAAAAACCGACTTCAAAACACTACAGCACTAAGAGTCAGAAATAATTTTTAAAAAAAAAAGAAGACACCTAAAATTTACCCCAAATGCACTTCGGTCAAGCCGTATAGATCTTAAACATACCTACCCATAAACACATATACCACACACTCTTTCGCTGTCACAAATCAGCAAAAAGAACATATTCATACATACATAAACTTGCTTCTTCAACATTCATTAGTCGTTGCATGCACGCACGCCGGTTTCGGGTATTTTTTATCTTGCCCTTTGCTAATAAATCCCCTATTTGGTCAAAGTATGTCCGCCTGGGACGTACCTTACCGGCCCTTTCACCCACATTCGTTCGATATATTTTGTTTCGTCAATCTTTCTTCCTTCATCTTCAGTAAACTAAAGTGCCGACCCAAAAAGTAGCAGGAAGCATAAGGTACAGAGAAAAATGATACCAGAGACTCACCCCAAAGGCACTAAATCGCTTGGTCCTCCTGTTGGTTTCGGGGCCGAGGAAGGCCTCGGACTTCGGCCGCGGTGGCCGCTTGGGGCGCATCACGACTCGCGCCTCCTCCCTCGCACCCTCGTCTAGCAGCTTCGAGTCGGATGAGACGGAGAGCTGCCGGCGCACGCGGTACTCGCCGTTACCGCCGCCGCTCCAGTCTGCGGGCGGAGACAGGCGCGGGTTAGTTAAGTCGCGTGAACAAATTCGACGTGTCAAACCACACAGTAGAGCGAGTTCCGGCATTTCTGCCCTTTGTGAGAGGAGTGACTGACAAAATTGGGAGTATTTTGAAACGCTCTTCAATCAAAACCATCTACAAAGCACCAAGAAAGATACAACAAATCATGCGAAGTGCCAAGCACAGGATTCCCTTACAAGAGGCAGGAGTATGTAAGCTTGACTGTGAATGTGGTTTCTGGTACATTGGTCAAACTAAGCGTACCATAACTGAACGAGTGAAGGAACATACGGACGTCAAACATAAGCGCTCTGGGAGCCGATTCTCACTTCATTAGCAAATAATTCGTATACGACTCTAAGGCGTATGACTTGAATTCTACATAAAAAAGTCGAACGACAGTTAAAATCTGTATTCTGAACGCCATTCTACATTGAATTCGAATGAAAAAATAAATGTCTAACGACTTAAAACAGTTATCTGTGAATCAAACGTTCCATTTTCTCGATTGTAAATTGAAAGTTAGTCGAATTTTATAACATTTACAATTTCACTTTTAAATTGATACATTTTGCGGCAAAATTTTAATTTATGTGTTATTTTATAGACTAAAGAAACCATTTAGGTATAAAATACATGGTATTAAAAGTTAAATAAAATTAACTCTCAAAATTTTCAAATGAAATGTAACCTATAACGAAACGTCAACTGATCGTCGACTTGTGTGTGGTGTTTGTTTGTTTACAAATCACAAACTTTACATGCAAAAACAAGAAATCAGAGCAAGTCAAGGACTAAAGAAACAATGGTTAAAGGGGCTTAAAAAAAAAGGAAAGCTGGCTATGCTTCGGCCAGTCAGACGAGGAGGCTCACTGAGCTGGATGCCGACCCCGAGCTAAGATCGGGGAAGTTTTCCGCCCATTAAATAAACTCACGTTGGTTTTCAAATCAAATTCCTTTTGTGGGACGAGAGGTTCTACTATACTTATGAGATTCCTTGCTAAGTATTTCGAGAACCGAAAGCTCTTTAAAATCAGCGTCGCTCATATCAAATGGCTCTACCCTTCATGTACACGGCGCCTTGGTGTCGCTGAAGCTATTGCCGCTTCACTCAAAATTTTTTCAACAAAAGCAGCTGAAAACTTGTTCATTTTTAGTAGCACCACACTCCAAAAGTTTCCAAATCTAACCTAACCTCTTTCTTCTTTGGACTTTCCAATCAAGAAACGTCAACTATCAATGAATGCGTTCAAATTTCATACGCCTTTTGCCAGTCGCATGGTAATTACCATGCGACAAGATGACATCTCAAAGCGAGCGAAATTTATTAGCAAATTTGCCGTATGCGCAAACTTTGTGAGAATACGTGAAACTGATTTTTATGCGACAAATGTCTAATCCTTCGAATATTTTGCGTGTACGCTTTCAATTCGCATGGGCGAGAATCAGCCCCCTGGTAGATCTGCAGTCAGTGAACATACACACAGCGGTACCAACCACTTTATTCATTTTGATAAAGTTCAAGTTCTAGCCCGAGAGGACCGTTTCTTTCTTACAATGATACGCGAGGCAATAGAGATCCGCCGGCATCGAAATTTCAATAGAGATCGTGGTTGGAACATAGCTACAGCATGGGAACCAGTGCTTAAGTGCATGAGACCCCCTTGCTAGAAGTGTGACTGTAGATTTAATTTTAATTTCAATAAATAATAATTAACTGTTTCATAAATTAAATTTCAATTTCAATAACTAATAATCAATATTTTCCAGTTTATATAAAATTATTGTTTTGTCAATTTAAATGTAAAATTTTATAAATATATTTCGAACGTAACTTAATATTTTTTTTGCCGAGGGCAAGCCGAGGGTAGTAAACTGACAGTTAATGCTTTCAAAAAGACGCCTGTCACCTCAGTCTACCGAGACCACGGCACTTGCAAAAGTACCGAAACGTGGGAAAATTGTAAAATGAAAAAAACCAATAATTACATAACAACATAACATAAACTCACGCCTGTATCCCAGAGGGGTAGGCAGAGACCAGGGACTGCCACTTGCTACGATCCTGACAGATCACTTTCGCTTCCTCAACATTCATTAGTCGTTGCATACACGCACGCCGGTTTCGGGTACTTTTTATCTTGCCCTTTGTTAATACATCCCGTATTTGGTCGAAATATGTCCGTCTGGGTCGTTCCTTACCGGCCCTTCCATCCACAAACGAGTAAATATCCGTGCAAATTCAGTTTTTATTATGTCTAGTGCTCGTGTTAACCTTAGAAAATACGATTCTTTCAGCATTATTAAAACATCAATAATACTTACATTGTCCTGTTCACGTTCTGATGGTGATAACGCATGAACGTTACTATCGCGTTGATCGTATGTCATCCAAGGACCGAAATGATGATTTCGCGTGTTTGGAGCGCAGGACGACCCGGATGTCACACACGCACCCAGAAGTGGGTCACGGGATAGAACATCTCACAACGAAGGGACAGTGTTGCCTTCGTTTGGATTCAAGTTTTTGTCAGGACCGTGGCAAGTGGCCCTTAACTCTAACTCTCCGGGATACAGGCATGAGTTTACGTAATGTAATATTTGTTTAGAGATTAACTCGAAAAACGCTTTTTGGCGTTTGGGTGGGTGTTGGGGAATTTGAGGGCATTCTACAAATACCATATATTTTACATTGCTTGTGCTCATTGAGGATAGATGCTCATGTAGAGTACTGGTGACAAATGCTTTATGATAGCTCTTGTCTTCGTTTTTGGGTTCGCGTTTTTCGGAGAACCAAGTATTGAACCAATATCTGCCGCGGATTGCAGAACACTGTCATCTGTACTTCGTCTTATTTTTCTTTCACATTTTGTGGTTCAGTTAAAAATAATCTAGTCACATTATAGAGTTAGTAATCTAATAGCTAGAGTACCTACTAACATTCAAAGTAGCCTTGGGTCAGAAAACGCACACTCGCTCAATCTGCTGTACTTCTGCGAATTCGTTTTGCAGGTCACGGTAGTAAAACTAGTTATAGGCAGAGTCCCTTAGCGGCCCTAAACACCACCTTTGTGAAATAATAAATGTCGGGTTTGTCGGCTCCGATAGGGTTGAAGTAGTAATGTCTCGTTTCTAGAAAATATACCTCGCCAGAGACTCGTTTTAAAGTCCCGAGAGCGCGATTTATATTCCACCATATTTTTCTATGGGATGCCTCGTTAATGGTAAAAGGTGTGATCACAGTAGGAGAATAACTAAACCGAGGCAGTGTTAAGAGAGCATCATACGTAAATGGCGTAGATACTGTGCTCCTAGAAGGGCCATGACACTCCAGACATTTAAATTACCTCTGTGTAAAACCGTAAGGGTACACCACGAACCTATAGTAAACAGTGTCGGGCATTCAACGAAATATCAAATAAAAACTTCGACGCTCTTGACATTTTTGTATAACTCAATCGTTTTAAATCACATTTAGTTAAGCTCCAAATTTAGTAAGTTAGATGGTAGTTAAGTACCTATTTGCGTAAGGAGAACTATTGGATCCTTTTGTAAAAGCGGATCAAGTCACAATAATGGCTCCGTACACAAAACTGCGAATCAGCGCGATGCGAATTCGCAACGCAGACAACTGCGACACGAATTGCTGCGATGCGAATAGGTACGGCAAGGCATCTCTCTTCCACGGTTCGGGTGACCATTCCTTCGACGACCGCCAACCGTACTGAACGTATTTTATAAACTGGGTCGTGAAATGGATCGTAAAAAGAGGTGCTGTTATTGCTAAGAAGATACAGAAAAATGTTTGAGGAAATTTTGATGAAGGAACAGAAGATTTTGGGTTCATCCATTTATTACTATTATGAACTCCGATGCGAATCAATTCGCAAGTTCTTGCAATGCTTCGCGCGAGCTCGCAGATTTTTACGATGCGACGTCGCATCAGTTTTGTTTTCGGGCCCTATATCCGAGTGCGACCGTTCGGCGTAGGTTAGGTTAGGTTATGCGTAAGACACATTACGGCGTAGGGTGTCTACGATACTTTTCGCTGGGTATTTGGTTATACGTGGCTTCATGTGTTTTGGATGAGTTTTGGTTCTCTTCCATATTCTAGTACGCTGTCATCACACGTTAAAGAATATGTAACTAGATTATAAGCTTTCACCATGATATTATAACATGCAATGTTACTTATCTGTTGTGTAATGCAGTAAATAAAATAAAATACTACCAAAACTAGCTTTTACTTAAAAACTCCGTGGTGCAAAAAAAAATATCTTCGGACTTACATGCAAAATAAAAGTGCCTACCAGTCTTACAGGCGGGGCATTTTTAGTTCTAAATAAAATGGTCGATTTTATAACCTATGATAAAATTAAACTCACGTTTTATTCCAGCTTAATAAGGATTAGTTTGACAATGAAACAATGTGATTTAATTGGCTGTAATTTATTGTAACTAAGGCCTACTGGCTGATTTTATCGTACCTTAAGTAGGTAGGCCCTTTGTGAACAAAACATAAATTATTATTCCAGGCGCCATTGCACTACAAATACATTGGCATCTCCTTTAACTCTTCGCACCAAATAGAATTTCGTTCACGCATGACTCGCCGATTCTGTCGCGTGGACCGTTGACACTGACCGTGGCATGGCATTTTGACGTGCAACGTCTTTCAGTTCGGTAGTACGGGGTCGCTTACTATGTAATCTTATGTCTATCATCATCATCAGCCATTTGACGCCCACTGCGGGACATAGGCCTCCTTCGTGATTTTCATAACCATGAGGGGTTTTGCCATAATCGCCACGCTTGGCAGGCGGGTTGGAGATCGCAGTATGCGGTTGGAATCTCACGCTGCTGCCCGTCTCCTGGTAATTGATTGCCTTAGTCGCCTCCTACGACATCCACGGAAGGAAATGGAGTGACGCTATTCTTAATCCGGCGTCACACGGAATCTTATGTCTATACTTATGTATAATTTGTGTTTTTGGATATAAATGTAGTTCATGCGTCGCATCGGTGAGGGCTGTAACTCTGTAACTCGTGTTAATACGTGTCGTGTGCAATTCATTTATGTACCCTATCATTGAAGTAGAACGAAGCAGCTATTTACAAACTAAGTTAATTTCGGCTTCACTGTAACTTACTCATGCCATACTAATAACACAAAGCGCCCCTACGTATCTTGTTGGTATAATAAATCTTTCTTCTTCTTCTTCTTCTATTGTTATAAAACAATTTTAAATTTTATTTTAAAGGTAGCTGAAAACCAGCGCTATCTGAATTTTCTTGGATAGCACATAGCTGAGCTATATCCGGGTATCGGGTCAGCAGTGGTAGGTACTTACACATAGCGGTACATTGAGCTTGCATTGTATGTGAAATCAACTCTTTGCCTCTGCGAAAGGAACGGCCAAGAAGACCCAACATGTGGGCTTCGTAGGTCGGCTTACGTATGCACGGTCGGCAGCTCGAGCGTGTATATATATATATATATATATATATATATATATATATATATATACGCTTCTGAGGAGCATTCTAGAAGTACCGTCTATTTAACAGACTTCAAAAAAGGAGGAGGTTCTCAATTCGAGTGTTTGTTTTCTTTTTGCTATGTTCCTACATAACTCTGTCAAATCTTAACCGATTTCGACAATGATTTTTTTTGTTCCAATAGATATAACGTCCCATTGATCTCATTCTAATTTGGTGAAGATCTGATGAAGGAAGACTTTCAGAGATGGAGAACGGAACTCCTCAATGGACAGCAGTAAATAAGGCCTAGGGGCCCATCTTTTAGTAATATGCATATGTTTCATAATATAGCGAAAAGTAGTCCCAAGGTAATTTGGTGATGTTCTGGTGAAGACTTTCGGAGATGGAAAATGCGAATTTCAAATTTTAAAGCAAAGAATTAAGTAAGGTAAATTATGGTTATAAGGAACTTGACTTTTCTCCTGCTCCCCTATAAATATTTTTGTATAAATAAGACTTTTTTATAATGAATAGAATATTTGAATTTGAATTTTGAAGAAATGAGAAGTCCAAGGCACATGATGTTGCATGATGATGATGCATGTCACCGGCACAATCGTGCGTGTTACTCGAGCCGCGCGGTGTAAACGTGTCTATAATCGCACGTGACGCGCCTCCGGTATGAGCATTTATTGTTCCGAGGATTAATTAGCTACCGGCCTTTGTAGAGGGCTTGTGCTATAATAGTTTACGGGGCAGAGGGTGGCATTGACACTGAGCCTCTTATATGTCTCTATAGAGTATAAGCATAATCATCCGACCGAGACGTACCCCTTTATCTAATACGTTAACAGTCTGTTAATAAACTGCCGCCATTGTCTATACAACATTTGAATATTTCAAGCCGTTCAATGTTGCCGTTATTAATATCGAGCAAAAAAACGGCAATACAATCACGTTTGTTGTATGGGAGCCCCCCTTAAATATTTATTTTATTCTGTTTTTAGCTCGGAGAACTGATGGTCGTAGGGGCGAAAAAGTTCTGACCTGGCGACCGCGGACCGGACGACGCAACGTGGGAAGGCCCACCACCAGATGGTCTGACGACCTGGGCCTCGATTCTGTTAGTGCATTGTAGTATGACAGGTACACTGTCGGGTCACGTGACGTGTTTTTTCGTACCATTGACGCCTAGAAGGTTTGATGGGTGTGCCCGCGTAGACTTAAAGCAGCCATGAAATGAAAACCGCCATGTTCATGCAGTTGTCATGTTACTACAATGCATTAACAGAATCTAGGCCCTGGTTACGGTGGCGGGGAGTCGCTGGATGCGGGCGCCACAAGTCCGGGAAGCTTGAAATCATGAGGGAGGGGAGGGAGGTCCCTTACCCTTTGGGTAAGATACAAAATTATACATATCGAAAACGGACTGGATTGGCCGAATCTATGATGACGTCACAGGTCAGCATCCGTCAAATTGAGAATCCCCAAAATTCTTAAAATTTTCAAAGAACCTATTTGCTATTCCGCGCCCTAATATTATAAAGTTCCCGCTCTGGGGGCACACACTAGATGGTGTTACAGTCAATTTTAGTACCCCACTTTTTTCTATGGTGTCCACATTTCTCCTAGTAGTATTGTTCTGTGGAGTGTGGAGTTGACGTTTATTTGCTTACTGACCAGTGACGTCACTGATTTCTGTGCGGCGCCATATTGCCCAAGATAGCGTTTTGTTTGGCGGATTATTTTATATGTGAATTTTTATTTGCTTTTTAGGAGCAATACACGAAAAAATAAAATTACCACTTTCTGAGCACTCAATGAACACCAACAAAAAATCTGAGATGGTTTTGATAAACCTGTCAAATAGCCTATTCGGCATATGAAATCTTGCTTGTCGAGTGCCATTTTACTGCTATAATTTTATAAGGTTTTTTATTGCGTGACTGATTTCAAAATGCTAAGTACTGTGTATGCTACTGCATCAAAAGCTGCTTATTAATTTATAGCGGCCGAAATTATTTAGTATTCGAATGATTTTTACCGTCGGGGGTTTAATTTATTGAAGTGCAACATTTTTTACGGTGCGAAATATTGCACAGCCTGTGTTTGCGAAGTATTAAGAACAGGCAATAATTCGTGCCCCATTACACGTATATTGGCCGTACATTATTGGCTGTGTTTCATTTGACGGTAAAGTATTGGTTGCGCCACTATGGCGTACTGAAATTCGAGTATCGAATTCACTTCGACTAAGTTTTATCCCATTTTGATCGTGAGCAGATAAGTCTGAGTCGGGTGCTGTGCCGCATAAGCAACAAAACAAATTAACGTAGAGATCAGGTAGTTGAGCGCCATAAAGTCGTACCGTAAAACTACTAGAGAATTGTACAAGAGAAGCTTCTAACGTCAGCTCAATTAAAACGGCCATTACTCGGCACAATAGCGTAGATTTACTCTTAACGCCGTGTTTACTAGCCCCCCCAACCGAAACACTTCGCAATATTTTTGATGCGTCACAATTTTCCGTGCCCCTAATGCTTTCATCCCTAATTCATATACACCTGTTTTTCCTCTCGTTTTTTCGCGTCACGAAAACAATGGTCGGCCAGTGGCTTTTAACGAGACAGCGTATAAATCATTCCCGGCGAGACGTCATCTATTGAATGGCGGCCCGGCCTTCCGCGCGGGCGATCGGCCACGGGAACAATGGGCGATTGTGTGAGACGCCCTAAGGCGTCTACTCGGGCTGCAAAGAAGGTCGTATACGTTGTGACGTCACACTGCAGAGCACAGACTTCTCAGACAAGAGAGAGAGCCGTGTTTCACAGTTTCATATAACTATAATTCGTAATTTATTATGACCTTTCGAGCAGAGTACATTGTGTAGCAGTCTACTTGTTAATCTGTGTGTTAATCGACTCTGCAATGTACATCGAATTGTCATGGTAAACCATGAATTGCACTTCTATGAAACAGGCCCAGACTGGACTGTCCAATGTCCATACATTAATCGCTGCGTCAGTGTTTCCACAAATACGGGACCACTGAGGCCGTGAAATGTAAATATTTAATTAGCATAAGCATCTCAAAAATGTGAGGTACTATCTCATAAATGGGAAGCTACCCTGGCATAAATGGGCTTATCCACTACGCGTGCACACTGCGGATTAGCAATTTTAAGCGCTATCTATGCAGGCAGTGTAAGTACCTCAGAGACTGGCATTTGCTTACGATGTTTGTTTTCTAGGTTACCGTTTTACCTATGAATCTACATGCAAATACTCGAGGCTGAAGTCCCTTCCCAAAATAAGTTGCCAAGAGATTCAAATATTCTGGAAAACCTGAAATGATTTTAGAGTAGAGGTCCAAACTTGTCTCAAGGCTCAGTAAGGCTCCGCTGGATTTAAGGGTTAATCCCGTATACACCACTCGAGTTATACGCGTCGAAGAAACCAGCTCAAGGAGAAGAGCGCATCTTGTTATGATCTACCTCTCTCATCTCCAAGTCCCAATTTCCTGTTTATATTTTTCTCCTTCGCCACGTTGATTGCCGACGGATTTAGAGGATTCCCCCGCCCGGTTGTTTTGAAAGTAAAATGAGGTACCAAATGAAAATCTAAAATGCTAATGAGACAAATAAAAGAAAGACAATCGTACCACTTCGCGCTCAAATAGGACGAGACGGCAACTTCTGCGGAAGTTTTAAATTCGTAATGAAATCGGCGGGAAGCTGATACTATTGTTTGTCGGACATAATAGGGTTGGGATAGATTAGCTGGCTAACAATTAGCTATTAGGCGCAAGTAATTTATTGCCAGTCGGCAGAGTTCTTCACTCACATTAATAAACCGTCAAACGAAACATCTAATTTGGCTAATTGCCGTTTACCCATGAACAGTTATGGGGCATAAGCTGTCCGTTTTAATTTCGGGAATGCCTCTCAAAAGAAATGGCATTACGAGACCGGCTTTATGGCACTGTAAAAAACGAATCATTCAGCGTTACGATGAAATATGATACACGCATAAATAAACCTGCAAGTCAGACCAAAAATTTCCAACAACATGCATCCACAACTACGTGTATAATATTGAAGCATCAATAGAACTGCCGTAAAAGACCCATTTGCGTTATATGACACACTTTTGTGGCTCCCCTGAAATGGGGGAAGATGGAAACGGTGTTTGGTAACCTCTAATTGTAACTTGCGGCCGGCCAATCGTCATCCTAATGGCTCACACCATGTTACAAAGGTTAGGAGGTTATAGCCGAATTCTCAGCCCAATTTGTAATCTAGGACAATGTCTTAGCAGACGTTATGTGTGACAAATTAAACAATTTATATTTGTATTTTCTTTTTGTTTGTTCACAGGCCGTCTCTCAGAGAGTGAGTATGGGATTAATTACTACGCTGATTTGCTAGTTCAAGCACTGAGATATGAGAACACCTCAGACACTCAGGTTTCCTCCCTATGTTTACCCTCACGGTCAGTTAAACTTGTTGCACTATTGTCAAAAAATATTTGACAGGGTAGACTAGACTTTTTACGGGAACTGCTGGTATTTTATTTTTGTAGTTATATGAGTAGACCTGAGATGACATTATGAAAAGCCGAAGACACAGGACTCTAGATAAATCTGATATCTGGTTTTCAAACACTGAATGGCTAATTCAACGTCTGCAAACTGTACAAAGAACTCTCTCCAAATAAAACAAAACATGAGTGTTTAAGTTAATAGTTGTTTGTACAAGACACGGTGGCGTAATGTGTGGACACGCCCTCAGGGAGTTGCTATGTAAGCTTAAGAACGCCAGAGACGAAGACCGCTCATTGTGTTTGTATTTGCAAGACCATAAGTTGTTTGACAGGAAAAACAACGGGTTTTCATGAACAGAAATACTATAATGGCGAGGAGCAGAAAGATGCGATAAGATTTTTTATCTACACTAATGTTGTAACATTCTACTTATGTTTTCAATACTTGACTTATAATTACTACTGTTATAGCGCAGACAACAAAACACTCAATTTAAGCAATTTCACATGATGGTAGGTATAATATTCACATCGATATCGTAAAATCTCATTATAACATCAATAAAACGCGACCAACTTGATTGCAGGGCCAATCAGGTTGGTCGCGTTTTATTGAAGCGCGCAGCTGCGCTCTCATTGGTTAAATTTTAATGGCGGCAAAATCACTGTGATTATACACGTACGCGTGAATTTAATTTTTAATTGCATTAGTGAAGATAAAGTAGTGTATGCAACTGCATATAACACGGGTATTAAAACACTCGTTACTATTATGAAACTCGCTGCGCTCGTTTCATAAACTCACACTCGTGTTTTAATACCCTTCATTATATGACAGTTGCATAAACTACTATTAATTCTTTTAAATGCTAATATAAACGCAGCGTAGGACGCATACCAGCACGTTGGACCGACGATCTGAGGCAGATTGCTGGCAGCGGCTGGGTGAAGATGGAAAGAAAGGCAAACGTACACAATTTAGAAACGTACGTCAGTAGGTAAAACAGCAACATCAGATATGAACCTCGGACACTTCACTGGGCTCTGACACTCACTAAAAGAGAAGCAAAACACCGCGAGGCGTCTTTGTTCATCTCACGGAAGTCGGTTTAGTGATGTGGACACTGTTCATCAAACGCCTAACACGCTAGCCTACCTAATTCTCCAAGGAGAATTGGAATTGATAATAATAATAATTTCTATACAACACAATCACTGGTTCTGGTCCCGAAATAGGAACTGTGCTATGGTAGCCAGGCAAGGACGTCACAAACTTGGAAATTCATCCAGGGCCATTTATACAAATCAAGTGCGGCGGCCTCCAGCGACGATTTACACTAACCCCCAGTTCCTCGTACCCTAACAATCTGTTGATCTTCTGTTAACAGCGGTCAATTGTTTTTTAGGGTTCCGTACCCGAAAGGTGCCAAACGGGACCCTATTACTAAGACTTCACTGTCCGTCTGTCTGTCTGTCACCGGACTGGATCTCATGAACCGTGATCGGCAGTTGAAATTTTCACAGATGATGTATTACTGTTGCCGCTATAAAAAAAAAATACTAGAAACAGAATAAAAAAAACATTTAAGGGGGGCTCCCATACAACAAACGTTTGTCTAAAGACAGCGCTCGCCATCCAGCGGCAATCTATGTAACCTTCACGGCGCCGATGTTATGTCGTTAAATGTCGATGTTAAACGATGTTAAATGTCGATCTTGTTGGTTTCTATAGATGGTGCTGTTCTCAAATTCGATTTTTGTCTAATGTTGTATAGATAATGGTACGGAACCCTCCGTGCGCGAGTCCGACTCGCACTTGGCCAGGCTTTCTGTATACACTTTGACCAACTAACAGCCGTTAACAGTAGACCAACAGATTGTTAGTATACCGGTAAGCCGATAAGAACTGTCCACAATGTAAAAGTTGAGTTAAGGTAAGTGCCGGAAACATGCATAAAAAAGTTTTAATCTCATTGGAGAGGCAGTTCCAAAAGATAAATAAACGTGCTTAATTTTCTTCTCTACGATTAGAGTACTTAATACTTCTCATTACATAAATTGTCAAAAATACGGTGCAGGTGATGTATGAACCATTTATCAATATTTGAGTTATCTCGGAATCTCGTTATCTCTTTATCTTTGAGTTATGCTTTATGAGTCTAAATACTTATTAGAAAACGTTTACAATTCAATAAAAAAAATTATCTTATATATTTTTAGGGTTCCGTACCTCAAAAGGAAAGATGGAACCCTTATAGGATCACTTTGTTGTTCCGTCCGTCTGTCCATCAAGAGCCTTTATCTCGGGATTGCGTGAAGGTATCGAGTTGAAATTAAAACCACATACTCAAGTCCCTTGTAGCTGTGAAAAAATCAAACTTCTAAGTTAACGTTGATGCCGCAAAAAATATATATTTCGACACTCTCAAGGGATCAAAAATTATAGGGTATTTTCCGTTGACCTAGAACTATGAATACTACAGTCCTATACTACAGTATAGGGAAAAATCTGAAAACTACATTTTAATTAGATTATAAAAAATGTACGGCCTTATTTATAAAAACGCGATTGCTCTAAAGAACTCCTAAGAGACAGTTTATTTAATCTGATGTTATGCCTTTTCCTTTTAATATCTCCACGACAGACTGTTATTTTAGGCTTACTCTGTAACTTACTTAGTAAGAAGCAAATAAATTAATAAAGTATTATTATGAAATGGCTTAATCTGTAATGTAATTATGTTAATTTCCGAAATAAATTATTATTACAGACTATCTTAATCAGCGTTTTAAGGAATGGTGTTTTTTTTATAAATACGACCGTCAGACTTTATTTTGTTTATGCTCTGTCGTAAAAACGGTAATATATCAAACTTTGCGTGATTGTGGGTCTTATTATTTTATATTATAAGGACAAAAAATGAAAAACGGCCAAGCGCGAGTACGGAACTCTCGGTGCGTGAGTCCGACTCGCATTTGGCCGGCTTTTTTTTCTTACCAGAGTAACTCTATTTTTCTTAAAGTTTTTCTATCTTCTACGAAACAACATCACTCCGATCTAAGTTTGACGCAAGTTTCCCATTCGACTTTGGGAAACGAACGGTCGACTGAAGGTACATCAGCCGTCACTTGTCACTCACTCTGATTGGTCCATAAACATTGACGTTCGGGCGCCACGCTTTATTTACGCGTGTCAAGCGGAAGGGTTGACAAACCACAGATGGAATACGAGGGAGAAACACATTGGGAATGTATGGAATTAATTAAAGAAAGGGTCCGTGTTTGTAGAAAAAGAAGAAACACGTTTATTTATCGCCACATAGACATATACAAGACGAAAAATAGAAAGCAAAAATTAAAAAAATATAAACACAACAGAACACACAATAAGCGAGCGATGAGCGATGTCCATGCGGTTCCAGCGTGCATTTATTCCGACAACGGTACTGCATTTGTTGGCGCTGCTATGATTCTGCCCGACATGTACGAGTTTGCAGCTGCTAAAGAGATTCGTTGGAGATTCATCCCGCCCTCAGCCCCATTCATGGGAGGGTGGTGGTAACGCTTAGTGAGGAACGTCAAAAACGCCCTGAATTTTGCTCGTCTGGAAAAATCGCGAGGTTCTGGCTACGTTGCTAGCAGAAGCCGAAACTATTGTTAACTCCAGGCCATTGAGTCATTGTCTGTTGATCATGACTCGGAGACAGCGTGGATGCCATTCACATTCTTAATTTGCTCCTCATGCAACGACGTCCAAACACGACGGTTTGATGACACCGACCTTTCCAGCCGAGCCCAATGGAGAAAGTCTTATCGGTAAAACGGCCTCAGGCTCCGTAATTGCTGCGGGTTTATTGCCCAAAGAACTGATGTTCAGCGAGGGCCTGGTCTAGTGAATCACGGAACATCGCATCGAGACGGACAATGTGTACTAATACAATACATGTGCCTCTGGTTCACACAACATAGCAACAAAATCCGGAAGTGAACATTTTCTAATTAACGATTTATCAAACATCCTCCAAATCAACATCAAATTCCACAATAAACTCAGAAGTAAGGCCTTCTTGTGATTTAATTATTTATTTATATGTATTTCATACTATTTCGTAACTTAATGCGATAATTTTGCATGAAAAATAAAAGTGATATTTTTAAGTTTTGCGTATTGGAACTGGTTTAATCATCGACAATGAAAAAACAATTTTCAGGTTTTGCATTATTTCAAGAACACGTTGTAAGAATATTCTTTATGGTAAAAGGTCTCCCACCAAAACATAAATTTAAAAAATAATGGCTAACTTCTCGACAAAAAACAAAAAAAAAATTTATATATAAGAACTCGCCAAGTTCCGTGTTACAATAAATAAAGATAAATCATGTAACTTTTAAATCTACCGACTAAAATTGCCAAGTTTTCAGAAGATGATGAAAATTGTTACAATGAAAACTTGTCAAGTATGATCTGTAGATTAAAATTTACACATTTTTTTCTTATATATTATAACACTGCTAATTCCGCGAAGACAAGGAACTTGGCCAGTTCTTTTTAAATCAAGTATTTTTGGGACGAGAACTTGGCCAGTTTTTTTTACATTTATGTTTTGGTGAGGTTTTATGACTTTTTGTTAAGAATGTTAAGTCTGCTGAAGTGCATAATAGCTTAGAAACGAGTAATATGATCAAGAATGGGCAATTGTAGTAATAAAATGGTTTAATTTAATTTTCTGTTTATCACACCTCCTAACAAAGCTTTTTTTCTACTCTCAACTAACGACCATGTATTTATTTCACGTTCACCCTATAGATACAATTTTTTTTATTTTCGATTTTTGTCAGGGGATAAATTGTCTGCGACGAAATTGTAATAATTTTTTTTATTCTATTTTGCTGCTGACATCATATGTTTTATTAATGAATGCAGGAATGCATAACTTTAATAAATACGGGTTAGCTTGTAAAGTTTTTCTCAATCATAACGCATTGAAAGTGCCTACTTAAAACGCCGCCTGAAATTATGACAGGGTGACCAGGTTATACACTAACCTGGTCACCCTGTATATATTAAAGTATTTTCGTTACTTTTTTACTGATCTTTACAATGTCTAATGAAGTGCTAATAAGATTTTTTATTTTTTTTATATTTTCGAACTTTAAAATCTGCCACTGGACACCCTGCATATGCACAGCGCGGTCCAGCCGAGAACTAGGCTTGCCGCACTGTGTGCGCCCTGATGTTGTTGGTCCAACCACAAAACGCAACAAGTAGGTATCAAATGACAGTCTTCAATAAAATATAACGTATCGCATGCTAAGTTATTACCAATATGCGAAAAAGTTCCCGCCATTATATTTCAATACTTCGCTCATATTTCCCTCAAAGTAGGCAACATTTACCCTGAGCGTCTTTCTTTCATAGCCCATCCCATATTTTATCCAAAGCGGAGGCCAACATGTTACGCGCGTGAAAATGTTTAACCTTGAAATCACTAGGTACCGAGTCGTAAGTTGTGGTATTTCAGCAATAGGACAAGACATGACATGTATAGTTCGCGAATGAACGCTTCGAACGAAGGACTTCACTTCGTATACCTACTCATCATTCATTACGTAAATGTAAAGATGATGTAAATGTGTGTATTTCATTCTAATATTTTACCAGTCCAATAGAATGTAATAGCAAAAAATACCTATCACATAAAAACTCGAATGTAAAATATGTTAAAAGGTGGACGCCAGCTTAAATTAAATAAGATTCTGCGCAAAACCTATATGCCTTCTAAATTTCTCAGGCGTTTCCTCGAACATTTAATATCGCCTATATTTCCTTACAAAAGGTACGTACAAAAACTGAAATAGTTAAAGGAATCCGTGTTTCCGTGTTTGTGATGTCCTTGCCTGGTTAGCATAGCACAGGGTATCCTAGTTTGGCGTTATGTTTAGCATAAGATGATTTAGGGAGAGATGAAAAGCAAGAAGGGACGCCTTTGCCCAGCAGTGGGAAACAAGATGCTATGTAAAAAATATATGATAGAAATAAATAAGGAGCAATCCTTGGGTAACTTTTTACTGAGTTTCGCACACAAAAGCCACAAGCAACCAGCCTTTCTGACGTTCACCAGGTCACCAGAACTAAGTTCGCGGACCATCCACGATTAGAATGCCAGGACGAGAGGCGATCAACATTCCAAATTGTTTGTCAGTTTTTACAAAAATGAGATAGTGGTAATTGGTTTGGGTTCCACTTTGGACTAATCCATTACAATTGGCTACACTGCTGAAGCAACTGTGTAGATTCTACACTGTAGAATCTAGCAGCGAATCCTCACGTCTAGTTGCATCGCCGGTTTTATACCCTTTCGTTTTAGTGCCAGTTTCGCTACATAGTGTGGTGAGGTGGCAGTTGCTAAGTAAATAAATAGTCGTAGGTTTTTAAAATTGACCTCAGCACGGATTAGTGCAACAAAAAGAATATAAATAAAGTTGGCTACAAATTCTGAAGTAATTCAGAATAACAAACTACCCTTTGTGGGCCTGGCGTTTCAGAGAAAAAGAAGAGTGGGTGTCACTACCTTTTTTCCCCTCAGAATCAGCGATTGGCATTGGTGCAACAAACGCACTTATAGAAAAGTCTGACAGCAATGAGATAGGTATACTATACACCAACAAGGTTAAAAGCTCTAGCGATCTTGTTACCTCTCGTACACTTTACACCGACCTTTACGCAATAAGGCTGTGTCGTTCAGTAGAAGCGTAGAGCCTTTATGACGTCACGAGACTCAGGAGCAACTCACACGACAAAGGAACAAATACATCTCCTTATGCTTCGGTCACACACAGCGATTAATCGCTGCGAGTGCCTACTCGCCGCGAGTATTCGCTGTGTGACAGGCTAATCGCTGCGAGTAGATTCACTCGCCGCGAGTTGAAGTCGCCGTGACTAGAATTGAGCATGTTCAATTTTACTACCTGCGAATGAGTGCTGACAGTCGAAATTCTCGTGTAGAACTCGCTGTGTGACAGGCAGGCAACTAATTGTCGCTGCGACTAGTTATCGCGACGAATGCACTCGCAGCGACTAGTCGCTGTGTGTAACCGAGGCTTTAGCTGAACTCCCGGACATATTCCAATTTCTCGACTCTCTCTGACGCGTTTCAGTAAGCGCGCGAAACTCAGAAATTAATAATAAAGTTCGACGAAAGAGTTGTACAAAAGTCCGATTGTACACGAGTACTGAAAAGCTAATTTGAAAGGCAATGTTGAGCCAAGAGGCTGCTCTTCGGGGGTATCGGGAATAAATTAATATTGATCAGAATTCGTGGATTTTTTACCAACTTACGATACAAGAATCAGCCCAGTAAAAATATAATTACCCGCCCTGCCCAATAACATAAAGTTTATTTATTTGTTTGGAAACGTTACCCTTTGCAACCGACTTCAAAAATGAACGAGGTTCTTGATGTGACGAGTGTTTTATGCGGAATACGGTATTTGACACGATCAACAATAAATTATTACATATGCTCGATTAAAACAAAAATTACAAAATATCTCGGAAAATGTATCGCTTTTAGGCAATTACTAGTTATTACAATTTTTAAATAGATTGAACATAAAAAGAGTGCTCTGAAATGTGACGTCATAAGCAAGTATTTTCATACAAAATTCCGTTTTAAAGTAACTCATTAGATATTTCGTCAAATACCCAATTGTGTAGGCGCCTAGTAATGCAAAGTTAACGTCACTGAAGTCGTCGTTCGGAAGTGGTAGATACCAAATTTGTTACCGAAATTTATGGGGTAGGCTCGCCGTTGCTGCAATTTTAGGTTACCTTACCCACAGTGTGTCAAACGGGTCCGCCATGTGTCCGCCATCTTTCACAGGGCTGTACCAGAAAAGAGTCTGTCGTCCGATTTAAACGGACGAGTCAAAGAACAATTGAGTTAGCGGGCCGCCGACCGAACGACCATTTTTTTTTTCGATTCTTGAACCTTTTTGTCCTGATAGTATTCTCTGTTCATGCTTAATTAGGTAAAGTAATTTAATGTTAAAAAATATTTTTGATGTGACTTTTTTTTTTAAACTAAAGAAGTCTAAAGCTTTTTATTCCAAGTAGCAAAGAAACTGCGACTTAATGAACATTACAAGTAAATCTTGATCACTTTGGAGAAGAAATGGACAATAAATCTCCAAACTTTGTTGAGTTTAAATTATTATTCTAAAACCTAGAACTCATGAACTCACAAATGTTTATGTTTATGTTTATGCACTGAACTGGACTTAATTCCGGACATCGGCATCTAAATAATAACATATTTAATGTTATAGTACCAGCCCTTTTTGCACATACATTTTGGAACCGCGTTTCTGGCAAGCTTATTATATCTTCGGCAATGTTATTGTAGAATCCCGTAGAAGCTTAGTTCCTTGGGGTGAGGCTACAGTATAGGAGGGAAATATTGCCGATGGGCTCGAGAGCCGGTCGAGGCACTTCTCTGAGTAGCCGATGTATTTTTGACGCGTTATTTATTTAAACTAGCTATTTATTTATTTAAACTAATTCACCCTGTAGAAGCGCCCTTAGTTCCTTACCGTAGTGTGAGTCTTTGTCGTGGGGAATATTGCCGTTGGGCTCGAGCCGGTCGAGACACTCCTCCGAGTAGCCGTTGTACGGCAATTTGCCGCGCCCGCTGCCGTTCTGCTGGCGCGTGCGCAGCGCCGCGTCGCCGTCCGGCTCCTCCTTTGTCGCTGGAACAAGAAGACGAGATACTGAGTGCATTGCTTAGGCAAAATTACATAAACTCACGCCTGTGGCCCGGAGGGGTAATACTAAAAAATACAATGCACGACAAAAAAAAATCAAAAATAAAAAAAATCAAAGTCTTTGGAAATGCTCAAAACAGCATCTTATATTGGATTGAAAGTTGACGACATTGCGAAGAAGAGACTTCTACCTAGTAGTTGACTTTGTTTAAAGACTATATTACAACAAAAGAGACGGATGGCGAGAGACTATGTTATCGAAGGTAAAGATGCTTTACCAACCAAACAGTAGAAATTCGCTGATAATGTTGAGAAGAAAGAAATGATTTGTCGTCTCGCAGAGTTAATTCTTAGCAGCACATAATACGGAGCTCCACTGTTCAAACAACACTTAAACCAACAGCATTACTAGAGCCATAAATCAATAACAAAAGACCCGAGGAACTACGCCTGCATGTCTTGTCTAAAGTCGCGGCGTTCCGAGATCATTACAGGATGACAAACGCCAATGTGGAGAGAGGAATTGCGAGAAGAGCCTCTTTATTGCATCGATAATAAAGACTAATATTGACTGGTTTATTTTTCTAATAATTTAAATATGAATGAGAGTTCGTATGTTTGCGTAGAGTCCTGTAACCGACTTTTATTGAAGTTGCCAGAGATGGCGTAGATATGAAGAAGAAGAAGAAGAAATAAATTTATTACACTGATAGTAACACACACAACAATAAACAATACATAAAAACAATAGATAACATTCAAAATATAACAAACAGATATCATAAAAGAGGGCAAAGGTTATAACGACGAAAAGGCTAAGTAAAGGCTAAAAGCTTGATCATAATGAAGAGAAATTCAGGAGAAAATAGAGACATCAAACGAAACCTACGGCCAAAAGTTAGGGAGGAGAAACTCTCCAGCAGACACCATTATTTCTCAGAGAATAGAGACTCGTTTCGTGCGCTTCAACGCTTTATATTGCAAAAGAAAAACGGGCCATCAAGTGCAGAAGTAGCGGGCAAAGTGCCGGGGGCCACGGCGGAGGGCGCCCGGAATAACAAGCGTTCCAAGGCGGCAATTAAATTAAAAGATCTTCCTAGGCCGTTTGCGAAAACATTCGTGGCCTCTGATGAGGGAATGGGGGACAATGCCTTTTTCAATCTGTACTACAGGGTGACATCGAACTCATTAGCAAAATTTTTACGTAACGTTCTGACCATAATACGTGTGAATACATTTGTATACGTGTGTGTGTCTTATGTGAATAAATTATTTATCTATCTATCTACAATGAACCCTAAGGAACTTAGATTAAAAACTGTAAAATAACAAAAAAATTGGACCACAAATACTTCTCAAACCATCAGCACAAAATATTACAAAGATAAAACAAATCTTCGGCACCGGCCAAATCAATTCTTATTTCACTTTTTGACGCATATCGGGCGATAAAATGTTAAACCTAAAGAAGATATTGTTTAAATCAGAGGTTCCCAAACTTATTTCGTCTAACACTTTGAAAATCAGTTTATTTTGTAGCGCCCCGATTTTTTTTTCACCTTAAATACCTCAACTCTCGCCTGGAGTTTAATTAAACCTATATTCTAAACGATACTTTTCTCAACAGAGAGAGCAATAATTCGCGCCAAACGTGAATTATAATTGAAACTTATAATTTCAATTTTATTTTTTCTTTATTTTTACTAAATTAGGTACAAAAAAAAATCCCGCATTCGACAAGTGCTCAGCTTGGCCGCAACAATATATATACATATTTTTAATACGTGTCTTTGGATGTGGAGACCTCACCTGCGACACTTGAAGACACGAATATTTTTCCGTGTTTGATACTTATTACTAAATATCTTAAGATATAAATAGCGTTGTGAAGGCATTAAAAATTTATGTCAAATTGTAAATTTTAATGTTTTCTCTGTAATCTTTTGGTAAATAAATTATTTTGTATTTCTATATATTAAAAGTATGAAGTAAGAAATGTATATTTATATAAATATGAAGTAATAAATGGATGTTGTGTAGTAAGAGGATTTTAATTTCAGTGAATTTTAAAATATGAAGTAGCTGATGTTACAAATCACCATCGCCCCCTTAAATGACATCAGCACCTCCTTTATTTTTTCTGAGCCCCTTAAAGCCCACCTCTAGGCGCCCACAAAGCGGCGTTATCGTCCACTTTGGGAAAGACTGGTTTAAATGATTCGAGATCCAAAAACTGTAAAAACACCTTCCAACGATAAGACTGTCGTATTTTATAGGTAACGCAGCCCACGACCATTTGGTCGGCAAAAATAAAAAAATACCGAGAAAAACCTTCCGAAATAAAAACCTGAATAAATTATGAAGAACACTGCTAAGTTCGAAGTTCGAATGTAAGCAAAAATACATGCCAACCGCGAGTTCGAGTTTCGACTTATGGCCTGCTACCTGATTTTAGTAAAGTTTTAGGAAGTTCAACTGATGAATAAATGTTTTATTTTTTTAATTCGGTTAGTTTATTTTTGACAATACAGGAATACGGCTATGATCATCAATGAGGAATATTTTTGTAGAAATCGGATCTGGCACAAAACTATTTACAGAAAATTCAGTCAATTGGTTTAAGTAGTCAACTTATATTTAAGCAGGAAAATAATTTTAATCGAAATAGTATCAACCTTTGTTTTTTATTTTATAATTCTTATCATGCGTGTAAAACTGTTAAGGTATTGTTTTTAATTGGCGGTTCATCGAATTATATGGTGATCATGCATTAACAGACAGAGAAAATCCTACTTCGTGATACACGAACCCTAAAAAGATTCGGAAGATACCAATCATAAGCAGGCTATATACGTCCTACTGTTGGGGACAGGCCTTTTTTTCAGAGAGAGAGAGTATGGGCTTAATCACCACGCGTGCCCACCGCGGATTGGCGATTTCAAGCGCTGAGGTGTGTAAAGAGCTCCGGTTTTCTCACGATGTTTTCCTTCACTGTTGACGAGTGGTATTGCTGGTATTGCTACTATAACTTCACAAATGTACTAACTTAGAAAACAGTCATACCCAAGTGGCATTCGGGGTTCTATATAAGATGTCTAGTTGTTCACATGTACTCCATAAGCTGTGTAAGTCAGCTGTATAAGAACTGTATAGCTTGCTATAATGCTCTTATAGAACCAGTTTGGGCACAAATTAGACAGCTTTAAGTCCACTATGGCTGTATATTAGCAGTATAATAGCATTATAATAGCAGTTTAAGTAGTAACATCGGACTTAAGGCTGACTTACGGCACTATATGGGACGCAGTGTGAACCATACAACGTACATGAGTGTAATAAAGAGTAACAAGTGGCTAAATACACAGCCTTCAGAGTTATAAAATCCGACAAAAGTTACTCCAGTGCTACCTAAAATTCACGTGTGTCCTAAATTATTTCTTATTTTATTAACATTAGTTTTATTGGTTTTGTGTGTGCCATCAGAAAGCGGATCAATTGGATAAAAATTTTTGATAACATGTTTTAAATACTTAATAATGTTAAAGCCTATGGGAATGCAACTTAATCGTGAAATGTATACATATTTACAGCTAAAATATTCACGCGCCTCTGTAAAAAAGCGATATTCATTTTAAAATATTTAAAACTGGCTGAGAGGAAATCTACAATTTTCTGTTTTTGATATTATATTGGCATTATAATATTATACTAGGTACAGTCATTAATTATAACATGAAACCAAAACTCAATCGCTCTATCTGCGTATTTTGTGATAAATCTACATGATAAATTTGGAGATTTATTTGGTAAATATTTTAAGTTACGTAGAACAAAATGGTGGAAATGAAATACAGCTATGTGAACTGTTATAACTCCAATTTAATGCGGTGAGCGTATATATACGTTCACATGTGTTCTGTTAGAATGCTGTTATCTATATGAAGTCCCACATTTGTACCACTACAGAGCCAATGTCTATAAATTTATTCTAATGTGAACTTATGTACAGCTTTAAGATGTAGTTCAGGTCAATTGTGTATCATCGTTTAATTCTTTCAATATACTGAAATTTTAGAGATCCGCAACAATAATTATTGTCCGTTAAATCGCCTAGCCCAGGTACTAAGTCAAATATGAATACTTAAAGTACAAATTTTGTAACAAACTAACAAAAATCACTTTTTGTTTTCGTGTGAGACACACAGTTTGGTGTCAGAGTATTTACACTTACAAAAAACACTACTCTGTTCAAGAAGGTATTCAAAAGAATGTAAACAAACTAGATAAAGAGGGACAACATTATGCCCTGCGACAGACAAGGACAGAAAATAATAGTTGTCACTCAGCCATAGGAACAAACACTGTTTACAATCTTTTACAACTGTCAGCACCGTAAGCGCCGAGTCGGCAAGTGTAATAGTGTAACCATATTTTGCAGAATTTATCAGATAAATAACTGTTAGTCCTGTTACTTATGTGATAAATAACTGTTATTTCTGATATTTATCTGTTAAAATTCTGTAAAATACGGTAACACTAGCAGACTTGGCGCGTACGGCGCTGACAGCAAATAAGAGTAGTACTTGTGTACAAATAAACTGCTATTGATGTTAATGGACAACACATATAGTCCTTTTAACAGCCTACAGTGCACATGCGACTCATTTAAACACTTCTGTACAGATAGTAAAAGAAGGTTATTTTAATGATCACAAACAAGTCCTACTACAGCTACTAGCTGTATAACAGTCAAAAACAAGTAAACATAACAGCCTTTGGCTTTATAAATGACCACGTGTGTTCTATTAAAATGCTAGCTCTATATCATCGTACAAGTAGGCCGTTAAACAGCGGTTGCCGTATCTCTACCCTCCTATAATGCTCTTAGTCAGACGGCTGACTAAAGGATAGTTGTTAGAGTATTATAACACCAACAATCGTATAAAAGTATAACTCAACACTCCTATAAGTCCCTTAGACAGGTATAGGTGTTATTAATCGCAATAATGCAGCTTATACATCGCGAGTGAACTGTAATAATGCTTCAAGTACACCTGGGAACTAAATGTGTACTCTTAAATGGAGTAAAATGCTATTTGGGTAGGTACCTGCCCGCACTGGGAATCGAACCTGGGTCTCTCGCTTCCGAGTCCAATGTTCTGCCCACTAAGCTACCACCGCTCTCGAATACCAAAGTGTACGAAAATATGATTCACCTATTTCATTGGGGGAGTGAATGGACTTTATTCGTGTTTACCTTCTCTCGGAGCACTTCGCTTCGGCAGGTAATTTATCGAATCTGCATGAACGAACTTAATTTTATGTGGCCATTCACACCATTTCATAATTAATAACGGAAAATACCTTAAATTTATTTTTAAAGGCGTTCGTTTGCTTACACAAAAGCACAAATCTAGTATACTCGTATAAAAATCTCGTGTTTGTTATCGAAACGGCTCCACCGATTTTTATATTTTGTTTTTGTGTCCGTTATTCGCTGCATGTAAAAAATATCAAGAACCTATTGTTTACTGTAATTGCATTGCTGTGGATTTCTGTTAAATAAATAAAACAAAATATATTTGGTAGGTCTGAGAATAGGTCGTTGGCTAATTAATATGGCAAAACAACGTTTCATAACATAATCACTTGTTCTGGTCCAAAACTAAGACATCACAATCATGGAAAAAAAACATATCAAAATGTAGAGACAGACAGAGTAGAGCATTTTGTATTATTTTTTTTTTTCAAACATGACTCAAACTCATCCATATAGGAGTCTACTTGTAAATCAAACATAGACATGTTCAATAAGCTAGTGATATCACATTCGTTCTCAGTACTCATCAAGCAATTTAGGCTCAGGTCCCTATTCAATTCTTCAAACGTCGAAAATAGTCCGCAAGATTTGCTGCGCTGCGACAATGACAGCGGAACAAGACCTATAATTAATGCGAAGTTTAACCTTTCATATTTTTACAGTGGATCTGTAGTAACGCAACAACCAATCGATCTTGACAATTTCGAAATGGCGTTTTTGACGAGTTCTTGTCGCAAAGCGATAGATTTAAATTTCTATTTTCAGTGTAAAGTTCGATGTGCTGGCGACTATACGTAGATAGATAGACAGTAGATAGATCTAAGATAGAATATTCTTTATTGTACGTGAGGAATTACTGTATCAAGTAAATCCTCCAACAAAACTTTGTCTTCAGCTGTATGTAGGTTAGGTTTGGTAGTATGGTAGTAGTTAGCCCTATAGTGAACATTTCTGGCCACCGGGGCCAACAACTTTGATTGGCTAAGATCCCTCGCTGTGCAAGGGGTGATTTAATAAGGGACGTCTCTGTCTAAACGCAGGTATTACGAGTGACGGGGCCGACCTCACTCATCCAGTGGTTACCTGCGATTGGATGTCTGCGGTTTGCGAGTATGGTGTTGATAGCCAGAGCTATATTTGCAGAATGTTACAGAAAGATTGTAATACACTAAGATACTTCAATAAGTGGGTGGCTTCAGTCTGTAGTCACACTTCAGTCGCCTGGTTCGCCTCATAGCTTAGAAAATCGAGAAAAAGTTTATTACTTGTTCGTTGGGTCGTTGGTCGTTGCGAATAATTTTCTTTCTTGAAGCTGATAATCATTTCGCGATTGTAAAATTGACCCCGTTTGTAAGGAGGATTCTATTTATGGAATCTATATTTGTAAGTTTAACAAATGTATCCATAAAAGACATAGAGTTACCACGTCCTGCCGTCACGATAAAGGTTTATGTTGTCTTAAAGGCTAGTTAGTGCCATCTTGATTTTTGACGCTCTCTAAAGCATAATGGCGCAACTTTTCATTTTCATGTAGCCTATATACGTCCTACTGCAGGGCACAGACATCCTCCTAGAGAGAGATACGCTATGGTATCGATAAAAAACGTTTGTAGCCGTACCGTGGCTTGATAAGATACATGAGAGACACTTTATCCGAATCCTATTATAGTCTGCAGCTGCAGATATATAAAGTATGAATACTTTTGTAACACAGGGTCTCTTCAACATGGGGGAAACCTTAAAATGGACTTGCTAATTAAACCTGAACCTACCACAAGAAAGTACAAGTCCGAATGGAAAGTGAACGAGCAAATAAAGTGGCTATTTCAGGGACAATTTCACTGGAGCGTCCATGGCAAATGAGTGAATTAAGTGCACATCTGAAGTGGAAAATTAATTATGCATGCGCCTGTTTCGTGCATCGCCTTAAGGAAAGTAGCTGCGTGAAAAGCAACTACAGAAAGTATTTAGTTAAGATGGTGCTCCGACTGAAGGAAAGAAAGGCGAAAATAATATCAATGAAAGTATTAAGAGCAGAGGCGAATTGATGGGTATCAACGTCATTAGTTATTAAATATGCCACATTAATTGTCTTAATTTAACATTCATACCAGGCTTTACCATTCGGGGTGCTTTTTATCTGTATCATCATCATCAGCCATTTGACGCCCACTGCAGGACATAGGCCTCCTTCGTGGTTTTCATAACCATGAGGCGTTTTGCCATAATCGCCACGCTTGGCAGGCGGGTTGCCGATCGCAGTATGCGGTTGGAATCTCAGGAAGCTACTGCTGCCCGTCTCCTGGTAATTGATTACCTTAGTCGCCTTCTACGACATCCACGGAAGGAAAGGGAGTGACGCTATTCTTAATCCGGCGCCACACAGAAAATTTCATCTGTATGCCTTGTAGGATCTTAGTTAGAGACTAGACTACGTCATTGTATTGTGTGCATGTAATGTTATTGTCATAATAACTTCTTATTTGCCAGAATTAGTTACGTACGTGATGAGAAGAGTGTCAATTAGGTCACACTTTCAGATCACACTTTCTAAGAGATAAATTGTTTCCGCTGTCGTAGTTTTCTGCGCTTGGATTGGAGATGACCTTCTGAAATGCATATTCTGGACCAACAGCTGCCGCCGAGAGGCTATCTTGCAAGTCAGAAAAAATGTGCTACATCAATTATGCCGCCCTGGTAGGTCATCTCATTTTGTCGCTTAGTAGCGGCAGCCTCGCGTTTTTAATATCAGCTTGGCAAGGTCTGATTTATCAATATTAATTTCATCAGACGCCGGAAAAGTGACAGGCTTTTGGGAAGATAACGGCTAAGTAGACGTGGGCGAGGCACGGAACGGTATAAAAGTTTACCAAACTTTATGGTGTTACCGGTTGATACAAACACCATTTTTGTTTATTAATGCGGAAAGCTAACCTCTGGGCAGAACTATTTAGGACTGCACTGAACAGTCAATCTCCAATGATGGAAATTAAGAACAATGCCTATCATACAATTGCAGGATACGGAGAGTTTTCGGAGTTTTTAGAGATTGCTACGAAAACCCCTCTCCAACAAGTCAAGCAGTTTGCACAAGGTACAGGTGAAGATTGCTGTTGGCACCACTAAGTGCACCGTCAGAATAGCACCCATGCCAAATGGAATTATGCCTATCGTTCTGCTGTCATACTAAAGCGTTAAGCCCAAACAATATAAACTCGAACTTTCGTCTCCAATGCTCACGATTCACATGCAGCTGTTGTGCGGGAGAAAGGGAAATTCTAAAGCACTATTTTCAGCATTTAATAGACAAAGTGAGGCGACAGCCGACGCCCAGGGCAGGCCGAGTTAAATTGAAGCTCGCTTTGGTGCGGTCGGATTCTGCGATATCCATTCGCCAATTTCACACGATTTCACTCGATCTGAGGAAATACAACGATCAAAACGACCGACGACTTGTTAGTGGTACCTGTATTGGCGTAGCTTGATTTTGATATATCCGGTTCACCAATTTCTCACGAGGTTGTCACTTTGTCTGTGGTAAAGCAACTATCAAAGCGGACAATTCTTCAGTATGCTATTTTGTAAAATATGAAGTTTGAGTAAAAGCAACTCACGTCAAAAAAAAAATATCTATTTCAGTTGCACTCCACACAGCTCGTTTCGTAGAATGGAGTAATGACTTTATGCCACATAGATTTGCCTAACCTACCACTCAGCCTCTACGGAAGCTTCTCAAACAATAAAGAGTGTCCAGTGTCCACTGGAGGTTCATGTGAAAACAACTTCGTATTGCCGAAGTTCCATTGGGCTCACAGTAGAGTCACTGATACGAGCACCAACCAAGCAATCTCACACGAAAGTTTCGATTCCGTCGCGCGCACCGTTAGTCGAAACTACCCCGGACGCTCGAGTTTGCAATCTGCACACTCAACACAATGCACTACGTACCGTCCATTGAGCTTCAACAGCCTCCGAGCGGAAAGTTCCGCGGCACACTGCGGACGGAAATCGGCTTACGTTATTAAATAGACCCCTGTTTTTCTAGTGGGCGATAATTCGTGCAAACATCACCTGAAACGGCCGCAAACAGAGTCAGGAAACAATGGCTATCCGTTGTTTTCCGGGCTGGATTAACGTGAGATTAGAGCCGGCGTCTGCTAACACGTGCGCTCACGAGATAAGGTCATAATCGTCGCGAACAATGCGCGCAATCGCCCCGTGGAGATGCAATAAGATAGCGCAGCATCTTTCCGCGTCTCCCAGTCTGGCATTATATTCCGGCAGTGAAAGCGCTATCGGGCCTGATCGCGATATTCGTTGTCTTTGTGCGCCGCTAACGCGACAAATGCACGCGATTCGTCAGAAGAAGTCGGCTCTTCATAAGGCTCGGTCACAAGTAACTTTTTCCAACGAATCTTTTTTTGAATGTTCGGATTTCGTGGTGCCCTTTTCTTTGTACTAAATAAATGATTTTCAGTAACTTTTACTACCGTGACGCTAGACATTGCATAGGGATCTGATGACAACATAGTTATGGAGTAACATAGCCTAATGTTAATTGAATCCATTATATGGCGACCTCGTGGCGCAGCGGTAGTGCATCTGCATACCATGCGAGAGGTCCCGGGTTCGAATCCCGGCTGGAGACAAAAAAAAACCCCAGGTCTTGGAAGTCGTTGTTTCTGGTTCTCACGACACAGGGTATCCTAGTGTGGGGCCAGAAGAAATGTATGTGCCTGTATAGGCTAAGCCTAGTGCAAGGACCCCTGGTAATTTTGTAGTTTGAGTTTTTAATAATAAATATATTTTTCTTTCTTTCTATGTAAATGTTTATGTTTATGTACTACGGATGGGCACCAAACAAGTCAAAATTTCTTTGAGGTGGACAAAGGCCATCGATTACTTAGTTTGTAGAGACAGAGGTCGTGGATTCTAGCCCGGATGCTTTCAGCTTCATTTAAAGGCACGAATTTGCTTCCGAATGTAAGCGCGCCTACCAGTCAAAGTTGCAAGAACTGAGATGTGACAGAGGCTTTACGTAGAAAGTGGTGGTTTTACTCGTTTGGATTGTGAGGCTCACCCTAGCCGCGGCAAACGTATTTGTTTCTATAGAGCAGAGTGCGCCACAAAATAGAATACCACAGAGGAAAACAGAAATTCTTAACATTTCAGCAATCGGAGGTATATTTTCCTGAGGCTTTTTTTAGGCCGGCCACATACAGCCGGAACTCCGTTTCATAATTTTGATTCGGGATTCCGTACATACATCACGCACATACGTTTAATTTCCGCTCGGAATAGCAATGCTCAGTTGACAGACCTAGCTATTGAGTTCAGGCTTTTTTTCAGCGAATATGGACGACGACTTTCTGATTGCGATTGCATTGTTACTATATGTTACTAAGAAGAAAATATGTTGCGAGTGGCGTTCGGACCGGTTTTTTTCCCTAACGGGATTCCGAACGCACAGGCTACCACGCGGAATTCCATATCGAGAAAAATTTCGAACGGAAAACTGCCGTATAGGTGGTAGGTCCATAGGTTTGTACGAATTTACTGCGTTCGGAATCCCGATTCAAAATTCCGAAACGGAATTCCGACTGTATGTGGCCAGCCTTAAACCGGGCTTTGCTGCACAAACCATGACTCAAGCCCTTTACCGATGTTGTTGCAGAATATCATGACAGTGGCCTCTCAGAAGGGAAAGCTCATGCACCACCTACGAACCTTATTAGCAAAATAAGGAAAAGGCCAAAATATATGTCCTGGTCATGAAACTGGGGACCGACTACAAATTATACTTCTACAATACCTACATGTATACCTACTTCTAATGTAAAGGTATTCTTTTAAATTATTTCTAACTCTTTAGTGTTGTAGTGTTGTGAAGTCAGTTTTTATCTTTTTATTAATTTTTTTTTCTGGTATACTCTTTTTAGCTGGAAGTATATTGGGCCTTTTCCTTATTTTGCTAATAAGGTTCGTAGGTGGTTTGGGGTGTTTTAGTGATTTGACCGCCGTCTGCACTCACCAAATAGGTTATTTTCTTTTTTGTGCACAACTATGTGCATGAGCTTTCCCTTCTGAGAGGCCACCGTCATGATATTCTGCATCATTTGATTAAAAAAAATTTTATTAAAAAATTTCAAAAATTAAAATTTTTAGTGGGGGAGCGGGAGAAAAATAAACAAGTCCCTTATAATAGTAGATTATGTACTAAGGGAATAAAACCATGTATTATGTCATGGGCGGCATATTGAACCCTGAGCGGAGCGAAGGACTCCGAGTTAACTCGCGAGCGCAGCGAGGGAGTTAAATTTTAACTCCTGAGCGAAGCGAGGGAGTTATGTAGAGTCCTGAGTGAAGCGAGGGGTTCATACCGCCCGAGACTAAGACATGTTTTATTCCAGAGGTGAATACTCTACTTTTCACACCATCTGGGAGACAATAAAAAGACAGGGCTGCATAAGTTGAAAATATGTATTAAAACCTGAAATTAAATATAAAGTCCACACTCTTTTACGGCTTAGCAACTTAAATTGAATATAACTTTTAAATTCGTATTTGCAATTCGCGCCTTTTTTTCTTTTTTTTTGTTGGTGTTTCGCGCGGTCACAGGACACAGTATTTCAGAAAAAAAAGAAAAAAAAAGAGGTGAGTTTCGAACAACAATTCGAATTTCGAATTGCAATGCGGGGCTTCTCCATAGTTTTCATGCGAATTTTGACATTCTAAATTCAAATCACTTTATTCCCTAGGGAAATTCTTCATTATTATTGCCCTCGAGAGACAAGGCCATGCTTTACGATGATATTTGACGGTACGTAATAAGGCATTGTCGAGCAGGAGGTGTGAAAAAATAATTTACCCTACTTAACTCGTTGCTTTAAAATTTCAAGTTCTCAGTTTCCATCTCCAAAGTCTTCACCAAGACATCACCAAATTACCTTGGGACTACTTAAACGCTATTTTATGAAACGTACGGATATTACTAAAGCATGGGCAAGAGTTCCGTTCTCCATCTATGAAAGCCTTCATCAGATCTTCACCAAATTAAAATGGGACCAATGAGAGGTTATATCTATTCGAACCATAAAAGAATTGTCGAAATCGGTCAAGATTTGACAGAGTTATGCGAAAACATAACAAAAAAAATACGCGTCGAATTTATAACCTCTTCCTTTTTTGAACTCGGTTAAAAAGAGTAACCAACTGTTAAATTAATGTCTCGGCGCTGTCTTTGTACACAGTAAAGTCTTAACTAGGTAGGGCTTATAGATTCTATTCGCTATCTCTATGGAAATTAGTGGTCCATAAGCTTACAAGGCACGTTGCAGCTAAATAGCCCTTCGTCTTTCGAGCCCATGCAAAATTTGATACCCAATTGTCAGTGCGGTGTAATTAGCCGGGCAGTGAAAACTAACATAGCACACGCTTTGTCAGAAATGTGAAACACTTCGGGAATGTATGATTATTACACTTTACCGAAATGCTTAATTTTTCTCTGACTATTTTCACTGCTTCTGAATTCAACTATAAAATAGGGCTTATCACACGGAACGGAACAGTAATATAATTTCACTATTCCCGAAAAGTTGCTGTCGTCAGATGGCGCCACCGTGGTGCTTATAGCCTTACGGTAAATTTCGTTCTAGCGCAGATATCAGCTTTTCGTTTGTTTTATCGTTGTAGTATCGTTATATGATGGAGCGGACGGGAATCGTGCTGCCGAGCTCTTCCGCATTGCGAGAGACAGAGGTAAATACCTATTCGGAGCCAACTGCCAATCCTCGCTAGTCGGAGAGGCACCATTAGAAAAATAAAATCGTTATATAGTAAGTATTGATACTTGACTTAATCACCACGGCCACACCACCCCACCGCAGAGTGGCGATTTCAAGCGTGGAGGTATGTGACCACCGCAGGCGCTCACCTACCTTAGCACGGGATTATTCCGCGACGTGGACCTTCGGTTGTCCCAGTGCGCCGCAAGCCTCATAATCCCCGGAGCCGCGACAAAACGACCGTGAAGCGGCGACCGAGCAATGCGCGCCACGAGCGCGCGGAATGTCATAACGCCCACGCGCGCTCCCGCGATGGGCCGCAATAACAGACGCCACTTTCCATTGTTGATGGCGACACATCTTTTACGCTTATTTGAATGTGCCGTCGCAAATTGGAGCGTCTTCAGTTGTTGGGTTAAGAGTTTTTGAGGGAAACCGATGGCTGTATTTGACTTCATAATCATTTCCAGTTAGAGGATGTCATCCGTCTGTAAAAGAGGAATTACAGATATTGGCAGCAATTATAGACTCGAATGAAGGTCGACGATATTGTTGACCGAATCCATGGGTATGGTTTGGGTAGACCCGTGGATGCGAATGGTGAGAGAACGCGAAAGATGGCGTGTTGGGGAAAACGCCTATACCCAGCAGTGGACAGTAATGGGCTGATGATGATAATGATGAACTATAGATTCTAATGACGTTTTGTCTTCTAATAGACTAGCTTTTTGAAACTGGCAGTAACTGCGGAAAACAATACGAACTGCACCAGAACACGGATTCTAATAGAACTATTCGAATAAAACTACGGATCGAAGTGCTTAATAAATATCCATGTAAACATTAGCAGAGCAATTACGTTTCGAATGGAACTCGGAAGCCGCGCCGATGCAGCAGTAAACATAACTCGGAGGTTTATGTTTATGTTTAATGTAAGGTTTAATGCCCAACGCCACAAAGGTTGGCTCGGGCCATTGTTGTGACGGCTGGAAACGCACAATCGCGATGTAAGGAATAAACACGTCGAAGCCCGACATAACCATTTTGTTTAAACTAGTCACCACGTGAAGCTATTGCGTCAGGTCACGGCTGAAATCTACTTCGCGCCAGCGGTTTTTTTCATAGTTTGCATAAATATTGTGTCCGGCAGTAACTCCTACGAGCTTACCATTAGAAAGGTTCGGCTATAGATAAGCTTTCTTTTATTCTTCTTTAGGAGGTTGGGGCATCCTACATACTTCCAGCTTAATATTTTGTGTTATGATTCGGTAACATATCCGGTTTTATAATGCGCTTTTGGGCAGATCAATTTGTTTGTATAAATCTATCAGACAAGTTAATAATCTTGTAATATGAAGAGATATTTACTATCATCAAACCCTTAAAAACACATCCTGTTGAATATTTTTAAGACCCTGCAAAAAATATCAACAGTATCAGTGGATACGTGTGATTGTAATAAATCTGTGTAATTCCACGTTCAAGTTTATTTATGGTACCCGAGTGCGCAAGGCCATCGGTCAGGCGATTCATTTCCGTAACCCGATACTCGGTCTTGCATTCTCCTATTGGCGTGTCACCGCAGTATGTTCCTGAGATTTATGCCTCCCTGGTACTTTGATTGTGGTCTAGACTATTCCGATATGGCTCAGTATGAGCAGGTAAGAACTCTAGGGTCTGTAAATTAATACAAAGATCTTACTGCTGAGATCGATCTTAATATTGAACAGCATCTTGACAGCGCACTCAGGACAGACTTAAAATAGCCAAAAAATTACATCAGGTTAAGTAAAAATATAACCGCATGCGGACGCACATTACAAAAATCTACTAAATTTTCATAATAGCAGTTCGACAACATCGAAATTGGGACCAATCGTATATCTCACCACTGTTAAAGAACCTCCGAGTTTCCAATCCAATCTAACGGTCCACACGTTAACTGGACATAGGCTCCACCCAAGGCACCACCAGCACACACTGTTTCCGATAATTTTAATTCAGCCGACCGGCACTCAACTTTAAAGCATCAGAACCGCTCCAAAATCATGCCGCAAACCCGAGATACTATCTTAGAGAATTCCATTTACTGTCCTGTTACTTTTATAAGCCCTAGTACATAATAAATCGGAAGGACACCGTAGTAAGCTGTAAGGTGACGTTTCTGAGTCACGCTTTATTTCTTTGTTCAATAGACAGGAGTACTAAATTTAAATCAAACCAATTTGCAAAAATGGCTTCGAAAGTCACAAACCAAAATTCTTGCTTAGATTTCTCGTAGTTCAACGTCGCATTTCCTGAGACTGAGAAAGTATTTTCAGGTCACTGATGATCTCCATCCTTTATGAAAATAAGACATAATAAGTTTGCCAGAAACGCGGTTCAAAAAGTGTGTAAAAGGGCTAACTATAACATTAAAGATTATTTAGATGACAAAGATGTCTGGAATTAAAGCCAGTTCAATGCGTTAGTACTAGGTTTTAGAATAATATGTAAACTCTGTTAATTAAGGAACATATTTGAAATGACTAAGTTTGGAGTTTTTTTGACCGTTTTTTCTCCAAAATTATCTAGATTTTGAAATGGACACCTAGTTTTACTTCTGACGTTCAATAAGTCACAGTTTCTGTGTAATTTGGAATAAAAAATGTGAATTGGAATTTGATCTCACAATGGATAGAGGCCGTAGAGTTACGGGTTGTACGTTACAGAGTGCATGGATATCAAGGCGTGCTTGACGTTATGCAGTCGATTATATCTGCACCTATAAGGACTAATATTGAATAGTCTTTGGAATTTACCTACGACTGTACGGCACGAGGATTTTCGGGCATTTCATTAAAATACTAGAGTCCTATTAAAAGCAAAATTCTATTAACAGTGGGCGTTAGAGGCAGTGAATTTTAATCATTACGTTAGCAAAACATTTTCTCAAACGAAAGTACTCGCTTTGGAAGAAAGTCCGATTGGCGTAGAAGATTTTAATGAGTCCCGATTCTTTTTTCGCGGCGAATGAATAGGAAACTTTCTTTGCTCATTAGCGCCAGCGAAGTTCTTTTACAAGAACACTGCAAATTAAATACAATTTGAATGTCTTCTATTAGCCTTTTAAGAAGACGGAACTACTGTTGTAACCTTGGCAGCCCTGAAAAGCTTGATTTATTCTTTAGAAAAGATTAACCATAGTTTTGTTTAATTTGCTCCTTTCACTACTTACAGTTCCGTATAAAACTACAGTAATCTACACAATTCCTTTATCTTGGGATTCCCTAACGATTATATACAAATAGATGAGAAGTAATAAGATAAATGCTAAAAAAAAAAAGTAAAAAAATCTATTAAGATCATTATTGTTGATGGAAGCTGACTCAAAACGATTCTGTAAACTTCACATACATAGAAACAGTAACTCACCAGGGCCGAGTTTCATAAAACTACAATTCGCAGTTTATTATGACAATTCGGCGTACATTTTACACTAGTTGTTAATCTTTGGGTTAACTGACTTGTCAATGCACTTCGAATTGTCATAGTAAACCATGGATTGTAGTTCTATGAAACAGGCCCCTAGGGCCTCCAAAATTTTAACACACCTTTCGATGTAGGTGTATACCTGAGGAAGCTTCATGAAAGCTATTATTAAAGTAAACTGAAATAGTATAAATAGCCTAACGTAACGACGGAAGACGTACAAGTTGGAATTCGGAATACAGCGGATTATTACGTAAATAAACGTAACATTCCATTGAGCGTCTGTCCGATTACCAAGTTTTTTCTACTTTAAAAATTGTTTTAAAATAGAATATAAGCAATTAAGTTTTTAATTAGTCTGTAAGTTAAGTGTAACACATCTGTCTTATTGGCAATAAATCATTCATTCATTCATATACAAACTAATCAGTAGTTAAGACCTAGCATATGAATATGCTAAATATACGAAATATGAATATATTTTCCTTTTAGTTCATGTAAGATTTTTGTGAGCACATGTCAGTTGAGCAGAAACTGTAATGTACAGGGTTTAAAAATTATATAAAGCTAGAGACCAAAACAAACCAATCACTTTAGACCAGCGAGGGCTTCGCTTGATCATTGACACGATTGCGCGTTAATATTATACATTCGTTTAAAAAAAACCGCAAAGTGCGGCAAAGAGGGGTTTTCTATCTGCTTTACAGAACTAACAACTTCATCAAGTAATTTTCAATGGATTTTGTACTAAGTTTTATAAGTTGGTCGCCTATAACTCGTTAACTGGTAAAGCGTACTTAGCCGTGATAGTTTTCCCTTTGTGCTACTGTCCTGATTTTTTTCATCGAACCGTTTATCCAGGAGAGTGGGGTTGGGGGCGCCCTACCCTGACAAAAATTTGCGCTTTAAAGCTTAATATTTCGCAAACGGAACCCTGAATCAAAAAATTGTCTTCGTACATCCACAATATTTTTAAACGACCAATCCAACAATACCCCAAACCATGGCGAAGGCGAGAAAAAAAGGCGAGAAAAAAAATGCCTGCCTAATTTAGGTGTATGGGAGACAGACAGACCGACGGACGGACGGACGTGGCGAAACGATAAGGGTTCCTTGTTGACTACGGAATCCTAAAAAACGCTTGATTGTTTTTATGAGGTTCCTTTGAGACGTTCGGTATGTAGGAATTTTCTAAAAAAAAGTAGTGCTATTTTAAACCTAAATATCTCCTAAGTCGTTGATTTCTCAAGCATGGTTCCTTTAAAAAAAACTACATGGGATTTGGGAAGGGCATAAGTAAATTTTCACACCTCCTGCTCGACAATGCCTTATTACGTACCGTCAAATATCATCGTAAAGCATGGCCTTGTCTCTCGAGGGCAATAATAATGAAGAATTTCCCTAGGGAATAAAGTGATTTGAATTTAGAATGTCAAAATTCGCATGAAAACTATGGAGAAGCCCCGCATTGCAATTCGAAATTCGAATTGTTGTTCGAAACTCACCTCTTTTTTTTCTTTTTTTTCTGAAATACTATGTCCTGTGACCGCGCGAAACACCAACAAAAAAAAGAAAAAAAGGCGCGAATTGCAAATACGAATTTAAAAGTTATATTCAATTTAAGTTGCTAAGCCGTAAAAGAGTGTGGACTTTATATTTAATTTCAGGTTTTAATACATATTTTCAACTTATGCAGCCCTGTCTTTTTATTGTCTCCCAGATGGTGTGAAAAGTAGAGTATTCACCTCTGGAATAAAACATGTCTTAGTCTCGGGCGGTATGAACCCCTCGCTTCACTCAGGACTCTACATAACTCCCTCGCTTCGCTCAGGAGTTAAAATTTAACTCCCTCGCTGCGCTCGCGAGTTAACTCGGAGTCCTTCGCTCCGCTCAGGGTTCAATATGCCGCCCATGACATAATACATGGTTTTATTCCCTTAGTACATAATCTACTATTACACCCCATATAGGCGCATAGAAAAGTGACTACCACGCTTCGATGCTGATGAAGTAAAAAACGAGATTATATTTTCGCTTCAGATATGCCAATACCTTCAGCTACTCCATTACCTTCCGTGGATGTCGTAGAAGGCGACAGAGGAATTAAATAACCAGGAGACGGGCAGCAGCGTCTTCCTGAGACTCCAACCGCATACTGCGATCGCCAACCCGCCTGTTTCATCATGTTCATGAAAGTAACAAAACCGCCTTATATTCACGTAGCACGGACGTGTCTACTTAATCCACACGGCCCTTCAGGTATTTCTTGAAAAGTCCGAGGAATGAGGGTCCGAGACGGTACCCTGCGGCAACCGAACGCTTTCAACGGATGGCTTATCGACCGGATCGGTTTCTTAGCGTTCGTAAATCAAGATGTGCGGTTCAGGGTGGGGTTTACGTAACAGAAATGCCATCAAAAACATAACTTGTAAAAAAAACAAGTCTCGCAACTCAGTTTTTCTAACGTAAAACGTTGTGAGATCCATGTAATACCAAGTGGGTTAATTTACTCTGTCCCTGCTTAAGGCTCCTTCTGTCTTAACTTATTACGTAATTAGCTAACCTAACAACATCTTATAATGACCAAATCAATATTAAAAATCTTTTATGCCTTAACTGAATAGATGGGATTCAGGCTTCTAGTTTTATCCACAACGAACTTATAGGGGGTCTAAAATGGCCTAAACTGCTTCGAGAAAAGGATAGTATAGCTGGTACGGCCGTGCCACTTTTTTGCTCGACTTGGCGGGGGCACGCAGATAGGTAGGTACTTGCAAAGGTATGGCTCTCGGCCAAAGTTTGGTAAAGAAACCTATACAAAGTCAACACGATTATTTAGACATGCCTAAAACCATTTTATTAATTTGGCAAACGCAACCTACACGAATCGATGCGACTCGATAGTTCCAGTGCGACTGGAGAGTTCCGCACTTAGGGCCATTGTACATAGCAAGTGCTGAGGTATGTAAATGCCTCAGACACTAGGGTTTCCTCACGATGTTTTCCTCCACGGTTAGCGAGTGCTATTGCTACTATAACTTCACAAATGTACGTAACTTAGAAAACAAAGTCATTGGTACATGCCGGTATTCAAACCCACGACCTCCCGAATGAGAAGCCGGCGTTCTACCGCTCCGCTACCACCGCGTGTGATGCGACTGGATGCGGATGGCCGAGGACAAAATGAAATGGCGCGTTTTGGTGGAGGCATATGTGCCGAGTATACGGGAAGTATAAGCGTTGGTAGCCTAGTGGGTAGAACATCGGACTCGGAAGCGAGAGACCCAGGTTCGATCCCAAGTGCGGGCATGTACCTATGACTTGGTTCTCCAAGTTATGTACATTGTGAAGTTATAGTAGCAATACCACACGCTAACGGTGAAGGAAAACATCGTGAGGAAACCTGAGTGTCTGAGCTATTCACATACCTCAGCGCTTGAAATCGCCAATCCGCGGTGGGCACGCGTGGTGATTAAGCCCATACTCTGTCCTTGAGAGAAGGCCTGTGCCCTACAGTGGGACGCATATAGGCTGATTATGCATACGGGTTGATTGATGAACCTTCACGAGATGATTTTAACTACAACTTGTACCACAGATTAGTTGCTTCAGTCTTGAAACTTGGTATGATAATCATACTATACAAAGAGTTCTTTATCTATATATTATATATACACTAAAGTAGGTACAGAGCGCCGACGTTAAGTTGTGACAGGCGCACGTTGTTCGTGTATCTAACTTTGTCATACCTTTATGGGCGTGCTTACGCCTAGTTACCAAAGGCTCATAAATATATCGATTGATAAATGGATTTAAAGTTAATCCCATCTTAAATAATAATATCCGACGACGTAATCATCAGCAACAGGAAATTAAAACAATGTATGACGCTTCTCTTGACTCCGTTTTCGAGGAAAAAGAAACGAATGCGGTCGAGCACTTTCCTCGATTCAGTCATGAATTTGGTTGGTTAATCACCGTAGCGGCCGTGACTAACAAACAATCATCACCAGTAAAATTATAAAATAGGTGCGTTAACATAACAGCAGACATAAATTCAAGCCTGCACAATTCAGGGGTAAGCCGAGACTAGTGTTGGCCCACTGATTTCGATTAAAACATTCATCATCATCAGCAGGACATAGGCCTCTCTCATGGTTTTCTAACCATGAAGGGTTTTGCCATAATCGCCACGCTTGGCAGGTGGGAATCTCAGGAAGACGCTGCTGCCCGTTTCCTGGTAATTTATTTCCTTAGTCGCCTTCTACGAACGGAAGGAAATGGAGTGACGCTATTCTTAATTCGGCGGCACACGGAATTAAAACATGATAATGTTTTAATCCAGACATTCACTATCGATTGTTTGATTATCACTTTCTGTGTATTTTATAAATCTGAACTTGCTTACGTTTACTTATGCGACCAAATCACATTGGCAAACCCTATGGTCTCTGCCTAACCCACCAGCAGGCGTGAGTTTATGTAGTATAATTGTCGCTTAAGACTAGAACAATTAATCTAAAGTAAAAACAGGACGACAATGGCAATATCTAATCTCGTGTACTAAACAAACGTCAGGTCCCAGTCGTTGGTACGAAACAAATCACAACGAATAAACTTGATCCAATGCTCCTATTACTTTCCCCTAAGGACTATTCTCAATAGTGTGACGGTAAATAAAGTTTGGGTCGATTCGATACGCTTCCCTACAAAGGATTACCGGTATTGCGATATCCACAAACCTTTCATGTCGCCGTTTCGTTGTAACTTCTGATGCCAAGAAAATTCCTAAGTCTCCCAAACTTATCACTAATCCACCAAGCTGTTGGGAATTCCTAAGAAGTCAAGTTTGTTCCTGTGACTTCAGACCTATTGTTGGCAACTATCTTGAGACCTCTAAGTCTAGGTTAATCTTCTAACTTAGCACTGATTTTCAGTCTCTATGTGACTGCTTATAATGGCTTCTGTGACTTTTGATTAAAGGAGTTAACTTAACTTTCTAATCTTTTACATAACTCGAATATGAAGCATGCTCAAAATCCGTGAGATAAGGTCAACCTTTTTTTGAAAGATGCAGAAGGATTGAGCAGACATAATAAAGTCTGCTAAGACGTAGAACTAATTATAACTCAAAGGTCACAGGCCAGTCACAGTCAGAATCGTAACGGTTAGTAAAACTGTTCATGCCATTGTCTAAAATGTCCATGAACACTAGCTGCCTAGCGACATGGGTTCACCGTCGTGTGAAACAAAAAGCCAACGGGCGACATTTCCACGCCGACGGCCACCCTCATCCTGACGATATAGGTCAGCCTGAAACTGACTAGACTGACGCAAAATACAAAGGGATAGAAGGATAACCATCTTCTCTCTCATCCTAACTCTCTATCCAATCCAAGTAAGAAAAGGAGAGAATGTAACGAACCAATAAATCAATCAACGAGCTCACAATTCGGCTAAGGCAGTGTTTTTTAACCTGTGGTCCGCGGACCTCTGGGGGTCCGCGAGTATATGTATGGGGTCCGCCGTCTTATACAGGGACATTTAAATCAATAAATAAATGCCAGCAAGTGTCGTAATTGAAACGCTTACCTCTGTGAAATGGCAATGTCTGCTCTTGTATGTATCTAAATTAAATACAAATTACAATTTATTGGAATCCGAATTGAGATTACAACTAAGTAATAACATGAACCCAAATATTACTAATTTAGTTGCAGAAAAGCATCACCAAACTCTACATTAATACAATATTTTTAATTTTCAGAAAAAAGTTTTTTTCTGCAGTACCTACTAACATAAATTGTCCTAAATTTATTCCTGTGCTTTTTTTACTAAGGGGGGTTTTTGAAATCGTGCTAGATTTTCTAGGGGGCCGTGGACTGAAAATGGTTAAGAACGCTGGGCTAGGCTTTCTTTTTAACTGTTTTTTGTGACCAAATAATTAATCGTAGTCTGTGCAAACTTATTAGGTTCGGATAACTCAGCCATGATAAGATTACTCCACAGATTAGGATTTTTTCAATAACTTAATATTTGTGCGAAATTTTAAAAAAAAAAACTAGCAATGCCCTGAAGGTCCACTCTGATAAAAGAAGTTTTAAAATCGGAGAAGTACTTTCGGAGTTTCCGCCACATACAAACTTACAGACATATAAACTTACGAACGTTTCCTCTTCGTAATATTAGTATAGAATATAGATGTAACGTTCATAGGATACTGAAACTCAAGCAATCATAAAATTCGACCATAATATTTTTTTTTTTATTAGTAGAGGTAACTCAAATTAGACATGTCTAATTGCCACATGAAGAGACCTACGTTTCAAGGTTTCTTCTTCATACCAGAACTAAGCATAACGTATTTATGAATTCTAGTAAGCCCTATTTTACGGCAGCAGTTTTTTGTGTCGAGAATGGGCAACGCAATACCGTGAAAGCTACATGGGGAGTCAATTCGGTAAATGTTTAAGCATTTGAATTTGCTCTCGTACCTTCAATACAGACCTTGTCGCAGTGTCCAGTTTTCAATTCAATTTTAGTGCACCCACTTCTTTTCTTCCATTATTCAAGAGCAAGGAGGGCGCGCGGCTATTCGGAGACCTCTGGATCTGACAGATAGGCTGGACATTCGAGGACAACGATTTATCGAAAAGACTTTCAAATTGGAATTCTTGTGATATCCCTTATTCTACGTTTTAGTTTGGACGAAAAGAGAACCATGAGATCGTAGCGGCGCAGTGAAGGTACCCTACTGGTTTTAAGCATACCGTTAATATTCAGATGCCATTAAACGTTGAACCTAAGGAAGAGGACTATAAAAAGTCATCTAAAGTGTCGAATAAAAAAGCACTTAAGTGTACAGTCGACACCACACCAACCCTTACATCCATGCACTATACGCAGCTACGTTACAGGCGACTTAGCAAACAAAATGCAAGGGTTGAGTGCAGCCGACTGTAGTAATAAAAAAATATTTTATAGAATAGGTACAGGATACTAAAACATATTTTATGACTAACAGTTTCGTATTAAACGTTCAAAGTCATGCAGATACCGGCTGTATTTACCTAATAGGTATACGACATCGAATAACGTTAATACCTTTGCGTTATTGCACCGACTGTCTCGTTGGACTAGCGGTGTCACGTATAGTTACTATGCCGGAGGTCGTGGCTTCGATTCCCCCTGGGGGCCGCCGTATATTTGTACAAATTGCCTAAGTCTGGGTGTATTTCCACGTTTGTGATGCCCCTGCCTGGTTATCATAGCACAGGGTATCCTAGTTTGGGACCAGGATAGGGGATTGTGTTGTGTGGAAGTTATTATTATTATGTAATGTCATAATATTCTAATATACAGGGTAGAATTTTGTAATGCCACCTAAAGGGAAAGTACTCTTAATACTGTAGATAGAAAAAAGTACTCAAGGAAAAAATTCCTTTATTTTATGTTGAAGTTCTGAATACGATTTATAATATTCACCACAACACGTTATTACTAAAAATTTATTCTTCTAACAAATTCATTTCTAGTAACCTTTAACACTAGAAATGAATTAGTTATTAGAATAAATTTTTGTATCCAAGAAAATGGAGCCCAATTCGAGCAACTAATTAGTTAGATTATCATTTATTGTAAATAATTAAAATAATTTAAGATTATATTCTTTATGCATTAATCCTATTAGCTCAGTTGGGAGAGCGCTGGCACGGTTAGCCAGAGGTCGCGGGTTCAAGTCCCGGCATGTGTGGAATTTATAGTCTCTAAATAGGTTTTTAATTTAAGATTTCATAGTTTTACTTTAATTTAATTTACTAAGTTTGTTAGAGAGATTTAAACTTATAATTGACTCTAACGATCGATGCAGTAAAAGCAAAGGGTGTAATTTTTACAGATTTTTGTCGATTTGATTCCCGGTGTGGCGAGCGAATTTAAAAAAATCTTTGAATGCAGTTTTCATTCTTTTCAAAAATAAAGGAATGTTTTCTTTGAGTACCTACTATTTTCTATCTACTTTCCCTTCAGATGGCATTACAAAATTTCACCCTGTATAACTGTATATCGAACTCCTCCGAACCAGCTTCACTGATTTTTATCAATTTTTTGTGTATATTTGGTTAGTCTGAGAAAAGGTCGTAGGCTAATCTAGGGCACAATAACGTTTGCAGAGTCAGCTGGCAATAATAAATTAAACTAAACGACAGTTCACTTTCATGTCGAGCGAGACTCACCTTTCCGTGAAACTCAGTAGGTACAGGTCAACGAGCAAGAAAGTTGTTAGCATGAAATCAATATTACCACCCTATTGGAATTGGAATCCGTGCCGACGTAATTATTTCTAAATATAAAGGTGTATCTATAAACAGACATCAAGACCTAGATAACAAAAACATTGACCACAGCCATGAAATAATAAAATATGTCTTTAATAATGTAAATTTCTTTTAACTCATTTCAAAACCTCTTACCTCCTCGTGGAAATGAGACTGGATCCGGAAATATTCTTATAAGAAATGAAGATGGGTTGCCAAGTTGCTATATTGTGAATATTTAATCTCGAAAGTTCAATGAAAAGAAAAACCCAAGTGAATATCAATTTAAATTTAGCAAATCTAGTTTGCAAAAATTGGCTCTACAAGACATGACAAGAATAAATGGATTTATGTATGTAGTTTAGAACGTAGAATATTTCAGAACAGGTATTCTACATGTTATAAGATACGTTTTATACCTACCTGCATCTTTTGCTTCGCACTTTTATTTTGGAGCGACATAATAATAATATTATGTCACTCCAGAACAAAAGTTGCAGATATTGCAGTGAGAAACACGTAGGTACAAAAATAAAAGACCGGCGACCGTACTGACGCAGTAAAAGTAAGGAGCACCTGTCGGGAAAGGATACAAGACCTAGACGTAACAGGGCTAATAAAGTTCCACAGATCACTCGGTGCGGGCTCAAGGCGTCCGTCGTGACCTACTTTCCGAAGGTCGCTCTATCGAGGCAGGAAGGTTAAAAGCACACCGAAATGTCATCGTCACCGGGTCGAAGAGGTTAATAAAGTCGAATTTGGGGTGGCTTATCTACCCAACCCACCCGCATACGATTACTTCTACCCGCTTTTATGCGCAATCTTGTAATGATTATTGCACAGCTTTCTGGATATGAACTCCTGAATAGGGTTCTTGCTGATCCAAATCATACGGTTTAGTACTCTTTGAAGTCGAATGGATTCAAACATAAAATCTAGTATTTACTTCCCCACTCGCAAATCGCTGGAAAAGTTGAATTGGCTTCTTGTCGTGACTTCAAACAGGAAGATATTAATAAGACGGAGTAATAAACTTTGTCTATAAAGCATTCCAACTTTGATAACTTAATTGGCAACGAAACTTTATTTGAGTAACCGGTAAGAAGAGATGACAGACAGTAGTTAATCCTTAACTTTGCGGCGCTAATCTCGCCGTAAACGTTGGAAAATCTTCTCTAAGAAACATTACGCAAACTTACAGCAATGACGACGCGAATGCAAGTGAAAACACGAGTTGTAATCAAAGTGTAAGTGTTTGAATGCAAGTGTCGGTCGTAGGTGACACACCACGCAAGACCAATAAAAGTGGTGTCAACAAACTTTCTCGAGCGCAGCGAGTCGTGAGGCATGATCATCAGCACCAACTAACTGCAGCCCATTAAACCAATTCGTAGAAGACAATCAGCCTAACGATGGGTTCAACAATCTAAACAAATAAAATCATATGCACTTGTACAACGAGTGAGTCAGAGAAAAATGGTGTCGACGAAGAACATTATAATACAAATTTGGTAGAAATATTCAAAACGCTACAGAAGACTGATGTAGATGAGATGCAATGAATCGTAGGAATAAAACAAACATAATTGCGTTTGTTGTGTGCGAAAACTGCGTTGTAGTAAATAATTCATTGAAAGTGTCATTACGACGTTGGTCGCCACACACTAATGTCGTCGTTATTTTTAAACCTAAACTATTTCTAATGATTATATCTTGACGATTTGCCAAGTGACACAAAACAATCGAAGTGGAAATTATAAGCGGAGAGTTCATTGAACCAAACATATACCTAGTCCATATTTCGAAATAACAATATTACTTGATACATTATTATACCTATATCAAGTGTCGAATGTGTCGAATAACTTTAGATAGATAAGTCAATATTTTCAGGAAAACTGTCATAATGTTTGGAAGAAACAAAAATTTACTTCAGTCCAACGAACTCAAGCTGCCTACGTATGTTAACAAGATTGAAACAATGAGATAAATAAAATCTTCAAGCGAGAAATCTCTACTAGATTTCTCGCTTGAGCAGATTAGGGCCAAAATCATCAGCTACGGCCAATGGGACAGGGTGAATAAATTGGACTAGTTAGAGTACCTAAGTAGTTAGGCTGGACGATGACCTCGGTATATTCAGATCTTCACCTGTTTTAAATACCTAATAAATAACAACATTGTATAAAAAATGCTTTCGTTTTTAGACATTTTCGGTAAATCCAAGAAAACCAAGCGAATTGTACATCGCCTATTCCACTTCACTTTGACTTCCATAAATTTATCGAATCTATTAAACTACGACTGTATTATGTTGATTAAGATACTGGAATGGGAGAAGACAAGGTTTCAGCCACGCTGACACGATTCCAACTTATCTAGCCGTGGAAACAAATGAGCCAGATCTTCTAGTAGAGGAAAAAACGCCGGAGTAAAACATCGACCGCGTATACAAACGGTCTGAACTGGATAGGGGAGGAAACAAAGGGTTAGCTCGACAAAGGGCCGAGCTCTGTGGTGAAGGCACGGCCGGGACCAATGTTGCGGTTCTGTACTGTCCACTGAGCCGACTTACCGTAATGTACTAGTAGGGATTCTACAACTGTTAAATAGTTGACGCCTAGGACCAAAATTAAATGGCGATCCAATATGGATCCAAACGACCACAGGTGTCATCCCATGTTTATGATGTCCTTTGCTTTGTTACGAATACGTTTACTTAGGACAAACAGTCCGGTCCAACTTCGTGAAAGAGGTTCTCGGCCAACTCGGCTGGGCAGCATTCGGGAAACTCAGAAAAGTCTTTTCGTCCAATATACCTCAATCGCTCAAGATAAAATTATACAACCAGTGTGTGTTACCAGTCATGACTTATGGCACTGAAACGCAGTCTCTCACTATGGGCTTCATAAGAAAGCTCAAGGTCACGCAACGAGCTATGGAAAGGGCTATGCTCGGAATTTCTCTACGAAATCGAATCAAAAATGATGAGATCCGTAGTAGACGAACGAAAGTCGTCGACATAGCCCAGCGGATTATTAAGTTGAAGTGGCAGTGGGCGGGACACATAGCACGCAGAACTGATGGCCGATGGGGCCGTAAAAGTTCTCGAATGGAGGCATATCGGCAAGCGCAGCGTAGGACGACCAGCCACAAGATGGACAGATGACCTCATCCAAGTGGCAGAAAGACGGTGGATGCAAGCCGCTTCCAATCGGTCTTTTCGGAAATCCATGGAGGAGGCCTATGTCCAGCATTGGACTTATTGTGGGTGAATGATGATTGCCGTGTTACCATTGCATAGGGTATCATAGTTTGGGACCAGAACAAGTGATTGCATTGAGTGGAAGTAATCTTCCAATATTGAAATTCATAGATCATTTAATATTAGGGGTTAAAGTATGAAATTGCCGTTTTATTGCCATAGGTTCTTTGAATTGACATAGAATCTTCATGGTTCGAGGTTTTCGAATGAAACTTTTTTCAAATGGTTTCTATGATGTTCTTTTTTTAAAAAATGTGAAACATTTGAATATCGACTTTCAATTGTTTTTTTATTCAATTTAGACAAGAAAGATGGATACTGCGAAAATTCGAGTGATTATGAGGCACCCATTTTTCGTATTTTTTTATTTTATTGATTTGACGCAAGTGAGTCAATATTGTGGGTAAGGTAACGTTAAATCATGCCGCTAATTCCTGGGTAGTTTGACTAGGGTCGGCTTCCACTATCTCTCTTAATTCATCGTTATTCACCTGTGTGGGCGGTCTTCCTCGTGGCTCGTTCTTTAAGTCGAAATTTCCGTCACGAAAGCGTTTAAACCAAAATCGCACGGTGCGTTCATTAGTAGACCCCTCTCCAAACGCAGCATTGATATTGCGGGCTGTTTCTGCCGCGTTAGTTCCGCGTCGGAACTCGTATTCAAAAATCACTCGAATTTTCGCAGTATCCATCTTTCTTGTCTAAATTGAATAACAAAAACAATTGAAAGTCGATATTCAAATGTTTCACATTTTTTAAAAAAAGAACATCATAGAAACCATTTGAAAAAAGTTTCATTCGAAAACCTCAAACCATGAAGATTCTATGTCAATTCAAAGAACCTATTGCAATAAAACGGCAATTTCATACTTTAACCCCTATTATTTAACATCAATTTTCAGGAATTAAAGGTCAATCGGCGGCGGTAGCGCACCGGTTGGCTGAAGATTCGGAAGTTCAGCATCAATCCCAGGTACCTAATAAGATATGTAATTATGCGTTCGGTTAGCTCTTTAATTTAAGGCGCAAAGCCATAGTGTACCTACACTGATGTTGTTTCGACACATTACAGCCACTACATAATAATGTTATGTACATCATCATCATTCATTATACTAATGAAGAGTTGTGAGCTGTCCCATCTCAAGGGTTCAATCATCGTGTAAATTAACCCGTTGATTGATAACCGACGTCGAAGGCTACATCATGAAGTCACTTGTTTATGCCAAAATTTACTCTAGTATGGCCAGAGAGAGGCCTACTTTTTATTCTCGTAGCAGTATCTGCCTGTAGGAGTCTCTTGAGACCTGAGTATGATCGAGAGAGCTACCCTGACCACTTTTTTGACGTGTAAGAAAGATTTTGTTAACGTGTAAGAATTGCCAGTTAAGTTTTGGTTCCGGGTTCGCGTAAAAAATGCCCAGACTGACTGGCCAGTACCAGGCGCTCAGAAGTTCTCAGGATGCCATAAAAGGTGCACGACCATTATGCTTGTTAACGCGTGTGAGTCACTCCATTGAAGGTCGCTCCCACTCGTCGTATGCACGCCTGCTACTTCCGTTAGGATTACTCATACAGAATTAATGCTATAAAGAAAACATTAAGGCATTAAATAATATTAAGTTTTCTAGAGAAACGCAAAGGTTTTAGTAGTTGTAACAATAGCTCAGGATTACCTAAAAAGTGCGTAATTCCTTCCACTTTGAATTTATTTTTTCAATATTTTTTACTATGTTTCACAGGTTGTTCTACTTTGTGGTGGCAATGTTTGATATGTAACCATGTATTAATAAGAATGGATAATTTATTAATCTACTAGCTTTTGCCCTCGACTTCATCCGCATGGAAAGAGTAAATTCCGGGATCAAAAGTATCCTATGTCCTTCCCTGGGACCCATAAACCATCTCCATACCAAATTTTATCTAAATCCGTTCAGCCGTTATTGCGTGATTGAGAAACAAACACCCAAACATCTTCACAAACTGTCACATTTATAATAATAGTAGGATGTAGGACTACGTTTTAGTAAAGGCTGCGACATTGGTAAAACGCGAATTATGTAAACCCTGATATTTCGATAAATATAAATCTAAGAAAAAACTCATAGAACAAAATTTTCTGTAAAACCCAAAATCTAATTGGGATGTTTCAGAAATTGCACATTTTAATGGGAACTCTGCATAATTATGTTTTTACTTACTAGGAAGTATCTTGTCTTCACAAACTATCTTAATTTTCCCAATCGTAAACTTCATTCATGCATGGTGGATTTTAAGACCAAACTTGGATCATCATCTATTTAATTTTGAGTTATTTAATTACGACGTATATCGTAATATTGTGCCTCACCTCAACGTGAACATTATGAGCAGTAAAAAAAGACATCAAATAAATAAAATGTTATAAATTGGTAACACTCACGTGTTTCTGCCACATATTTACCTTAAAATATGGTGAACTTCACGTGACAAAAAACCTATTGCCTACTTATCACTTCAATTACGACGCTTAGTGCCAATTTTTCCGTAAAAGCGTTCGGTGCTAAACGACAAACGATGTTAACTGACTTGACAATATTAGAGATGCAAACTGGTATGAGAATAGGTTACTTTGCATCCGATAATGTTGTTCACTTCACGACCAAGCCCAATGGATTTCTGTTGTGCTTGTGCTTTATGTGAGTGGCAGGCGCATAATGACAATAATGTTGGCGATAACAAGCGATCATTACATGTTCGCTTAGCAGGCGAGCATTCGCTATTCGCGAAACATATTCTTATCAAATTCGGATTCGCATCAGCGAATGATCGTGATGAATGTAGCAATCATGAAATAAATCGTGCGATACCTATATGATCGTGTCATAAATTACAAGAGAAATGGACAAAGATATGCAAAGTGAAGATCTCGTCAAGAACTTAAATGAGTAGGTAATTTAATTAATATACAGTATACACACACAGTCTTGAATATAATTAAGAATATTAATTTTCCATTACATGCAATAGTCGTGTTAACACTGTGAACAGCGTAATATGAGATTTAGGTAATCACATCATGCATTTCGAACTATGTACTCAGCGCCAAATTACAGACTTCAGAATGCTGACCATATTATTAATATACTTCATCATCGGCCTACGCTTGTCCACTGCTAGACATAGGCCTCTTCTATAGCACGCCACTGAGCATGGTCCTCGCCTACTCTCATCCAGCTCTTGCCAGCGGCCCTGCGAAGATCATCGCTCCACCGACTCTGAGGAGCGGTGTCCACTCAAGAACACGTCTACCCCATGGGTTATGAGTTCTTCGGATGTTATGGCCGGCCCACTGCCACTTCAGCATGCTAATTTAGTGGGCTATGTCGGTGACTTTGGTTCTCTGTCAGATCACGTCGTTTCGAATTCGATCTTTCAGAAAAACTCCGAGCATAAACCTTTCCATAGCACGCTAAGTGACTTTAAATTTGTGGACCAGCCCTACCGTGAGTGTCCACGTTTCAGCACCGTATGTCATGATGTCAATATACTTATTATTTAGAAAAATTAAATACTGTATTTAACATATAAAATACGATTGCAGAAAGAGTTAGACCTAATGATAACTAAAATAATTTAATATCCGATATTGAAGCCTCTTTGAAGCATCGATATTAGCTGAAAAAATTAGAAGATTTACACGAAGCGGAACGTCACTGGAAGATCACGTCATAATCTCACAATTCATTGTATATCAATCGTATTGATAGACGATATTGTAAGTTTGACTGATAATGAAAAGGGATCTGATAATAATAGTGTCAATGAAACACCAACAACATTAATTTTCTGGTAAAACAAGGAATTGAATAATGCTGAAAAACCAATCCGTTACAATGCTTTAGTTAATCAATTAAAAGATACGCTATCGCTATCATGCACCTATTTAGTGTTGTTTCCCACTGTAAAATTCAGACAATTATTTTCCGTGTTAATCAAAACACTGTTAGTTAGTTAGTTAGACCTGAGATTTTCGCACTTAGCCTCAAGGTTGGGCCATTGTACGTAGCAAAGCTGTGAGCTCAATCCAGCCAGCCTATCTCTTTCCAGAAGGCCAGTTGTGCTCTGATGTCACTACAGGCATCCTGAAGGGATCCCAGCTTCCCAATGATGGCGGTCCGTTGCTTTTCCACGCCTTCACAGTGAGCGGTCACGTGTGCGGTTGTTTCCTCTTCTTTGAGGCATCCCCGGCAAAGCGGGATGTCGGTTAGGCCCATGTAAAACACTGCTAATTCCGTAATTTCGAGGCCAAACATATTCTGTGTTTATTTAAGCCGAGAACGTATTTTACGTCTATGTTTTGGTGGGATCACCTTTAGTGATACGGAATTTATCGTAAACGTTAAATGTACATGTACTCGTAGTACGTGTTTCGTATTAAGCTGCTATTATTATAAAATCCGCGTCGCCCTAAAAAGACATCTATAAATCCAAGCGAGAAGACAAGAAAAACATGGGAATGGTTTACCAAAAGCAGTTTAACGTGTGAAAACACTAATAAAGTGATTTACAGCCTGCGCCTAAATCTTACTCTGTTTTTGCATTGGACAAGTGAAACCAGGATAAATATAAGGAAGAAGACATGAATATTTTCATGACACTAGATCTAGACTATAAAAACAGACTACTTACTAAGAGGGAAATTAGATAAGGATTTGGTAGTACTGATTGGCATTAAAAAAAAGGGAATTAATAAAAGCACTAAATAAAATACATTTGTACAAATGGCCTCAATCTGGGCGTATTTCCATATTTGTGATGTCCTTGCCCGGTTACCATAGCACTGCGTATCCTAGTTTGGGACCAGGACAAGTGATTGTGTTGTATGGAAATTATTAATATTACTAAATAAATTCAAAAGAAAAGTCAACTCGTCTCTTTAAGCTCCCAAGAAAGAGAAATGGAGCAATCAGAGTACAATAGTAAAGGGCCCGGAATGGTTTTATTAGATAAAGTCTCGACATTTAATCTCTAAGGGACGAGGGAAGAAGGGAATGGCTTCATCGAAGTCGAGTGCAAAGAGAGAATAAATCCCCCACACAAAAGTGCTGACAAAGGAACGCGGATAAGTGTTACCGAAATGGTGGAAACGGAAGGAATACTTTTATGTGGACAATAAGGCCCGATTAATGATGAAATTTAAAAATATGAGAGAGTGGTTTCGTAACAATAATATAATACATACCGATCCCACATTTTTAAGTACCTAATGGACAGACCTTGACGTGAAACTAACGCCTGCACGTGATTTTTGGACAGTGCACCGTCTATAAATGGAAGTGCAAATAGTTTTAGACTGTGGCGATGTAAACTATAAATTAAAAACCAGGACAATAAGTGCAACGACTTACATAATCTGCCGAAACTAAGGGACAGACGCTTTCGCAACTTTTGCATTTTGCTCATTGCACCTCCCCGTTTTTCCCTCATCGTCACGCCTGTGGACAAGGGAAAGACAAAATTAATAAACACGAAAAACAATTACCAACAATCTCATTACATAGCGTACACAACATTTCAATTACTCAGTCTAAAATAGGGCTCGAATGTAGCCATGTAGTGCTCGCGTTATAATTAATAGTTCACGCGGTAAGCAGCGTCGCTTTTCACAACCTTATACAAATATCATCATCAACCCATTATGTCCCCACCGAGGGGCACGGGTCTCTTCCCTGAGGAAGGTATAGGCCATACTCCACCACGGGGGCCAGGTCCGGATTGGTGGAGGCTTGTAGACTAGTGGCTCGTCTACTTGTCAGAAGTTGTCAAGCCGCCCTAAGGCCTCTGACTTGCCTTAACGACTGCCATCTATCGACGGCAGCCGGCACCAACAGCTTAACGTGCCTTGCGAAGCACGGAACCGCTCGAAAAAATGCCACAAGCGTTAGGCATAGACGGCGACCCATCCATGCACTGAACGCGCCCTGTGTTGCTTAACCTTCGTGATCGTTTAAGATCACTCAGGCAGCCGGGGCAAACAAATATATTACGGTCCAATAACAAGTGTTGCGACCCACATACGTGGCTAATTAATAATCAAAGTGTATAACATGCAGTCACGCCATCGACAACCCTAATATACATATCGTGGGCGCCCACATCACCGGTCCATCCAACGGCTATTGTTCACTGTTTAAAATTTCAGAAACCGCTCTTTCTACCGATTCACAACTTACACAAACTTGCGTGTAAACAAAACATAGAAAGGGGTGTACTCAGGATAGATTACAAGATTTCATTATTACAACTAGTCTATCTTAACCTACACTGCTTCTTACGTGTGTGTGTGAGTATGTGTGTGTGTGTGTGTGTGTGTATGTGCGTGCGTGCGTGCGTGCGTGCGTGCGTGCGTGCGTGCGTGCGTGCGTGCGTGCGTGCGTGCGTGCGTAATTGCATGCGTGCGTTCGTGCGTGCGTGCGTGCGTGCGTGCGTTATTAATATTAACTTGTTATATTAAATCTATTATTTAAAAATATTTTCAGTTTCGTTATAGTCCTTTCAGCCACGATGTTACACATTTTTTTACATTCAAAGTTAGTCATGGTGTTGTATATTCACAATTCTATTGAGAATAATATAAGATCATAATTCTAATGCCTATGCTTCTACATTTATACAAAAATAAAACCGGCCAAGTGCCCTGTTTGTCCGATATTTTACTTTTATAAGTTGGTTGCCTATTACTCGTTAACTAGTAAAGCCTACTTAGCCGTGCTACTTTTCCTTTTAAGTTTACTATGTACTACTACCCTGAATTTGTTCACGTTTATACAATCAACCGTTTAGACAGGAGAGGGGGGGGGGACGCCCTACTGGTACAAAAATTTGCGCTTTAATATTTCGCAAACGGAAGCCTAAATCAAAAAATGGTCTTCATACACCCACAGTATTTTTCAACGCCCATCCACCCACATGAATTCACATGATGGTGTAGACGAGAAAAAAAAGTCATCCCCTTTTCACGTTAGGGGAGGTACAGTAAAAAAAAATTTTTGCAACATTTTATTCTTTAACTTTGTCGACGTGATAAATATGTGGGTATACACATACCAAATTACAGCTTTCTAGTACCACCGGTCTTTGCGCTAGGCCGCGGTCGGACAGACAGACGCTCATGGCGAAACAATAAGGGTTCCTTGTCGGACTATGGAACCCTAAAAATGTGATTGCAACAAGTAATCAGTTTTATGCGCAGTCAATCATAAATCAGACGTAATATAGAATCTTTGACTACCAAAGTAGAAACTGCGAAGTTGAAATCCAATAACCTAACAGGTGATCGCGTGACTAAGAAAAGTTCGCGATCTAATTAACTTAAGCATTTTTAAGGGACCAGCCAAAAAGAGCATTAATAACGAAGATACAACAGGAGTGGAAATAAAGAATGATGGATGGGCTCGTTTGGTTAAGGGTCGTGGAATTTACTTAGCATAATCAGCCTATACGCGTCCCACTGTAGGGCACAGGCCTTCTCTCAAGGAGAGTATGGGCTTAATCACCACGCGTGTCCACCGCGGATTGGCGATTTCAAGCTCGGAGGTATGTAAATAGCTCAGACACTCAGGTTTCCTCACGATGTTTTCCTTCACCGTTAGCATGTGGTATTGCTACTATAACTTCACAATGTACATAACTTAGAAAACCAAGTCATAGGTGCATGCCCGCACTTGGGATCGAACCTGGGTCTCTCGCTTCCGAGTCCGATGTTCTACCCACTAGGCTACCAACGCTCTACTAGTAATTTACTTACTAGATATTACTTACCTACTAGATATTTTTTTTACATTAATTCTCCTTGTTGATGAAGATTAAACAAGAACCAAGAGGTCGGATATACGCACGTTGAGAGATCATGATATAAAATTGTGAGTCGAAAAAAATATGTTTACTTTTCAACAGTTTCATTGCGCGTTCTGCATACAGTTATGTTCCAAAATGACCGCTAGTCAATAAAACAATATTGAACGTGAGCTTTGTATACGAAATTGAATAAAATCTGGCTGAAACACCACTACGCAACGATCGTATTGGAATATTTTGTTACTTGTACTGTAGGCCCTCGTATGAAAGAAGCTCTCAAGAAAATCATAATTTCGAAGTAGTATCTTACAGTGTAGTGCAGGATAATAGGGGCATAATTCTCAAATCAAGAATTAAGTGTGTGAAGATGGCTTGCCCGAAACCACCGGAGAGAACCCCATTGATATCTCAGACGTCGGCGAATGAAAACATATGTATAACTGTACTAACAGACAAGCAGTAACCGTGAACAGTACACTAGAGCCGAAACATAAATAAACACATTTACAGAGTCTGCTCTCAGTTATTTCACTGTGAAGTTTCACATAGTTATGTGTGCTTTAAATTAAAGCAATAAGTTTCAAGTACTGTTGTTGTAGAAGAAGCTTGAAATATGCGCGTAAAGACGGCTGAACAAATTCATTTTCTTATAAGTTAAGCTATCTATTGATGCTAGTATGTAATCGAAGACTACATTATTTTCATTGGTGCTTTAATTAACTATCTAAAATAAAGAAAATGTCAATAAATGTCTTATAAATTTGTGCGTTGTTCTTTTTTTTCGTTGTGTATTGTGTATTGTGATTTTATGCCTTATATTTTAAGTACATATATATGGATTTGTTTTGACTGAAATAAATGCTATATTATTATTATCCTATATCTGTGTTATGAAAACCAATCGAAACAAACTCTCTAGTGTCTTAGGGTGCTCGTTTCCAGACGCTTAATTAATTATTTTAAGTACCTAACCTTTACTGGTTGTTTCACTGGCTAATTGTCTAATTCTCACGCCGCTTCAGCAACTTTAATCAGAAGGGTGTGGTGTCAAATGAAAACAGACTGCAATTTTATTATTGATCTGTGGCCAAACGCACCTTAGGCGCCAACGGGACGCGTCACCCATCGCGATTTGCCTGGTCCATTGATCCCAAAGTTTTACAAATCCATATACGCGAACACATCGATCAACGTGGATAAGATGTGACCTCCTGAGATAAGGCCGCAAGAAAACAAACAAGATACATCAGACAGTTTAGCACCGGGTATACAGTCGTGACAATAAATTTAAAATCAGACATTTCCAGGTTCTCCGAAGAACTTTGAGATCGCAATCTTAGCACAATAAACGAGCAGAGTCGTCTGTTGTCCGTTTTAATTTAGGCACAGAGTGCTCAATATTTTCCTCAAAAGAGGCATCCTTTGCACAGTTGGCGATGCGCCCAATGATGCAGCTTCTCCAGAAACACCGCAGTCCGCAGTCATTCGACCAGTTTTATCACTATCCACCTCCGGGTAGGGAATGAGAAAAATCGCTGCGAAGCGCTGGCCTAGAAAGCCAATAGCCCGTTTATAGAATCCTCCTCCAAACCATTTTATTGAAAATGTTTGAATTTTATTAACACTGCAAATTGGAAATTTTATAACGCGCCCAGAACGAAACTCGAACGAATCTTGATTGGATTCGTGTGCTATACCGCAATGACATTTCCTAAGCACGTGATTCTTGAAATAGCACCGGGAGAATAAATTGTAATGAGTGTACTGGCTTTCGAGTGTTTGTTTACACACGCGCCGCTAGTTTACCTGAGCACATCGACCGATATCGCAGGGGGATTCGGCGGATAATCGAGTATCGGGGCCGAATTCGGCGCCACTCGCTAGAGTGTCAACCAACTCGGGGCATGTGTCAACATGGCTACTACAAACAAACATTCTCTACATTGTGCTAGTAGCAACACATACAAGGATGCGTGACAAGCTAAAACTGACTTTACTGCGCCCCATGAAGACCTAGTAAAGCCTAGAATAACAAACGGCAACACTGTTTGCAGAGCTGCAACGTTGACACTATCTAATCTGGAAAGCGATGTGAGCAATATCTGTTATGTGTGTGAAAGCACACACTATGTACTTAAGATAGTTATTATATGTTAGTACCCATTCCGATGTTGTGGATTACACATCTCCATTTTAGCTTCGTGAGCTTGATACTTAAACTGCTTGCGACATCAGACATTTGAATCAAGTCATTCTCTTTGTGGACCATTTCACTCATGACCACATCTTTCGGAAGATAGCTTATGCACCAATTCCGTACTATTAACAGCTATTAAATTGAGCACACGCCATAAAATGGTAGATGAAGGAGCCATTCATTCACGAATTTACGATTCATAAATTTACCACCAAGTGCTGCAGCCACGACTTCCTCAAGATCGACGAAATTTGAATTGTCGCGGCATAATTGTGACGATCTCATGAATTCGATTACAGCGATGAATAAATATGAAATTCAGCTCAATATTGCTGCTTGTGGTTCTAATTTCGTATGCATAATACACTTGGCTGCCTTGCGTATTAATTCCACGTCGTAAATTTCATGCGATATTGTACTTTCAGTATTTCGTGCGGCGATATTTGCTTGTAAAGGAAGTCAGAATTCAGTTGCTCTTCAGTAAATAATGAAAAGGAGCATCTAACCCGTTCCATATGGGATCGCATCCCACGGACGAACAGAATTTTGTTTAAACAACCCCTTGTTATTTATTTGTGTATCAAAGGCCACGCAATCGTTATACATAAATCAGAGGTCAAATGAACCCGTTTTCCGCATAGCACGATATTTTCTCCACCCACACTCTCGCCACTTCTGTCTAGTGTGCACACGCTCTGTGAATGACACGCTACGAATATAAAACGTTATGTCATCTGGGATAAATCCGGACGAATCAACTAGAAATTGATCGGGATGAAACTCTAGCAAAAGAAACGCGTAAGACATTTATTAAAGGCGAAAGGGAGAAAGAAATCCCCGATTGATTTCAAGCGTGCGAATTTATAATGGATTGCATTGGACTGCACCAAACGAACATGGGCAACATGGCAACATGTCTTTACGCCTACACAAATTATTATGTACTTATAACTATATTCATGAATGAAGAAATGTCCACTGACGTAACGGTCAGACAAGGCAATATTTGGAAAGAATTGGTAACGAAATGCGAAACAGTCTCAAGAGAAAATCTTTAAATATAATAAAGTGTGCTCTATCTATCCAATTGAAATATGTATATGAATTGCGTTTCGAACGGACTTGATTGGATCAGCGTCGACTGCAAATAAGAGTGCGCTCCAAAAGTTTTCATCAAAATATGACAAATTAAATCTATTTTAAGTATTTAAAATCTGATTTCAAATACTTAAATTAGATTCAGAAGAATAGGTGCTGCCCGGGTATGAATTCCTAAGCAACTTCCGAGCTGAACCAACTGCAGATTCCCTACCGCTGCGTGCCATCGCGCCTACACTGAGCCGTGACAAAACCGGGTCTGAAACCAGTACATATAACAATGCTACGCAGAACGCCAGCTTTGGCGAGCCCATCCATCAACCACTAGTAAGTTTTTGGCCATAATGTAGGCTTCTGATCAGATTCCATACCGTCCGCATCGATTAGCTAAGATAAACTTCAGAGATGATTTTTTCCCATCGACACGTCTTTTGACGCTGTTAGTGGCATCCTGTGCTACACTTCTGTAGAGTATATTTTCCATCTAAGACCAGTGACACAGTTTGCCCGTCTAACACCGTGTGGAAGTCGAACGTGCGAAAGTCGTTCGTCGACCTTGCCGAGAAGTCGTTGCTCGCCGCCGCCCGCTCCCGCCATTTTTGTGCAACCGCCACCGCCCACTGTTTTCGAATTCCAATCGGCTTTCGGTAAAATTGCTGTTTGTTTTATATACTGAATGCAGGGCATTGGTCTTGGTTAGTTAGACCCGAGATATCCACACTTAGCCTCATAGTTGGACCATTGTACGTATCAATAGCTGAGGTATGTGAAACACCGCAGACACTCGGGTTTCCTTAGAGGGTAGGGAATAGTATTGCTATATATCAAATTCTAATGGAACACAAATGGGCGTGGTGTTATGATACAATTTTATAATACGGATGTGAAAAGTGAAATCCAGATTTATAAATCTTACTCCAGGAATTGGGTCAGGCGAATGTGTTGTGAGTGTGATTCAGAGTCTCGAGGCTTGGAGTCATAACAACTCCAAGAAAGAGCTGGCGCCACTCGACTGATGTAACGGATTGCTGGACCACCGCTTGAACGTGCGCCAAGTATGCGTATTCCACTATTCGACCGATTTGCATTGCTTCGCTATTCCACGTCTCGAGTACTCTGATCGTAAGTGTTGCTAATGACCGTGATACATTATGGGCTTCTTTTTGTGTTCTGAGATTATGGGCCAGTTTCTGAATTGAGAATTTCGCTAAGTAAACGGTTAACTGTAGTGCTGTCTCTTGAAATTTCTTAGAAAAGAGCGTAACCGAACGGTACTTAAGTATTTACTTAGTGAAATTGTCAATTCAGAAACCGGCCCTATCTGGTAGAGTTAACACCAACATTGAGGAGAGGGTTTAATAAGATAATACGACGTGTGAATTAAGGTGCCCAGTGAATCAGACAGAGAAGAATCTACTATGGTGATTGTGAGGCAATAATTCATTATGACATGTACTGATGAGTCAACTTCCGAGGTCCTTTGAATGATAAAATCTGCATATGTTTCCTCCATGCAAAACACTAAACTACTAACGATGAGTTGGTAATTCATAGTCAGGTATTTGAATAAACTCGTAATATTTCTACACTCACCCAGTAATAAGTTGATGAGTTCGAGAAATATGACTTCTAATTAATTACTACGGTCACGTGGGAAATTATGTTACGCCACGGCTAATGTCATACATAACACCTAAAGGAAGGTTCCAAAAAAATCATTATCTTTACAATTTATTTTAGCAGATACCTATAATCAAATTTCTACGGTTTGCCATTGAAGCGTCGGCGAAACATCACATTAGGGACAAGGTGACAAAGTCCACCCAGACAATGGCAACATCGAGTGTCGACAGAACCGAATGTTAATACCGAAACGACCCACTCAGTCCATTCATATCAACCGAAGACCGAACGAGAAAGGAAATATAATCTATGACGGGAATGAGCTATCGAACGAACATAGAATACAAATCAACTCGCACTTCAAAGCCACTTACAATCGATTAGGGCCGTCGGCCAAACAATTTTATTCTAGATTTAAATAACAAATTCCCCTATACCTATTTCTCGCGGGTATATGATTTTATCCTTCCTGACAATAAAATTCTAATATGCGTTCATTAACCTCCAGTTTAAGACAGGTCATCCTATTAACGTCGTAACACAAAAGGCTTTCAGTGGAGCTAAGATTAGGAAGTTGTGTACACACGACACAGCCGACATGACTCTGACCCCTGACTAACCATCCTTGAGGACAGCACTCCCAATTGTGATGTAAATAAGGATTTAAGCCGTGCACTGGTACCAGTTGACACAGCTGAATTGGATACACACTCGAAGTAAGATGGAGCAGCGAACGAGCAATCCACTTAAACCATTCATAAATAGACCACTAAAAACAGCACGCAAAATAAAAACAACCGAACCATACGGAGAAAAAGTGGCCCAGTGTTATTAATTGTTAAGCCTGCGCTGAAGATGAAATAAATATAACTCGTGGCTTATTATCATGCGCTACGAAAGCGGATCCACGAAAGCGAGACAACACGCATATTTAGAGTGCATTACACAACTCATAATTACTGTGCAAAAACTATTAGCATAGCAGCAATCATAACAAGTACCTACCTAGTTTATGAAACAGATAACCGAGCGATATTTGTGGTGAAGCATTCAAGTTTCACATGGTTTTCATTCCCTTGAAAGATAAATTGAACCGCCATTGTAACGCAACACTGAAACGTTGGCAATTTGTTTATCGACGAATAAAACGATGAGCTAGAGTTACAACTAAAACTTTCTCAGGCCCTGACTCACACGCGGAAGGGTTGCTGGCATTTCGAATACCCAGTAAACGTCTAAACGCAATAACTGGAGCTAAATGAGCGTTTGTTATGTCTTTGCTAATAGAGACGCCGAGCTGCATTTAATTGGGCCACGCGACACAACTTCCTGTTGACCTTTCGCTGTAAATGCGTTTTCCGTCAACGATTGTTCTAAATGAAGACCCTTATCCCTGCAATTCTGCTAATTTCTGCTGACGTCAACTCTGAAGAATAGTAGACGGTACCATCAGCGAATGGAGCATTTGCGTGACCGTTTCGAATAACAGTGTTATGCTTAGGTGCATTATTTCTCATATCGGAGAGAGTAGCTAGGCGGGATCGCTGAGGCGAAACCGAGTTGCCCGCTCTTGCCGGCTGAGGTTCACATTGTGCCCAACGAAGCGTCCTCGCTCCTAGACGAAGGCGGATGCCAGAATTATAAGATGAAAGCCAGACTACAGATTACGTGAGCCATTTTAAACTATGGCTGTGTAAATGCCAATGAAAGTAATGGTTCGGAGATTCTCGCAGTGAAGAAACAGGAAAATATTTATTACGTATCCCCCAGCCGTTGTTGGCCCGTTTTTACTCCAGCTGAGGCATTATAGGTAATTGCAGCATTAGACTCCCTCGTGGCAGTCGATGAACGCATGTCATGGATGCTTCGGACAGCCATTACGGGCAATGATACGTGGCGGCCTCCCAAGGTCCTATGTAATTGTATACAAAGGTGTGCCAGTGCACTCAACCGCGACTTTGTATCGGCCAGTGAACAAGCTACAATGCCTGCAATGCGGCCGTCGGTCAATTGAACACATCTCAACTATAATCCCCAAATACCAGTTTCCGCGCGCATGTCAAACAGCTTCCTGTTTATGGCATGTTATTCAACAATCCAGATGTTTGATAACGAACGCGTTAAGCCGAACATTGATATTCAAATAGATGCACTGCAAGGTTAAGACTATTTGCATAATATTTTATAATGTCCTAAGTGTTCAGTTGAATACGACGCTGTATTGTTTGCCATGCATGCACAGTTGTAACGAAATAGGGCTGTTCGAATGCCAGTACGTTGAAAGGGTCAACAAAAAGTCATCGGAGGGGAGTAATAGAGGCTTAGCAGCCAGTAGTGGATTCGCTGCGAAGGAATTAATCGGTTGCAAGCAGCAGGTCGTCGAACCCTTGGCGCCGAGTTGCCGGCCGCACCTGCGTCTGCGTTCAGCCAGATTCGAATCACATCGAATGCCATCTGATCGGGAAGTGTAAAAAAAGCCATCCGTGCGGCTCCGTCGTACCTGCTGGATAAACGATCTTATATATTATTATCACTGCTAGGGTTATTAATGCAGTTGCAACAACATTCGCGGGTCGCCACCTGTCGATGTATCCGTAAATATGTTTTAAGCAAACAAAGATATTCAGTACGCGTGCAGTTTTTTTCCTTTTTCGCAGCTCTTTGTAATGTAGAACTTATTGTATTCATAACTGATTTGAATTACTAATTTTACCAGTCAGTCACAGCCAGAAATATTCATACGCGTTATCACCAGAATTAAACTATAACGGTCTTCTTTATAAAAAAAACCCAAAATATATGTCCTGGCCATCAAATTATACTTCTACAATACCTACATGTATACATACTTCTAATTTAAAGGTATTCTTTTAAATTATTTCTAACTTTTTAGTGCTGTAGTGCTTTGAAGCCGGTTTTTATTTTTCATCAAAAAAAAATTTACGCTATTTTATGAAACATACGGATATTACCAAAGGATGGGCCCCATTAGGCCTTATTTACTGCTGTCCATTGAAGAGTTCCGTTCTCCATCTCTGAAAGTCTTAATCAGATCTTCACCAAATTAAAAGGGGACCAACGGGACGTTATATCTATTCAAACAAGAAAAGAATTGTCCAAATCGGTTAAGATTTGACGGAGTTGAATTGAGAACCTCCTTTTTTGAAGTCGGTTAAAACACGATTTCTTGTAAAATATCCACCACAGACTTTTATTTATTTTAATCGGCGTTTTAAGAATTCGTGTTTTTTATAAATAAGACCGTAAGAGTTTTGTCGCATCGTCGTCTAATTCAGAGTAGCTTTGAAAACATAATGAGATCGTAATACGTTATCTCAACCATTGAGGGACGTAGAAGCGTATTAACAACGGAAAAGGCATAATTCACATTAACGTAAATAGTGAATCATTTCCCGAGGCATTCATAGAAATCACTCAACTCTGTAGGTTTATTGATTAGTAATCGCTATTTATGCAGCCTGATATTGAATTACGTATGCGTTAGCATAACAGCATAAGTTGAGTTCCATAAACAGGTACTACCCGAGTGAGGAGTGTATATCTTCATGTTCGTAGTATCTTAACAACATGCCGAAAAATACGAAATTATGCCTCTTATATAAAGGCATATTTATCGACTGTAAACGTATATCCTAGGGCAAATTTCCCACGAGTTCCCGCAAATTCCCGATCAACTGCAACTCATAGCAACCCATTAATGTAGAGGCAAAAGTAAACATCACAGTAAGATAACACCACCTATTTTACCTTCGGAAATAGTAGGCAGAACGTTCACGACACTGACAATACCGACGCCTGTAAACTGACTCATTCACACCTCAAACTTATAATTTAACGTCAAAAAGCAACTCCAGACGCGGGGTTTGAAGCCGAAACAACAGTGAAAAATCCGGTGACACACTTGACACTTATCACTCAGCCCACATAGATAGCAAAATCAATTAAGCCACTGAACGAAGAAAGGCATCGCCAAAAAAAGAAAATTTAATTTACACCGTGACCGTTACGAAATGCGGTCAGTCACTTGGCACAAGTATTTCCATTATAAAGGCGGAGAAACATGTGAAGTATCACACGAGAGTGACCCAGTTGTTCAAGTGAAGGGACCGAGCAATGCGCACGCGTCGTCCAACCGTGGCCGACTGCCGAGGCCTACTGACAACAGCCAACGCCCGTTCACCCACTGCTCTGTTATCTTCGACGGTTGCATTTTGAACCCAACAACCGCGGAACATAAACTGCATCAGTACCCGACTCACGTTTGGAGGGACTGAACTGTCTGTAGAAATAGCTTAATGTGTGTGATGGATGAATAATTCCAACGGCCATAGTTTAAAGACCCTAAATGATCATTGGAACTCCAGCTGGTTCAATTTGCGAGACCGGTTAAATTTTCGTGCTTGTTTCTTAGACGATGTCTCAGGTTGCTGCCAAGACTCTCGGGCTAATATATATAATCCTTTTCTCATTAATTATACAAGAATGTATAATTATTTTACTTGTTTTTTTTCAGACTTCTCCGGTAAGAAGCTGACTTTAAAGGTGACCCAAATGATTTGCAAGCGAGCCTTACTTATCACAATGACTGGCGAGTGGTGAGAGAACAGCTGTATTAATATTTACAAACACATCGCCTGTGACAAGTCTTGTTTTCATTCCATCGCCAACGGACGCAAGCGATAACCAAGGAAATGGAGACACCATTTGAGTAATTTCGACTAAGCAATAATAGTTTCAAAATATTCACATTTTTATCTTTCAAGACATTTCGTTGATGAAACATTAAAAGACGAACAATTGCGTTAGTTATACCCACCGATATGAGCCGTTTAAAGTATAGTATTGAGCGTTACCAGAATTTATTACTTGGATAATGCGAAGTGATTTTGGTAACGCCGGTGCAACTTATTAGACTTCAGATTGTCATCTCATTGTCTTCATTTATTAAGCAGGATCACAAAACAACTAGACATACTAAAAGCATCGGCTCAAAGATACCACATACGAGCGCTTGTAGCTGTAATTAATTTTAAAGTAGAATACATCTTACCTGCGTTCATACAGCGTTAACTTTAAAAAGGCACCTGCTAGCAAACACTAAACCAAGAAATCCATTTTCTGTGCGCATATTTTTTTAATTAGGATAGATTGTTTTGAGTAATATTTGATGAAAACACGAGCAGGAGACCCGGCATCAGCTACACCAGAGCTTGTATTCACTGACGACACAGACAACAGTGTTCTAAGCTAGTTGTAGTCTGGAATAAGCGCGTAGAAATTTAGTTTTAGATAGACAATTTCATTAGCGAATAGAGTAATAGATACGTGTGTCATGATTTTGCGAAATATACTTAACTTTATAGGTAACTCTATTATCCTTCAAAGTATCATGCTAATAATAGTTGCATCAGTTGTGTCATTTAAAAAGTCATTGATAGTAGGGTACGTATACATTAAAGGGGATTGGACCTCCGTGGGATATCCACCCGCCGCCTTTTTGAATTTTTGTCAAAGTTTCTATATACAAACAAAAAACTTCTCCTCATATGGTACCCTAAAGTGTCACGTTTCCCAGATGTTTGGAGGTATAAAGATCATCATATGAGATCAATGACAATAATTAAGAATTCAGTGGTAACGTGTTGTCTTTCCTCCTCTTGAAACGCTAGAGACAACTTTTGAATCGAACTTTTCTTGAAATGGTTTCCATGATTAAGCGTTTTGTTTGGTCACTATACGTAAAAATGATTATGAATAATAATAAGTGCTGATTATCTTCAAACGGCTGAACACAGTTTCATCAATCATAGCTTTTGTGGTACTAGGATGTGCTGCCTTCTAATAAAGAGTTAAATCAACCTGGAGACTATTATTTGAATGCAATGAAATGCGTATACACACGTAATTACAGCATTCTTAATGATTGTCAGTGATCTCATATAACGATCTTTAGCCCCAAATATCTCGGAAACGTGACACTTTATGGTACCCGTATGACTCGAAGTTTTTTGTTCGTGTAAGTATCCTCTATCCATATTTAACACTTTCATCGTAGGCGGAAAAATTGAAAAAAAAAAAACAACAAAATGGCGGCCGTTGGATATGCCAGCTTCATAGAAAAATGCACAAACCCCTTCCGTCCCTTCCGACAAGCACTAAGCCATTCCGTTACTGAAAATATTGCAGACAGGATCTCTGAAATAAACTATTATTAACTCTAAATTAATTTCCTTCTTAAGAAACTGATCTATTTTCTTTTATTTCTTCCGATTTATATTGACTTGCGGAAACATTCACTTCTCCCATTCCCAACTGCTGCGCCATGAAGCACCATCAGATTTTAATGAAGTAGGCACTTCTTACATTGATTGGCAGGACATTTATCAATTCTCTTATGTTAAACTCCGAGGTCAGTGCGTCGTCAAACGTGACGATAATGAATTTAATAATAGACACCAAGATGTTTACTCGGACAACACAACGAAGGATCTTTACATACATACACATACATAAACTCACGCCTGTATCCCAGAGGGGCAGGCAGAGGGACTGTCACCTGCCACGATCCTAACAGATCAAATTCGCTTTCTCAACATTCATTAGCCGTTGCATGCACGCACGCCGGTTTCGGGTACTTTTTATCTTGCCCTTTGCTAATACATTCCCTATTTGGTCGAAGTATATCCGCCTGGGAGGTCCCTTGATCTTGGATCTTTAATTGTTGAAAAACGTGGCACAAACTACATTTCAGATATCAGACATTGATTGACGACCATGGTTCTTATTTCTTTTGCAGTTTTGTAAGCAGCTTTATTATATTGGATCTTTAGTCAGATATGAGTTTAGATACTTCTGCAATACTAATACACAGCTAACGTATTTTGAGGGGAAAACGTGCCAGCAAAGTTGGGAGTCATTGTTTGTGAAACGACCAAAAAATTTTGGACCGATGTATCTGAACACATCCCTTTTCCTATCACTAAATCAAAGTTATTAAGTAAAGCTGACCGTCAAGCCTCCAATAAAATATCAATCACAATTCTTCGAACTGAGGAAAACTGCCAGAAGAAGAATAGAGTAGTCCATCTGCAAACAACGCTATACGTGGTTGAAGAAAATTCAAAACTTAAGAAAAACTGAATATATGATCTGTTCTAAAAATGAAGACAATAAACAGAATTATTTAAAGGATAAAACACACCAACGCGGTGGCGGTGGCGATCCATACAAAATACTACTGCCGTAAATGATTTATGTATGGACCGCCACCCGCACCGCCACCGCCACCGCATCGGTGTGTCATCTTTAAGCTAGTAGCTCCTCAACCTTCCTCGAGTACTTCCCTCAACATTTTTAACTATAAAGATTTTAAAGAGCAGGATTAATGCTGAAGAAGCCATTTTAAATGCTTAAAACATTCCCGCCAAAATTGCTTGGTTGCGGACTACGGACTACGAAATGGAATGGCGATATTAAACAAGAACAAAATCACTTCTTCGGGCTGAACAGACGCCATCTGTCTCCCGGAAACTGCAGATGGCTACCAGACCTCCCATAAAGAACAAAAGGACTCGAGATAAACAATTAATGTGGTTGCACATACAGACGACCCGCACCTTTGCTCTTATGCTTCGGTTGTCTCCGATGCGCTGTTATGACGCCATTTAGAAATCAATAGACGTCACGCCACGTCATGGGTCATATTTAATTAGTAGACATTCTCTACAATTAATGGACTAACTTACTATCGCGTCTTTGCCAAGATTCCTTAACTTTGCACGCATCAAGTCGGTGAAGCTTTGAGAAAATCTGTCAGGAGATAAAAGTTTGTTAAAATGGACTCACTTCTTTTAGACGTTCCAAAGTCGTCCTCTTGGCTGTGACACGTACTTTCCCCATCGTACTCGTAAACCTTGAAACTATCGAAGGAATACAGCTTGCCGGCTTTTCCTTACACCTCCCAAAAACCCCCTAACTAATACAACACTTGTACTTCAACAAAGTTGGGGACCCCTAATTCATTCCTCGGAGTCTGAAGTATCACGTATCACAAGCCTCGTATTGAGCTAACACTCCAAGGAAACTTTGTCCGGGGACCCCACAGAATATCAGTTCACAAATTCGACTAAACACAATTACTCCCAACTTGCTAAGTACTCAATCACTTCAGACCCGCAAAACAAAAGGGGTTCGGCTTGCGTGAACGTCTCACTGTCCCGTAATACAATCACGACAGCCAACTTTGTTCCGGTAGCCGGGAAATTGTTTTTAGATTGTCTTCAATAACTAACCTACGCTTCTTTTACCAAAGCAGAGCACACTTACTCCCTATTGCACCGAGGACAATGAGTTTCGCGCCGCCGAGGAGGGGAAAACGTAGTACAATTGAAAATTCGGGATACGATCGTCGCGGACGCGGGAAAGCTCTGGAAATGCGGGAGCACCGTTCGACAGGGCGGCCGCGTGTAGTCTGACGTCTGACCGGGATGCAGTTGAGGCCCTGCGCGCCGGCGCCCGGAACTGTGTCAGCAGACACCCTCTCAGGGCACCCCCGGCCGACTGAATGCCCGCCACCCCTACGCTTGACACATCGATATCTCTTTGTCGGTCGCTTGTGTCGTGTCGCGGATTATAATTGTCGCATCAAGTTCAACGACTTCTTTATTTCTGGTTTTGCGATATATACGGAAGCTGGCTGACGCAATTCGCTCGTCTCGTTTAGGTTTACGTGAACAAAGGAATGTTTTCTACGTAATATTCTGCTAGGGTTGTTTCGTTTTTGGAAACACACTAATCGCGTTTATCGAACTTGAACGACTGATATCATCATCATCATCATCATCATCATCATCATCAACCCATTATGTCCCCACCGAGGGGCACGGGTCTCTTCCCTGAGGAAGGTATAGGCCATACTCCACCACGGGGGCCAAGTCCGGATTGGTGGAGGCTTGTAGACTAGTGGCTCGTCTACTGTCAGAAGTTGTCAAGCCGCCCTAAGGCCTCTGACTTGGCTTAACGACTGCCATCTATCGACGGCAGCCGGCACCAACAGCTTAACGTGCCTTGCGAAGCACGGAACCGCTCGGGAAAATGCCACTAGCGTTAGGCATAGACGGCGACCCATCCATGCACTGAACGCGCCCTGTGTTGCTTAACCTTCGTGATCGTTTTTAAGATCAGTCAGGCAGCCGGGGCTACGAGCGAACGACTGATATGGATTGACATAATCGCCTTCAGCAGTATCTAGTACCTCGGATCATTAGTGTTGATAGGTGACTTTTAATGAGATAAGATTAGATTAGAACTCTGTATTGTACACACCAGAAAAAAATACATTAGAAGACTTACATATCTCATCTAAGCCTTCATGGCTATGAGTTGAGGACTTTTCGATTTAGGGACTTAATAATTTCATAAGATGCCTGCTTACTATTCAGAATTCCCTCCTTCGCTTATGGACCTTATCTCGAGTGACTCTGGTTAATATGCCATTACGGAGTTTATCAGTTTGTTCCAGTTCAGCGAATCCGTTCTATTTGTGGACTACAAATTCTAATTATTCCGCCGTCCTGTGGCTGAATAAATCTAGCAACTTTTTCTTGTTCGCGAGTTGTTACTCTTCTTGCTTGCGTCCAATATGTGGAGAAACACTGGAAAACTTTAAGGTCATAAACAAAATTAACTTGGTTAAAAGTAATGCATAAGTTTGTCTCATTGTCTAATGGCCAACGGTGAGCCAGGCTAGAGCATTATGTACTCAGTTCTTTGTCACGTATCAAAGGCTATGACGTAAATCGTTAACCAGCTTCATTATATCAATGTCCTGCTTGACCTTATATGAAAACAACTGCACTAAAGATTGCTTAGGACAAACAACTTTGGTGTTGTAACACGCGATTGAAAATTAATTTGGCGAACAAATGAATTATTCTTTTTCTGCTAACACACAGAAAAACTTTTGAAACTATTTATATAGTAAATTACTGCAGCGGCCAGCAAAAGAGGCATTGATAGACGAACGTGGAAATGTCGGCCGAGGCGAAGCCGAGGCACACATACGTGAGTCCATCAATGCCTAGTTGTGGCCAAGGCTTGTATATGATTTTTCTCAAATAATGCGCGGAAATTAAAACTAAGTAGTACTAAGGCAGAACTTTTTATTTGAAAAATATTTTTCTTTCGATTTTGGCGGTAACAAGTTTTCTATTACGGCTCGTGCCGCGTCTTGAATTTCAGGTGACGTTAAAATAAGTTCATCGCAGTCATTTTCATCACTTGAACTCATTCTGTTAAATTCAATAAACTTTCAAAATCAGACGAACCACGAACGAACAACAATAATTTTTGCCGTGTTAAAGTGTTCTTTTTTTTTCAATAGGTATATCCAGCTTTCTATCGCAAGCCAGTTCGAAATTTAAATATAACCTCTGATAAGTTACCTCCTTGGTTGTCATTGTTCGGAGTAAAAGATCGATCCATTTTTAAATAACACGACAGATATGAGTTTAGTACCTATGTAATGTATTTGGCCGCAAAACACGAGTTATGAATTTTCATAGAACTTTTTCCGGCCGCTGCTCGCGTGTAATTGGCCAGTACAGCAATTTCAATTTATCTCGAAGAAGGTTGTCGAAATAATGCTCAAATTTCCAAGCATGTTTGAGAAAAAATTATTTAAAGAAGCTCTGAGTAAATTAATAGGCGATGTCGTAAAGCTAATGGACAGGTTTTGTGAAATAAAGTCGCTAACCCCCAGTTTCTCGTACACTAACACGCTGTTAATCTACTGTTAACAGCTGTCAATTGACCAAAGTGCATACAAAAAAATACACTGGCAGCTGTTAACAGTAGATTAACAGCTTGTTAGTGTACGAGAAACCGGGGGTAAGAATAATAGGCGAGGTCATGAGGCACTTTCTACAGAGACGCGAATAGGGTGGCATATTTTCCCCCTATGTATGTCCTCAAGGCGTGACCTCTGACATATAGCCTTATGGCGAACGGCCAATCAGTGACATTACTAGGTAGGTTATAAGTGCCATCTACGCAGAAATAGGAACTCCTGAATCACATGGATTAAGGACGAGATTCCCCAAGCAAAATCTGTCCCCTCTTCCAATCTGATTCCCAAACAAACGGGCATAATTATCTATCAACCAGACCTTCGAAGCGTCCGATATCAAAATTAAAAGCTATCCAATTGATCGACCACTCAAGTTTGATATGGCTAGGTGATTGGGGGCGATAATTTTGGTATATCCGATTTTGCATAGCAACTAGGGATTGACAGTATAATTCATTACATGTAATTAAAATTATCATTAACGAACACAATAACCGTTTCCATTCCAGTAACTTCGAGTTTCTTTAAGAGAAAGTGTGTTACTGATTGTAATAACTCGCATGCAAATAAATTGTTAGCGAAAACACCTTACTGGGATTTCAAACACATGACTAAACGAAGTAGTCGTAAAAGCGGCCTAAATCGATAATTTCCACCTACACGACACACAATACAGTCTCTTCCGCTGTTAAGTACTTCAAGGTAGCTCCTATAGATCAGAACATAATATTATTATGCCAAAATCCAACGACGATGGTGGCTGATGTCGCGCTATAGAACATCAGCCAGCTTGTCTTTTTGTCTGAAATTTAAATTGTTATAAGTAACTATCTGAAAATATTACAAACCGGGCTCCAGTGTAGGTTCTTTGAGATGGCCAAGACGACACAATGAAAAGACGAAGGAAGAATAAAAAAAGAATATATATTTGTATTCTATGGTTACTTTAAGTATTTTGTTAAATATGTATGAATATTAGAAGTAAGTCAGTTAGTTTATGTACATTTTCTTCCCATATATTTCAAGTACACCTACCTACCTACTCTCTTCATCTTTCAGTTCTATCCATGTTAAGGTTGTCTGGAAGAGATCGCTTTTAGCGATAAGACCGCCAATTGTACACGGCAAAACTTAGACCTGTAAGAAGCCTTTTAATGTATTTTGTTTTCTGGTGTGTACAATAGTGTTCTAATCTAATCTAATCTAATTTAGTCTTTCCGACACCGTTTAAAACTGTATCATCTGTTATCATCTTAGTATAATAGTTTAGAAGTAAAGATCGTATAGACAAGGCCATACACTCAAAAAATATTGTGTTATATAATAAGCTGTTTTGCTCATTCTAATGGGGCTTGTTCGATAGTTATAGTCTTTTGGTCGAAATTTGCAACCAAATTCATTTGTACAGTTTTGCCGCTGTTCCGAGTACTTGAGAACGTGCCCGAGAATGTTCCCATCGTTCCATGTTTTCCTGGGATTGGCATATCAATGTGTTCGAAGTTCGCCCGTACATATCAGATCGTCTATTAGCACTTTAAGACGTAGACCTGGACCAAGCCAGGAGATACCAGGAATGCTCTTAGTTGTTGTTACGCGGAAAAGTACCTTCGAGTGAATAAACGTGCGATGAAACCATAACACGGTGAATCATAGAGAGAACCACTGAGACAAGACTCGAGAAACGACGTGGATTCAAACCAGTTTCTTGTCGAATCATGACTCGGTGGTTTGCAGACAAAGGTGCACAGACACCTGTGTTTATTTAATGACGTGATTAGCAGTCGCACTTTCTAATAATTGATTGCTAGTAATAAGATTGGTCCGATGGTCCAACAGTTAGTAGCTAAACGTGGCCCAAAGGTTACTGAAGCAGGGCAATGAATTCAATCGGCATTCGTATATTTTAGTTTTTTTTTTTTTGTATTCAACGTTCATTCTATGTTGAGATGATTAATTCCATGGGGAAAACGCGGAATGAAAGTCAAATTGAACGAAAAGTGTACAAGTCTGATTTTTATTTAGAGAGAATACCCCACATTTATTACAAAGAGCTGCTCTTGACGCCAGGCGTGATGAAGTCAGATGCAGACAACCAGCTGCCATACAATACCAGCATATGCCATACAGCTTAAATGAATGGACGAAGGCAGGATTACGGCGGCTGGAGCGCCGCAGTAAGGTCGCTTGCCTTTCCGTGTTCTGTAAGATGTATCTTGAAGAGTGTGTATAGGAGCTACATGAACTTATCCCTCTATCCCCTTACATCGGACAACCAGATGACTTACTCATATGCATAAATTGTGTGGAAATTCTGCCAATTCGCACCAAGCGATTCGAGAAGAGGGATTCGCGAGGGCACATGACCGACGCTGTACCCAGCCGTAACAGTCGTCGTGACTGTAACGTAAGATGAGACGGGGGAGTGTCATATGTAGAGTTGAAGTAAGACTCATTTTGTCTTATTTAAGGAGGGCGGATCCGAAAGTGGTTAAAATTATCTTACGTAACAATTGCGCGATAGACTGTGTAGAAGTTATGAGGGAGAAACCAAAAAGGCCCAAAATTTCGAGGTTTTGTAGTTGCCAAAATTTGTCCCGAGATATCTACCAATACCAGATAGTTACCATTCTTAATATTTACTTAGTTGCAGCCATATATGCGCGATAAAAAAATACTGCACCACCTATTGCAACGTAGAATCATTCTAATCACTAGCCTAGAAACCATTTTTCGATTTAGGGATTAATTGCGAAATATCAAACTTTAAAGCGCAATTTTTTTTAGAGTAGGACGAGTACGTCCGGCACGTACGATTACATAGCAGTTTTTTACGTTGCAGGTAGGCTGAGGAGCGCTTGGCGAGGATGAATCCTGGGAGTTCAGCACGCACATCAGCTTGATACAGCGATACGAAACGGGATCATTCTCTCTCTTTGAACTGCAAAAAGCAACACCATCTTGCTGATCGTTTACTACATCTTGCCTAAAAGCATCTTATCGCGGGGTGTCGAGCACCATACAGAGTTCATGCTACGTTCGCTGAGTGAAAACCTTATGACTGAAGTAACACTGTTCTTATAGGTGGGACTACAAAACCGCAGAACAGAACAGACATGCGAGACGCCAATCAAATAAAGTCGCGGAGGCCTTGACCTGGCCTGCGCCAAACGCCGTCTGCGACTTTCCATACGCTATCTGGTCCATGATGACGTCATTATCGACAGTCTATACGGAGCGCGGCATGAGGCATTCTCTTCCGACAACCTTCGACAAAACATTACCTCATAGCTGCCCCCAGTTCTCACACGGGGGCACATAAGTGATTTGAATTTTGACTACCTAGATTGCCCTAGATTCTGTAAGAGCACTAGTGTTGAGCTTCGTCAAACACAGGAGGGTTTTACAGTGTGTTTATTGCATTGCTAAGCTAAGGCTAGGCACCGTTTTAGGACCCTAATCTTTAGATAATTACTCTGCTATATTCGACGCACAAAATAAGAATAAGAATAACTTTATTTTATAGCCACATACAAAAGTGTTCAAATAAACATAAAGTAAGAGTTTATGGACGGCTGACTAAGAAGTAAGTTAGTGAGTCTTCTGACTCCCAAGCTAGAAAAATCTGTATTATGGGAGCAGTGATCCTCTGAACAGCAGTGGACGGCCTTTAAGCGCAATACATATGAAAATAAAACTGCAGTGACATTATTTCTTAATGTTAAATACAGGAAAAATACAGGAAAGAAATGGGTGTATGTGTGTTTATGTTTTAAGTTATAAGTTGGGGAATGATGAATGTGTGTGTGTGTGTGTGTGTGTGTGTGTGTGTGTGTGTCTTCGCGGCTTTAACATTGTGCGGTCTTAAGTTAGTCAAAAATCCTCATTGTGCGGTCAGACCTCATTGTGCGGACGTCCGCACAATATTTTGAGGGAGCTTCAAATATAGCTATCGAGTTCTCGCGTTCTGATTGGTCGACTGGTGAAGTATGAGCAAATTTTCGAGGAGGACCTCATATTCGGTATTTTTATCAAGTTGAGTTAACACAAACCAAAATATAGTTCAGGTGTGTACCACCACGTGGCGCCACCAGTCCCCATTGTGTATATAAGTACAAAATGTGATAAAATGCGGACCTTTGAAAAGGACCGCACTTCATGCATGAAATTAGACTCATGCTAAGTATGTATGTTCAATAATTGAGAGCATCACAGAGTTAAATCACTTATTAGTGCGACTATAGCAAAGACAAAACACATCGTAGGTACTATTCAGGGTGTTACGCAAAGATCCTGTTCCTGATCCTGAAGGGGTTAGGTTAGATTAGGTTTGCAGGATTCTTAGGGGTATTAGGTTTGTAGGGTTTCAGTTTTGTAGGTTTGTCGGGTTCTTGGGTTTGTATAATTGATAGGTTTGTAGGGTTTTTAGAGTTGTCAATTAATTGCCTGTTAGGAAATACGACGTGTGTCGGTTCAGCTAGTTTTAAATAAGTCTTTATTGCTGTAAGTATGTTTTTATTGTTACCATAGAAAGTGACAAACAAAATAAAAAAAAATGACAAAATCGAGTATGTAGTACAAATAGTAATATCAAGTTTAAACATCAGTTGTGAGTGTGGTGGGATTATTTTTTTCTTGTTTTTAAGATTTTTTACTATACGATAAGCTACTTGCGGCACCAAAGCAGAATTACGTTAAAAATTGAATAAAAAAAAACAAGAAAACATTTATTGTTCCAACCACATCACTGCTCTTTATCCTTTGTTAGGACCCTTTCGCATTTTTTTAATAACATTATAAACGTGTTTTTTACATCTGTCCAACTTCTTCTGTTCAGGTCCGGTTCCCGGCTTCCTCACATTCTTTCTTGTTGGGTACTTCCTTCCTTAGCCAGTAAATTGGCATTTGTCTGTTCATTGCGTCTTTTTCTTCATTATTCCAAGCCCATCTTCTGAACTCCCTTTTCTCTCTTTGCACTTTTTTCCTTTTATATTAGCAGATTTCCTTCTCTTTTTTACTGGTTCCTCGTCACTTTCAAATTCCGATTCATTAGAAATTTCTTCTTCTTTGCTCTTGGTTTTATTGAGACTTTGCTTAGCAACATTCTTTAGTTTATCTTTTTTCGCATCTAGTTTTTTTGTGTTCTTTGTTGCTTTGTCACTTCGGTCCATATATTTAACGCTTTCTCGTTTCTTTATCATCTAGTTTCAACATTTTCACAGATTAAAATAGTGTGAAAACGCATTCACGAAGGAATATTATGAAGGCTGCAGGTTAATGTGATTGAGTGCGTATTATAATATTGTGAGGACACATTGTTTAGGTACCTACCTAAATACTAGAAAAGGGAGAGGGTGATTGAGTATGTAATAACATCAAAATGCGGTCGGTGTGTAACTTCTCACAAATGGCACTAAAGTGGGGGCAGTGTGTAAATGCATTTCTATTTAGCACAAAATGCGGTCGGTGTGTAACTTCTCACAAACGGCACTAAAGTATGGACAGTGTGTAAATGCGTTTGTATTTCGCATAAAATGCAGTCGGTGTGTTATTTCGCACGCGTTTGTTCTAAAGTGCGGACCGACCGCATAATAAATTGGGACCGCACAAGCCCGATTTTTGACACAAATTATGAAGAGCTCTATCTCTGTCTCATTCGTGTGTATGGAAACTTAAAATAAAAGTTCATGCCAGAAGGAGATAGCTCTAGATCGTAAACAGATTTACACAATGCTAAGTCAACGGGAAAGGTAGGACCGCATAATGGTGTATTCTGTCAAGGTCCTCACAATATATGAGCCGCGAACATGTGTGTGTGTGTGTGTGTGTGTCTTCGCGGCTTTAACATTGTGCGGTCTTAAGTTAGTCAAAAATCCTCATTGTGCGGTCGGACCTCATTGTGCGGACGTCCGCACAATATTTTGAGGGAGCTTCAAATATAGCTATCGAGTTCTCGCGTTCTGATTGGTCGACTGGTGAAGTATGAGCAAATTTTCGAGGAGGACCTCATATTCGGTATTTTTATCAAGTTGAGTTAACACAAACCAAAATATAGTTCAGGTGTGTACCACCACGTGGCGCCACCAGTCCCCATTGTGTATATAAGTACAAAATGTGATAAAATGCGGACCTTTGAAAAGGACCGCACTTCATGCATGAAATTAGACTCATGCTAAGTATGTATGTTCAATAATTGAGAGGATCACAGAGTTAAATCACTTATTAGTGCGACTATAGCAAAGACAAAACACATCGTAGGTACTATTCAGGGTGTTACGCAAAGATCCTGTTCCTGATCCTGAAGGGGTTAGGTTAGGTTAGGTTTGCAGGATTCTTAGGGGTATTAGGTTTGTAGGGTTTCAGTTTTGTAGGTTTGTCGGGTTCTAGGGTTTGTATAATTGATAGGTTTGTAGGGTTTTTAGAGTTGTCAATTAATTGCCTGTTAGGAAATACGACGTGTGTCGGTTCAGCTAGTTTTAAATAAGCCTTTATTGCTGTATGTTTTTATTGTTACCATAGAAAGTGACAAACAAAATTAAAAAAAAATTACAAAACCGAGTATGTAGTACAAATAGTAATATCAAGTTTAAACATCAGTTGTGAGTGTGGTGGGATTATTTTTTTCTTGTTTTTAAGATTTTTTACTATACGATAAGCTACTTGCGGCACCAAAGCAGAATTACGTTAAAAATTGAATAAAAAAAAAACAAGAAAACATTTATTGTTCCAACCACATCACTGCTTTTTATCCTTTGTTAGGACCCTTTCGCATTTTTTAATAACATTATAAACGTAGTTTTTTACATCTGTCCAACTTCTTCTGTTCAGGTCCGGTTCCCGGCCTTACTCACATTCTTTCTTGTTGGGTACTTCCTTCCTTAGCCAGTAAATTGGCATTTGTCTGTTCATTGCGTCTTTTTCTTCATTATTCCAAGCCCGTCTTCTGAACTCCCTTTTCTCTCTTTGCACTTTTTTTCTTTTATATTAGCAGATTTCCTTCTCTTTTTTACTGGTTCCTCGTCACTTTCAAATTCCGATTCATTAGAAATTTCTTCTTCTTTGCTCTTGGTTTTATTGAGACTTTGCTTAGCAACATTCTTTAGTTTATCTTGTTTCGCATCTAGTTTTTTTGTGTTCTTTGTTGCTTTGTCAGTTCGGTCCATATATTTAATGTTTTCTCGTTTCTTTATCATCTAGTTTCAAAATTTTCACATATTAAAATAGTGTGAAAACGCATTCACGAAGGAATATTATGAAGGCTGCAGGTTAATGTGATTGAGTGCGTATTATAATATTGTGAGGACACATTGTTTAGATACCTACCTAAATACTAGAAAAGGGAGAGGGTGATTGAGTCAACAAAATGCAAACATCAAAATGCGGTCGGTGTGTAACTTCTCACAAATGGCACTAAAGTGGGGGCAATGTGTAAATGCATTTCTATTTAGCACAAAATGCGGTCGGTGTGTAACTTCTCACAAACGGAACTAAAGTATGGACAGTGTGTAAATGCGTTTGTATTTCGCATAAAATGCGGTCGGTGTGTTATTTCGCACGCGTTTGTTCTAAAGTGCGGACCGACCGCATAATAAATTGGGACCGCACAAGCCCGATTTTTGACACAAATTATGAAGAGCTCTATCTCTGTCTCATTCGTGTGTATGGAAACTTAAAATAAAAGTTCATGCCAGAAGGAGATAGCTCTAGATCGTAAACAGATTTACACAATGCTAAGTCAACGGGAAAGGTAGGACCGCATAATGGTGTATTCTGTCAAGGTCCTCACAATATATGAGCCGCGAACATGTGTGTGTGTGTGTGTGTGTGTGTGTGTGTGTGTGTGTGTGTGTGTGTGTGTGTGTGTGTGTGGGTGTGTGGGTGAGAGAGTGTGTGTGTGTGTGTGTGCGTGTGAGTGTGAGTGAGTGTGTGCGCGCGTGAACGTGTTACTGTGTGAATTTACCAGTGCAGCAGCATCTCTGTTTGGTCGTAATCCAGGTTTAGTAGCAGCTCTTTTAACTTTTTTTTTAACTCAATCTTTTAAAATGTATGATCCAAAGCATGAGGATTAATAAACAAAGAACCTGATTTGCCACCTACCAACCACAACAAGAGAATGAAGGCTGCTCTTCTTTCTGGCATACCTCTCGCTCACACACTCATACAAATTTAATCATTGTAAAATAATACTATTTTTTTGACGAAATGAGGGTTGGAGTGGCCCTAGAAAATAAACCTACTTTTTAATTTTTCAATTTTCGTAACTCACGCTCGGTTTCTAGAAGAGCGATCAAATGTTAATCTCATTTTAATCTCAGTCAAGCTAATTTCAGCCAATCACGTGCCGGTATTTTGAATTAATCTTAGATTAATCTCTTGTTACATTTGAACACTCTTTCAGAAACTGAGGCTTACTTATTTTTTGACAAAGAAACATTGCATAAGAACTTTATAATTTTAGTGACCAATATTCTTTATCACAAACTAAGTATATAATAGAAATATATCCCAAATATTCCAGATGACTTACCCCCGGTTTCTCGTACACTAACAAGCTGTTAATCTACTGTTAACTTTTTGTATGCACTTTGGTCAATTGACAGCTGTTAACAGTAGATTAACAGCGTGTTACGAGAAACTGGGGGGTACTCTCTCTAGTAAAGTAGTAATGCCTCAGACCACTTCTGTCAAGTGTCATCATGATCATCATCATCAGCCATTTCACGCCCAGTTCAGGACATACGCCTCCCTCATGGTTTGCCAAGCTTCCCGGTCTTGTGCCGCCCGCATCCAGCGAGTCCCCGCCACCATAAACAGGTCGTTAGACCGTCTGGTGGTGGGCCAGCCCACGCTACGTCGTTCGGTCCATGGTTGCCAGGTCAGAACTTGTTCGCCGACGGCCATCAGATCTCTGAGCTATGTGCCCCGCCCACTGCCACTTCAACTGAGCAATTCTTCCAGCTATATCAGTAACTCTGGTTGACCATGAGGGGTTTTGCCATAATCGCCACGCTTGGCAGGCGGGTTGGTGATCGCAGTATGCGGTTGGAATCTCAGGAAGACGCTGCTGCCCGTCTCCTGGTAATTGATTTCCTTAGTCGCCTTCTACGACATCCACGGAAGGAAATGGAGTGACGCTATTCTTAATCCGGCGCCACACGAAATGGGTGTCTTAAGATAAGAATATTCTTTATGATACACCAGAAAACAATTACAGAGACAACAGTTACAAAAATATCCTAGACAGTCACAAGTCAGACAGTCAGTCAAATGTCTTAGTTCCTAGACAGTCCATCAGAACGGGAAGCATGGAATTCAGTAAAGATATTATCGTACTTTCCAAACATGGACCCTTCCAATCTTGGGAAGAGACTCACCTTCTTTCCATAAGTGCACAACACAAACAATGGAGTCACTATTGGTGATTTTGTATACAAAACATTATAATGGCAGACACATCAGATTTGCCTTTGATCTGTCAGAGGCTGCTGCTAGGCCAGAACGATGTTGTTATGAATAGCACATGGCAGTAAAATTAATTTAAAACAGTAGCCAGAAAAGGAAAGTGGATTTCTAAGAATGTGCCAATGCATACTGAGTGAGCTTATAAGGGTATGTACCCATACTACATGACCCATTTTTAACCTCCCTCCCCCCCTCGGTGACCACCCATAGCATAATATATGCCAAGAAACCCCCCCTCTAGTTTTAACATAGTAAGTCATAAATATGGTTTAAACAATATTTTGTAAAAAAGTTTGTCTCACTACAATTACAAAAGTATAGAAACTTGTCAGTTTTAAATCAGCTGGCGTCCCGTGATATGTGCTTTGCCACATGTGAGTAAAAAGCACTGACTTAATTTGAATTGAGCTCAAAAAACCGCGGGATTTCCCTAGAGCCTAGGCCTAAGCCCCTCTCCCCGTCCTCCCTATGACCAAGCGTGGTATTTTGAAGACCCCCCTCCCCCCTGAAACGGGTCACTTAGTACAGGTGTGTTCCCTTAGTAATACACTACACTAGCAATATAAATTTTGTGAAAGTAAAGGAAATAATAACAAAATAAGCATTAGCATAGGCCAAAAATTGAAATGATAAGGTATAGTTTCTGTTGTGAACCAACAGATGCAACTGCTCATAAGAATTATACAGGCTGCAACAGTTCACACAAATTAGACCATCTGTATTAGCTGTACCTGTAAGTTACAAATCTAAATTAAAAATCTATCTATCTAATAAAACCATAAACAGAGCCCACCGTTGGACATAGGTCTCTTCTCTTTCACCCCAACCCATCCAGTCATTCAATAAATTAATAAATAACTAGCTGACCCTGCAAACATTGTTTTGCCATATTAATTAGCCTATCTACGACCTATTCTCAGACCTACCAAATATACCTACACAAAAAATTTCATAATAATCAGTGAAGCCTTTTCGGAGGAGTCAGTCATAGGGCCCCATTTGGCACCCTCGGGTACGGATCAATCTACATGTATAATCATTATACCTACTTAGGTAGTATCAAGTTGACACCAAAAGTAAAGAAAGTAAAGATTTTATACAAGAAGTAACAAACAATAGTATCTGTGCCTTTCTGGAACACAAGTAAGATTTCATGCATGTATGAAAAAAGCATGTTTCATTTCAAGGCACTAAATAATTTCATGCACTATGCTTCGTTAGAATGCAAGTTATTAAGGCCAATGCTAACTATGAATGTGTAACTGTAAAGAACAGTCGCAGGCGGCAAAGAAAGAAAAACGTTTGGATTGTTTACAATCCATCCTAAGAGAAAGACAATTGACCTCAAAAATATGCATTTCAATGAGTCTTTGCACTCTTGTTCAATGATGAAAATGAAAGGCCAAGACGAAAATAAAGTAAATTTAATACCGATCGCCGTGAAAACGAACCTAAGTAATTAAAACACTCCAACGAATACCTAACAAATTCGTAAAATATAACTAACCTAATATTACAATTAACATTTCACTGTGGTGTTTTAGCAAGTGCCAACAGACACTAAAACCTTATGAAGTTTCGCAAAACTTTAGGTACTAGCAAAAGTTATTAAGCGATAACTAGCACAGTTGATGGCGGTTGCGTTCAACTAATATCGACTATGTACGTCAGTCATTAAAGTTATCGTTATGGTGATAATAGAAATAAATTAGCAAAGTATTCAACAACGACAAACTTACCATCTTTGACATTCTTCGAAGACTGGGACGTTGACACTCCGGGAATAGTTTTGTCACTAGCACAATACATCGTAACTTCGTCCACAAGTTTGCACGAATTACTGAATTTTACCTAGTGGAACTTTTCATAATATTAGATCAAAATCGATTTGATAATGCAAGCAAAACGCTTGCACAGTACGCGAATCGCGGCGGCCATTCCACATTCCGGTTGTAAATATGCAGCATAGACAAAAACTAACATCTGTGATGCCAACAAAATGGTGACAGCACTACCAACGTTGGATTCAACCCACTGGAAAACTCATTGAATTGATGGATATCGAAACAAATGCTGAAGCAATGGCAAATTTATTTATTTTTTACGCCAGCAACACTGACAAACGTCAAAAGTGACAGCTAAGCTTCTATCAGCGAAACAGATGTTCGCATTTTCGGGATTATTTCTTTATTTTAATTTTATAGTGAACTGTAAAAATGATGCAGCATCAGTATTGGGTAACAAAGAAGACTGTGCTCAAGAAACTAGGTACAAAAGAAGACGAGTGCATCGTGTCCTCAGACGCCGAGCTCGACGCTAAGTTGGAGCTTTTCCGATCAATATCTGATAGCTGTTTGCAGTTACAAAGAGTTTTGGACCAATACCAGGAGCGATTGTGCGTGTTGGCACAGGAGGAGAACTCTCTGGGGAAGTTTCTGCGCGACGCAGGCAAGGGGGTGGACCCCGCGGGGAAGCATATGGTGTCCGCCGGCAAAGCTATTTCCTACTCGGGTCAGCAACGCTTATCTGTGCGTGGGCCGTTGCTACGACTGTACCATGAAGTAGAGACGTTCCGAGGGCGTGCCGTGAGTGATATGCGAGCTACGGTGTCGGCTATGGAGAAGGCTCGCATGGAGTATCGCGCTGCGCTCAGTTGGATGAAGTCCACGAGCGCTCAGCTAGATCCGGACACCGGCCGTGGCCTGGACAACTTCAGGAAGGCCCAGCGGCAAGTGCGCGAAAGCAAAAAACTCTTCGACAAGCTGACCCTAGATGTTTTACAAAAGGTTGTCTGTTCAAATGTTCTTTTGCTGTTCAAATGTTTGCACTGACAGCTTTATTACCAATATAGTGTTCAGACTTACTTGGAGTTACGAAAAGAGCGGTTATTGGTCTACTTAGTGCTGCTATGATTATTGAGGCAAAAAAAGTCTTGCATCCCACTTCCGATGATTTAGAACAGTTACAGTCTAAAAATTTAGAAACCATTTAAATTAAGTTTATCATTTTAGAAACTTATCTCTATCATCACATTCCTATCACTGTTTCAGATTGACCTGTTAGCAGCAGCCCGATGCAACATGTTCTCCCACGTCCTAGCAAACTACCAGACATCCTATCTGAACTTCACGACAAAAGTGGCCGAAACCCTCCTGGCCACCGCCGACACTATGACGGCCACTCCTCAGTATGAGTTTAGTATACTGAAGGAGTTGTCACAGAAACTGGGGGAAGGAGACGAGAAAAAGGAGGAAGTTGTGCCTCAAGATAAGGATCAGATGTTGTTCTTTCAAGTAAGAGGCCCATACATGTTCTCCAGTTGACAGAAATCAGAAATCAATCATTTATTTCTACGTAAAGAGTTTACATTCTGTTTGCTGAATGTCAATGTCTGAACAACACATACAATAGTAGTGCAATAGGATCAAGGGCACTACTACATAACTCCACTGTATGTAAAATACATTCATAGATAGGCACCTAGAAAATATGTCAATATGGATAACCAATACATTTAGTTCAAGTGCAGTTCAAGTATTAATAATAATAACCCAATACGTTACAGTTGCAGTTACAGAATAGGAGGTTTCATGTTGTTCTTTCAATTAAGAGAAATAATAAGCCCAATACATTATACATTAAGATAAGATAAAAATTGTCTTTATAGTACATCAGAAAACAACAGACAGTAATCATAAGCAATAACATGATTACAGTATGAGCTGATGTATTGTAAATAAATATCTGAGAAAAGAGGCTTCGTCACTACAATTTCAAGCACTGAGGTTGTAAACACCCTGAGAGTCAGCTCAGGGTTATTTCAGAGGTAGTTCTACTACAACTTCAGAACAGAAAACAAAATCGTTACTCATACCCAGAACCTTGTGCAAGTCAGCAGTGGAAAACGGATAAGACTTGCTAGAAATGCCTGAATATTGTTAACTGGCCTGCCAATCTAAGTGAACGTCACATCTTTCTACTTATGTTGTAATATTTGTATGAAAATATTCAGGTATTAAGTGCATAAACCTTTTTTATGGCGGCCAGTAACCCATATTTACACATAGCTTTTGTGTATGTTTAGAGATAACACAGATAGAAACAGAGCACATTTTGTGTGCCAAAAGTAAATTTTATTAAACAGATTAATTTTGTTTGTCTCCTAAGTTTTTAAGACCTATCAAGAGTTTAATTGAATGTGGTGATGTTACTTCTAAAAGTGATGTCATCAAGGTTACCTTTCATTATAATTATATTTAGGAGTTAGACTCCTGTCAGTGCAGCTTCTTCCGATTATAGGCCAGTCTTGTCTTATCTTATATAATAGCAAGCAAGCAAAAGCAGCAAAAAGTTACATAGCAAGTGGCCCAACACTACATTTTTCCTCTTCTACATTCACCGGACCTGTTTATAACCGAGAAAATGTTTTACTTTTCCAGGATGAGTACAAAGACAATCCAAAGGAACTGAAAACACAACCACAAACTGAGGCAACAAACTCTAATAATGAGAAACCACCTCAATCGACTGAGAAACCTGTCGATCCTGAAGACAACACAACCCCTACCACTTCAACTAATCTTATTGATACAAACTTTCTGGAGACTGACAATGGATCGAGTAGTTGTGGTCTTAATAAAGACTTGGCAGGATTGAATTTGGATTGTGGTATCCAGACTGGTATTGGAGCATTTATGCCTTCGCAGCTTTTGCAGGTGGGAAGTTTACACAAACGGTTTTCTCAGAACCATTCGTTCAGCCCATGAACCCATCCCATTACAATCAGAAATAGTTTTTTTTTTCTATGTAATAATTTACATTCTGTTTGTTGAATGTCAATGTAGGTACAATGTTATTTGCGGTCTTTGGGTCGAGTTGTAGTGGAGAAAGACAGCGAAAAAAAGTTCCACACTGACCTACGGGAGTTTCACGCTAACCTGTGGGAGATGGCATGAGACTGAAAAGGCCTAGCAGTGGACAATTTTAGGCTGTTAATCGTAGTGAAAAATAATAGTTGCTATTATGCCCACTTCCAGTCTTGTATGAAGTCACAAGGTTTAATGGCTCAATGGCTGTCACCTGTCAGTGGTAGAGCAATAATGACTTCTATTAAATACCAGTTTGAGGATGAAGAAGTTTACAATATTTTATTAGCAAGTAGTTGACAAATGTGATAAGACTGCAATGTTTTTTTTTAAATAACACAATTGAGATGTTGTAAGATCAGAATCTGAAAGACCGGCTAAACGGTTGATTGTAGAAACAGTTAACAGTTTAGCTGGGAGAGGGGAGGGGGCGTCCACCCATTTTATCATCATAAATATACCTACTGACCACCACCAGGGCCGACCAGGGGCCTGTTTAATATAACAGGTTCATAGTTTACTATGGCATTTCGATGTACATTGCAAAGTCGATTAACCCATATATTAACAAGTTGAAAGGAAGTGGCTAACATAAAAACATAGTACATTGACATTCAGCAAACAGAATGTATATTCTCTACATCGAAATAAATTATAGATTTCCGATTTCTGATTTCCTGCTACGCAATGTACATCGAATTGTCATAATAAACTATGAACTGTAGTTTTATGAAACGCGGCCCTGTTGTCACAAATATAAAGACAAATATTATTCTAACTATCTACATACTAGTATCCCTCCCCATTTCAGGACCTGAATACTGGCCTTCTGGAAACTCCACTGGCTCAATCATCAACCACCACTGAAGTTAACAAAACAAACACAAAGTCCATCCAACTTCCAACCAAGCCGAAGAAAGAAGACAGAGTGGCCTGGTTCAAACTCTTTGCTGAATTGGACCCATTGGCCAACCCTGACAGTATACCTGGCTCCAATACAAACCAGAGCCATGCAGCATAAGTTTGGTGTTCGTTTTTCGTTTGGTATTGTATATTGACAAGTACTTATACCTGATATAGACCACCTATACATCATCTTTTGCCCAATACAAGCCAGAGCCCGGCAACATGAGTTGGTCTATTTGCATATGCTAGTGTATTGTAGCATATTGTCTGTACTTAAATCTTATTATTACATCCCGCCTTTGAAAAAGTTTGATGACAATGACAAACAACCTATTGCTGTATCTGGGCTTTAAATAAGTAAGAATGATGACAACTGAAAAGATAAATATTTTAGTTGTAAAGTAGTTAATGGTTGCTAAAATAAAGAGAGGATGTATCTTAATGTGTGATAAGATAACACTAAAGTATTAAAGAAAGGCATTTTTTACATTTCTTAATTTTGGTAATGTTCTTTGAGCATTTAATAGTGCAAACATTCCAATAATGGTTTTACACTTACTATTATTTATAAAGGCTATTTACTTATTTTTTATTTACCATAATAAACCTAAGAAATCTTGAGCTCTCTATTTCGTACCTTGTTATTATGGTAAGTACAAGTAATTTCTGTATTAGTTTGCTATCGACAAAACAGTACTTATTTGATACCAAAAAATACTATCTTATCTAGTCCAAATCGACTTTATTTAAATATGGTAGACCAAAGATGTAACTTTTATTTTATTAGAATGTAATCCGTTTGTTTTAACACATTTATTCCTATTTTTTATTGTTTACTTACTTACATTTCGTGCGTGAAAGATGTAATAAATATTATAACATATAGCTAAAATATATCTTCTTTCTTTATCCCAACGCGCTAACACTAGACTAACGCCTTGCACGAGCCCCGCGTAATTTTCCAAGAGGGGTAAGCAGAGCTACTAATTATAAGTTAGGTACCTACTTTATGGTACTCACCACAGACGATATAGGGATACTACGTACTCACAGAATACATAATATTAAGGTAAGAGACCGCACTAGACTGAACTGCAACGACTGAACTGCGCGACACGTCGCGTCATTTTTTGGTAAACCGCACTTGAACTGCAGCTGAACTACAAAAATATATTCAGTAGCTAGGCCACAGAGAATATAATACCTCCGAGCCACAGAGTACTCTGAGCAAGATGGATGACGAAATGGATATGATTATATGGATATTTTACTCGTTTATTTTTTTGATTGGTATTCATATACTTTTTGTGCTGGACGTCATATAGCCCCGATACTGGCTCACCAGTACAATTATTTTTTCTTCGTCTATCGACATTTTTCTAACACGATCGCTTCGAAGCAGGTATCTCGCGTGACTGACTATGAAAAATTAAGTTCGTCAAACCGCACTCAGCGTCAGCATCGCGGGTCGATTATTCGATCAACAATTATTAAGATTTGTTCGAAGTTTAACAAAAGGGACAGGAAACTTATTTAACTTTTTGTGTAATAAGTATTGTGTCAGTTCCCACAATAAAAAAAGGTTATGTTACTTTTCTCGACAAAATGTTACTTTTTGATCTGCCTCGTGTTATATTTGACTATCTGCCACTGGCAACACTGTTATCTATCTATGTTATTCATAATCTGAGGGCCATAGATTAGGAAGTAGGAAGGAAGGAAACTTATTTGTCAAAGAGAATATATTTATTTGTTCTCTAAAATTACTTTCCAAGCGTTGTAAGAACCCATCCATTGTTTGTGAAACGATTAAGAACAATACCTACGGGCGTGTGAAAAAACCAAGAATCAGAGATGTTGAATTCATGTAAGTGCGACCCAGCAGAATCTGCACTGATATTTGTTAACTTGTAAATATTTATTCACTGCAAATGCAATTCCCCAGTTTTCCGCGGTCTTCTTGGTACGGAGGAATTACCGACGAAAGTTCTCGAAGTACGTTCGGACAACTATATCTCAAGACCGATTTATTATAGAGAGGATTCCATGTTACTCTATGGACCAAAAACACCCTCGGACAATAAGAACTCTAAGGATAAATACTACGAAATCGTCCTTCATAAGCCCTTTACAGAGAGTTTACATCATATGTACAGGTATTGCTTGTATCTATCCAACTTTAAATAATATTGCATTTACTTCAGTCAAAACAAATCCATATAATTATGTACTCAAAAAATAAGGCATAAAATCACAATACATATTATTATCTATAATTCATTTTCCGTGTGGCGCCGGATTAAGAATAGCGTCACTCCATTTCCTTCCGTGGATGATGTAGAAGGCGACTAAGGAAATTAATTACCAGGAGACGGGCAGCAGCGTCTTCCTGAGATTCCAACCACATACTGTGATCGCCAACCCGCCTGCCAAGCGTGGTGATTATGGCAAAACCCTTCATGGTTATGAAACCACGAAGGAGGCCTATGTCCTGCAGTGGGCGTCAAATGGCTGATGATGATGATGATGATCGAATATCCAATGAATCCCTACTTCCCAAAATATTAATGATTGCATAGTCTGATGCACATTATATACTTAGGTACTGTTTAATAACTACCAGCATGGGTAGTAGGAAGACACGATTCACAAGTTTGGTGGTGCTAAAATGTCAGAATTTGACGGTTAATGTACTGGAAAGTCACGACTTCTGACATTTAAAATGTGAGACTAGCGAGCGTCGTCATACTTCCCAGTCAGGGCCGAGTTTCATAAAACTATAATTCTTAGTTTATCATGACAATTTGATGTAAATGCGTAGCTGAGTCTTCTTACTAATTAATCTGTGGGTTAATCGACCTTGCGATGTGTATAGTGTCGTTTGGCATCCAAAACCGCGAACAGGAATTTTCAGGAGATACTTAAAACTTTAGAAATTATACTGTTGTACACATACAAAAAATTGTAAATAATGGTTTTTAGACTAACTTACCATGTTAGTCTAAAAACAATTATTTCGAAATTTTTGTATGTATACAATGGTATGATTTGTAAAGTTTTTAGTGTCTCTTGTAAAATTTTATAAAAGTCCCATTTGTAGTTTTGGATGCCAAATGACAATATTGTTTGCAATGCACATAGTTTTGTTGAATCCGAATTTGGTACACCATGTATTTTGTTGGTTCTTCCTTATTTATTCATTTCATACTATCTGCCGTCATCGGCAACCCCTTGTCCACTAAAGTGTTACATAAATAGGCTACATATAAAAAAATATATGAATGTAACGCCTAAATGTTATAGGATATGGAAAATTGCTCATGTTTGTGTTAGGTATGGAATTGAACTTTGAGATAACGTGACCCATTTCCTCTGCATTGATCAATAAGTATACTTCGTACAACTAAAAGTTTCCCAAGGTGTAAACAAATAAGCTATGCTTTGTTGGTTGTTTATAATTATAGCATTGTTGAGATTGTGTGTTATTCATAGCGTTAGATTTGGTACAAGTTGCATCAGACTGAGTATTTTTCCATAAAATATATTAGCAGGCACAATTGGCCAGGAAATAAATCAAAATATGGTCTGCAAATAAATTCATTTTAGTTGTAATGATTTTGGTCAACCGATAATTAATAATTAGTAGCCATAAGTGGTGAGCAAATAAATTAAATATGGTCAGCAAGTAAATCCAGTTTGGTCAGCTTACTAATTAATGAGCAATCACACATAGTCAGCAAATAAATCAAAATGATCAGCAAATTTTTTTTTAATACATCAATTTGGAAGCTGATAAATTTACAGTTTTCTGCTATTTAATATAATGTTTACTGCTGTTCAATTTCTTTATTTTGTAACAACTAAATCGTGTTTAAAGGACTTTTATTGCTGACAGAAAATATTTTATAGCCTTCCCAAGCCATATTTTTTGCCTCATCATGACATGAAATCATCATGACGAACATAGCATACAATATTTTTGGTTAACATTAAGTTTTTGATGACAATTTATTTATTTATTATGTAATAACACACTACCATTACAGGCTTGCCTAATTCGATAGTGCAGGAACATGAGATCACAAACAATTAATCTAGCCATTACTAAAATAAAAATTGACACTACTAATTAACATTAAGTAGGTACATCATACACTTAAAACTAATTTAAATTATTACTATTGCTGTAAATATTTTAACATCACATAATCATTTTATATATTTAAACTATTATATTGAAAAAACAATACCATTAAGGATAACATAATAATCTGACAGTCGCCTCTGTGAAGTCACTCAGGGAACAGTTAAACAAATCGACATGAGTGGCAACAATGTTGAGTGTGCGCGCGGCGCGCGTGAGTGGCGCGTCGCGCAGCAGGTTGGTGCGCGCGCGCGGCACGGCTAGCAGCGGGGCGGGCGGCGCGGCGGCGCCACACGTACCCGTCCGGCACACACAACTGTATCTGCCCTTAGGGCAGTGCCCCAGCACTGCTGGGCTTACTATATCTCCACGTAAAAGCTTGTAGAGATATATTGCGAGGGAGAGATCCCTTCTCACTTCTAACCTGCAATAACCTACCATGCCTAGAAGGAATAGTGTGGGGTACAGCAGTGGATATCCCGGGTACACTCCATACATCTTGAGGAAAACAAACCTCAAAAACTTATTTTGAATATGCTCAATCATATGAACATATTTAGCCTCCCGTGGTGCCCATACCATAGCACAGTATTCTAAATGAGCCTTAACTAATGCTTCGTATAGGTAACGCTTGTAAAGCACAGATGTTGCTGAAGCCAGAAAAGGCGCAGAAAAAAACCTAAATTTCTGTATGAATATTGTTGAATACATCAATAAAAATGTTGATGTGTTTCCTGAAGGTGAAGACGCTTTACAGCACTCTCAGATCCTTGACCTCTAGTTCTAGTTCGACTTGAGATTTCCGCACTTAGCCTCATGGTTGGGCCATTGTACGTAGCAAGTGCTGAGGTATGTAAATACCTCAGACACTATGGTTTCCTCACGATGTTTTCCTTCACCGTTAGCGAGTGGTATTGCTACTATAACTTCACAAATGTACGTAACTTAGAAAACAAAGTCATTGGTACATGCCGGGATTCGAACCCACGACCTCCCGAATGAGAAGCCGGCGTTCTACCGCTCCGCTACCACAGCTCTATCCTTGACCTCTATGGTGCGCGGTATTAATGGGAATTAAACATTTTAATTCTAATCAAAACATATATTTTTGCCATTTTTTTAAATGATACTCAATTCTTTTCAGCTTATTTCGTTCTGAGTCACGTGAAAGCGCCGAGGAAAGATTTATTGTTTACAAAGAGAGGATACCACTTTACATCAAAGTCACTAAAGAAGTAAGTTCTTGCTTTAACCTACTTGACTAAATTGTAATCATAAACTGTAACGAAATCATAAAGTCGTCTACAAAGTACATCACACTAATTTTGAGATTTGTTTACACTTCCCCGTCCTCGTCACAATTGGTCACATTTGTGAGACCTAGTGTGACTACACATATTTTACAATTTTACATCTAGAAATTATTAAATTGCTGTTTTACAGCAGTTCCGAAATTAATTTTATTTCCATAATTTTTTTTTATGTTATCAACATCGTACCAAATATTTAAATTAACAAAACAATTGTGTTTATATCTTGTTTAACCTGTATTTATAATTAGGCTAAGGTTTTTATTTTATAGGCCTTGTTGCCTGATTCAAATAAATAATACTAATAATTAGTAATTTTATTTTTGAAATGTGACATCACGAAATTAGGACCCCTCCCACCCCTTGTCGCACGATGTCACATTTTGTCGACCCCCTCCCCCCTTAACGTTTGACGTAGGTACTTTATGGATGGTCCCCATGATATAAATTGATTTTTTTTTGTTTGTACGTCTACTTCCTTCTCCGATGTATTGGTCCAGTCGATCCAAAGGCTGTCTGGAAGAGATCACTTCTAGTGCTAAGGCCGCCGTCTGTACTCTTGGGTTAACTATCTGTGCAATTTCCTTTTTTATGTACAATAAAGTGTTCTCTATCTATCTATAAAATATTAGTCTGAAATTCAATAAACTAACATCTCTTACGATAAATATAGTACAAAATATGTGTAAGTTCAGTTGCTGTAAGTGAAAAATACTTAAATACTAAAATCACTTGGTTTCACTGTTATTCCTGTAACAGTGGCAGTCTGCCGAGATGTATAAATTCAACAAAATATGACACAAAGTCATTTCAGAATCGATTGAAGTAAAAAATGTCCACGTGAGGAAAATGTTTTATTTACCCCGCCGTCGCCGCCCGGTAACGGCCTTATTTATAAAAACACAATTCCTCTAAAGCACTTCTCAGAGGCAGTTTATTTAATCTGTGTTTGCCTCTTCTGCTTGTAAAATCTCCGCCACAGACTATTTTAATGGGCGTTTATCGAGTGTTTTAAGGAATCGTTCTTTTATAAATAAGACCGTGTTTGTCGGTCACAATAATTGGCTTAGTAAAGGACTATCCACATTATCAGCACAACGGGCTGGCTACGTGCGGGCGCAACGATACAAACTAATACAAACCTTAGGGCCCTCGCCCACGGCGACTTTTTGTAGCGATGCTGTCGCGCGTTCACATCGATACTGTCGCGATGCGGGCGCTAGTTGTGTGCCCTCGCCCACCGTAAACACGATTCATTCGCGATGCAAACGCGATACCGTTGCGCTTCTGTCGCGATGCAAATGCGATTCAGTAACGGAACCAAAAGTTGTCAAAGTCAAAATTTTTTATTCACTATAAAAACAAAATGTTTACTTTTAATGAACGTCAAAGCCGTTAGTTTCACAATTAATAGATTATGCGGAGAAGAAGCTAACAAAGAAACTCCACATTTATTCTTTTAAAAACAGGTATGCTTAATTAACAGAGTTTTCAACTTAAAGTTACACTACACTAGATACAATCGTTCCTGTTAACATTATTTAAATACCAGACATCCTTGTCTTCCAAATAATGCTTAATGTTATAATAGGCTTTTTCGCACAGAGTATGCTTAATACATTTTTTAAACCGCGTCGGTGGTAACTCTAATATATCTTGAGGAATCTTATTGTAGAACCGTACACAGTGCCCCATAAAGGATGTATTAACTTGCAAGATGGACTCCGTTGGACCGATGGACAACAGCACTCTCGATCTCTCTGTGTTGCACTACCTACTCATGCGCCACCCTTCCTCCGTTCTCCTCTCGATGTCTTCCGATTGTGTTCTGTGGTCGCGATGCTGTAGCGTGTTAGTAGCGCGTTGGCATCGCTTCTGCAGCGCGTTGCAAATGCGACTAAGGCCCGTTCGTAGCGATGCTGTTGCGCGTTTACGAAACGCGCGACAAACAAGGCGATCGCCTGGCGCCAAAACTATTCCCTGTAATCCTCGAAAAGATTTTCAGGGCTTACCGGATACGTGATTTGAATTATGGGAATTTGAGCCAACTTTTTATGAAAAGAAAAGACATTTTTTTTCTTCTCATTTTAGTGATCAAAATGTTTTGAGCAAACAATAATATAGTAACCGACAAAGAAGTCGACTCGGGACTTTTACGTAAATCCACTAACGAAAACAATTAACATTTCAGGACAAGTGCGGAATCCTCTCAAAACACAGAAAAAAATAATTTCTAAAGAAAATTGAAATAGGTACCTTTTCCTCTTCACAGTGCACAGTACCATCTCTACAGAAGCTTTGTGATACATTGTCGGAGCGCCAGGCCTGGACCATAGCACATTTGGCTGCTCACTTCGGCTTGTATGAGCTTTTCAACGATCCAGAGGTGCAGAAGCATATCAACGATATCGATCCAACTACTGGCAGTACGCCTTTGATGGTGAGTTGGCAACTACAATCTATGTAGTAATACAATCTAGTATCCCACATAGGCAGCATAACGGCGCGACTCGTGCGTTTTGTTAAACGTAGCAATAAGTTTCCAGGCGCCGAATGTCGTCCTGCAGACATATTTTAAGGTCATCAGCGAAACACAGCAGCTTAGAAGTGCGACAGCCGAGCTCGATATCATTCACAAAGACTGCAAAGAGGGTAGATCCACCACTCCACTGTGAATAGGCACCCATCTGGACATGTAGTTATTAACGACAACAGCCTGCGACAAGCTGTCATACCTGTTAAACATATACGATGCGAACCACAGTAGGTCACCTCTAATATCAACATTGTTCAGTTTAATTAATTAGAAGATCATACCGTATTATTTCGTATGCTTTGCTTTAGCCCGTGTAGACAACATCGACTACGTCCCATGCAGAAGTCATGGATCGGCCAGAATTTAGAAGGATTAGATTAGAAGTAGTCGAGCGTCCATACAAGAAGCCGTGTTGAGCCAACCTGCAGGACAACTCATTGTTCACTATGACAATTCGATGTACATTGCATAGCCGATTAGTACAATTTTGTATTCCTACTTGTTAATGGGCTATGCATTTGACATCAAATTGTCATAGTGAACAATGAATCTTAGTTAAAAGAAATGGGGCCCGTGGTCGCTACTTCGAACTCGCTTGACTGGGCTATAAGTTCTCTTAAGCTTTTAACATCCCGTCTCTTCACACAGTCAATGCTGATGTTTTGATAAATTCTATCGGTATCTCCTCACCATCGTCTGTAAATCTGTGAGGTAGTCTGTGAATTTTTCCCCGGTACCCTTATTTCCTCGAAATCATTCTCTCTAACAGATTTCGTTCGAAATCCGTTGGAAAATAAAACAACTTGAAATCTTCATTACATTCTGACCATGTTTTCCACGAATCCCTGTAATTCGTTTACCATTGTAATGCTCTTCCTTTGAGGATCCTTGGAAGTGTTGCTAGTGGTGATTCTTCTCATTCAAAGCGATCCACTGTTCGAATCTCTCCAGGAATTCTACGGGGTCATCCACTGTGTCAGACCAAATATTCCAAACTGCCGACGTCGTTAAGGACGTGTGTGCCATCAACGGACGGCTGTTGTTTGTTGTACGAGTATGACTGCTCCTTAAATATTAATTTTATTCTGTTTTTAGTACCTATTCCTTGTTCTATAGCTATCTGCAACAGAAATACATCATCTGTGAAAATTTCAACTGTCTATTACGAGGGTTCATGAGATAGAGCCTGGTGACAGACAGACAGACAGACAAACAGACGGCCAGTGTAGTCTTAGTAAAAGAGTCCCTTACCCCTTTGGGTACGGAACCCTAAAAATCAACATTACTTACCAAGATATTAATTAATTTTATCAATAACTTTAAGTGTTAAACGATAAATTTGCCACAGCGCGCAACACAAGGCGAGTTGTTTCACAACGAGTTAAATGCTTGACACTCGACTTGAAACAGGGTGTCCCACGACCAGGCCCTAGAGTCCAATACACTCATCGTTTTTCAATAGAATGATTTTATTTGCCTCTATTTATTAGTCTACTAAGCAATACCAGAACAATGTCATTCCAATGGTATAAACCCCGCTAATTAATTAGGTTTCTCTGACGAGCATGATCGAATCGCACGAGGCGCCGAGTTACGTTGCACGGGTTATACAAATTTTATTTGCCTCTATTTATTAGTCTACTAAGCAATACCAGAACAATGTCATTCCAATGGTATAAACCCCGCTAATTAATTAGGTTTCTCTGACGAGCATGATCGAATCGCACGAGGCGCCGAGTTACGTTGCACATGTTATACAATTGGAATGCGAGTTGTTACTAGATTACCGATAGTTTCAATGAAACAACCAGACTGAACTGCCAAACTGACTGCCTCGATGGTGGTTAGGACGCTTCACTACCAAAACAAAGGCCGTGGGTTCGATTCCCAGCGGTGGCCACCGTACTTGATTTGTACAAATGGCCTTCGTCTGGGTGTATTTCCATGTTAGTGATGTTCTTGACTGGTTACCAAAGCACAGGGTATCCTAGTTTGGGACCAGGGCAAGTGATTTTGTTGTGTGGAAGTTATTTATTTCATGAGATCATGATTTATTTTTTTTTTTTTTTATTAAATACACTCAAAGCCAAAATGTTGATGTTGTTTTATATGTCTAACCGCTGAAATGTCCCAGGCACTGCAGCGTCCGAGTGGTCCCTTCGCCCACCTAGTGTGAGTGAAGATACCACTGGATGCTGTATAAATCATCTAATTACATAAAGTTACGAGTTAATTAAAGTATACCCGCTGAAAAACAGCTTGCTACACATTCATTGCAAATCAATGTTTCTACTATAGTAAAGTTATGGTTTAATTATGTTTCGTTCAAGGTGGCAGTGAAGTCATGCAACGTCCGCATGGTGCAGAGCCTGGTATCGCTCAAGTCCTCGCTTGATGCGGTGGATTGCGATGGCAACACCGTGTTCCACTACGCTGCCGCTAGCAATAAGGAGATCATATCTGTAAGTATTTTAAAACGTATACCATAAGCTTTAAGAGCGACTTTCCCCTGCAAAATACCTTTGGCCTATTTCTTTCTTAGTCATTATACTGTAATCATACACTTTTGATTAGATATTATGTAACTTAGTGCAGTTAGGCTAAGAATAATGTGTTTTTCGATATTTTTGATTTCCCAAAATTTTTGTAAAGGGCGATATTGTGGCGACTGAGCGCTTTGCATTTCGCTTAGCTACTTTATAGCTAGATCTAGCTATTTTTTGGTGTCAGACAGCTACAATTTAATAAAACTTCTAGCTAAATTTTTTAGCTACTTTTTCTGGCAACATTTCATTTCATCATGAGACGTGCGAACTCCATCCTCTGCATTAGAGACTTAAAAAAAGTGGCAAATGCTGCTATGACAGTGTTATGCCCCATGATACCTATACTTCATAAAATGGGTACAGCCAAAAAATATTCCAAATCAATGTTCTGATCCACAGCCATCAACATCTTCTTTATAATAATCTTTAACTATTTTTTAATCACATTTTTAACGCTCTTGTTAAATTTAATGAAAATAAACGTTATTATCAGAATTTGTGATTTTATTCTGACCTACCAACCTACTGTAACATTTAGCTACTTCTAGCAACTTTTTGGGGTAAACAAAACTGGCAATCTAAAAACATTTTGTAAGATGTCTAGCTACTAGGTAAAGCAAGCAGTTGGCAACACTGCCACATTGGCCTAGTTTTAGTATGCAAAGCGTGCGCGTTTAGTCGCCACAATATTCCCCCTTTAAAAAAATCAAGTTTGCCAAAATGTATTTGTCGGCTTGGGGGGCGGTGACATAGGTAGCGGGGCGATGTTCAGGATAGCACAGGAACACCGCTTCATCGTTAGTTCATCTTCGTTTTGATTAGTTTTAAACTACCTACACTGCTTTGGAAACATACTCTTCAAGAACTTCTTCTTGAACAGCAAAAACTCCTTGCGGACCTCTCTTTCTTTTAATCTTTCGGAAATTAATACAGAGAGTTCTTAAGCACTACACTTCTTATCAAATAGTCTCAATTTCAGTTACAGTCTGTAATTACACTGTAATTAGGCACTTGGAAGCTTAGAAAATTGGAAACGCGGCAAGTTCTCATTATAAGACTTAGAATTATAATGAGAATCCGAATAAGAATGCCGTTTGATTCAATCGTGGCTTCCCTCGCAAGCACTGGAGAATTTCCGTTTACGGGAAAACGTTACAAAGTTAATCAACATAAACATTTACATACAGGCACATACATTGCTTCTGGCCCCACACTAGGATACCCTGTGTCATGGGAACCAGAAACAACGACATCACAAACATGTAAACATCCAAGACCTGAGGTTTTTTGTCCCCAGCCGGGATTCGAACCCGGGACCTCTCGCATGGTATCGGGACCTCTCGCATGGTATGCAGAACAAAGATTAAGCCATCACGAATGGTCAATTCAATCAGGCTTACCAACTTTACAACGCTAAATCCAACAGGCTAGCCAACCTATTCACTACACAAACTAAAAGTACTATGAAAACCTTACCCAAGCGCACTGTTTGACGTTTTCAAAACTTAGGGCCGGTTTCTGAATTGAGAATTTCACTAAGTAAATACTTAAGTAACGTTCTGTCACGCTCTTTTCTGGGAAATTCGAAGAGACAGCACTACAGTTAACTATCTACTTAGCGAAATTCTCAATTCAGAAACTGGCCCATAGACTAAGAGAGAACGACGTGCGCTCAATCGTGCGCGGCTATCCACGTACTATGAACTAGACGTTTCTGACCACAAAGCAAACTCGAATACAGCACAGACTAACTAAAGAAATGATACCTGTCAAAGTGTCATTTCTAAAATGACATAATTCAAACTACCTTAACTGAACTGACAATTAGGCATGAGGTTTATTACGGATTACCGTCTTTAAATCAAAGATTAAACAATAAAAAATAGGAAATCGCTATCGTCTGGTAGAAGGCGTTGAGCACGCATATTGTATAGTTTATTTTTATTCTCAAAGTGGGTGGTGGGCGACATAACTTTAAGAACTTGGGGGATAAATTAAAAATATTCTGACTGACTTCTTAGGTCCTCGCTAGCAACGCGGTGACGTCACTCAACTGCTACAACAAGGAAGGCCACACGCCCCTCCACATGGCTTGTCTGGCGAACGCGCCCGACAACGTCCGCGCTCTCATACTGGCCGGGGCTGACGTCAACCTGGGCGCGGCTAAGGGGGCGAGACAGGCCAGGGCGGGGGCGGCGCCAGGTGAGAGACAGAGAAGGACTTGGAGCGAGACATACTAGCTGGGGCTGACGTCAACTTTAGGCTAAGGGGTGAGACCGAACAGAGCGGCGGCGGCGCCAGGTGATGGACTGAGAAAGAGGGAGTTAGAGCGAGATGTATAGGGAGAGAGAGAGAGACAGTCTGCGTCCGCGCTCTCATACTAGCCGGGGTTGACGTCAACCTGGGCGCGGCTAAGGGGGCGACACAAGCCAGGTGAGACACAAAGAGAGGGAGTTGGAGCGAGACAGAATGATAGGGGAGAGAGCGATAGTCTGCGTCCGCGCTCTCGTACTGGCTGGGGCAGTTGTCAACTTGGGCGCGGCTAAGGTGGCGAGACAGACCTGGAGCTTAATAACGCGCACTAAATCCTGCCGGAACCCTGACGTTTGCGATATAATTTAGCATGGAATTTGACGGTTAGACGATTGGAATCGCTCAGGATTTGATGCCCGTGATAGCGGTAGAGCGAAAGGAGAAAGATAATAGAATAGAGACAGACACTGCGTCCGCGTGCTCACGTCCGCACACTGACGTCAAGTAAGTATTTTTGTACGATGTACAAAACATGAAATGTCACGAAGTTAGGTGTGGAAAGAAGTGCCTGTTGACAGTGACAGTTCCTCCATAACTCCGTCAAATCTTAACCGATTTCGACAATTCTTTTTTGTTCGAACAGATATAACGTCCCATTGGTCCCATTTTAATTTGGTGAAGATCTGATGAAGACTTTCAGAGATGGAGAACGGAACTCTTCAATGGACAGCAGTAAATAAGCCCTAATGGGGCCCATCCTTTAGTAATATCCGTATGTTTTATAAAATAGTGTAACAGTAGTCCCAAGTTAATTTGGTGATGCTGTGCTGAAGACTTTCGGAGATGGAAATTTAGAACATCAAATTTTAGAGCAACGAATTAAGTAGGGTAAATTATGGTTATAAGGGACTTGTTTATTTTTCTCCCGCTCCCCCACTAAAAATTTAAAAATAAAAATTTTTAAATAAAAAATAAAAACCTATTTCGAAACACTACAGCACTAAAAAGTTAGAAATAATTTAAACAATTAGAAGTATTTATACATGTAGGTATTGTAGAAGTATAATTTGTAGTCGGTGCCCAGTTTCATGACCAACACATATATTTTGGGCACCGACTCCAAATTATACTTCTACAATACCTACATGTATAAATACTTCTAATTGTTTAAATTATTTCTATCTTTTTAGTGCTGTAGTGTTTCGAAGTCGGTTTTTATTTTTTATTTATTCATATTTTTAGGCATAGTGTCCGACGTTCTGCAAGACAATCAGCCCAAGCTTTACCAGCAAGACATGAAGCATGGAGGGACGCCGCTTCACTGGTCCGTATCGAGAGAGGTTATCGAAACCCTGGTTCAGAAGAACTGTGATATCAACGCGCTCAACTTTGACGGAAGGACCGCCCTTCACGTCATGGTGTTAAGGGGCAGATTGGAGTGCGCTATAGCGCTGTTGTCCCACGGTGCTGAGCACTCTATAGGTGGGTAATTTATCAACTTGAAGCGAAAAAAACCCGCCAAGTGCGTGTCGGGCCACGCGCAATATAGAGGGTTTTTTATCTGCTTTACAGAATGATAGAACAAACAACTTCATCGAAGTCATTTTCAATGGATTTTGTACGAAATTTTACTTTTATAAGTTGGTTGCCTATTACTCGTTTACTAGTACAAAGCCTACTTAGCCGTGATACTTTTCCTTTTAAGTTTATTATGTGCTACTACCCTGACTTTTTTCAGGTTTCTACAATCAACCGTTTAGCCAGGATCGGAGGGGGGGGGGGGGGGAGGCAGGGCCTTAGTCTCATTTGATGTTTGAAAATTAAAACACACTTTTGCTCTCTTCTTATACCTATGATCACCCAATGCTGCGTGTAGGTGTCTTCTAATGTCGCTGAGGTTCTGAGACATTACAAAGAGTGATTGCGAAAAGCCCAAGACTTCAGTTCTTTCAAAAGCTTACGGATATTATACCCACTTAGCCTCATAGTAGGGCCATTGTACGTAGCAAGCGCTAAGATATGTAAATACCTCAGATGCAAGGGTTTCCTCACGATGCTTTCCTTCACAGTTAGCGATTTGTATTTCTACTACAACTTCACAAATGTAAGATAAGATAAGAATTCTTTATTGTACCAAGAAAAACACAAACATGAAATGTTTACAAAAATGCAGTACAATTTGCGGCCTTATTGCTTATAGCAATTTCTTCCAGGCAACCGACGATGGAGAGTTGTCGAAGGAAAAGTGAGACGGGTTCATCGTCGGGCCATTGTACGTGTCGCAATCACTAATAGTATTTTATTTCCTCAGGTGACCAAGACGGTAACACGCCCCTCCACCTGGGCGTGAAGCAGAGCAACATAGCAATAGTGCAGGCGCTGATAGTGTTCGGTGCCGACCTGAACGCGCGGAACCACAAGGGACTGACCGTCCGCCACTCCGTTCCTTGCGAAATGAACTCCAGCAACTATGACAAGATACTTTACTGCATACACGCCGTCGGGGCTAAAAGGTGCGTGGACACAAACGATGTCATGCGAATCCTCAATTCCTACTATTTCATAAGGGTTGAGTAGAACGTCAGCTTTGGGGTGCCCCAAGGAAACGTATTGGTACCTGCGCTCTTTTTATTTATCCAAAAGGTATTGGATTCTGTGCTGACGACTTGGCAATGCAGAGGTTGTAAGTTTGATTTCCATTGTCGGTCTGACATTAGAATCGCCATGTTGGTTCTCTAGTGCAGCGTAGCAATAGTGCTGGCAAGGACAGGACAGGGTTCGGTGCCGACCTGGACGCGCGGAAAAACAGGGAGCTGACGGTCCACTACTCCGTTCCCAGCGAAATTACCTCCAGTAAATACGACAGAATCTTCTACTGCATAACGCTGCTCGCGCTGGTGTTCGCGAATTAATATATAATTAAAAATGTTAGAATGTGCGACCATGAAAGATGACGATGGGTGGATCCTTTACGGTTGAGAGTGTCAGCTTTGAGGTACCTACCCCAAGACAGTTTACTAAAACGCATGCTCTTCCTAGTACAGATTTGGAGTCCTAAAATATTATGCTTTTCAATATTATAAAAAAGGTAATGTTGTAAGCTTAGACGTTGGAGCTCATCTCCGAAACTACAATTCAAAAACTCTCACCTGTATTTAGAACGGTCCGAATTCCACGGTCAAGCTGCGGGTACAACTAGTCAAAAATATAGTCCCTGCCTACTCAAGGATAAAAGCAGTCACTGTTGATGCATTTATGTGTGTGTATTCCTTTTCTTTTCACCTTAAGGTAGTTAAACCGAATAGCTTTCGAGCTGAAAAAGTTTACAGGCGCGCAAATACCCAAAGGCCGACCGAAAACTCTCTTCCTCACGCACACGCAGGAAGAAAAAAAATCCCTCACCAACCAGGGATACGGCATAGGCTATGGGTCACGCGTCCTAACCATCCACGAAGCTCAGGGTCTAACTTGGGAGTCGGTGATAATCGTCCGAACGCAAACCGCATCGCTTAAACTCTTCGACAGCGTCCCGCACGCGGTAGTAGCAGTGTCACGGCACACCGTCAGCTGCGTATACTACTCCGATGCAGGCATGGACGCTGTCAGCAGTTTCGCAAAGCAAGCGATGGACGCCACCTCAAAGAAAATAACGGACCATATCCTAAAAATGGCAATCAAATCCGGCGACATGAACATTATACTAGAACTGACGGCAAAGACGACCAGCGAATCCGCGGCCGACCGACCGGCGTGAGGCAAGTAGGCAGATAGAGTTAAGAACAGATAGGAAAATAGGAAAGTTAGAACAAACATTAAAAAATGACAAAAAATAAAAAAAAATAAAAATAAAAAAAGATAAAAAATATATTATTTAGTTTAAGTTAACTGTAAATAGACTGTGTGTGTACCCTACCATCTTGGGTTAATCTATATCTTCTATCTATACTAATAATAAATCTGTAAGGGTCGGTCATGGAGTAAGTTAATTTGTTTTCAGAGATATTGTGTTTATAGGCTCAATATATGATACTGAAACTAATTTCACGATTTTTAGAATTTTTTTCTGTATGTGTGTATGTATGTATGTATGTTCCTCCATAACTCTTAAACCAATTATCCGAATTTGATGAAATTTGGTATAAAAACATATAGACATCTGGGACGCAGGATAGGCTATTTAAATTCTAGCTCCAGTCCCCATACAAATGCTGCTTCGTAAAAATCGAAATGTACGCGAACGGAGTCGCGGGCACAGCTAGTGTAGAATAAGAATGTGGAGTAAAAGAGAATACAAGGGAAAAGGAATAAAATTTTAAGGAAAACAAATGGCACGGACCCCGCGTCTGTGAAAAGTTGAAGTATTTAAAAAAAAAAAAAAAACCGAATAGCTTTTATTGTACGGTAATTTCAAAAAAATATCAGCTGTAAAACTAAAAAAGAGTCGCCTCCGACATTAAGTGTGAAATGAATGTGTGAAAAAGCTGATAATTTTTATCGTGAATTCAAAGTTTTCCGCATAGGATATTTTTTTCTTAGCGACGCGTAGATAACCCTGTCCTCAGATGTGTATGGGATGGTAGGTGGACTGGGGCAGTAACGGAATGGAGGCTGGGAACCGGACGTTTGGTCAGTAGGTAGACCGACAGTCCGACGGTAGGACAGTGTGATCAAGTCGGCAGAGGGCCCGTGGAGGCGAATGGCGACGCGAAAGATGGCGCGATAGTGAAAAGGTCTATACCCAGCAGTAGCCAGAGTTGGGCCAATGATGATGTTGGGGATTTCGTTACGCCACGTAAAGGTTAATTATGTTAGAGGTCGTCCATTAATCACGTTTTGTTTTTTTACCAACCTTCTGAAGCCCCTCTTCTCACTGGTGATACGTGGTGAGGTTTCAGACCACTCCTCTCTTCTTTAACCAAAATCTTGTGAATTGTTTTTGGTACAAAATATCTTAATAATGTTCAGAATATTATCTATAAATACAGTTATAATCTAATTTAATATTGAAAATTAGCTGAGTTAAGCGCCACGATAAAAATGTCCCTCACCTGTGATTCTTCTCGGATCCCCTCCCCCCTTTCGAGCCTCACGTGATTAATGAACGATTCCCTGTGTAGAGCGGTCTCTGACGGTCTCTCCGTTGACAGATGCCCGGCGGAGATGTCGGGCTGTGGCGCCGGCTGCGCGGCTCGCGGCGACTACAACGGCGTGCCGCCGCCGCCCGTCAGCCGCGCGCCCACGCGGGACGTCATCGGACAGATGCTGGACGTGGCGGCCATGGGGCGGGCGGCCGGCTTGGACCCGGCCCTGAAGCAGGGGAGGTACGTCGGGTGGCATGCTGTGTCTAGGATCATGCGTCCACGCGGGACGTCATCGAACAAATGCTCGACGTGGCGGCCATGAAGCGGGCGGCTGGCTCGGACCCGGCCCAGAAGCAGGGGAGGTACGTCAGTTACGATACGATAGTTTTTAGGAGGCGGGTCGCGCGGCGGCCACGCGAACGTCATTTAACAGAACCCCAGTGACTGTCCAGTGACGTCAAACCAGCTACCCGGTCTTTTTTGAAATCCATGGAGGAGGCCTATGTTCAGCAGTGGACTTGTTGTGGCTGAATTATGATAATGATGACAGGTCCTATTTTCTCTAGGGTCATGCATCATACAAAATGTAAACCTCCACTGAACTCAAAACTTATTTTAACCTCCTTGCAGACTCCTCTGTCTCGACGGCGGCGGCATACGCGGATTGGTCCTCGTCCAACTTCTCTTGGCCTTAGAGGAGGCCATAGGGAAGCCAATCATTCAGTGCTTCGACTGGGTTGCTGGCACAAGTACCGGCGGGATCCTTGCATTGGCACTGGCGTCTGGCAAGACCCTTAGAGAGTGCCAGAGACTGTACTTTCGGATGAAAGAGTACGCTTTCGTTGGCATGAGGCCCTATCCGTCTGAGCCGCTGGAGACGATTTTGAAGGACTGTCTCGGTGAGTCGGGTTGTGCCCTATTATTTTTGCAAGAAGGTGTAAGTCTAGCCTTAGAGTAATGTTTGAGCGTCGTGCGATTCACAAATATTATCTTAAGGCAAATATTATCATAATGGCTGGTATGCTGTCTCGCTCGCACAATGTAACATTTTAAGTGATTGTAAAAAAATATTTACTTTTTGATAAATATGATCTGAGGCTTTGCTAGGTAATAAAATTATCCTTAATTAGTTAACTTGCACCACTTTCTTAAATGTGGCATTATTTATACAAAATTCTATTTAAATAGCGACTTAAATGACATTTAAGAAGTGCAAGTTGGCCTTACTATCGCACATATTCGATTTAAACTTTTCATATTTTGTCGGAATGTTGCGACGTTTGGCTCGTAAGGACTCGTCATCAAAGAGCGATCCGCATGCTATTATAGAAATATTACTAACGTGTGGCTCTCTTGTATTCCAGGAACGCAGACAGTAATGGCCGACATTGAGAACCCCAAACTGATGATTCTGGCTGTGCTAGCTGATAGGAAACCTGTGGACCAACACATCTTTAGAAACTACATGTCGCCCCAGGAGATTTTAGACGCGCATAATGGCATTATAAGTAAACGAGAATTTACACAAAATTCTATCCTTATTTCTAGATTTATTAATTTTAATTCCTTGATTTGAACTGGTGTGCAAGCCCGTAACGTCTGTCTTAACGAAAAATTTACTGTTTGATTTCGCATTAATAACCCCGATAAACATGCCAGTGGGTGATATGCTAGGAGCTAACAAGCCGGCTACTAGCGTAAGGGCCTCGTACTAATACACATCCCAGTTTCTAGAATATTTGCGTACCGTGTCAGTGACGTTCGAGTTGAAGGTCACAACATGGATAATTTTTATTAAAAAATAACTAGCAGGGGCTTTACCTTGAAATAGGTAGAACTCGAAGCTTTTTCGGCCCCGCCTCAATTATCTTTTGTTTAATTAGAAAAGATAAAGGTAGTGCCCCGACCGCGCCCTCTGCCCGCTTGCTACGTGAACCCACGTAAGGGTGTTGATAGCACAAAAGTGTTGACAAAATGTATAGAGCTCCATACATTTTTGTGATACAGCGCCCCGACCGTGCGCCTATAGTCATTCGACGCCGGGGCGCTGTGGCACAAAACTGTATAGAGCTTTATGAAACAAAGTACCGTAAGCTGCAATAACTTTGGGTGGTTTGAAAGATACAGCAAAATTAACGTGCCTGACAATAGCTTTCGAATACACGAGTTTGTTTTTTAAAAAACACACTTCAAAAATATCTCGACACAAACTCGAATCTGTTAGAACCATTGGTAGCCATCCAGAGCGATGCGTGCGTGCCGCGGGTCATTGTTCTGTTAGATCCAGAGGCGGTTCTATTAGTTCGCGCATTTTTTTAAACATGATTTCTCAACTCGAAACAAGATATCTCAATTCGAAACAAGGTTTCCCAGCTCGAAACAAGATTTCTCAACATTTTTTTTTCCGGCTATACTTAAAAGTAATAGATGTCATTTTTAATTACGTAACCGCGGTTTTCAAACCACCCAGAAATGTGCGTGTATAGAGCTCTATACATTTTTGTGTTACAACGCCCCGGTCACGCCCCTCATCTGCTTGCTATGATATCAACCCCCTATTGCAAGGCTGGCGCTTCTATACATTTTTTGGACGCCGTGGCGCTGTGATACAAAACTGTATAGCTCTATGGAACAAACTAGACAGCTCCATACATTTCTGTGTTTATCCGTTTGCTACACCATCTACTAAGGTGTTGCATTGGTAACATAGAAAGGACGTCTGGAGAGGGCGCGGAAAAGAAACGACGCATTGTATAGAGTCACAGATCACAGTCCTTGCTCTGTGTTCGCTTGCTTATACATTGCTTCGCGTCTTTTCCGCGCCCTCGCCCCACGTCCTTTCTATGTGAGCCACGCCTAAGAGTCCCTCCGGGCGGCAGGTCCGGGGGCGGAGGCCGGGGACCAGGTGTCGGTGGTGTCTCTACCGGTGCCCCCGCCGCCTGCTGAGCAACTTCTATGGCAGGCGGCGCGGGCCTCCGGCGCCGCGCCCTCCTACTTCCGGGCTTCGGGCAGGTAAGCTGAAACGTGTCGAGACAAAATGAACATTCACTTTCTATCACCAATACAAAATCACACGCACGCACGCGCACACACACACACACACACACACACACACACACACACACACGCACACGCACACGCACACGCACACACACACACACGCACACACAAATAAATTAATCTACTATGTCGTCCTTTATTTTCGTAGGTACCTGGATGGCGGCCTAATGGGCAATAATCCGACCCTGGATGTGCTGACGGAGCTAGCTGAACTTCGGTTGGCGCTGCAAGCCACCGGCAAACACGAGGAGGCCAAAAAGACTAATCTGAAGATTGTAGTGTCTTGCGGGACTGGTAAGATTTGTTCATTTTATTTAAAACATACACGCACACGCAGACGCACACGTACAGAAAAGCTTAGAAAAAACTGCGAGACTCGATTCCTGAACTATTTATCATATGTAAGCACCTACAAATTTGTACGGTACCCTCGGTGGGCGAGTCCGATTCGCAGGTGTCAGGTTTCATCCATTCTTTATTTGTTAGAAAGGGGGTACCTCTTAGGTGGTCCCGTATAAATTTCGTCAAGATGTCAAGAGCCATCTTCACGGCATTATGGCCTCAACCATACGCGATAAAGAATAATGTCAGCGCCACCTAGTGTTACAATAAGCTATAGTTTCTGTTTAGTGCATATTTTGAATTCAGTTTCTTTTTTCAGAACTTTTTTAGAAAGCATACCATAGGCAAGTTGAACATTAAATTGACATTACATTACATAAACTCACCCCTTTATCCCGGAGGGGTAGGCAGAGACCAGGGATTAGGTTTTACCCTGGCCACGATCCTGGCAAACCTCTTTCGCTTCGTCAACATTCATTAGTCGTTGCATGCTGGTTTCGGGTACTTTTTATGTTGCCCTTCGCTAATACAGCAACTATTTGTCTCGAAGTCCCTTACCGGCAACTCCAACCATATTCGCTCGATATATATTGGTAATATTGAATATCGATATTCCTTGTGTTTTCCTAGGTCTCATACCAGTGACGAAGCTAAAAGACTTCGATGTGTTCAAGCCTGAAAGCCTGTGGGACACCGCGCGACTAGCCTGGGGACTCTCCGCCATTGGGGGCCTACTGGTTGATCAGGTAATGAAAATATGAATGCCTTTATTTTATTTATATATTAAGGAGCTTCCGTGTGGCGTCGGATTAAGAATAGCGTCACTCCATTTCCTTCCGTGGATGTCGTAGAAGGCTTGGAAGCTGAGGAAATCAATTACCAGGAGATAGGCAGCAGCGTCGCCTGAGATTCCTTTAAGCATTTTCCGATCGCCTGCCAAGCGTGGCGATTATGGCAAAACCCCTCATGGTTATGAAAACCACGAAGGAGGCCTATGTCCTGCAGTGGGCGTCAAATAGCTGGTGATGAAGATGATGAGGATTAAGGAGCACCAACAGAACGAATATGCAGCTTATAATTTGTAGGTCGTATATGCACCCCGTTAACAGGCACCACAGAACAGAGAAAATAAGTTAGAATGGCCCTAGCGCGTATATTTTACGGGAACCGCTGTCGCCGCTTCACCCCCACCGTTCTTTACTACTACTAATGTAAGCAATACACACGCAGGCTTATACATGTGTGCGTGAGTCGGAGGCCGCGAAAGCAAGCGTTGCAATTGGCCAATGCAGTTCACACCAACGCAACTTTTGATGTGTGCGTGCGCCTGTACGTACAAGCAAAGCAGTAGGGATTGACAAAAAGTTAAAAGATATCGATATTATTAACTTTGTTTGGCGAAGCTTTTTGCGGGTGAATGTAATTTTAAAATTTTGATATCTTGTGTGTAATTATTGATTGTTACATGTACTGGTGTGTCTCTACTCTTCTTTAGCGCTTAATTCTATCAAATTAGGTTTCATTATTTACATATGGCAATTTTATCGTAAATACTTGTGACAGGTGTGTCAGAAGTGGTTAAATGGGGAACTCGCCTCAAACTCAGACTGCAAAAAGTCATAAAACAAAATTTCGGTGTATTGTAGGTCTCAGAATGTGCAAAAAATTTTACCTTTAAACGCCTGCCTATTTTTTCTTTTTTTTTGTTATGTTTATTTCATGTTGTGTTATTTCGCTTTGTGTGTGTGACTGTAGTTGCAAATAAATGTATTTATAATAAAAAATAAGGGAAAAAATCCGAAATCCGTAAATTAGTAGTTACAAAGAAAAAGTATCTTGGAAACTAGATTCCTGCAATAGACGAACTATTGACATACCTAAAAGTCTGTACTGAACCCTCGGTGCGCGATATTGAATCGCACTTAGCCGGTTTCTAAGAGCTATTAAATATTCCGTAATAACAAAGTTGAAACAATATCGACACCACGACAAACTGACCCAACACTATCGATAAGTTATTCCCTTCGCTACTCTTTTTGGAGAGTACCACGGAATATTGTGAAGTCAATCGTTCACGCAGACACACATGCTTTGCATTGCTCTTCGCGTACATAATACGTCGACGCAGCAATTATTTGCGTACAACACCGGCAATGTAGACTTGCGATATTTTTCACTGTTGCTGTAAAACATACTCTTTTCAATATTTTCGATCAAATCACTCAAAATAAACTTATCGATGAAAAGAAATCCCTCCATTAGTCAGACTAACGTCTCTGCTTCGAGCTCTGCAGGTGATAATTGCGCACGATGGCATTTTTACCCTTTTTTTAGCAGTTTTTCTTCAGTAACGTGCTCGGTAAGACGCGGCCGACTGGGTATGTTTTTGCAAAATATGATCATTTGTACAAATTCGTGGCACGCGCGCCCCGCCTCCATGCGCTTTCTACCTTATTCCTATGTTCTGTGACAGGCACCCAAAACTTTTGCCTTCTTATTAATCTATACTAATATTATGAACAGGAAAATTATGTAAGTTTTTATGTTTGTATGTAGAGGGTAATTTCCGAAAGGTTTTTAGAATGGACCTTCAGGGTGCACATAGGCTGCACTGCTTTGTTAAGTAAAAGTGAGATCATATGTCTTGTCTACAACTCCCAAAATTACAATGAAACATACAAAAAAATACAACAGACGAAGAGAGAGAGAGAAGATATTTATTAAAATTGACACAGAAACAGAGAGTAAACGAGTAAACAAATAAAATATATGCAAGAAAAGAAAAACAACAAAAACAAAAGAATCGAGAAGAGAACATGACGCGAGCAGTGCAACTTGTATCTTGTTGAACTGAATCAACAGAATCTCATCTTCACCCATCTGCCCTGCAGTGCAACTTGTATCTTGTTGAACTGGATCAACCGAATCTCACCTTCACCCATCTGCCCAGGCAGTGCAACTTGTATCTTGTTGAAGTGGATCAACAGAACTCACCTTCATCCATCTGCCCTCTCACCAGGCTACCCAGTCGGACGGGCGCGTGGTGTTACCCATATTTACAAGTTTAGTCAACTTAGAGATAATAATAGTTATGTACCTGCCTGTTAATGATTGAAAGAAAGAGGGAGAGATGAAAACAAAAATGCAGAAGAGAATTTCTTTATGCGAAGGCCGCACAACCTTCCGGACCACCTTTGTTTCATTAAAAATCATTGTTTGTTTTTAAAATGTAAGCTTTTGTTCAATTAAACTGTAACTACCAACTGCAAATTATAAATGCAAAGTGAATTGAAGTTTTCAGCTGTAGTCAGGATTTTTTTCTGTGATTAATAAAAAAAAATATTTATTCAAAGAGAAAAAACAGAAATGATAAAAATATTAGAGTCAATTTAGTACATGTTGCAAATTCCTCAGCGTTTCCCACACATAGGTAATATCATAATTATTACGAGGCGCAATACGCAATGTAACTTAGTTCTAAAATTAAAATAAACAAACATCAAGCAACTGTTTCAGAAAGAGATTATCATTACTTTTTGTGTATCTTGTCCAACTGGATCAACAGAATCTCACCTTCACCCATCTGTCCTGTCACCAGGCCACCCAAGCGGACGGCCGCGTGGTGGACCGCGCGCGCGCATGGTGCAGCTCGGTGGGCGTCCCCTACTACCGCTTCTCGCCGCAGATGTCGCAGGACGTGGCCATGGACGAACGGGCTGACGAGAAACTCGTGCGCATGCTGTGGGAGGCGGCCGCGCATATGCGCGCTCGCCACGACCGCGTGACAGACGTCGCCGCCGTGCTCGCTGACTGATTGAGTGAGTTCAATGATGTCGCCGACTGATTGGGCGAGTTCAATGATGTCGCAGACTGATTGGATGAGTTCAATGATGTAGCCAACTGATTGGGTGAGTTCGATGATGTTGCAGACTGACGGGAATGAGTTCAACGATGTCGCAGGCTGATTGGGTGAATTCAGTGATGTCGCAGACTGATGAGTGAGTTCAGTGATATAGCAGACTGATTGGGTGAGTTCAATGATGTCGCAGACATATGGGTGAGTTCAATGATGTCGCAGGGTGATTAGAACGTCGATGCACGAGTGTATTTGTATGTACATACTTAGTTCTAATTTTGGAGCAACAACTCATTGATTTCGTTAAACGATGTGATGTAATTTATGATGCAAAATGCTTATGATGCGCTGTACTCTTCTTATTTTCTTATTATTTTCGCGACACGCGTTCTTAATTTATAAATGACTTAACTCAATAAATCGATCTTACACTCATATGTTCTCATTTTACAGAGGTTGTAAAGTATACTAGTGCACCTCGAGAAGTGAAAACAGCTTCTGATGCCATATACATATAGATGTAATGTTTATAACATCAGTGTGGCCCTACCTTCAAACATGATCTGCCTCTGATCTATTTGAAACTGACTGTCAATTCTATCCGTTGTTTCAGATTCAACACACCAACACGAAATATACCAAAAATATTTAAATTAATCGTATGCCTACTTTTCTCACACCTCTTTGTCACTCTTATTGCGAGTTCAGAAAGGTTCTTTCGTACTTTAGAGGTTCAATGTACCATGCAGCAAACTAAAAATCACTATTAAAATGGTCGGACGATCGATCTGATACTTTTTGCAAAAACGATCTGTGAAAGAAGATTCTACCAGCACCACCAATAAAAAAAAAGAGGATAAAATGAGTGTCACCATCATCACCAGCCCACTTTTGCCCACTGCTGGATGTAGGTCTTTTCCCCGTTACGCCATCTTTCGCGGGCTCGGGCCATTCGCATCCACGGGCCCCCTGCCGACCTGGCCACATCGTCCGACCGTCGGGCTGTTGGTTTACCGACCGACCGCCGCCCGTTTCTTGGCCGCCACTCCGTTACTGCCCTGGTCCACCTGTCGTCTTCCCGCCTCATCAGGTGCCCCGCCCATCGCCGTTTCAGACTCGAGATTCGGTCGCCAATATCATCGACCTTCGTCCGACGTCGGTTGACGGCATTTGGTACCTACTCTATCTACTAGTCGTGAGTATACTTTTTACAAATTAATGTTGTCCGAGGGTTTTGATGGATAATAAAATTGCGGACATTCAAGATATGTTTTCTTTACCCTGTACCTAGTTTTTGATAGAAAAATTTGATAACAAAATTAATAATTATAAAATAATATAGGAAAACTAAAATATTAATAAAATGTTCGTAATTTAACTACTCATCAAACCCTCAGACCACATTTATTAAGAGTTTACTCATTTTATTACGACAATTAAAAATGTTAAATTGTGCGAGCTATACAGCAAAATGGAAAGAGAGATAGAGCCCTAAGCGCTTCTGTGTGCCCCAATTTACTATTGTCTATTATTCAATCGAACCCCTTGGTATCTTAAGACCTTTTTGAAACGCTCTGTTATATTAATGTTCTGTAAAATATTTAAATTATCCAAAAATACTAAATACAATGTGTAAACTTTACGTAAGTCTTGAATTTCCCGCGTTTTTAAATTACCATGGTGTATATGAATATAAATTAAATGTATACTGTAACAATAAATGAAACGGAACGCAGCTGTACGCCGCCCCCGGGTCCCGCAAGTCGCCGCCCCCCCGCGCCCTCTGTGCATTCTGAACTGTCAACAACACGCCTGGCACAGAAGAACCCGCATAACAATACCGTAATCATAGCTGATGTATTTCGTATTTTATTTAGCTAGGAAACTTTTGAATCACTTATAAACCTAACAGTTATTAGTTGACACTTTAGAAATATATTCAACGATATCCATGATTCAATAGCTGTTCAGCTGCACATGTCATATGGTACAAATTTTTGTATACATCGCTAGTTCAATCATAGAAAAGATATTGAAAAGCAAAGCAAAAGAAGCAAAAGCATTCAGAAAGCTGAAAGCTGAAGTCCTGTAATTGTTGATAGGGGTTGATATTTCTCGTATTTAAACGATTTCAATCAACTGTTTGTTGACCAAAGTATAGTAATACTTAAACGAATTTTACTTGTTTATCGCTAAAAAGTTTATTGTATGTTGTTATTTTTTTTTTGTTATAATGAACTGAATTCGAGTCATTGTTGTATTTATGGGCTTTTGTTCGTTCTATCACTTATTTAATTTACCGAAGGAGTTGCAAGATAGAAATAAAATGTATACGTCCCACTGCAGGGCACAGGCGTTTTCTTAGAGAGTGGGGTTTAATCACCACACGTGCCCCCCACGGATTGACGATTTCAACCGCTGAGGTATGTACCTCAGCGGTTGAAATCGTCAATCCGCGATTCAGGCTGTCTATAGATTTTTGTGATATTATATATATTTACGTTAGTTGTAATTTATTTTCTAGGCGATATTCAGATTCGCCACCACACCTTGGTTTGATAAACAAACAATAAACATAATGTTGATCATAAAGATTGTTTCTGAACAAAACCTTAAAACCTTAACATTAAGGCTCGCTTTTATACACGTCGTTTTATATGTTTCGTGTGCAATACAGTGTAACAGTAGTAATAATAACCTTAACCTTAGTAAAAAAAGATTATAAGCTAGAGGGGATTACCATATAAGCTTTATTTAAAGTGAATACTTAAAAGGAGTATTGTGACTGCTTTATTAATGGCGATTATAATCGTTAATTGCATAGTGACGAGACTGACTGACAGACAACGCACAGTCTAAACCAGTGGGTCTAGAGATTTTAATTTTGGAGGCTACCCTCGCGTACCTTAGGGTTGCACTTAGAAGGGATTTATCAAAATTCAAACTGTAAAAGGGAGAAAAGAGATGTTAAATCGTATGAAGTAATAATAGGGGTTAAAGTATGAAATTGCCGTTTTATTGCAATAGGTTCTTTGAATTGACATAGAATCTTCATGGTTTGAGGTTTTCGAATGAAACTTTTTTCAAATGGTTTCTATGATGTTCTTTTTTTAAAAAATGTGAAACATTTGAATATCGACTTTCAATTGTTTTTGTTATTCAATTTAGACAAGAAAGATGGATTATGCGAAAATTCGAGTGATTTTTGAATACGAGTTCCGACGCGGAACTAACACGGCAGAGACAGCCCGCAATATCAATGCTGCGTTTGGAGAGGGGTCTACTAATGAACGCACCGTGCGATTTTGGTTTAAACGCTTTCGTGAAGGAAATTTCGACTTAAAGAACGAGCCACGAGGAAGACCGCCCACACAGGTGAATAACGATGGATTAAGAGAGATAGTGGAAGCCGACCCTAGTCAAACTACCCAGGAATTAGCGGCATGGTTTAACGTTACCTTAACCACAATATTGACTCACTTGCGTCAAATCAATAAAATAAAAAAATACGAAAAATGGGTGCCTCATAATCACTCGAATTTTCGCAGTATCTATCTTTCTTGTCTAAATTGAATAACAAAAACAATTGAAAGTCGATATTCAAATGTTTCACATTTTTTAAAAAAAGAACATCATAGAAACCATTTGAAAAAAGTTTCATTCGAAAACCTCAAACCATGAAGATTCTATGTCAATTCAAAGAACCTATTGCAATAAAACGGCAATTTCATACTTTAACCCCTAATATTTAACTAAGCGTATTATTTTGTGGGGAAAAGCTAGTTGGTGTATAAGGTTTGATTTGCGGCGATCATGACATAATGTAAGGTTTCATAATCATCAATAAACATAACTTTATTTACTTAATTCCGGAAGCTCCGTCTCTACTCGCTATGATTAAAGCCATCCATCCTTTAGTAACAAACGTAGGTATGTTTCATAAAATAGCGTAAAAGTAGCCCCAAGGTAATTTGGTGATGTTCTGTTGAAGACTTTCGAAGACATAAATTTAGAACTTCAAATTTTAAAGCAACGAATTAAGTAGGGTAAATTATGGTTATAGGGGTCTTGTTTATTTTTCTTCCGCTACCCCACTAAAAATTGAAAAAAAAAAACCGACTTTAAAACACTACCTACAGCACTAAAAAGTTAGAAATAATTTAAAATAAGGCCTTTAAATTAGAAGTATGTATACATGTAGGTATTGTAGAAGTATAATTTGCAGTTGGTGCCCAGTTTCATGACCAGGACATATATTTTGGGCACCGACTCCAAATTATACTTCTATAATACCTACATTTGTACATACTTCTAATTTAAAGGTATGCTTTTAAATTATTTCTAACTTTTTAGTGCTGTAGTGTTTTGAAGTCGGTTTGTATTTTTTATTTAAATTTTTTTACAATGAGCCGTTTCTAGCACAAATTCACAAAGCACTTCATAGATGGCGCTTATAGGCGTGCACATACAATTTTGCTTAGCGCAGATTAATTTTGACAGCCGTATTCCGGTTCTTCTATGGCCACGCCTGTATGAATTGCTTTGTGAATTTGTAATGAAAACGGCTCATTATATCTATGTTATACCTACGACCCGAAATTTTAGAAAAGTGGTATCTTGTTTTGTAACATTTATGCCACTATGAACAATACATTCCCCCATCACGAGTGACAACTTGTTGGCCCATCGTATGGTAGCAACATTAAATATCAGACCAACAATATTCTGAGTCACCAGTGTGACAATTCTTCAGTTTGGGAAGCAAATCTGCAACAGCTTTTATTTATTGTATGGCTGTTTTTCAATAAAGATAGATTGGTTAGGACCTTGGGTAGGAGACGGCAAAAGATGTTTTTTTTTTTTCTATAAACCGTACTTACTGGCACTATAGTAATGGTAATTTTCTTAAAAAGCTGCTTTCATTTCTGGCATTCATTTCCCCTTGCTCGGACTTGGTTTGATGATGATGAACCTCCTTTGTGTTTAACCCCATTGAATATACTTACATACATACCTATTTTTGTTGATTGATCTTTATGACTGAGATTATTGAGGGTTGGTGTGCCTATTTACTTTGCTCATCATAATGATATTAATTAGAAAATATTATTATTGTTCTATTCCCGCACTTAATATCCACTTAATAATAGCTAGCATGAGTGGCTGAGGCGAGACTTATTTCATAATATATTAGACATACATACATAAATAAACTCACCCAGAGGGGTAGGCAGATTAATAAATATATAGATTAATGTATTAGATTAATTTTTTTAGTTTAATTCCGGATTCACTTACCTACTTGATTTTTTGTCGGAAGAATCCGACCTGGTTTCGCACTGATTCGCCGAGCTTGCGTAGTGCTTATGAAAGTTTTAGTTCGAAGATTTCATGTTATACGTTTATTCGGTTTGTTCCACTTAATGCACCCAGGCTAAATCACCTAGGCGAATAAAGTCTACGAAAAAGAATATTTAAGGTGGAACGTTTCCTATACAAATGATTATTTCCAAATTTATTAAAAAAATTACATAATTATGCACTGGAATTATGTCTGTCTGCATTCATTAAGATTTTTATTTGCGCCAATACATACTTACTTGAATAAAACTGTAGTTTAATAGGTTAAATAAGATCGATTGTCGATCTCATTTAAGCTATTAATCCAGTGTTTTTATAAAGAAACGCAAATAAAAATCTTAATTAATGCAGACAGACATAAATCTAGTGTATAATTATGTATTTTTTTAACATTCATCATCAACCCATTATGTCCCCACCGAGGGGCACGGGTCTCTTCCCTGAGGAAGGTATAGGCCATACTCCACCACGGGGGCCAAGTCCGGATTGGTGGAGGCTTGTAGACTAGTGGCTCGTCTACTGTCAGAAGTTGTCAAGCCGCCCTAAGGCCTCTGACTTGGCTTAACGACTGCCATCTATCGACGGCAGCCGGCACCAACAGCTTAACGTGCCTTGCGAAGCACGGAACCGCTCGGAAAAATGCCACTAGCGTTTTTTTTTTAACATATTTGGAAATAATCATTTGTATAGGAAACGTTCCACCCCTACCTTCAGGATCCGTGGATAGGTAAACTAAACTGTACACTTTATTCACCTGACTTGTGAAATAGGTACACTATTATGGCGTACTTATTCTCCGTACTTCGAAATTGCATAGTCAGGTGAACAAAGTACATTTGTGATGGACAAATACCAGTGCCTCAATTTTTGGAGCAATTAAGATAAATTATGTTTTTTTGTGTAATGCAATGTTAAATAACGTTGAAGGTCGGGTAAAAATCTGATGATTATTAATTTTATTGATAATGATTATTGATCGTGGCAAAGAATAATAACTTTTGTTTTACATTACAAGTAATTGTATGTTAGTTATTGGTTAAGTACCATTTTGCTGATAAATTAAAAAAAATTACATTGCTCAATAATAGCTTTGTTTCGAAAATGCTTTTTCCCTGTAAATTATAAAAGGAAGTTTTTTCTTCCGGTGCACTAGGTCTACAAAATATTCTATGTACTTTGTTCATCTGACTATGTAATGTCGAAGTCCGGAAAATAAAGTACCTACCTACACCATAATAGTGTACTTAGTTCACCTATCCAGGCCACGGATACTGAAGGTAGGTGCATTAAATATACTTTATCTACACTCATATCATAATCTTCAAATTAAGAATTCAAAGGTAAACACATATTGACAGGCTTTAAACAATACATAACTTTAAAGAAAATAAAAAAAAGTGTAATATAAAGTTACATTAAAGGTCAGATTTTTCACTTCATAAAGTATTACATATTACAGTTATTTTTTTTAGTGTTGCTGTGATCACGGAACAAAACCTAAGTTTTTTTTTTTATGTCAAAAGTTGACTATGAAAAACCTAATTTCATTTTTGTGGTACCAAAAGTGCAACTAAAAATTAATTTATAATTGAAAATTTTGTTTCATTTCGGTATGAGTTTAGTTAATAACCGTAGATTTATGTGTAGTACAAAGCTTGTCAAACGTGTTTTCCTTTGATTCCTTACTTTGAAGATTAAGACATGAGTGTAGGTAAAGTAGTGTATGAGACTGCACATAACTTGGTATTAAAACACTCGCCAATGCTATTAAAATCGTTTTTTAAAATCTCGCTCGTGTTTTAATAACCCTCATTATGTGACAGTCACATAAACTACTATTTTCGTAGACTTTATCCACCTAGGTGATTTAGCCTAGGTGCATTAAGTGGAACAAACCGTTTATTCCCAGTAGTTCCTTTTGACACATCCTATAAAGGAACTAATGGTACTTTTTCGTCTCATTAGTTCCTTTAATAATTTCGAAGGAACTACATATAGGGAATTTACTTTGTCCCTTAAGCCGGCGACACCATTCATCAGTGCTGCGCGTAACATTCGCTATTTTTGTGACTAAAAATATATATGTCAACCGATGGGGTTTTATCTGTTTTACTATTGGATTGCTAGTAAAACTAAGTTCCGCTCTAACTTACACTTTATTCATAACTATACTAACAGAATAGTTCGTTGGCACATATGGAGCAATATAGATCCCGTGTATTTATCTGACCATAATTTTCTACGGAGACCAGTAATAGTGTCAACAGTCTTCACAGAATCCTGTGACCGTCATTCCCTCCTCTTTTAGTGAGATGTCATAATTGGGATTTTTTTGAAAAATATTCTACAGTTAAATATTCTACGTGGGAGTTGCAGACCATAAAACCTTTTCTTTATGATTTCCCGTCGTAAAAAGTAGCCAATGTTATGTGCAGCACTAGCCTGTCATCATAGAAAGGAATAAACCTGAACATTTTCTTCTTATTAGTTTCTTTAATCATTTCAAAGGAACTAATCGGAAGAAATAATACCATTAATTCCTTTGAAGGAGCAGTCAAAAGGAACTACTGGGAATAAACGACAATGTAGCCGTTTATTTAGAACAAATAAATGCACCAAACATGACAATAAGATCTTACTCTGAAGGATCCAAAATCCGTATCTTAATCAAAATTATGGGATTTTAATTTTAGTTTCGTTTCTTCAGAGTAGTCTCAGTGGTAAAATGACTAGTACAATGTCGACTAAACTAGATTTCGTTATTGTTATACTATGATAACAGGAATATTGTGTTATTTGTATAAGTGTTATAAAAATAAATTGAAGTGAAGTGAAATTGTATGGGGTTTTTTTATTTATGACAAAAAGAAACTAACTAGTATAATTTGCAAAGCACTTTATTTTTTGTATTTCTAAGTACCTAGACTAATTTTATACAAAGACTCAATAATATCACATTTCTGATGTGGATATTATCAATCCACGAACTATTTTAACTAGACACTAATATATTTTACTCTTTCAAGTTTATAACGAAGCACCTAAAGAACTAAGTACCGACAAAGTAAGTATAATATATACTTTTTGGATGAAAAAAACAAACATAAATTATTAGTTTAAATTAATACAAATCAGATGAATAACATGAACAGTACATTACTGCGGCGTCCAGCAAAAGAGGCATTGATGGACGAACGTGGAAATGTCGGCCGAGGCGAAGCCGAGGCACATACGTGAGTCCATCAATGCCTAGTTGTGGCCAAGGCTTGTATATGATTTTTCTCAAATAATGCGCGGAAATTAAAACTAAGTAGTAGGTATACTAAGGCAGAACTTTTTGAAAAATTCAATAAACTTTCAAAATCAGACGAACAACAGTAATTTTTGCCGCGTTAACGTGTTCTTTTTTTTAAATATAAGTTACCTCCTTGGTTGTCATTGTTCGGAGTAAAAGATCGTTCCATTTTTAAATAACACGACAGATATGAGTTTAGTAGGTATGTAATTTATTTGGTCGCAAAACACGACAGTTATGAATTTTCATAGAACTTTTTCCGGCCGCTGATTTATCTCGAAAAAGGTTGTCGAAATAATGCTCAAATTTCCAAGCATGTTTGAGAAAAATATATTTTTAACTGTGCCTCTCTTCTGTTTAATATAGTGTAGGTAAGCAGAAAATGTCAAACAATGTTCGTAATCTACAGATTAGAAAAATGTCAACGAATAAAACAAAAGTTTTCTTGAGATTCAACTAAACATCCTACTTAATATTATAAATGTCAAAGTTTGTGAAGATGTTTGGATGTTTGTTACTCAATCACGCAATAGCGGCTGAACGTATTAAGATGAAATTTGGTATGAAGATAGTTTGAGTCCCGGGCACATATTTTCATATTTTCAGGACATAGGATATTTTCATCCCGGAAATTACTCATTCCATGCGGACGAAGTCGCGGGCAAAAGCCAGTTTTAAATAAGTAAGTACCAGTTAAGTAGATATTTTATAGCGAGATACTTATTATTTAAATTATAAATACTAGGAACATAAAACATTAACTTAAGTGTCAATTCTATTCGATAAGAAAAAAGAAATCAAATGTTTTGAAACATTTAAGGCACTAACAATAGAAAGAAACAACCATTTTACTTATTGTAGCTAAATCTGGTACTTAAATGTGCTTCTTAAAATAAGTCATATCCCAAAAAAGTCCTCTCACTCATTTCACATAAATTATCTTTACATAATATAATATTATATGTATTTTAAAATTAGATAACAAGGCTTTATTTACCGTTACTTTAGTAGATATTTGAAAAAATGGAAGAACACATTTAAATTTAGCAGACGTGGCCGAATAATTACAAGTTTTCTACTTCAGTTTGTTTTTTCCACGTATACATAAAGTAAGTACTATTAAAAAAATTGTTATTTGATAGATATATCCTATAAACAAAAATGGGTGTTTTGGACACAGCATAAAAACAGTTACGGATTTGGTACCTAGTAACTTTTAACATAAAATTAATATTTCAAGTCAAGGCGTAGGTATTTGGCAATGTGGTAACATTTGTCTGAGAGATAATCGTTTCAGAGAAATACCCCTTTTTGGCAGTAAGTGCTGATTTTGATGTACCTATATTTTTGGATTACTAAATGCTAACTCAATCGAAAAATACCAACCCTCTGTGTTTTAGGCATGCCTTAAGACACAGAGGGTTGGTATTTTTCGTTTGCTAACATTTACCTATCACGCTCTAAGCTGCGAGTATGAGTGTTATTTAAATGGTCTGCAAAAAATACAGCTTTGGTCAGCAATTTTTTCTCTCAGCAGAAATTAAAACCAGTTTTTGGCAGAAATTACTAAATTTAGCAGCAAAATAATCAAATCGAGCAACTTAAAATTATAAATGAATCGGCAGCACATTCCAATGGAACTGCAGAAAAATTTAAATTGATCAGATTTTAAATCATTTTGTTAAATTTTCGTAGGCTGTTAAATAAATTTTGCACGTGGGATAGAGTTTTTGTGTAAGTACCTATACTATTATTTACCCACTATTTTAATAATATTGTGTTTAAAGATGTTGAAAGGGACATCGGGAATCAAAGGTAGGTAATTAAAATTTTTTCAATACTTTTGCACATGTAGGTACTCGTTGCTAACAGCCAGGATTTTTCAATGGCATTAATTCTTTAACCAGTAGGTACCTTATACCTACACACCACCTCTCATTACTAATCAAGCACAGCCTAATAATCGGATCATCCACGCGCACTCCTACATCAAGTATCACAATAAACCTATGGGTTTCACGAAATTATTGTACAATTTAATCAGACAGGCTTATAAATAAACTCAACTTTGCACGAAAGCCCTACTACAATGAAATTTTGTCATTATTTTACAGGTGATCGTAATTTTTTTTTGTTTTGACACATGCTGTCCTTTGCTGTCATGTGCCCCTTTTTAAAACATGTCGTGTCAAGACGTGACCCTGGGCGAAACAGTCGACATCGGCTAGTTGCCATTAGACCTTTTAATTTAATAATATAATTAAATTTAATAATAAAATCCCCATTACGTTAGTAAGTAAAACTGTATGCTTAGCACGATACCTGAACCGTAACTATGGTAACCACGCAGTCTAGAGTGTAAGGCAATATCGGACCGTACACAGTCAATTTCGATTACGATCCGTAATCAAAACCATTGTTTGTCCATTCAAAAGATAGGTACGCTTATTTTGTGTACCTGACGCTCGTACTTATAACAGCAGTGTTTAGACGTTAAGACGTCCCACTATAGGGCACAGGTTTTCTCTCAAAGTATGAAGTTGGGGCCACAGCTAGATCAATATTTTGATGACGGATCTCATTGAAGATGAGCCGTGTAGGTACGGACCTAGGATTCTGTCAGTTAGAGTTGGTTTCAGCGAGTACTTCAGCTTTAAAAAATCGCTGTTAGTAATCATCTGGCTGTTCCATGTTGGCGATAAGATTTCTCTTCTCCTCCTTACCAGGCTTGGCTTCTAGCAGAGTGGGACGTATCGTTGTCCGCGGCTCGAAACAAGGCTGGAAGGAAGCAAAATGTGGCTTTAAAATTACGGTGATAGACGTCTTTTTGGATTGAACCATAAATGCACAGAAAAATACATATTAAGTAACTTGATGTAAGTTCATATGGTTTTTGTAGAAGTGGCTATTTACTAAGTAGTGGCCTATATTACAGAAGCAGATCATCTGCGACATTTGTGAGTATATTTAAGGACATTAATGATGGGATGAAAAATTTTCATCTTTGGTAAGAGCATATTTACTAGCTGTCTTATTTACAAAAACACAATTCCTTGGAACACTCGAGAAACGCCGATTTAAATAATCTGAGTTGGAGATTTTACAAGGAAAAGACGTGACCACAGATTAAATAAACTACCTCTGAGGACTGCTTTAGAGGAATCGTGTTTTTATAAATAAGGCCGTAAGACTGTAGCTTGATGTTTTGGCAAAGTTGTCCAGGAAGGAATAGCTTTACGGCTCTAACATTCAGTGTTAGACAAAAGTACGTTTGCAAAAACGACATCACATTACATTCAGTTAGACCATGCACCCGTGCATGCAAAAAAATCATTTGGAACGGCGATTCCCGTTTGGAGACGGGGTTAATCGTAATTCCATTGATATAGACTATTTTACGCAGTCAGGATTTCTGGTATATAGGTAACTCAACTGAATTCAGATAATTAGAAACTGTTAGTAGGTAGATAAAGCGAACTAGTGCAACTGTTAGGATGTGCTTTTCGTAACATCGGCTTCAAGCTTTTAATAAATAAATCTTTTGTAAAACCTTTGACGGTATGACGTATTTTTCTCTATTCATTGAGAAGCCGCTCAATGTTACATTCCTGTGTGGAAACCATTTCTTATGTTATGAATAGGGTTAGGTGCAAGAAGTCCTTAACATGGTTGGTACACGATTTTCAAGTCCAAGTATTAGGATACCCTTAGGGGATGGTATCATATTTCAGTTAAAAAATTTGGGGTAATTTTCAGAATTCTCAACGGTGCAGGTTTTCCATGACAATATCGTGATAGAAGTGTTCTCAAACTGTAGTAGTCTGATAGGTACAATTAATTCTCATAGCACACAACATAAAAATTAAGGTGTTAAGGAGGGCATCGATTTCTCGAAAGAGATGTTTGCTAGCACCTTCTTAACTGAATTAACTTTTCTCAGCATTCATCGTCACCATTTTATCACACACATACGAAACAAGTCATGCTTCACCATTAGGTAATTGCTTATAATGTATTAAACGGCAGTGCAGTTTAGCTTTGCGTTACGTTCGTATATTGCTTCAACTGTGCGATCAACTAGATTTTATTTGACCTTCTTGTTAAGTTTTTTAGCAAATTCTAATGTACACTGCCTAACAACACTCATATTTAGCTCTTTTCCCACTGGATTAGTATTTAGAACAGGTAAGGTCTATGCAATGTTGCCACTATACTTTGTGACGTGTACAAAGATTTGTGCAAATCTTTACGAAACTCCACCTCACCTACCACTCTGTCTTGTAAATATTTGCTAAAATCTTTGTTCAGCCGTCTGAAAAAAAATTGACGGCAGATGGAAATTTACTAACGCAGAAAGAAAAGAGCTGGGTTAGGCATCTTGATTATTTGGATTAAGCCACATCGATGCAGTCGAAGTCAGCTTGGACACAGTAGGTACATTTGACAACGCTCAACTTTACGCTCAAGTCAACTTGGATCACTTGAAAAATAATGGGGTCACATCTGTTAAAAAATGTGACATCTCGCCATAAAATATAAAATAAAGACTTTAAGAAAACCTATCCAAGTGAAACTTGATCGAAGCTACGTTGACTTTGACCGTGTCAACGCGGCTGACAGATTATTTGGATTAGAATGCTTATGGATTAGAATGCTTATGTACCAAGGATTGGGTTGTACTTACAGTCTCACAAATGTTCATGTTGCAGCAGTTCTCTATGGTAATCTCGCATTGGTCGGGCCGTGCGGTCAGTGGTGTTACGTTTTTACTCACTATGATGCGCTTCTTTATTCTAGGGACAGAATGAGGCTATGACTTAGTAGGATGTACCCAATGCATTTTTTATTGGTATCATTGAAATGGTCAGAAGAATAAACTTTTCTGTAAGCAATAAAATTTTTTTAAAAATTTTTTAAGAAGCAACTAGTGGTGAGCAGAAATTACAAAATTGAGTAAAATAATCAAATTTGTCAGAAGAAAATGCCGAATTGGTTAGCAGCCAATTTCTCCAAATTGTTTGGCTTATGTGCTGATCACGTGCTGCTTTTAATTTATTCTGCCGACCAAAATTATTATTAAGCTGATTAGAACGCCTTTATTTGCTGACCACATTTGATTTATTTGCTGCCCACATGTTTGTGCTCATTTACTCGCTCTGCTGAACAAAATAATTGTTGGCTGCTCGAATGAATGAGTTTCTTGCTGATTTTCGTTGCCGATTTTTTTTTTTTTCATTTTCATTTCATTTATTTTACTGATCATAAAATAAGTCCCCGGGCTTCATGTTTCGACTTATGATGGCAGTCAGTGGCCAGCGTCTTGTATATAGATAGATAGGTACATAAATCTTTATTGCACACCAGATTACCTTCTAGACGCTGCTACGCAATGTACCTCGAATTGTCATAATAAACTACGAATTGTAGTCTTATGAAACTCGGCTCTGGGGCCTGTTTCATTATAATTCGTGGTTTTCTATGACAATTCGATGTTCATTGCAAAGTCGATCTACATACAAATTACCAAGAAGGAAGACTCGGCTACGCAATGTATTTTTAATTTTAATTAAATTTGTGGTTATTGGGACAGTTTTCCTCAAAAACATTTACCACAAAATACCTGTGACGTAATCGATGCTCAATATGAAGGTCAAAAAGTTAAACCACCAACATGCTTGAACATGGCATCACTTTTGTTACATTAGTATGAATTTTATATCGATCTCGATGCATATGATAAAGTATGGAGTGCCATCTCGCTCTCTCTATGCTATAAAGAGCAGGATAGCAACTCATCGTTACGCAATTCATGTTGAGCCCGCAGGGTTCTTTGTAAACGGTTTGACCGCCTCGTTAGAGCAGCGGTCGATAACTTTATCCCGGTTTCGACTCCTGGTGAGCGTCGGAACGGCTCCCTTTGGCTTTTGTGAAAATCAGTGAGAGTTTATTCATGAATTGACTGCCACGTTGGTCTGGCGATGTCACGTCTAATTACCATGCCGGAGGTCGGAGGTTCGATTCCCACTGGGGGCCGCCGTACATTTGTACAAATGGGCCAGTCTGGGTGTATTTCCAAGTTTCTGATGTCCTTGCCCGGTTACCATAGCACAGGGTATCCTAGTTTGGGACCAGGACAAGTGATTGTGTTGTGGGCAAGTTATTATTATTATTTATATTCATGAATAGCTACTGATCATGTACTACTTATTGATACTTATGATATTTTCTGGGGAATCAAATAATTTTCTTGACCAGCCATTCTGACGTCGTATACCTGGACAGTCATCCGTCAGATCAATCATCCTGACGCTAAAATGGCTGGGAGGTATTTTAATTTTAAATAATATATGTAGGCACTTGTCATATTTAGCAATGATTTATGATAAGTCAGATGGGCTCCGGCGACGTTGCAGACCGAGGCGGAGATGGTGTGACGATTTGGCCAAATATTTACTTGGGTAGCAAGAGTTGGCCAAAGATGAGAAGGAATGGAAGTCAAAAGCCTTTGGGAGCCTTTGCCAAGCAGTGGGACACAATCATGGCTACTTAGAAAAAAAGTAGCAAATAAGGGCCAGTTTCTGAATTGAGAATTTCGCTAATTCGAAATAGTGAACTGTAGTGCTGTCTCTTCGAATTTCTCAGAAAAGAGCGTGACAGAACCTTACCTACTTAAGTATTTGGTAAGTAAAATTCACAATTCGGAAACCGGGCCTAAGTAGATACAGCAGATCTTGGATAAACTCTCACCGACTTACACAGACAAAAGCCACGGCCACACGGGCAACCAGCCGTTCTGACGTTCCCGATTTCGGCCGTCGTTTTTCATGTTTGTTTTGTGCAGATGTTATTAGAATTAGGTTTAACAACCTAAAGATAATTCTTACCTCGGCCTTTTCTTCAGATGCAAAACCCTTGTAACGAGCACAGCGCAAGCCACACATAGGACCCCAGTCAACACCCCCAGGACCATTATGATGGGGTCTCTAATGGGATCCCAAGCGTTGCAGCCTTCTTCCACCGACTGACTTGGTTGTAGAGTCTCTGGTGCCACTGATGATGAGTTAGGTGGTGCTGATTCGGTTGATCTGATGTCTTCCGTGTTGCTGTAAAAGGCGAAAGGGTTACTCATCAGAAATCGAAGTTTCAGACAGATACTATTCAAAAGTTGGATAGAATATGTTTAGAAATATAAGCAGTGACTTTTTAGTGCCATAAAAATTTCGTCGTATTTATGGGTGGCGTATATATCCGTGTGGCGCCGGATTAAGAATAGCGTCACTCCATTTCCTTCCGTGAATGTCATAGGAGGCGACTAAGGAAATAAATTACCAGGAGCCGGCAGCAGCGTCTTTCTGAGATTCCAACCGCATACTGCGATCGCCAACCCGCCTGCCAAGCGTGGCGATTATGAAAAACCCCTTCATGGTTAGAAAACCATGAGGGAGGCCTATGTCCTGTAGTGGGCTCCAAATGGCTGATGGTGATGATGATGATGATTTATAGGACTCGTGAATTTGCTTTTGGGAAACATAATTTCGCGGAGTCGTAGTGATATTCACAAAAAATCGTGAAATATATAAATATATATTTATTATGTTAAATAAAAAACCGACTTTAAAACACTACACCACTAAAAACAGACAAATAATTTAAACGAATATGGCCATTAAATTCGATGTAGGTATTGTATAAATATAATTTGGTAGTCGGTGCCAAACTGCAGTCGGTGCTAGGTTACGATGTATGTTACTAAGACCAGCACATACATTTTGGGCACCGACTATCAAATTATATTTCTACAATACCTACATCGAATTTAAAGGTCATATTCGTTTAAATTATTTCTCGGTTTTTTGTGCTGTACCTAGTGTTTTGATTGGGTAGAACAATGCACCCGGAAGCGAGAGACCAAAATTCGATTCCCAGTGCGGGCATGTACAAAGGACTGTTTATTTTCAGGATTGCGTACATTTGCGAATTTGTAAACCTAGCCTGATTCACATACCTCAGGGCTGGAAATCGCCAATCCGCGGTGGGCACGCGTGGTGATTAACCCCATACTCTCTCCCTGAGAGAAGGCCTGTGCCCTACATCATCATCATCATCATCAGCCATTTGACGCCCACTGCAGGACATAGGCCTCCCTCATGGTTTTCCTAGCCGTGAAGGGTAATCGCCCTACAGTGTGACGTAAGTATATAGGCTGGTTATGTAATATTGTATTATTTAATATTAGGGGTTAAAGTATGAAATTGCCGTTTTATTGCAATAGGTTCTTTGAATTGACATAGAATCTTCATGGTTTGAGGTTTTCGAATGAAACTTTTTTCAAATGGTTTCTATGATGTTCTTTTTTTAAAAAATCTGAAACATTTGAATATCGACTTTCAATTGTTTTTGTTATTCAATTTAGACAAGAAAGATGGATACTGCGAAAATTCGAGTGATTATGAGGCACCCATTTTTCGTATTTTTTTATTTTATTGATTTGACGCAAGTGAGTCAATATTGTGGGTAAGGTAACGTTAAACCATGCCGCTAATTCCTGGGTAGTTTGACTAGGGTCGGCTTCCACTATCTCTCTTAATTCATCGTTATTCACCTGTGTGGGCGGTCTTCCTCGTGGCTCGTTCTTTAAGTCGAAATTTCCATCACGAAAGCGTTTAAACCAAAATCGCACAGTGTGTTCATTAATAGACCCCTCTCCAAACGCAGCATTGATATTGCCGGCTGTTTCTGCCGCGTTAGTTCCGCGTCGGAACTCGTATTAAAAAATCACTCAAATTTTCGCAGTATCCATCTTTCTTGTCTAAATTGAATAACAAAAACAATTGAAAGTTGATATTCAAATGTTTCAGATTTTTTAAAAAAAGAACATCATAGAAACCATTTGAAAAAAGTTTCATTCGAAAACCTCAAACCATGAAGATTCTATGTCAATTCAAAGAACCTATTGCAATAAAACGGCAATTTCATACTTTAACCCCTATTATGATGAAAAGATGGTCAGGGTGGAGTAATTTTCGCTGCGTTTTTCTCCACTACGTAAATTCTTTGCGATTAAATTGTATAAAGAAAGAATAAAGAAATTTTATTTAATACAACGTGTTAAATTTGTGTCCTCGCTTTGTGTTAGTTAAGTAGGTACTGATTTCTTACTTTAGCTCCATTGTCGACTCTCTTCGATGCATAATGGCTTTCTGAACCTCGCACCGGTCCCCCTCGTAGACGCTGGTGCATTTGCATTGAGGGGACTTTTTCTCAAGGTCGAACGAGCAGACACCGTCGTTGAGGCAGAACTTAAGGCAGTGATCCACTTCGCATCTTGCACCGTGGAAACCGGGCTTGCAACTGGAATTGGGGAAAAGAGAGAGTTGAGAGTTTTTCAAACTAAGACGGTGCATAAAATTCAATTTTTTTCCTTTCAACTTAGAAGTCGTATAAGCACCTATCACTAAAGTTATATGTATGGAACAGCTGATATTTTATCGCGATGTTTTGGGAAGAATAAATTTTAGCTGCTCTTTATTATTGTGATTTTTTTTGTATCTTGTGAACAAACAAATCACTGACTAAACGACCGATCCCTGACTTGTGTAAGATTTAAACTTAGGTTAAGTCTGTGTCCATACCAACAATGCAATAAGTTTGGAAAATTCTTTGGTCATTCTCAGATTTGTTAGATAATTTTGAGTTTTACCTGCAAATGGGTTGTCCTTCGTTCGTCAACATACAGTCTCCTGTCAAGCAGTAATTGTGGCATAAATTGACCTCACACCTGTGTCTGAAACTTGGCGCACAAGATGAGTTTCCATCACCAAGTTCACCTCGTAGGACGTCTTTTATAGACATATTTGAGAATGATTCATTTCTGGCAGTGCTGTTCAGGGCCATAACGGCTAGCTTCTTGCATTCTGTTGCCACTTTAGACGGGTCCTCAATTTGATAGTTAGCTACGATATCAAAAGGCAAAGGGTTTCGAAAGTCGAATTCAAATAAACTTTCCAAGTTAGATTCTGATCCACCCTCCTTCGGGAACCTCCAGACTGCGTGGTATCCCCAGTCTACCCAGTACAGAGAATCTTTGGACACGGTCATTTTATTGGGCTGGTGAAGTGTATGAGTCAATAACGTCTTCCGACTTTTCGCAGTGCCTTCAAGATCCGAGCTTTCGATGGAGTAGTGAATACCTTCTCTATCGTCAACCCAGTAAAGAGTTCTGGTCTGATCGTCGATGGTGAGACTCACCGGCATTCGCATATCTTTTTCTATTATAATTTTCCTGTCGGTCCCATCTAGACGAGCCCTTTCGATTGTTGGCTTGGTCACGTTGACGTTGGACCAGTAAATGTACCTGTAATAAAAATAAATGCCATAAGTATGTATTGGCGGACGTCGTCGGCAGTCATCAAATAAGTTTATTCAAAAAGTCAATACGACCGTCTGATAAACTCATCTGTTCTACGTACTTAACAACAATAAAATAACGTACCCGCCACAGCTATCCACGGCAATATCTCTCGGCAGTTCGTCATCCATCTTGATCAATAGCGTGCCATAAATATCATTTTTCTTTCCGGGACCCAGAGAGATCCAAAATATACTCCTGGAGTAATAGTCCACCCAAAACAGCTTACTGGAAACCGGATCGAATGCTAAGCCTTGGATGTTCTCGTAAGCTTTCCTTTTTACCAAAGGCTGGTACTTCTTAGTGGGTATATGGTAACTGAAGATGGAAGCATTGTCGCTTTCCTTGTCCACGAAAAGAAGTATATTGTGGACGGCATCGTAAGCTAAGGCCGTGAGCTCTCTAAAGCGCTCTGAACTCTCCGATTTGCTCCTTGTACCATTGGTGTAGAATTCTAGTTGGTCCCCATTGGTTATTGCGATATCTGAGGAACAGAGAAAAGAAGCTTAGTTGTTTAAGAATTAAGATACAGTTTCGCAAACAGTTATGCAACGCGTGAGTGTCATTGTTTGAGGCTATTTTTTTTTTTTTGGCAGTAGTCAGTGATGCAAAATATCTGCAACTAGAGCACCGAACAATACTACTAGGAACTAGAGTCGCGTGACTCTAACTAATAGATGTTTAACAGACTTATTTCTGTTAGCTATTGCGTAAGAGACGCGAAATTAGGTCAATTTTTTGTAGTTAATTTTTTGAGGATGTGCAAAAAAAACCTTTTACCTATAACTTTATAACTTTTTTATTGTCTTATTTACATCCATGGATGTAATTATTACATCCATGTTTACATCAACGGAGAGCTGTCATGAAACAATGACATGAACATACGTGTTTTTTTACCAAAATTAAATTAGGAATAGCGTCACTCCATTTCCTCCGTGGATGTCGTAGAAGGCGACTAAGGAAATCAATTTCCAGGAGACGGGCAGCAGCGTCTTCCTGAGATTCCAACAGCATACTGCGATCGCCAACCCGCCAAGCGTGGCGATTATGGCAAAACCCCTCATGGTTATGAAAACCACGAAGGACGCCTACTGCAGATGGCTGATGACCGTCAAATGGCTGATGATGAAGTGAACTGCTATTTTAATTAATACTTACGTGCTTTTGCCGACCCTAGAATTATTCTACGTATTCATAGAACCTATCCTAATGTTTCAAAGACGGTTTTTGCTTGGCTAAATCATATCTTCTGATTTCAGTGTTTACGTTTCGTTTCATCATGTGGCATTTTTTATAATCTTTTACTCTTCTGTACTTTATTTAAGAAACACGTAGTTAGGAGACAGAATTGTAGGTAATTGGTCAACAATAAATCATTATGCACGTTGGCGCGCCGACTCCAATCAAAGCTATCATTCATCACAGTAATGGTAATTCATACAGTATACAATGATGAGTAATCTTATCACCATCATTAATGAGGACTTTCGTATACCTATCTGTTTAAATAATATCGTGTCTGACTTTTGGACTACTTACGGACCGGCGGTTTACCCCCAAATATATAAGGTGATGATCTGCACAATTGTGCACTGTCATCACCCTAACTGAATCAAATAGGATATTAGAAGACAATTCTCTTTTTATTTTATCTTTTCAACATATTATCTAAATCCTAGCTACTTCTCGACTGACCCCTAAAACAAAATAATGATTTCTCATTCATCCAAGATCAGACTAGACCGCAGCGCCGGCCAGTTACCACATATACCTACCTACAAAGATTCGTTACAATACACAAAATATAACACATCAAAAGCTCGTTAAGCATGATTATGCAGGCACTCATGGGATTATTCTTTGTCAGCTAAGCTCTTTCGCAAATTGATGACACTTTCAGTTTCTATTACCAGATTAATTCAATTTTAAATAACATTTCGACGTTTGAAACTTTAATAATAGCTAGAAAACTCTTACAAACAACTACTTACGCAACTTTTCGGCGCCTTGCGAGCTATTTTCGATACGGATTCTCGTTGTATCGACAACGCGCGACGTTGTCGGTCAAGTTTAAAGTTCATCCAAATCTGTGTTTCATTATTGTTAACAACTGAGAGCCTGTTTTGTTTTGAGTTGACGCATCGGTTTGTGAAGTTTGTGAATTTGTGAAGTTATAGTAGCAATACCACTCGCTAACTGTGAAGGAAAACATTGTGAGGAAACCTATTCATATATCTCAGGGCTTGAACATCCTTGACATCCTTCCGATGTTCTCGTTAAAGGTGTCACTTTATCAGTAATTAATGCTCTACTTATCTGCCGATGTAAAAACCTCGAAGCAAAAACATACTGCGACAAGCAGACTTCCACATGGTGGCTCTCTATCGCGCATGACACAAGATCGAGTGTGGAACAAATAAAAGTTTTTAACTTGCAAGTGATAGCCAGCAATTTCTCTTTGGGTACGGACTTGACTATACTGACCTACTGACATCAAACAATAAGTACCTACGTGTATTTAAAAAGTCAAGTCATTACCTAGGTACAGTCGACAGCACCACAACCTTCACATGAGTGAACTCTACTAGGTTAAGATATGTGTGACTGCAAGAAAATGTAAACGTTGATCTGCTGTCGCCTGTACAAAGAGTGTTGTGACGTCTGTATAATGAAGGTTCTCACGTATACGTTTGTTTGATGTAAATAGTAGCTTGTATCTAAATCCCTCACTTCCAACGTCATTGTAACTTCGAAAGAAACCCAAATTGTGTTTTACATAACAGTACATAGGTTGTTTCAGTCGACAGCGGCTCGACCTCTACATTTTCGTTGCAAAGTCCCTCGTAGCGTATCTGAGTAGAGTATAGTTGATATGCTTTTGAGTGCTCATAATGGCGTAATAGCGTTTAAACCAAAATCGCACGGTGCGTTCATTAGTAGACCCCTCTCCAAACGCAGCATTGATATTGCGGGCTGTTTCTGCCGCGTTAGTTCCGCGTCGGAACTCGTATTCAAAAATCACTCGAATTTTCGCAGTATCCATCTTTCTTGTCTAAATTGAATAACAAAAACAATTGAAAGTCGATATTCAAATGTTTCACATTTTTTAAAAAAAGAACGTCATAGAAACCATTTGAAAAAAGTTTCATTCGAAAATCTCAAACCATGAAGATTCTATGTCAATTCAAAGAACCTATTGCAATAAAACGGCAATTTCATACTTTAACCCCTAATATATTGAAACAATGGGAAATTTTAACAAAACTTCCAAATGTCGTAGAACAAAAGTTGCTGAAAATTAAAAACTCTAATTGACGGAACTGAGCAGTTTTAGCCGTGTGGCGCCGGATTAAGAATAGAGTCACTCCATTTCCTCTCGTGGATGTCGTAGAAGGCGACTAAGGAAATCAACTACTAGGAGACGGGTAACAGCGTCTTCCTGAGATTCCAACCACATACTGCGACCGCCAACCCCCCTGCCAAGCGTGGCGATTATGGCAAAACCCTTCATGGTTATGAAAACCACGCAGGAGGCCTATGTCCTGCAGTGGGCGTTAAATGGCTGATGATGACGATGAGCATTTTTGAGGATTTTTGACTCTATATTTTATTTTGTGATTTTTGTGTGGTTCCCATTGAAAAAGTTGTTTTAATAGATTAAGAGAACCCGTTTTGCAGGAAGATAATGAAATTACACAAATTACATACATTGCACTCTGTACATCTTTTTAACCGACTTCAAAAAAGGAGGAGGTTATCAATTCGACGCGGACATTTTTTTTTTGGCTATGTTCCTCCATAACTCCGTCAAATCTTAACCGATTTCGACATTTTTTTTTTTGTTCGAACAGGTATAACGTCCCATTAGTCACATTTTAATTTGTTGAAGATCTGATGAAGACTTTCAGAGATGGAGAACGGAACTCTTCAATGGATAAATAAGCCCTAATGGGGCCCATCCTTTAGTAATATCCGTATGTTTCATAAAATAGCGTAAAAGTAGTCCCAAGTTAATTTGGTGATGTTCTGGTGAAGACTTTCGGAGATGGAAATTTAGAACATTAAATTTTAAAGCAACGAATTAAGTAGGGTAAATTATGGTTATAAGGGACTTATTTATTTTTCTCCCGTTCCCCCACTAAAAATTGAAAAATAATATTTTTTAAATAAAAAGTAAAAACCGACTTCGAATCACCACAGCACTAAAAAGTTAGAAATAATTTAAATAATTAGAAGTATTTATATATGTAGGTATTGTAGAAGTATAATTTGTAGTCAGGGCCCACTTTCAAGACCAGCACATATATTTTGGGCACCGGCTCCAAATTATACTTGTACTATACCTACATGTATAAATACTTCTAATTATTTAAATTATTTCTAACGGTTCAGTGCTGTAGTGTTTCGAAGTCGGTTTTTATTTTTTATTTAAAATTTTTCTACAATTCACAAGTGTTGTGGTCTCTCTAATTCATTGTGGTGTAGATTTCGTTAGTAACCACAATTATGAAGTCAAATCGAATCGTCGTAACTGTCATGTGAATCAACTCGCGGTTTGTTGTCAAATTCGAGATTGTGTACTCCGTACTAGAAGAAAGATACTCAGGTGATATCAAACTAAGTAACAATCAGCCAAGAAATCAATCTACTAAGGTAGATTGTAGTATACGATGATATAACTTGCAAATTTTTTAGTTGTAGGTCAACGGAAAGTACCCTATAAATTTTGATTCTTACGGACGGACGAATGAAAAAATTGGTCCTATAAGGGTTCCGTTTTTCCTTTTGAGGTACGGAACCTTAAAAACACTCTTTGGTACGCCCACGGGTTCCAAACCAAGGAAGATGATAGATGAGTAGTTGCCCTGACTTTCACCGGACCTTTCTGCAATACCCAAGATTGCGGTAGTTGAGTTTTTGAAAATTGAACATACATACATACATAAACTCACGCCTGTATCCCAGAGGGGTAGGTAGAGACCAGAGACTGCCACTGAACATTGAAATATGTAAAATTTTGCGAAATTTTAGTTTTGTAAACAGTGTCATAATACTGACAGCGAAACTCAACACTTACGCAGTATTCGCATTATAAGATGCGATTTAAGAAGATAAGACCGAAATATTCTTTGATGTACATCATTAAAAAATAAACGGAAAATATTTACAAAGGCACATACTACTAATGTATATTACATTCGTTTTCAATCATTTAAGTAGGTATATCAACTATAGGGGATGTATTGGCAAAGGGCATGATAAAAAGTACCCGAAACCGGCGTGCGCGCACACAACGACTAATTAATGATGATTTTATTGAGATTTATCAGGATCGTGGCAAGTGGCAAACCCTGGTCTCTGCCTACCCCTCCGGGATACAAGCGTGAGTTTATGTTATGTAATGTAGGTACCTTTTGTATCTGCAGTTTGTTTACAGCTAAATAACTTTTGTCTGGCACAGAGTACCGATAATTTTGTTTAGGTATACTTATGTACGCTGGACGCACACGCCGTGTTTCGGGTGATGATTTTCGAGTTTTTCAATATTGATGGTTAAAGCCAGGTTTTGATGGACCGTGTGCGTACAGTTTTAGTTGATCATGACAACGGTCCGTGCGCTCGGACCGAGTGCGTCGTCATAATCGTCATAGTTGTAAATAATTGTTTGCTTAATTGTGGTAAAAAATACGATATTCAAAATCTACAATAAAATCATGAAAAAAAATTTTTTTAAGTCACCTAAATCAGGGATGCATTTTTTTTCCCGCCTCCACCATAGTGTGGGGTAGGTACCGTTGGATTTGCCGTTTAAAATATTGTGGGTGTGTGAAGCCCATTTTTCCATTTAGCGTTCCTTTTGCGAAATATTAATCTTTAAAGTGCAAATTTTAGGGCGTTCCCCCTCTCTGTCGGCTAAACGGCTGATTGTAGAAACGTGAAAAAAATTCAAGGCAGTAAGTAGCAAATAATGAAGTTAAAAGGAAAACTATCACGGCTAAGTTGGCTTTACAATTTGACGAGTAATAGGCTCATCCCATAATCATGTAACTTATAAAAGAAAAACGTCGTACAAAATCCCATTACAAAATATACGTAACATATACGAAGGTTTCCACAACACAGGCTTGACCGAGTGTATGTAACCATTTTTATTAATAAAGAACTTTTTTACTTTAAAGAAAACAAAAATACTACGTGTAAAAAACCTTTCCTTCCACGGAACCCTATATCGCGCGTGGCCCGACACGCACTTGGCCGGGTTTTTCCTGTTTACATTGAAGCATAAGTAGGTATTCTAGCTATCTATTTATACCTGTACATCTTTGGTTTATCTTCAGCAAGTCGAGATTTTATGAGGGCTGACCCCTTGACATTGCTAGATAATATTAGTACATACCTACTTAGTAAAGGATACAGTCGCAGAGATGGCTAACCAACAGTTCTAATTGCTATTGACATAACATAACATAAACTCACGCCTGTACCCCAGAGGGGTAGGGACCAGGGACTGCCACTTGCTACGATCCTGACAGGTCACTTTCGTTCCCTCAACATTCATTAGTCATTGCATGCACGCACGCCGGTTTCGGGTGCTTTTTATCTATTGACACTACAGCTAATATCACAGGGTTAGCGTAAATGTTCACTGCGCTAGTAGAAAAATATATATTTTTTGCTTTCATTCGAGAGGCAATGTGAAATTATAATAAAAAGCCTGATATTTTCCTACATTTTTCTCTACAACTAAACTGTTCATAATAAAACGTGTCAAAAAGTAAATCTAGTCAAGTGGTACAAAAACGAATAAAAAATACGGAACCCTAGTAACTAATAGCCCGACTACTGAGTAGGCGGGACCTCGCAATGAATTACATTGTTGAATTTGGGTCCCACCTGGATTGTTGCTTTTTTATTCTTTTATTTTAGTACTAGCTGTGCCCGCGACTCCGTTCGCGTACATTTCGATTTTTACGAAGCAGCATTTGTATGGGGGCCACGTCTTATCATAACTGGAGCTAGAATTTAAATAGCCTATCCTGTGTCCCAGATGTCTATATGTTTTTATACCAAATTTCATCAAATTCGGATAATTGGTTTAAGAGTTATGGAGGAACATACATACATACACACATACAGAAAAAAATTCTAAAAATCGTGAAATTAGTTTCAGTATCATATATTGAGCCTATAAACACAATATCTCTGAAAACAAACTAACTTACTCCATGACCGACCCTTACAGATTTATTATTAGTATAGATAGAATAGATAGAAGATAGAAGAAGATAGATATAGATAGATAGAATAGAAGATATGGATTATTATTATGTTTACTACTATTATTATTTATTTTAGTATTATTATCTTAGTATTTTTGCCTTTTTAGTGGTTTTTAGGGTTCCGCTGTCCGTCCGTCCGTCCGTCCTTCTGTCACAAGGCTGTATCTCATGAACCGTGATGGTTAGACAGTTGAATTTTTCACAGATGGTGTATTTCTGTTGCCGCTATAACAACAAATACTAAAAACAGAATAAAATAAATATTTAAGGGGGCTCGCATACAACAACGTAATTTTTTGCCGTTTTTTGCTCGATATTAATAACGGCAACAGGTAGACGCTTGAAATATTCAAGTGTTATATAGATACTGGTACGGAACCTTTCGTGCGCGAGTCTAACTCGTACTTTTTTTTAGGGTTCAGTACCTCAGAATGAAAAAACGGAACCCTTATATAGGATCACTTTGTCGTCCGTCCGTCCGTCCCTCCTTCTGACCGGGCTTTGTATACAAGGTGATAATAAAATAATACATAACCTGAAAACCGTTTCTTCCGCAACGATCATTTGATACGATTTTCAAGCTATCCATTGTTTGCGCCACCGATTCCTAAAATACTGCGGAACCCAACGTCCGTGGAAAAGTCACTGGATTTCTGCAAATCGTATTTTTCCAGTGAATCGTTAGATTATTTTGACTTATTATTTTAACAGTTAATAGAGACAAGACAAAAACATACCTTGAACTAATGTGTCAAACATTATTAAAAAAAATTGTTTCGTCATCAAATACACATTTAACACTCTTTTTGTTACATTCTTTATGAGACAGTGTGATAAAGATAAACATTTTCAGACGGCCACCGCTTGTGTTGTGAGAACAAAACGATCAAAATATCTGTGCACTTGGCTGGATGACGTAATATCGACGCTCTAGTACGGTGTTCAAAGTAAATGAACCAAATTACAAGGACTATTCTCACGCGTATTGACAACGAAGGTGCTTACCGGGTGGAGAACGGGATGCAGGAGGGGCATCGCATTCTAGCGAGGTGCACACATATTGAGACCGTATTATAGGTACTCACAATTTTATAAAACGCTTAAGGCTGTTCACACGTGGAGCATGCAAGCACGCCGGTTTAGGTTACATTTTATCTTGCCCTTCGTTAATACGGTATGTATTAGGTCGACGAGCATCCGCCTGGCATGCATGGCATGCATGTCCCTCACAGGCCCTTCCCCAAATTCGCCCGATATATTTCGTTCTTCAATATTTCGTCCTCCATTCCCTCTATACGTTCAAACCAACGCAACATTCCTGTTATTCTAATCACTACATCCTTTTTCAATCCACAACGTTCTCTAATCACACTTTATTGGTATCCTGTCATTAAGCACATACTTTATTAATCGTATTATTTCTACTTTCTTAATTTAAATTCCATGATAAAGAATAATAATAAGATTATGAAGCAGTTAATATCTAATAGATGAGAAAGGAATGTTGCGTTGGTTTGGACATGTGGAGAGAATGAAGGAAGAAAAATTGACGAAACAAATATATCGAGCGAATGTGGATGGAAGGGCCGGTAAGGGACGACCCAGACGGATATACTTCGACCAAATAGGGGATGTATTAACAAAGATAAAAAGTACCCGAAACCGGCGTGCGTGCATGCAACGACTAATGAATGTTGAGGAGGCGAACGTGATCTGTCAGGATCGTAGCAAGTGGCAGTCCTTGGTCTCTGCCTACCCCTCTGAGATACAGGCGTGAGTTTATGTTATGTTATGTTTTTGAAATAGGGTCGTAGCTGCGATTTGTATACACCGCGGCGGCGGCTGCCACCGCGAGCTCGCTAGTGTGTGGTAAGCTTTAGGATTCCGATGGTTCAATTTCTGTCGCCATGGACTGAAACTTGAGTAACTCTGTCCAATTTTAGACCGATGTAGGCCTACTTAGGAGTCAGGTGTCCTTCTACACTGCAGTAATGCAGTGGTACCTATATGTTTGTGACGTTTTCTCGAATTATTATTTCTTAGTCACTTCTACTTTTAACTTTGTGAAAAATTCACAGATTTCGTCCCTCACACGACTATCGAGCACATTGGAGATGAATCGAGTCATAATGTCATGTGAAAAATGTCGTACTGACTTTTTGACTTTTTTCAAAAAGGTTAGGCTACAGGGCAAACCCTTTACCCGATCATCTTTATTTTAGAATCAAATTGTAGCTGACTAAACTGTCAGGAGGCATTTTTCTTAAATTTTTGATATCATTCTTCGTTTCCAAAATATCGAGCGCCAAAATAAAAAAAATCGGAATTAATTATTTTTTCACTATTTCGACAATAACTTTTTTCGTTTTTGCCTTTCCCAAATATTGGGACATTTGCACCTTACAGCTCTCGTGAATACGCAACTTTTGAGCCTTTTTGAATATCATATCTTCACAACTCTCTGAGATATAATGGGATCGCACGAATGGACGAACGAAAAGACGTTTCCAACGTCAAAAACACCTCACGAGGGCGACCCTTATGCATTGGATGAATAGATCTGAGATGAAAATAAAAGAATCAACCCATTCAAATAGTATTTAGTTGATGACAGCGCTCTCACGACAAATTTTCGCATTTCATTTGTTATGTTATCTACAAACTAAAATACTTTAGTAAAAAAAAATTCGTTCCGTAAATTATTCCGGAAGCTATTTTTTAAAAGTCTTATCAAAAGAAAGTCGCCTACCTAGCCCCTATCTTCCTCACGCATTAGTCATAATTTGACATTCTATTTGCAATAAATACCTTCCAGTAAATTCGAGCTAGAAGACGCAGTGTCTCTGTCCGCACAGAGTCTGTACGGACCAACACTGCATGATTTTAAACAGACTTCAAAAAAGGAGGAGGTTATCAATTCGACGCGTATATTTTTATTTTTTATTGGCTATGTCTTCGCACAGGTAACTCCCTCAAATTTTAACCGATTTCGACAATTCTTTTTTTTCGAATAGATATAACGTCCCATTGGTCCCATTTTAATTTGGTGAAGATCTGATGAAGACTTTCAAAGATCGAGAACGGAACTCTTCAATGGACAGCAGTCAATAAGGCCTAATGGGGCCCATCCTTTAGTAATATCCTTATGTTTCATAAATAGCGTAAAACTAGTCCCAAGTTCATTTGGTGATGTTCTGGTGAAGAACTTCTGAAATGGAAATTGAGAACATCAAATTTTAAAGCAACAAATTAAGCAGGGTAAATTATCGTTATAAGGGACTTGTTTATTTTTGTCCCGCTCCCCCACTAAAAATAAAAAAATAAATTTTTTTAAATAAAAAATAAAGACCGACTTCGAAACTTTTTAGAGCTGTAGTATTTCGAAGTAGTTTTTTATTTTTATATATATTTTTTATTTTTGTGTATATTTGCTTACCGTTAATACAGCTTGCTTATATCGCTTGCTCATCACATCAATCTCTTGGTCTACGTGACAAGGCACACGGAACCTTCTCGTATTATTTCACTCGTCGAGTAAAAGTCGGCCAATTTGGATTCAGATGAACACTTTTATACGTCCATTGTTTTTTGGCGTGAACTTACCTTATTGTATCATTGTTATCTATTTATTTGCGTTTCTGGTAGCCCACCCATCCAAAAAGATTTGAATGCACAGATAATAATGGTTGCAAGAAATTCCCCTTCAATAATGCAGCCTATATTGTAGCAGGCCATCTCTCAGAGAGAGAGTATGGTCTTAATCACCACTCGTGCCCACCGCGGATTGGCACTGAGGTATGTGAACACCTTAGACAGTTCTACCGCTCCTCTACCACCGCACGATCTGATATAAATAATTTATTTTATTTTATTTTAATTGATTTAAAAGTGGTTCCAATTCCAATCGACATTCAACAAAACAATTCTGCTTTGGCTGCGACTGAGGGCTGTGACATGTAAATTTCACGGTCTCTTTTCGTTCTGAATACTCAAAAATCAGGATGCAACCAAGCAGTTTCGTAATTACAGGATATACAATGTTATATACTAATAGAACGATAGCAGAGCTAGTCAGCTTCCAATCTCAATACAATTAGAGTTCAGAATTGAAAGGCATTGACTTAGATCTATCTCTACGCTGCAATTTGTCATCAAGAATGCGTGACGCAGGCCGATCTGTTACCATGGCGACTAAGTACTTGGCCAAATAAGTGTCGGTCTATTTAGATCGTTCTTCAGTGGCACGGTTCGCTATATGTAGAGATGTGGAAGGGAGTGGAGGGTTTCATTACTTAAATATGTTATCAGAGCGGTGGTAGCGCATCGGTATAACGCTGGCCTCACATTCGGGAGGTTGTACGTATGTTCGAAGCCCGGCATGTACTTCGTTTCGCTTTCTAAGTTACGTACTCTTGTGAATTTGTAGTAGCAACATCACTCGCTAAACGTGAAGGAAAAAACCGTGAGGAAACCTGAGTGTCTGAGGTATTTACGTGCGCTTGCGACGCACAATGGCCCAACTATGAGGCTAAGTGCGGAAATATCAGGTCTCACTTACATAAACAACTAACCCTGCAAAATTGCAGTAAGTTCAGATGAAAGTTGGCACGGATTCCCATAATTCAAATCAACTTAATAGATATTGTAACATAACAGAGCAGAGAGCACTTATTGATCCATACTTAACACTTCCATGGTGGGGTTCTCGTCTATGCGACTACTTTTTGCCATGGAGACGGGTTCAAGGTCGCGGGGGAGTATCATCAATCAAGTTTCATACATCTCAGCTCTGGAAATGGACACCTAATTTACATTTGTAACGTTCATTAAGCCCGACTCGCACCACATCTTAAAAATTCAATTTAAATGGCGACTTAAGTGAACATAATGGCTCCCATACAACAAACGTGATTTTCTTTTGCTTTAAGTGACGGACGAACAATCAACGCAAGCAATTATGAACGGAAACTAAAAAATGCCTGAGTACATGAAAATAGTGTTGAAAGTAATCAATGAAAAAACCTAACGTTCATTCTTGGCCAGTCTAAGGTAGCCATGTCAAGAGTGCACCATAAGAAAAACCTGTCATTCAAAATAGAAACATAGGTAGGTAATAAACCCATAATAAATCTGTTATTTTGTAACTTGAATACCATTTATGAGATCTAAATAGATGGAGCATAATATATATAAAATGACGAGTAGGTAAATAACACTTAAATTAATTCAATTAATAAATATTTCGTGCATTTCATGAAAATTGAGCGTTGTGATGTAAATGCGCAGTGGATAAATAAATAAATAAATTGTAATAAACTAATTGTCGTTTTACCATAGCACAAGATATCCTAGTTTGGGACCTGTAACTTGATTCACGAAAGAGTAATTACAAGCTTACTTATCATCAAGGCCAATTGATTAGATACAAAGTGCATTATGTAATAATAACAACACACTTACCTTGTCGGCGCACTTTTGTTAATTTATTTCACGTAAAACTACTTTTTGGTCAATGTCACGGACTGCGATTTTTAATTGAATTGCATTGAGAAGAGGTGGAGTGGAGACTGTTTGGTAACGTGACTTTATGTGGAGCCAGTGGCTATGAGAAATTTGACATTTTGCGCGGGTTCTTGATGTTGGCCTCTTATAAAAATGCTTTAAGGAACCACCCCTTCGATCAAGCATCTGTTGCTAGGGTTCTGCACAGAACAGAGAAAATGTTGTGTGGTTCTCTGCTTATTCTTAAACGTATGGGAGCCCCCCTTAAATATTTATTTTATTCTGTTTTTAGTATTTGGTGTTATAGCAAAAAAAATACATCATCTGTGAAACGGTTCATGGGATGCAGCAGGTGAAAGACAGCCAGACAGACGGATAGACAGACGGATAGTGGAGTCTTAGTAATAGGGTCCCTAAAAAGCAAAGAAGGAAAGTTAGACAAGGGTAATATAAATGTAGCGTCAGCTCTATCGCGTTCGTTAGAATTGGAATGTAAAAACAGCAAAATTATGCATCTACAGATAGAAAAAGATAAATCTAAGGCATATTTTACCTAGTTATACATACTTTGAACAGGTAAATCGTGTTATGAAGCCTATATACGTTCCACTGCAGGGCACAGACCTTCTCTCAGTGAGAGAGTATGGGCTTGATTATCACGCGTGCCCACCGCGGATTGGCAATTTCAAGCGCTGATGTATGTAGCACCTCACACAATCATGATGTTTTCCTTCACTGTTAGCGAGTGGTATAACGACTTCACAAATGTACGAAACTTAGAAAAAATGCCGGGATTCGAACCCACGACCTCCTGAGTGTGAGGCCGGCCGTTCTACCGCTGCGTTATCAATGAGACCCGAAATGCGTCCATGTGAAGTTAGTACCTAATTTGGTCAAGTTATTTGTCGGGCATTACAAGAATTCTGTTTTTTTTTTATAAATTATCACAACATAAAACAAAATATGTGCAAAGTGAATTTTTTGTGGACGGAACTTTTGTGAATTTATTATTGTTATATATTTTTTTCATTTTGCTGTGTAATTAATTAAATAAATCTCTAAAAAACCCAGTGTAATCTAAGTGGTACACACCAGTATATCAGAGCCAGGAATTTTTTAATTTGCGACGCATTGTAATGCATTCGACGCATTTAAAATTAACGGAACTAGCAATCTTACACAGTTTCAAATATTATTATTGTAATTATTAAAATTATTTATCGCACAGAAAACACGTAAGTAAAGGCGTACCATTGTCTACCAGGTAACCTTTAGTTTGTGGATAATGGCTGGCTGGGTAGTGCAAAATAATAGGGGTTAAAGTATGAAATTGCCGTTTTATTGCAATAGGTTCTTTGAATTGACATAGAATCTTCATGGTTTGAGGTTTTCGAATGAAACTTTTTTCAAATGGTTTCTATGATGTTCTTTTTTTAAAAAATGTGAAACATTTGAATATCGACTTTCAATTGTTTTTGTTATTCAATTTAGACAAGAAAGATGGATACTGCGAAAATTCGAGTGATTTTTGAATACGAGTTCCGACGCGGAACTAACGCGGCAGAAACAGCCCGCAATATCAATGCTGCGTTTGGAGATGGGTCTACTAATGAACGCACCGTGCGATTTTGGTTTAAACGCTTTCGTGATGGAAATTTCGACTTAAAGAATGAGCCACGAGGAAGACCGCCCACACAGGTGAATAACGATGAATTAAGAGAGATAGTGGAAGCCAACCCTAGTCAAACTACCCAGGAATTAGCGGCATGGTTTAACGTTACCTTACCCACAATATTGACTCACTTGAGTCAAATCAATAAAATAAAAAAATACGAAAAATGGGTGCCTCATAATCACTCGAATTTTCGCAGTATCCATCTTTCTTGTCTAAATTGAATAACAAAAACAATTGAAAGTCGATATTCAAAAGTTTCACATTTTTTAAAAAAAGAACATCATAGAAACCATTTGAAAAAAGTTTCATTCGAAAACCTCAAACCATGAAGATTCTATGTCAATTCAAAGAACCTATTGCAATAAAACGGCAATTTCATACTTTAACCCCTAATAATAACTGGAGGAAGAGAAAGGGGCAGAAATTATACAAGTGTTATGTAATAAATTTATAATATTAGGCGCGAGACACACAGATGGGACGTGGGGCGAGGGCGCAGTAATATGTATGACTTGTATGAGGTATAGCCCCACACCACAGTCCTTGCTCTGCGGGTGCTCTGCGGTCACTCTTGGTCTGTGACTCTATACATATTACCGCGCCCTCGCTCCCATCAGTGTCTCGCGCCTTATGTTGGGAAATTGCTAATGGTGATGGATGCAAAATGCACAGTGGGCCTTTGGGTTCTAAGCTGGAAAATTCAACTCTGAAAAATACTTCGCATAATATAATAAATAATACCAGCTGACTCGGCAAACGTTGTTTTGCCATATTTAATTAATATACCTACAAACTATTCACAGACCTACCAAATATACACGAAAATTTCATATTTGTATTTGTATTTTTTTTTTTGTATTTATTTATTCAGAAACAATGGGCATTGTATTTGAAATATAACTTAGAAACTAATTAACTAAGACAATATTTACAATATTTAAATGGAAAATTCATACTATTCATATTTTAAATGTCAATAATAATTCTAGATTGTAATACTTAATAATAATTTAATATGTCGTCTATAATTAAAAAAAAAAAAAACAAAAATCAACTAATAATAACATGATTCATATACAATTCGGCCAAAATCAATCAAAGCTCGTCAATTTTATACATATTTTTTTCCAATAATAGTCGCCGCAATTCAAGCTTGAATTTTTTATCATAAGCCATCGATTTTAGCTCGATAGGTAAGGCATTAAAGAGAATAGTAGCTTGATATTTAGTGGAGTGCTTTACGATATTAAGTCTGGGAATTATTTGGCTAACTAAATCAAGTCTTCGTGTACTCTCTCGAATTTTTCTTTGCTCCGTGGATTCTATGCTATGGAGATTTTTTATGAGAGACATAATCACTACAAGAGTGTACAATCCTGGTACTGTTAATATGCCGAGATTTTTAAAGTGTAGGCGACACGATTCTCTCTGTGAAATGCCTAACATTGTGCGTATAGCCCGTTTTTGTAAAACAAAAGCCCTATTTATATTTTGTTGATAGCTGTTGCCCCAGAACTGGATGCTATATCTTAGTTTTGATTCTACGAGACTATAATAAACCATCTTCAGACTCTGTAGAGATAACTCATCTCTCATACTCTCATACTCTCATACACATCTCTCAACTCATAAAAATCGGTGAAGCTGATTTTTATATATTAGATGTAGGTATAACTTCAAACTCAAGCGGTAGCATTGAAAGGCAGTCATTTATAAATTAGAACAAGATCACATATTTTAGCGGTGCACAAAAAAATTACTATTATATTTAATTGCAAGAATTGGCCATGTACTAGTTTTAACACATTTTTTCCCTTTTCTTTCTAATACCTGGTGTCTTCAAATAGCATTGGCACTCAATTAAAAAATACAGAAGTTCCAAGTTAGCCGCCCAGCCTTTCCCCATTTCGGTTAAAAAATTCTACATTTTCCTCAGACTTTTTTCTACAGTGTTTTATAACGAAAACCGGCCAAGTGCAAGTCAAACTCGCGCACGAATGTTTCCGTACCATTATCTATACATTTAAATATTTCAAGCGTCTACCTGTTGCCGTTATTAATATCGAGCAAAAAAATCACGTTTCGTGCCTGGGAGCCCCCTTAAAAAATATTTTATTCTATTTTTAATATTTGTTCTTATAACGGCAACAAAAATACATAATTTGTGAAAATTTCATTTGTCTAGCTATCACGGTTTATGAGATACAGCCTGACAAATAGACAGACGGACAGTGGAGTCTTAGTAATAGGGCCCTTTGAGTAAGGAACCCTAAAAATAAGATGAACAAAAATACTGGCGAAAAATTTGCAAAAAATATACATTATGTGTGTATTTGGAATGAAATAAAAATTATGTAAACAAAACGAAGTTGAATCAAACCTTTTGTTTCTTTTTGTTATAGCATTGGTGCTATGACAATACAGTAGCAGAGGTTGCAACCGATCCATGAATCGTCTTTGAATACAATCGATTGAAGACTATTTGAAAAAGGTTCCTCGAAATTGGGCCAATTAGCGATGCAAACTGGATTACATCGTGATCTAATTTCAGCTCGATAAAACAATTCATTGGTCACACACACCCTTTTGTTAACGTAATGTAATTTAGGTTAAACCAAGGATAAATTAATGTGAGTGGAAAACACGTAGAAACACTAGGTAAGTCTAGTAACAACGGTGTAACCGACATTATGGTAATTAAGTGACTATTGCTACTTTTATGTAGATTCCGTTATTATAACAATTTACCGTAATTACTCCTATGGCTACTGGGTAATTTTTGGCGACAATCCTTTTTAGGTACAAACGAAACAAAACTACTTTATACGTTATCTTTAACATTATAGGTAATACCACAAATACCTACACAGGTAGGCTTACACTAATACCTCATTTTTTGTTGCCTATTTTTACTGCTCAATAAAAATTCCGTGTGGCGCCGGATTAAGAATAGCGTCACTCCATTTCCTTCCGTGGATGTCGTAGAAGGCGACTAAGGAAATACATACAGGAGATGGGCAGCAGCGTTTTCCTGAGATTCCAACCGCATACTGCGATCGCCAACCCGCCTGCCGAGCGTGGCGATTATGGCAAAACCCCTCGTAGTTAGGAAAACCACGAGGGAGGCCTATGTCCTGCAGTGGGCGTCAAATGGCTGATGATGATGATGATGAATAATTCCATGTTGACCCGAAATGGCTGACCTAACTCAGATCAAAGATTAACGTCGTCGCTTTAGGGGGAAAACATAATTATGCCTAAGAAATATAGTAACAAAAATCCTGTCGGGGTAAGTTTGCGATGAACACATATATTTTTTAAATTTATTGTAATTTGACTAAACTAAAGTCCGAAGAATCCTAAATCATATCCTACGTCCCGCAGCAATGTGACCCAAAATACGTAAACGCGAAGTCAAAGTAATTTAATAAGTGTTTTGTCGGGCATAATACCTAGGTACACAGTAAGCGCACAAAAATAAAATTTGTTCTCACCTCATGTCACAAACGGAGTCATGAGACATAGTAAGCACGGTTTACTAATGTATTGCCAAAAATCGTTTCCCAAAGTATTACTTCCCAAACTATTTTCCGCAAATTATCACTTGGCAAAAAAACATTTCTCAAAACAACTTAAAGCAAATAAACAGTTAGCAAAAGTTATTATGGCAAGTTATTGTTTACCAAATAAATACTTGGTCAAAATTCATTTTACCAAGCATTATTCAGTCAAATGTATCGTTTGGCAAAAAGTACCTTTCCCAAAATATTGAATGGCATACCATTTTGCCATATCATAATGTAGGGTACCTATGACTTTTCCATGCACCAACCTTATTTAAGTTTGACTCAAAACTAAGTTTTTTAGTGAAATATTTTTTTTCGCTTTTATATAAAAAAAAGAACTAACACCCGATGTTTCAGGATGGAGCGTCGCTGCGCTCCGCTCCATCCAGGAACTTCGAACCTATTTTTGCTTATGTGTACTGACCTAACAACCAACCCAAAATTTGAACAAAATGCGAAATATAAATTTAATCAAACAATTATTTGCTATATAACACTTGCCAAAATAAAACGTTAGCATAATAAACGTTTGTCTTAATAAAACTTGACGCAGTAAAATTATGCGAAATGATAATTTGACCAAATGAATAAAATGCAAAATGAAAACTTGCTAAAGTTTCATTTGGGAAATGAAACTGATGCCATAAGTTTATTGGGAAGTAAAATTTGGCGAAAAATACTTTGGCTAAACGGCGGTATCCCAGTAAGCACAAATCGAATGAAAATTTATTAGTTAGTAATAATTTACTATCTATCGTGCAAATCTGTGTGATCCATTTTCATTCTTCAATGTCAAAAACAAGGCCTCATAGTCTACATAATTTATTGCAGTTCTTGCATAAATGGTTTGCTTCCGTGGTTACCGTGACATTCAACATTTATTGTTCCTACAATTGGATTACTTAGTTGAGAAATGAAATAATGAACGCTTGTACTGTATTGAAAAATACTTCCACTTTAACAATTAAATATTATAATACAGACTTCGAAACACTACAGCACTAAAAATTTAGAAATAATTTAAATAATTACACAATACATGTAGGTATTGTAGAAGTATAATTTAGAGTCGGTGCCCAAAATATATGTGCCGGTCATGAAATTGGGCACCGACTACAAATTTAACTTCTACAATACCTGCATGTATACATACTTCTGATTATTTAAATTATTTCTAACTTTTTAGTGCTGTAGTGTTTCGAAGTCGGTTTTTATTTTTTATTTAATATTTTTCATTTTTAAATTTTTAGTGAGGGAGCGGGAGAAAAATAAACAACACCTTTATAACCATAGTTTACCCTACTTAATTCGTTGATTTAAAATTTGATGTTCTTAATTTCCATCTCCGGAAGTCTTCACCAGAAATTACCTTAGGACTACTTTTACGCTATTTAATGAAACATACGGATATTGCTAAACGATAGGCTCCATTAGGCCTTATTTACTGCTGTCCATTGAAGAGTTCCGTGCTCCATCTCTGAAAGTCTTCATCAGATATTCACCAAATTAAACGGAGTCAAATGGGACGTTATATCTATTCCAACAAAAAAAGAATTGTCGAAATCGGTTAAGATTTGACGGAGTTATGCGAAAACATAGCAAAAAAATAAATAAATAAATACGCGTCGAATTGATAACCTCCTTCTTTTTAGAAGTCGGTTAAAAAAGTAGGTAGGTATGACTCTTTTATATAAATTACTTAACATTTTCTATTGTAAACGTATCAAAATTGCTTCCATTAATTGTTTCGTGACTTATATAATCCCTGCTGCTATCTTGTTAATTTATGTTTTGCGTGGAGCTAATGAATTATATCTTGATAAATTTATCAGCGATCTTATGTGTCTTGCGAATTTCAAAAAGTCACATAACGATTTTCAAGTGCGACGTTCATTTGACCTATTTTAAAATATCTACAACAACCTGCACACTACAGATATTTATTTTAGTGAAATACGTATTTATACTATGGAATGTGACAATAGAAGCCATAACATTAAAACTAGACAAATTTTGATTTGGTGACAACATTGCAAATTCTTAAAATTGTATTCGAAATAAGTACTGCAATTTTGGACAATGCAAAATTGTTAGTAAGTAAGTACTTAATTTTAATATAAGTCATTTGCAATGTTTTCATCTAATCTCTATTTATTTACTTTAATAAGTACATTGCCCTGCAGTGGGACACAGAATTGGCAACAAAAAATATTTTAAATATTCTCTTTTATGCGTAAAGTGCAACTATAAATCGATATTGCAATCTTTCCATGGTAAATAAATAGGTGTCATTGAAGGTTAGGTACTGATAATGTTTGATAAATGGGAAAGTGTTTTGCAGTTCCATGCACGCATTTTTTATCAGTTTGAGTTTTATGGTTACTACACTATATCAATACTACATTATATTTAAATATACAAGTAATATAAAACTGTAAGCATAAGCTGTAGCATATCATTTAACTAATTTACACGAAAACTCCGCACCAGTTTTCAGGGCGGTAACACGGCTGAATATTATTGCAAGCCTAGTAGTGAATTTTGCACACATTTCCAAACATTGTAACTCGGTCGCGCAGCCGCACTAACGTCAAGAGTGGCCTACGTGACTCGCTGTACCCGCGGAATGGAGCCGTGGCGCCAAACGAAAAACCGCCTTATCGACAAATTTATGCCGAAAACGTATCTTAAAACGCAATAATTACATTAAAACTTAACCAAAAACCACCTCAAACGGTCGACCTTCAGCGATCTACCTTAACATAATTATCTAGACAATTATATAATAGCTAGTAGAAGAGAATCGCACGTGTTCAAAAGTCTAAATCAGCTGAAAATGTGTCCCTACTTACCCCACGAGTTAGTAAAGTTGACCGACAATGTGACGAAGAGTAAAAGGCTAAGCATTCGACACATTTTGTTTCATGAATTTGTTAAGTGTCCTGTTAAATGCACATTAGATCGAGTTTTGTTTATGTGAGTTTCAGTCCAATGTCAAAAAGAGGGCGCGCGCTGCACGTCTTTAACACACGCGATTTCTACCAAAACTAACTCGACTTGAATGGATCGGAGTGTCGCTGCCGGGCCGGCTAGCCAAGTATTATCAAAGACCGACGCGAAGTCAGCGGCAGATGTTCATTTAGACAGCAAATTCCACGCATGCCCGTAGCCAATCTTATCATGTATCAAAGCAAATTAGTTACATTCGGAAATTGCACGTTTTAAGACAGCAGCGCCCTTGAATGCTGAATGAGTGTAATTAAATATAATTTTCGGACGCTCTCGTGCCGCTTAAGCGGTCATACGAATCACAATTTTTTTATTTTAATTTCAGTTGTAGACACGTTGTAGAGCATACTCAACATAATTTCATTATTGAGTGGGTAGATATTATTATAATGATAAGCGAAGAGTGACACTCTTATAATTTTTGCACAGGTGCAACGCAACATGGAATAACAATACAGAAAGAAAATAAAAAAAGGAAAGAATAAACACCTAAATTATACATAGAGGTGTAAAAAATTATTGTATTATTTAAAAAAATCAATACCACTGAAACACGCTTAAGACGGAGTAAGAGTTCATGGCAGGATTTCCTCTTATAAACCGGCTTTAACTCCGTCTTAAGACTGTTTGTGGAATCCACTTTTTATAAATAAGACTTTGTATTTGACCCTAAAATACTTTTCAAGGACACATTGTGCAAATCCACCTAGACAGGATACGAATCACAAACCCCGAAATCAAATCGAGAAAATTGTATCTATTAAATTTGTTATGTAAGTGAAACAATCTCAAAGGTAACAATAGTTTAATTAAACATCAGATAAAGCCGATGACCTAACAAATTATGAACGTTAATTGTATTATTTCGAAATCAGCAGAACGAACGTTCCGCTAAAGAAACCGTGATTGAATATTACGGGGTCCTAGACAGGTTAAATGGGTTATTTGCCTTGATGTTTTGTGTCGCTAATAAATAAAATAAATCATCATCAACCCATTATGTCCCCACCGAGGGGCACGGGTCTCTTCCGTATAGGCCATACTCCACCACGGGGGCCAAGTCCGGATCGGTGGAGGCTTGTAGACTAGTGGCTCGTCTACTGTCAGAAGTTGTCAGGCCGCCTTAAGGCCTCTGACTTGGCTTAACGACTGCCATCTATCGACGGCAGCCGGCACCAACACCTTAACGTGCCTTGCGAAGCACGAAACCGCTCGGAAAAATGCCACTAGCGTTAGGCATAGACGGCGACCCATCCATGCACTGAACGCGCCCTGTGTTGCTTAACCTTCGTGATCGTTTAAGATCACTCAGGCACCCGGGGCTACGAGCGATTCAATAAAATAAATAAATAGAATAAATATTAGCACACCCATGAGACAAAACGAAAGCATAAATAACTATTATTTCTACATAAATTGTAATTCTTTTGTGTAATGAATTTGCTTAACTTTACAATAAGCAGTTTAATCAGGAAAAATTTCGACCAAAGAAATATATCGGGGGAATGTGCGTCAAAAGGGTGGTAAGGGACGACGCTTCAGGTGGACACACTTTAAGCGAATACTGTATTTATTAGCGAAGGGCAAGATACAAAGTACCCGACACCGCGAGAGAGGTTTGTCAGGATCGTGGCAAGTGGCGAACTTTAGTGTCCACCTACCTCCACCCCGGGTTACAGGCGTGAGTTTATGTATGTGTATGTAGATTGACCACTGGTCAATTTTGGTAGAGAATGGCGTCACTGTCGCGGGTAACCGACTCTATCTGCGCACCAAATCACGAAGGATTCCTGTCGTCTAGCTGTAAAATTCCATACTAATTTTATTGCTATTGTAAACATCAGGACTCCGACAGGATTTCGTGCGCATTATTAGGCCTCTATTCCTTCTATATTACGCGCACTATATACTGAAGATTGCCTAACGTCTAGCCGTCAAATTCCATACTAATTGTTAACGCAAACTTCAGGATTCCGATCGGATTTGGTGCGCATAATTAGGCCTCCGTGCAGCTCGGCTGTCCCAAAAATAAACACAGTAAGGTAATTTTTTTTTCAAAACTGCGAAATACCCCTATTGGGCTCTATTTGGTCCCTGTAACCAATAGTGCAAATATGTCGGTTTTGAAAAAAATGTCCCTTACTGTGTTTATTTTTGGGACAGCCGAGCTTTCTGGTTCCTGGTTCTCTACAATTACCAGATACCAGTTACATTTTGTCACAAATATGACTTCCGCATTTTGTGGTCAAACTTCCCTGTTTCGCTTCCCGCTGTCAAATCGTGAATGTCCGGTTGTCTTATCCGTCGACGTGGGCTCATTCTTTTAGTAAACGAAGTATGTAGGTAATAATAATTTCCACTACCTAAGTGTAATATGAGAGTGATGTAATACGTACACAGGTAGTGATCTCATGGCAGCTCTTAAGACGCTCGTGTTAAGACCGATTATCGAACCAAAAACCTTCAAAGCAAACTTTGTTGTGCAACTAATTGTACTAAAATTATGAAGTAAATGTACCGTTGACATTGAAATTATACAGTACAGTGCTCTGTTAATCCGGATATTTGTACAATCCAGTGATAGGTTTTATATTTGCAGATACTATCTTATTCCTAACCAGTCGTAAGTTTTGTCATTGCACTAAAACAATCTCATTAAGACAAAAATGTGGGGACGACATAAAACTTTGCTAAAATAATGGCTTAAATTATGTCATGACATAAACCCTTTCGGTCTCGTTTATAAAAACCTTAAAACACTCCTCAGGGGTAGCCTAAATAATAGTTTGTGGTAAAGAGAAAAAATGTAACGTCAGATTATTTAAACTGCCTCTGGGAAGTGTTTTAGAGGATTCGTGTTTTTACAGATAAGCCATAAGACCGTTTATGTAAAAGTATTAAAATACCCTACGAATATAACTAAACTTTCGTGGTTGTCGGTAAATAGACATCATTGAAAGTAAACGGGTTAATCCACGACCGTGCTAGAGGGTTGCTTTATATACAGGGCGTCCCACGGCTATGCTATCTAGCATTATTTTTCTGAACAAAATTTCACATCAAATTTTTAAATTCATGGTCTCTATTTTATTTCTGACACTATGTTATCTAGCAAAAAATTATCCTTATAATGAAGCCTTTCGATCGGAATAATAAAGCTACAGGGTATTTTTTTCTCGTTTAGCGGGTTTGATTCCCGGTTCAACCATGTGATTATTTAAAAATCTATGAATGCAGTTTAAATTGTTTTTTAAATTAAAATTATGTCTTCTTTCAGTAAAATGTTCCATCTACAATATTCAAGGTACTTTAAATTCCCCCCATGTGGTACAGCCGCGGGACGCCCTATAGAGCAACTCTCCTCCTACACACATAATTTCGGTATTTCGTAATGGTTATTAGAATCCCTATTATTTTATAAAGTGGTTTGGATAATTTTTATTGAGGTTGGCTCTCTTTTTTTGCGCGGCAGGTAACCAAATGTATACCATCAAAAAGCTCTACGATTAGAATAAGAAGAAAAAGAAGAAAGACATTTATTATACCAACAAGATACATCACAGAAACAAAATAAGCAGATAAGTAACATAATATGCACAACAACAGAAAGAAAACTAAATACACAACAGACAAAACGAATAAATAAAACAGGACCATAGATGTAGCCTGTGGTGTATCTACGTTGCCACAAAAGGCAGCTGACTCAGCGTTGTGCTGAGGAAGTGATCCCTCAGCGCTGATTTTCAGTCTGTCAGTGCCTACGGTAACCCATAATTATACTACGGAGTGCGTGCCGTGGTGCAGTTAAAGAATTTAGTCAAATTCAATAACATACATACAATTTAATTTTGGTAAAAAAACATGTATGTTCATGTCATTGTTTCATGACAGCTCTCCGTTGATGTAAATAAGACAATAAAAAAGTTATAAAGTACCTAATAGGTAAAATGTTTTTTTTGCACATCCTCAAAAAATTGCCGACCCTAGAATTATAATAGTTGAAAGACCTAATTTCGCGTCTCTTACGCAATAGCTAACACAAATAAGTCTGTTAAACATCTATTAGTTAGAGTAACGCGACTCTAGTTCCTAGTAGTATTGTTCGGTGCTCTAGTTGCAGATATTTTGCATCACTGACTACTGAAGGAAATGGATTAATCCGGCGGACGCCGCGCCGGGTGGAAAGGGTGGTTACTTGAGATGTAACAGTTTTATAATATTTTTTTTTCGTGCTTTTGTTATTAAATCTGCCATGCGAAAAAAAAGGAGCCACTTACGCCAATGGCCACACAGAAGGCAGGTGGGGCGAGGGCGCGGAAAAGGCTTCGTCCCGTTTTTTCACTATATTTTGTATGAAATTTAAACCACCTCACGTCCCTTTTGTGTGGCCGCTACCTACAGCGACATCTAGTGTGTTGAATCTGAAGCTTCCACTAAGTTAAGAAGCTATTTAATAAATTCTCAACATGCTCTGAACAACTCTGGCGGACTGTAAGTGTGTCATGTTTGTTTATTGTATCACTAGATGGCGTAACTAGTATTTTTTTTGGGTTGCTGTGGTCGGCAATATTTTTTTTCTGTCAGTAATAAAATTGTCGCCAGAAAATACGAAATGACGAACGTTGCAAATAAATTAAGCTCTTTAATTTACTGACCACATGTTGTTGCTTATTCTCCTAATCAAAAATAGTTATTAAAAATAGTCACAATCCATTAATTGTGAAACTAACAACTTTGACGTTCATTAAGTAAACATTCTGTTTTTACAATGAATAAAAATATTTGAATTGAATTGAATTGAATTAAGCACATTACAATTAATTGATTTACTTTGTATTATTATTTTTTTTTTACTTATAATTATTAATTTATGTTTTTAAAAATTGTAAGTACGAATCTATTCATTATGTACGTAATTAAGAGCTGGAGTGACTTAAAAAAGTAAAAATCGACGTCGTTCAAGTTCATTCAACTCAGTGGAGACTTACATAAAAGAGGCGCAGGTCTGCCTAACCCGCCTGGTTACAGGCGTGAGTTTAGGTATGTATGTATCTCACTCTACCTCTCTCTCCAGCCTTAGAGACGTAATCATGTATGGAAATAAACAGCTAGCTAACCACCAACTAGCGTCACCAATGACAACAAAAATTATATCATCTTTTCAGATCGTTTTCGCGAAGTGTCTGATCATTGATCAATCTCTCAACATAATAGTGATTTGGCAAAAAACCTGGCACTAGATTACTAACGCCAAAAACGGCCGTTTTTGGCAAAAATGCTATCTAGTTCCAGGGTCGCGATCCTAGGTTCTAGGTTTTCGGCTAGATCCTAAAACTCACTATTAATATAATTTAGAGATTGATCTAACGCAAAAAGCGATCGGTAAAATAGTGTCTTTTTCATTGGTGGCGGTCGTGAACCCGACGAAGCCCTTAGGCCTAAGACACATAGAAGGGACGTGGGGCGAGGGCGCGGAAAAGACGCGTCGTTAATCTAATTCACTTTCCTATAACGTGTACTGGAGGGAACGGGACATAGCCTACACAGAAGAGACGGACCGAGGGCGCGCACTACACAACGCGTCGCGTCTTTTCCGCGCCCTGCCCCCACGTCACTTCTGTGTGGCTTAGCTACTGCTAGCAGCTGTCATTTATTTTATTTATAATATCACTTAGTATAACAGGTGACAATCAGAAAAAAAATTACAAGTTTATGCTTCTGAGCTACACTGCCCCGCAAAAGATACGCACATGTAAGCTTAGGCATAAAATCAATACAATATTTTTATTTCGGAAAAAGTCAATAGTGTTAGTAATATTTCCTAAGGTAGGTTAGTTAATAACACGTTTGATTATCATATTTTATTTCACATGGACTGAGATCCAGACCCTCAGCACAATAATCGCATTTTTCGAAGTGAAACTTTCGTAAGCACTAAACATGGTATTACTATTGCATCGTATTAACTGTCGGTACCTAAATAAAAAAAACCGGCCAAGTTCTGTAAGTACTATTATCTGGACAACATTAGACAAATATCGAATTTGAGAACAGCGCCATCTAAAAAAACCAACAAGAAGCGTTTTCGGCGCTGTGCAGGTTACAAAGATGGCCAATAGATGGCGAGCGCTGTCTTTAGACAAAGTTTGTCGTATGGGAGTAAATATTTATTTTATTCTGTTCTTAATATTTGTTGTTATAGCGGCAACAGAAATACATCATCTGTGAAAATTTCAACTGCCTAGCTATCACGGTTCATGAGATACAGCCTGGTGATAGACATACAGCAGGACAGTGAAGTCTTAGTAATAGGGTCCCGTTTGGCCCCCTTCAGGTACGGAACCCTAAAAAGCCACGCTAAATGCAACGATAATCAGTTCAAGAGTAATCCCCGGGTCATTCACAGCGCAGTGCGATCAATCCGGGCTAAATATAATCAGCGGATCGGCTAATCCGACAGAAGACGTAGACGCAGCGTCCAAAACACAACGCTGGGCGCATTATACCGCTGTAAAATAGGTTTTAAATATACATACCTAATTCACTGTTTTTGTAGGCGGTAACTTAGTACCTTTAGGTTTAGAAGGTACTTAAGTCACTATTTTGCTGGCGGTAATTTAGTACCTTTAGGTTTAAAAGGTACCTAAGTCACTGCTTTTGCTGGCGGTAACTTAGTAGATACTTATCTTTTAAGTTGAGAAGGTACCTAAGTCACTGTTTTTGCTGACAGTAATTTAGTACTTTTAGGTTTAGAATCGCTCGTAGCGCCGGCTGCCTGAGTGATCTTAAACGATCAGGAAGGTTAAGCAACACAGGGCGCGTTCAGTGCATGGATGGGTCGCCGTCTATGCCTAACGCTAGTGGCATTTTTCCGAGCGGTTTCGTGCTTCGCAAGGCACGTTAAGCTGTTGGTGCCGGCTGCCGTCAATAGATGGCAGTCGTTAAGACAAGTCAGAGGCCTTAGGGCGGCTCGACAACTTCTGACAGTAGACGAGCCACTAGTCTACAAGCCTCCACCGCGATCCGAACTTGGCCCCCGTGGTGGAGTATGGCCTATACCTTCCTCAGGGAAGAGACCCGTGCCCCTCGGTGGGGACATAATGGGTTGATGATGATGAGGTTTAGATACCTAAGTCACTGGTTTTGCTGGCGGTAATTTAGTACTTACCTTTTAAGTTTAGAAGGTACCTAAGTTACTGATCTTGCTGGCGGTAATTTAGTACCTTTATGTTTAGAAGGTACCTAAGTCACTGTTTTTGCTGACTGATGGTGGTATAGCGACCGATACCGTTTGGCTCGTTTTTTCTTGTTATTAAATATGAAATTGTTTATTTGTAACGGTAAGAAGTTTTTGTTTTCTTCTTATCAAATAAGCAGCAAGTGCTGCAACAGACATAACATGAACGTACACAACATGAACTCACGGCTGTAACCCAAAAGGGTAGGCAGATAATAGGGTTTGCCGCTAGCTACGATGATAACAAACCTCTTTCGATTCATCAAATTTTATTAGTCAGATTTATCTTACCCTTCACTAATACAACATCCCCTATTTGGTCGAATTTGTCCGCCTAAGTAGCCCCTTACCGGCCCCTCCACCCACATTCGCTCGATATATTCGATAACAACAGACAAGTGCACAAAAACTAACACGTGCGCTTCATATTAAATAATAATAAAAAAATAGACTCTCTATTATATTCACCAGAAAAGTCCGCTCCCATAAAAGCGCCCAACTGGGACTTTTTGCAACCCGCGGGATTACTCTAAACAAGTGCAGTTAATGCGGCCCCGTAATCTTAACCCCGAGGGGTTAAGCGTGATGGATGTGCGTGTGAACTGCTCTTATGGACGGCGTTGTGCTGGGGGAGGGTTACTGTAAACTCAATGTTGTCCTACATAACGCACCCTTAATCCAATACTGGCACTAAGCGAAAAATGTAAATTGTGCAGGAGAAGCTATTAAAGATTTTCAATGTGTAGAAATGTATGGGTTCTGTATTATGCTTCGTTTTCCATCAACAGTTTTAAGTAGGAATTTAAGTGAACTAGTCAGCGCTTAGTGTTACTTTGTAATATTTGCAATAGATGGCATTAAAACCAGAAATTTAGAGATTTTTGTTTAGTGACGGTATTGGATTAAGGGTTTAGTCGTACCTATATCATGAAGACGACTTCTTTGGTAGTAATTAAGTAAGATTCGGTACTGAACTCATTCACAGTCTTTAAGCATAGCCATAAGTGTAATTATATTCTTGTTTGTTTTATTTTGCTTTTATATAAGAAGAAAAAAGAATAGCATTAAATTACAACAATAATGTTTGAATATTAACTGTATATTATACAGTTGTAACTAAATCTCGTTATACATCAATAAATTAATTTTTAAGGAAATTGACCAAATCAGAATCGGTCTCTACTTAGGTGACCGAAAGACAACAATGAAATACAGCTGTCTAAGGTTATTGTTAATATGTACTTTTTCTGGTGTACAATGGAGAATATTTTTATTTATAATACATAATTCATATTCTTAATAAAGTGTATTCTCCACAATTCTGATCAAAATCTAGCATGGAAACCAACGTATAACTTTACATTATTCTGTTCTATATCTGTTCAACCACTACTTTCAATTGTTACTTTCTCACCTGTGCCATTCAATTTGTAGTTATTTGAATAAGTACTTTTTCATCACATTTTAACTTTATCTTATCTCAAAGCTGTCGAGAGTAGAGGCGCTGATACTACGAGTACGTCAAATGCAATCAACCGAAGCCCAGCGGCAGACAGGAATTCTCGAATTTCCTTACGTGATTATGATAATGAATGCTCCTTTCTCGACCAGCATTCCGGTGTAAGCTCTCTACAATACCTCCGGGCATACTTTAGTATTAATTATTTTATAAAAAAACCGTCTCGAAGAAAACACGCGCTAAAAAATGCCGGGGTGTCATGTATGTCCTCATAAGAATTGGACAGTGTATTCGTCATGGATCCCGTTATATTGAAAATCTTGAAAAAATTTATAAGAAAACACTCTTCAAGAAGGTAACTCCTTTCCAGAATCAGAAGTCAAAAGTTTATTTCGACATAAAAATGTACATTCGATGTTGAATGTCCATATACAATGTTAGCCACTGCCTTCGGGTCGATTTGTAGCTATGAAAAAGGCAGCAAAAAAAACTCCACTCTGACCATATTTTCTCAAATCATCATAAACATCAGTTCATCATAAGATAAGTATATTCTTTATTGTACACCAGAGAAGATATACTTACATAAATACAAAGGAAATATGTTGACGTGGTAAAGAATTAATATATTGTAATAATTTATTGTAATCTTTTCTTATAAATAAACATTTTTTTTAAATTATTGGGCGTTCGTGCAAAAGCCTTTGCAAATTGAGGAGTTATATGATTTTATCATGGATTTCATCAACAGATCATTTCCAAATTTTTATGTGACGAGTTTTGAATTAATAAAATCGGACGATGTAGTAAAGAGTTATTGCTGAACATACTTAGAACGAGTGGGGTCCACAAACTGGTAGGTAAACGCAGCGTAGGACGCCCACCAGCTCGCTGGAACCACGAATCTGAGGCAGACTGCTGCTAGTGGCTAGATGAGGATGGCCGAGGACAGAAGGAAGTGCCGTACCTTTTGGGAGGCCTATGACCAGTTGTGGACGAGTACGTGCTGATTGATTTTTATTTATTTATTTTAGTAGGTCTACCAACACTTTTTGTATCTTCATATGTTTAACTTTTATCTAAGCTGAGCCTTGATACAAAAAAAATATATATATACCTACGCGTCGAATTGATAACCTCCTCCTTTTTTGAAGTCGGTTAAAAACGAATTAAAGGTAAACACCACTTTCAACATTACTTTTCAAAACTTTAAATGGTGTATCATATTATTTATATTTCATTGATTCTTAAAACAAAAATATGGAAGAATATAAGACGAAAATATGAACCTCCTCCTTTTTTGAAGTCGGTTTAAATTCGCGGTTGGATAGTCAGACAAAATTAGACACAGCAAATCATTCGTTTCAAGACCAGAAGATCTACGGCAGCACTGTCTTTGCTATACAAATAAAGTCGTAATTTAATGAACTCAAAACCTAAAAACCGTTCCTGAACTTCGGTACTTATGAAGGTATTTATTAAAGAGGCTGCGATGTTGAAGCTACTAGTCGCCACCGTCACCGCCACACCACGCCGCCACCTCACCACCGCCGTCGCCACAAGTGGATGCCACAAGGCAAACGGGGTGAGACAAGGCAGAAGGTATGATTTCGTAGATGGGGTAAGCGGATGACGAATTCAAACGACACAATATTCCGGAGTAGCCGAGGACCGTGCTCAGTGGCGTGCAATAGGAGAGGCCTATGTCCAGCAGTGGACAAGCGTAGGCTGATGATGATAATGATGATGATTCCGGAGTGTCTCAGGATGATGGAGGAGATAGCGCAGGACAGAATTTGTTCCAACACTTCTAACAGAAAAGACTGCGTAAAAAACACAACATTTAATAAGCTCACGCCTGTAACCCGGAGGGGTAGGCAGAGACCAGGGGGCTGATTCTAATAATAATAAAATAACGAAACGTCAACTGATCGTCCACTTGTGTGTGGTGTTTGTTTACAAATCACAAACTTTTCATGCAAAAACAAGAAATCAGAGCAAATCAAGGAGTAAAGAAACAATGGTTAAAGAGCCTCAAAAAGAAAGGAAAGCTGGCTATGCTTCGGCCAGTCAGAAGAGGAGGCTCACTGAGCTGCTGGATGCCGACCCCGAGCTAAGATCGGGGAAGTTTTCCGCCCATTAAATAAACTCACGTTGGTTTTTAAATCAATTTCCTTTTGTGGGACGAGAGGTTCTACTATACTTATGAGATTCCTTGCTAAGTATTTCGAGAACCGAAAGTTCTTTTTAAAATCAGCGTCGCTCATATCAAATGGCTCTACCCTTCATGTAGCACGGCGCCTTGGTGTCGCTGAAGCTATTGCCACTTCACTCAAAATTTTTTCAACAAAAGCAGCTACAAACTTGTTCATTTTTAGTAGCACCACACTCCAAAAGATTTTCAAAAGTTTCCAAATCTAACCTAACCTCTTTCTTCTTTGGACTTTCCAATCAAGAAACGTCAACTATCAATGAATGCGTTCAAATTTCATACGGCTTTTGCCAGTCGCATGGTTATTACCATGCGACAACATGACACCTCAAAGCGAGCGAAATTTATTAGCAAATTTGCGCATACGACTTTGTGAGAATACGTGAAACTGATTTTTATGCGACAAATGTCTAATCCTTCGAATATTTTGCGTGTACGCTTTCAATTCGCATGGGCGAGAATCAGCCCCCTGGCCTTACACTTGCAACGTTTCTAACAAACTTTGTAAAAAAACTTTTATACATAAATATTTTGCGCACAACTACGGATTAAATGCTGACTGATTTTGACGATATAATAGGGACAGTGAACTTAGGACTTTGATCATGAACTTAATACTTTGTTTTGATAGTTGACTAACATGAATGAGGTGCATATTATTAAACAGAGACGCTCTCTTTATTTGAAGACAGTGTCGAACACGTTTAACCTATACTATGAATCGAGATCACTGACCCACTGAAACTATTTTATAATCAGCTGATATAAAAACTACTAATGTAAAAGTCGTATAGTTTCGATGTCAAATAATCACCCTTAATAGGCTTAACCGATTTTGATTAAATTTGGAGCATAGCTTGTAATTTTTCTTTCACCATTTTCCAACGGTAGATATTCCCTTCCCCCAGGGCCGCATTTCATACTTTTACACTTCATGGAAAGTAAAAAAAGATAAAAAGTACCCGAAACCGGCCGGCCGTGCGTACATTCAACGACTAATGAATGTTGATGAAGCGAAGGTTTGCCAGGATCGTGGCAAACCTTTGTCTCTGCCTACCCCTCCGGGATACAGTCGTTAGTTTATGTAATGTATGTGGTAGGTACACTTCATGGTTTACTGCGATAGTTCGATACGCACACTGTAACACAGGTTTCGGCTTAGAGCCCCAACGACGTGTGTAAACTATAACCGCTGCTTATTAAATAAAGATTTTATTAGTTATTTATTTATTTACTGTGCACAGCCTATTAACCCACAGATTAACAAGTACGAAGAGTATACTAATCGGCTACGCAAAGTACATCGGTTTGTCATAATAAACAATTAATAGTAGTTTTACGAAACGCGCCCCAGCTCTTCTCAATCCAATCAATAAGTAAGGAGTCTGAACGACACATCCCGAGACTACCATACCATAAGCAAATTCCACGTCGGCAATCAACGTAACTTCTTTGTCACGATTTGGATCGTCTATCCCTTTCTAATCACCACACATCATCGGCTGTCTTCGACGAAGGCGCATAGGTAGTCCGAGTGGACATGCGATATTAGCTTTTGTTTCGGTGGCGATAGGATTGCTATGATCTCATCCAACATCTCGGGATCTACTCTCAACTTGAATTTCATACGTCTTTAATCTTCTAATATTGGTTTGTTGTTTGAAAGATTTTTATTGACGTAAATATAAAAAAACACGCGTTTTACTTCTGCAAAACTACTTAACAGCTTAAAATTCGGATATTTAGTACCGAATACGGCTCCAATACTTGAACCCACATTCGTTAACTGCAAAAAATAGGCCTCACCCAGGGCACGCCATATCTTTCTCTCCTCGAATCGGCAAATGCAGCGTGGGATGCCTGCCAACTCGCTGGGCTGACGGTCTGAAGCAGACCGCCTGTGGTGTCTGGATGAGGGTGGCTAAGGACAGAAGTTATTGACGTGCCTTGACATAGTCCATCACTATGTACACCAGTGGACGAATTTGGGCTGATTGACTGAATTTACTGTCTTGCTTTTAAGCCACAGAGTAGGGCGCTAGGAATATTTTACCCAGGTTATGTTTGCTTGTGTGTGTGTATGTGTGTGTGTGTGTGTGTGTGTGTGTGTGTGTGTGTGTGTGTGTGTGTGTGTGTGTGTGTGTGTGTGTGTGTAATCAAGCGGATGTTTGCTTGTGTGTGTGTATGTGTGTGTGTGTGTGTGTGTGTGTGTGTGTGTGTGTGTGTGTGTGTGTGTGTGTGTGTGTGTGTGTGTGTAATCAAGCGGATTGCCCCTCCTATGCAGGGATTACGTAAGAATGCAATAAACCTGTCGCCTCAAGGAGATTTCTTATAATTCCTCAGATGCCTTTGTAAAAAGGGGCATTTTTTAAGCTTTCTTTGGCGTTAAGGCGGCGAGTCCGGTTTTAATCAGTCAGTCGGTCAGTACCGATCATAAATTAGAGATAGAGATGGATTATAGATGGATGGAGCTGACAGTCTGTCTATACCTAATATTTGACAGGTTGTTAACACGTACAGACTACAGTACCAAAGTTTTATGCGCAAACGTTATGCGTACACACCATTACGCATCGTAACTGACAATCTGAATTTAACTCGGTGCGAAATTATCCTGAGTCGAAAGCTGTTTTTAGGGACATTCGAGATATTTTAATTTATTTATTGTTTGAAAAATAAAAAAAATGTATCATTGAATGTCTCTACATTTTAGTCGATGTAGTGTAAATTATTATTTGATTATTATTTATTTCCGAAACCGGCGTGCGTGCATGCGACTACTAATGTTGACGAAGTGAAAGAGATCTGTCAGGATCGTGGTAAGTGGGACACCCTGGTCTCTGCCTACCCCTCCGGGATACAGACGTGAGTTTACGTATGTATGTATCTCCATAATAACTAGCTATTGCTATGCTGCTTTAAACCTTAGTTACAGTCGACAATTAGAGTGCACGTACGTAAAGGTTGATTTGCTGACTGTGCTAGCTGTTCTCGTGGCTTCGTTAGCTTGGAATTCCCCTTTGTTTTATCCACCAAGAATGTATTACAGACGAAATCATCTTTACTGGTCCAAAAAGAGGCAAATTTAAAATTGGATTAGAAATTTAATTTAAATCCGTTTAGGTCCTTATTATTTTTTTCATTGAAACCGTTATTGGTTCATTTAAGAATATAGTAGCTAGTATACATAATATTATGTTGAAACAAATAGTACGTAAGCCACAAGACAAGCCCATTTTCCTTCACAATCTTCTTCATATAAAAGTAAACACTTGAGCAAGGAGAACACACAAGAATAATGGAAATTGAATATGATATATAATAAATATATTCACGAACGAACAGAAGGGAACGAAATTGAATATGTTTTTCGCGCGCTGTTCATTTGAATTCCGTTGAGGTTTAGTTACGACACCTTCACAAGGGCTGTAACAAGACCAGTGTAACTTGGTCTGTGCCCTGATATGTCAGTTCAAAGAAAACCTTACGGGTTTGAGGGTCACTGAATTGGTTAACCTGATCGCTACGAATTGATGTGAATTTACTTCAATAAGGAAGAGAGTTTTATTTATTTATATCCTACCTATAAATTTATTTGTATGATGATGAATGATTGATTCTGTGTTTTCTTTTCAAAAGTATATCTATCTAGCTATCTGTCTATATCATATCTCAATCTATAGTAATAAATATTCTCTCTCACAATCTCACATCTTATGTCTAAATATAAATATAAATCTTTTACCAATTATAATAAACGAAAAAGTTAACATAACGTAGAACTTCTTTTATACAGATATTTATCTTGGCGGTAACTCAAGGTATACTCTCAGATATTTTCATGAAACCTATAAAAAAAGCAGTTCGGAAGGGATTCCTTCACCTATTTCCAAGCTAAAGCGCGTGCGGCCATGAAAAGTTTAAATATTTACGTTTTTAAACTAGTCCACTGTAACTGAGGATATTATTAGTGAAGAAAGGGAGTAATACTTAATTTAGTGACTCACGCGATCATACTGATAGTGTGAAGTAAGGTGTCACCAAAAGTCCAACCAATTAACATAGTAATGATGAATATGTTGAACTAGAAAATCACACCAATACTATGCAACTCAAGACCACCAAATATTTTTTCAAGGGATAAAATGTTGTCTGTAGCTTATACGAGAAAAGATTTTGATGAGGTGATGATTGGAAAGTATCATCAGATCATCAATGCTTTAAAATAAAGTAACAGGTAACGATGGAAATACTGCATCTCGGCAATTGTTGGAAACACCAGATTTTTTTTAACCACACGACCTCTATTGTGGGTACCAATTTTTCGGGTCTTAGGAGCAAAAAGAACTTTTCAGCTCATCTTGACCTTTGCTGTAGATGGTTTGAACAAATATATTAAGTGATCCGACCGTCAAAAGACCAGATTTTGACAGTACGAGCTTCTTAGTTTATGTGTTTGTAAGTTTGTATGTAGGGGGTAATCTCCGAAAGTACTTATCCGATTTCAAAAATTCTTTCACCAGTATTTAAAATGGACCTTCAGGGTGGACATAGGCCATAGGCTAATCCGCACGCAAGCGTAGTCGCGGGCTAGTTGCACTATAAGGCACCATTTTTCTGTTGTTGTGCATATTATGTTGTTGCTTGTGTGCTTGTTTTGTTTCTGTGATGTATCTTGTTGGTATAATAAATGTCTTTCTTCTTCTTCTTCTTCAATAGAATCGAGTACCTGATATCCTACTAATATCACAAAATTGGAAGTTTGTGAAGATGTTTGGATGTTTGTTACTCAATCACGCCATAACGGCTGGACGGATTTTCATGAAACTTGGCGTACAGATAGACAAAGACCTGAGTTGAGACGTAGCCTACTCGATATCCCGGTAATGCGTTCCCGTGAGATAATATTTATTTCAAGTTTCAAATAGATGGCGTTGTGCGAGCGAACGTTGTGTTTTGAAAATAGATTGCGTTGTGCAAGAATCGTATCCACGGATTCTGTGGCGGTACGAAGTTCGCCGGGACAGCTAGTACCTAATAAAATAATCCCTCACTTGCCATAGATAGGGAACAAGGAAACGTACTGCATCAACCAATCGGCCCTAGAATCCGCGGAATGCCTTCAGGTATTCAAGAGAAGAAGAAGTCGGGTCGGATGGGTCACTTATGGGTCATCTAATTTGCAATGAATATTATTTTACAATTAATTTAAACTTTCGTAAGCACTGCACATTTTATATATTGGTTTAACGGTTTCACTTATTTTAATTAACGTCGGGTTTCTGACTAGTTTCGACCTCGTCTGGAAGCCTTAATCATGGAGGAGAGACTCATATTCGGTCGTGGGTTCGAATCCCGACATGTACCAATGACTTTGTTTACTAAGCTACGTACATTTGTGAAGTTTTAGTAGCAATACCACTCGCTAACTGTGAAGGAAAACATTGTGCGGAAACCTGAGTGTCTGAGGTATTCACATACCTCAGCGCTTGAAATTGCCAATCGCGGTGGGCACGCGCAGGAATTAAGACTACTCTCCCTTTCAGAGAAGGCCTGTTCCCTGCAGTTATTGTTATTTTCGTCTCTTGTCTTGCCCGTATAGGTAAGTTGCTTCTTATCAAGGCGATTGTGAAAATGTCGTTTGCTGATAAATGTGAATTGTATTTGTATTGATATAGTGGCCAACCTAGTTGCTTTATCAGTTATTTCGACAATCGTCCGATTTGATGAAGTTCAACATGGGTAAGCCTTATTCAATTTTTTATTACCTCTTGTTTGAAAATAAAACTCGACATAAAGTTCAATTAGACCCGAGACACATCAAGTTGTACACATTCGCTCCATATGCTATTATTCTCGTCTTTTGCCTTTTTTGTTTAAGTTCTTGGTAAGTCTCCAATGTTTCCATTAGCATAGTTAACGCCTCACTAGAACTTTTCCCAAATGGACACGCGGATCTATTGGAACAATTGCATCGACGCGTCCACCAAATATCCCAAAATACACCCTTTGGCTGACGACGACAACGTCCTATCTAGAACGTAAACTTCTAATCATTTTAACCGTTTTGTCTTCACGAAATAACATCGAAGTTAGTTTTTGGAACTTTGTCAAATTCAGACATAAGTGCATCTAAATCCAAATGCACTTCGGGGGTCCAACTCAAACGCTGTGGTCGTCTCTGTCTTCGGTTCGGAGTTTCTCTAAGTATGAAAGCGACGGAAGTATCAGGTAGATTGTGCCGCTTGGCTCGCCGGCCGAGTTTATGCAGTATCGAGTCACGAGGCAAGAGCATCGGTCGTGTGTACCGTTCCGACTGTCCGACACTTACGTCCAAAGCGTATTTTATAAACTTTACCGAGCGTGTTATGTCTCACCATTTCCACTCCAACAGCGTATAATTGTAAATTTTCTGTGACAGGAACGTTGACGAACCCAAGTGGACATCCCGTGGCATTGTTTACGTTTAAAACGTAAAATTCATTGTCTCAGTTTCAGTGTTAGTTAGTGTAACCTTGTGTTTGTTGATTGACGGAGTGTTTTTTCGTGCTGGCGTTATTTCCGTGCGCGATGATGTAAGCCGGAGGTCCCGGGTTCGATTCCCGCCTGGGAAGGTGCTGGCTGAGGAGAGATGCATACTTCTATGATGATGGTATGTCGGTAAACTTATACATTCTACTCGCATACAGGTACCTTGTTGCTTGAGCTCCGATTACTGTAATTTATCTTGAATTCTGCTGAGATATAGCGTAGTTGAATATTGGAATGCTTAAGTTTAAGTTGCCTCTTACAGTAGATACACAAGTTAGTTGCACAGTCGAAATCAGGTCAACCCTTAATTTTTGTTACAAGTTTCCTAACGTTAATTACTAATCCCCGGTTGCCCGAACACTATTAACTTTCGCCAACTGACAACTGTCAACAGTAGATTGACCAATTGTTGGCGTACGAGAAACGGAGGGTTAATAGAGTAGATGCGTGAAGGATGATGTTTTCTTGACTATACATACTTATATTTTTATGGTATAATCTTCTCAAAGCACACTGAGGTTATTTGCAACTTTTCTAAAAACCCCAAAACCTGATACTGGATACGAAACGGAACCAGCTGTTATTATGCATACAAATGGACGTGATTGACCCCGATGGACCTGTTTGGACCTTAAAACTTAAGTGGGTCAAGGTTTTAGAGACTTTAATTGCATGCCCAGACAAATCAATAAATAATTTAAGACACATAAGTTCCTCCGTAGAAGGCATTTCATACAAACTCAGTTCCTTGTAGGTATGGTAATTGAAAGCCAATAAGATTTTAATGGTTAGACAAATATACTGGATTTTGGCAACTCTCATTTCTTACTACAATCTTGACTGGCTCATTGGTTTAGCGGTATCACGACTGATTATCATGACCGAGGTCGTGGGTTCGATTCCCACTGGGGGCCTCCATACATTTTTACAAATAGCCTCAGTCTGGGTATATTTCCATGTTTGTAATGTCCTTGCCTTGCCATAGTAGAGGGTATCCCAGTTTGGGACAGGACGAGTGATTATGTTGTGTGGAATTTATTATTATTTTCTGATACCCAAGCAGATAAATCAAGTACGAAAGCTATTATAGATTCTGTATTTGAATATCCAGACACACATCGAAGTAGCCGCTCAAGACCGCAGAAAGTGGAGATCTTTTATAAAGGAACTACGTCTCTGATAAGGAGCTACAGGATACAAGAGAGAAGAGAGTGGTCTTTCTTCTTTTGTTTTTTCCGGAGTAGATAAAATTATCATTGGCCATGACCGAAAATCTTGGTCTGAAAAGACCTTTTCATCCCCCCATCTCCGATATCTGAGTGCAAAAGCCGTTTTTATCCGCTAGAGGATAAAGTAAATTGAATTTAGAACATCGTGTGCACTAAGTTTGTAAATTCAAGACATCATTAAACCCGTTTACTTCTACCTTCATTGTACCGAATTTATCATGCAACTTTTTTAATTTGTTAAAAACTCAGACTCGGAACCTCCTTTGTATTTTTTTGCATTTAGTCATTTCCTCGCTGAGGTGGGAAAAGTTATGTGTTGCACTCAAGTGCAATAGTTATTTGTTATGAAAGGCTGCAAAGTTAATTTTTGGCGCGAGTACCTTGTATTGAAACCTGAGCAAGCGAAGGATTCTAGGATTGAGCCACGAGCGAAGCGAGTGGTTCAAATATAGAATCCTGAGCGTAGCGAGGGTTTCAAAGGTACGAGACGCTAAATAACTTTGCTGCCGAGCGCAACACACAACTTTTCACCTCACTAAAGCGAGGAAAATGTTAGGTGCAAGAAAAACAGTTTTAATAAATATTAAATTACTGTTAATTTATATCTTCGTCGCTGCTAGCTTCGCTCATATTTTATGATTTCTTTCGATTTTATCAAAAACAAACCAAAATAATGGAAGTAAAGTGAATTCAATAAAGAGAAGAAAATTTTAAAGTTTTTTTTTTAAATCAAATTCTTTAATTTAATTTATAGTACATATGGTGCTGCATTACCGCACTAGTGCGATAATGAGCACTTTACGTGCCTATGTCGAAACTTCAAAGGGCCATATGTACTATAAAACGTTGTACGATACACGTGCGAATAGGTAATTCGTAACTCGTGTCGATATAAAACACTCCCTTCGGTCGTGTTTTAATTTATCGCCACTCGTTGCGAATTTCCTATTTTTCGCACTAGTATCGTAATGTACTAAAATAAATTCATTCTTTAAATGAGGCTGGCGCATGACATGAAATAAGTATTTGCATTTCAATCATCAATGGACTGGCTGCAGAGAATATAAACTATTACGAAACCAATGAGGTTCTATATATATGTAATTTATTGTACGAAACCTTTATTGAATAAAAATATTCGAATTTTAAAAACACTTTCCACGCTAGCGGATAAAGTGCGATTTTCCACGCAGATTTCGAATGATAAATAGAGCTTTTACGAGCTAGTGAGGTGAAAAGATTTTTCACCTCTTGCTCTTTTGAATCCCCCGCTAACGCGCAGGATTCTAATTTTTAAATCACTCGCTGCGCTCGTGATTCAATTTTAGAATCCTTCGGTTGCTCTGTCGTCAAAATTGAGCACGCGGTTAAAAAGCAACTTTGCACTTTTGTATAACAAATAACTATTGCCATGGATTGAGACACGCATGTTAAGGGGGCAACAAAAAAAAAATCTGTGACCACGTTGTCATGTCGGTCAAATACAAAACGATGTTAAACGTCCTTACTGCCTCCGCAAAAAGAAGTTGTTTACCTCGTAGCACCTAGTAGTAACCAGCGAAGATTCATGACGCCCCAAATTGGTAAACCACCACCAAAGGACCTCGAGAACAAATGGGAAATGTTTGGCCAACTTGGGACCTTAGTTCTAAAGATCCTAAATTCAAATTACCTAGTTCCCTACTTTATTAAAGGCACCTTCACCTCTATGCTAACTTGAAACAAAGCTATAATGAAGGCCCACATACACTGACCTAAATTAAAACACGCGCAAGGTCAATGTAATTTATAGGTACATACAAACATTTCAAAATTTTGTTCAATACAGGCTCTTATTGTTCTTTTCATAAGAACTGTGTGTAGAAATTGTTCTGTTTTTTAATTTAGGCTTTTGAACTTTAATTTACTGTTTAAATTATGCATATTATGTACTTATTACCAATATACAGAATGTGAAGGTCAATGCCACGAGTAGACAGTAATGTTTGTTTATTTTGTTTTACTATTTACCTGGTGACTCATAATAAAATTATTTTCAATTACGTGAAGTTGTAGTAGCAGTGTTGTGCTGAGCAAGCCTACTCCATCTAAAACAATGTTCCAGGAACTGGCGTCCGAGTGATCTCTTCACCCATCTAGTGTGAGTGAAGGTGCCACAGGATGCTGTATAAATCATCACATTACGTAGATGCAAAGGCTAAAGTAGCAGTACCACTTGGCAAATATGAAGGAAAACATCGTGAGGAAACCTGAGGGTCTGAGGTGTTGACATATGTCCGCGCTTGAAATTGACAATCCGCGGTGGGCACGGTACTCTCTCTCTGAGAGAAGGCCTGGGCCTTGCAGTGGGACGTGTAGAGGTTACATAAAAAATAACTACTTATAACTACTAAAAAATAAGAAAGAGTAAACCATTAATTTTTAGTTCTATTAAATAGGGCCCTGGTTTTCTTAAGCGTGTATTTTGTTACGCAAGGTACTTACATTACGGTCAAATTAAAAAAGTTAAAGACGATGAGAAATATATCCACTTTTTCACAAAACAAAGACATCCCTTGAAAGACATTCCTTCCTACCCTTCCTCTTTGTGTTTGGTCCTTCGAGCCGGATACAAAAATATATGGATATACAAAAAGCCGGATACAAAAGAATAGAATAGAATAGCAGTTTATTTGTTGCACACAAAATACACAAAATAATTTTAACACAGAGTCAACCAAAGAAATACATAGATATTTAAAACTAGGTTTACATATTTAGCCGGATGTGATACTGTGTGTCGTGGCAATAAATGGGTACCAGACTCAGCATGTGTTACGGGTTTTCCTGGCTGGTATTCTGTCAGGACCCAGGGTGATGCCAGGGTCATATGTCATTCACTGAGGTTTATATCTGACTAGCAGTGCCCGCGACTACGTTCGCGTGGTAAACGGATTATTCTATAGCCTGTATCCAACCTGGAGGTCCATTTGATTCTAAGTACTGGTCAAAGAATTTTTGAAGTCGGATAAGTCCTTTTTTTTAATCAGGGCAGGTTGACACGACTTGACCCCAGTCACGCCTGATGGTAAACGAGGACGGGGTCTAAGATGTTACGTGTTTACCTGTTAAATGCCGGTTGACTCTACTTTCGGAAATTAGTCCCTACAGACAAATTTACTTATTTAGAAGAAGAAGAAGAAGAAAGACATTTATTATACCAACAAGATACATCACAGAAACAAAACAAGCACACAAGCAACATAATATGCACAACAACAGAAAGAAAACTTAATACACAACAGACAAAATGAATAAATAAAACAGGACCATAGATGTAGCCTGTGGTGTATCTACGTTGCCACAAAAGGCAGCTGACTCAGCGTTGTGCTGAGGAAGTGATCCCTCAGCGCTGATGTATGATTTACAAACATATAAACTTACTTTTTCTCTTTATAATATTAATATAGAAGTACACGACAGCTGATCAAATTTTGCATTTGGACTGTTCTTATCGCAAAAGCATAGAGTTGATTCTAGATCGACAATTAAGTATTTAAGTCTTGTATTGGTATTCGTTATGGTATAAATGTGTGTGTGTGTGTGTTTGCGCGAGTGACAATAGTATTTTGGTCTTCCTTTACCTAAAATGTGAGAGGTTTAAAACTACTCAACATTGACTGTTTTACCGGTCAATGGGCTTGCACCTTTAGGTTCAAGTTCAAGGTTATCCCGGTTACAGGCAATGAACTCAATTAATTCCCAATTACATACGTACGATATCTCTGTAACATAAGAAGCATTATTATTGTCGTCGAAGCTAGTTTCTTAAATAATAGAGGTAAACACCGGTGACCAAAAGTGTTAAGCGTAGTCATAATAAGTTTCCATTCGTCGCCAGCCAAATAACCGCAGCGTAAGTTAACATTTACTTGGCAATCCGTGGGGCGATTAAATATATTTGTCACACTACTTTTCACTTCTGCCCTTTGCAATCCCATTTTTAATGGTGAAGTGGGCACGGATGTACGTACTGTAACGATTCCTCTTTATAGTAGCTGGCTGGCAGAGCCTTCTCGTCTTATTTTGAATATTTTGAAGGGAATCGTTACGTTTTGTTTTAGATGTCAGTCGATACCCAGCTAGGCTAGGGAATCGATAAAAAAGAGTATAATAAAATATTATAATATTGCCCGTAATCCGCGTTTTAATAAAGTAGCGTGTCACAGTACACATGTAAAATTATTAAACGAAATACCTATAAACTGTGCGCTCAGAATCGTGAGTTAGTTTATATTTATAAACTTAATCACGACTCTGAGCGGACAGTGCTAACTCTTAGTAGGAACTTTTTTAGTTAGCAGGGTTTGTGTACCACTGCTGGGCGAAGGCCTCCACCATGATCCGCCACTTCTCTCTATCTTGAGCCATCTTCTCCCATCCGGGCAAAAAGGTCGAGAGATTGTCCCGCCATCTCCGCCTTGGCCGACCACGTCTGCGATACCCGTCGCCTGGAACTCAATCCGATTAGATTAGATTAGTACTCTTTATTGCACACCATACTTTATAAAGATACATGAAAAATCTTAAGTATCTAAGTTATATGGTATACAACGAAATAACGAGTTATATGGTATATAAAGATAAGATAAGTTAAGATATTTGTTCATAAAGGTTCTCTTATATATAAGGGTGTAGTTGCATAAAAACATTGTTTTACGAGATAACTCAAATATTGATAAACGCTTAATAATAAGGCGTTACGTGCAAGATGTGACGTCATAGTTTGAGCTGGATTTGTATGTAGCGTTCTCGTATGAATTTATTGAGTTTTCGACGTTTATCAATATATAACTTTTCGACAGGTATGAAAATATGTATCGTAGAGAAAAAAGAAATTACCACGTTTATAAATTTATCTTTTAACTTTCCCTCTTTTTTTGTATATATTCACCATTGTGTGACAGTTATTATATTCTCAATTTTTTTTTCATACAAATGAACCGCGTCAAGTTTCAAGGCTACAAAAAGTTGAAGAATCAAATTGAGAATTTTTAAACAGTTGCTTCCACACGTATTGGAAGTGGTTTGATTGTAATTAAATTTGACTGTCACCCGTCCGCACAAGGACAATTTAAACTTCAGTAGGTACTTTGAAAGGTTCTTATCTTGAAGACATAGACTTGAATACTTCAGTGTAATTTTACTGTACAGTAATACATATCCAGATAGTTAAGCCGGGTTCTGACGGTCTTAGTACGCTCGGACCGTGTGCGTACTGTTTTAGTTGATTACGCCGACGACGCGTCAGTGCGCTCGGACCGAGTGCGTCGTCACAATAAACTCTAACTAACACGTTCCGAGCGTACTAATTGCTAAGACCGTCAAAATCCAGCTTTAATCCGCGGTACAAAAAAACCGGCCAAGTGCGAGTTGAACTCGTGCACAAAGGATTCCGTACCATTATCTATGCAACATTAGACACACAGATCGAGAAAAAACGGCAAAAAATCACTTTTGTTGTATGGGAGCCCCCTTACATATTTGTCTACCTGTTGCCGTTATTAATATCGAGCAAAAAGCGGCAAAGAAATTACATTTGTTGCATAGGAGCCCACCTTAAATATTTATTTAATTCAGTTTTTAGTATTTGTTGTTATAGCGGCAACTGAAATACATCATCTGTGAAAATTTCAACTACCTAGCTATCACGGTTCATGACATACAGCCTGGTGACTAGGGTTCGGGTACGGAACCCTAAAAACGTTATTCTCTTACGTCGCTGTGAGTCCAATTCGTGTGGGTGTAACAATGGTATATTTTTTGCCAACGATTAAGTCGTTCTCTAGAGTTTCAAGGTTCAAAGAGCAGGAATGTGGAGGTAGAGACAAATGAGTCAAATGAATATGACTAAAGATAACGCAGTCGACAGAATACTTCTGTATCGAAAGGAAGGAAGGAATTTTAGATAACTGAGTCGTCACCTACAATTCCTTTCTTTTGACGAGCTGTATCTTAACATAAAAAATAAAATTGCTAGACTGCTGTCGTGTATTCGGAAATAAAAAAAATTAAATAAAAAATAAAAAGCGACTTTTGGGCACCGGCTCCAAACTATACTTCTACAATACCTACATGTATAAATACTTCTAATTATTTAAATTATTTCTAACTTTTTAGTGCTGTAGTGTATCGAAGTCGGTTTTTATTTTTTTTTATTTTAATTTTTGGGGGAGCGGGAGAAAAATAAATAAGTCCCTTATAACCATAATTTACCCTACTTAATTCGTTGCTTTAAAATTTGATGTTCCAAATTTCCATCTCCGAAAGTCTTCACCAGAACATCACCAAATTAACTTGAGACTACGTTTACGCTATTTTATGAAACATACGGATATTACTAAAGGATGGGCCCCATTAGGGCTTATTTACTCCTGTCCATTGAAGAATTCCGTTCTCCATCTCTGAAAGTCTCCATCAGATCTTCACCAAATTAAAATGGGACCAATGGGACGTTATATCTGTTAGAACAAAAAAAAATTGTCGAAATCGGTTAAGATTTGACGGAGTTATGGAGGAACCTAGCCAAAAAAAAAAAAATATATACGCGTCGAATTGATAACCTCCTCCTTTTTTGAAGTCGGTTAAAAATAATTCACTAACAATTGTTATTTACATGAACCCGTCCAAAAACTCTTTCCTACGTAGTATTTTTTATGTCGCCTATATGCGTCAAACTGCATTGCACAGGCCTTCTCTCAGAGGGTGAGTATGGGCTTAGTTACCACGCGTGCCCACCACGGATTGCCAATTTCAAACGTTGAGGTATGTGAATATAGTAGATGGCAAAATAATGGTAAAAAAATCGTAAAAAATAGCGGCAGTCGTGCCGCGCGATTCACGGACTTAGACTTGAAGGGCGAGCTTTAGAAAAAGATTAAGGCTGGGTTCCGCTTTACCCAAAATATATTAGTTTCCCCTACTATATATTTTATTTAGAAATATAGTGTTTCAGCCACTAATATAGTAGGATACTATATTATATAGTAGGGTTGGCAACCCTAGTCCTCAATCAACCTGCCTCAGGCCGTCGGATTTTTACTGTGCCGTCGGTCCGGCGAACCGCTGCGTTTGGCAGCTCATGGTCTCCACTCGAGAGTCTATCCATTTACATAGCCTATGGGTAACATTGCCTTGACATTGAGATAGGCTATCGGTAATATTGCCAAGATCAAAGTCGAAGACGTGGGCACACTCGGAACTTAAGTGGAGATGGGCAGGACATCTGGTTGGACGAGAAGACGGACGATGGACGAAGGCAGTCACAGAGTGGTGGCCGAGGACTGGCCGTCGTTCGGTGGGTAGGCCAGGCCCCCTACCCGATGGGTTGATGACATTAACAAGGCGGCAGGAGGACAATGGACGAGACTAGCAGGGGACTGGCGAGGTCCATAAGACAGGCCTATGTCCAACAGTGGGCGTCTTTCATGGGCTGCATAGATACATGGATGGGTAATATTAGCAGGTAGAAGTCGCAATAGGCTGGTCACATCTGCCGAAGAACCGATAGTCGATGGGGTATAAACGTATGACTTAACAATAATTACAAACCTCTATTGCCTCTGTTGCTAAGCGCCTGTTACTCAACATACCATACATACAATCGATCAACTTATACATATTTGATAAGGTCTACAGTTGATTTGGTTGACTCCACCTACTATTCATTACTATTCCACCCGTTCACTGCTTGCACTTCAAAGTAACCCTCGTAATATCAGAAAAAAACATAAAGCTGAATTCACGCAATAACGTCCCTCTATTCGATTCTAGCCTCGGCTCAATGGTGGCAAGCACGATGCATTTAATGAAAAATAAATGTAGTTATTGTCGGTAATTACAGAACGCATAAATACTATACCCACCTGGGGATCAATGGAGACTGGGCTCAAGTTGGCACAAACTGCTTGGGGGACAAACAAAGAGCAGCTGGGGAGTTCGAATCTCTGTTCTGTGGTTCGAATCGAGAAGGGTACAGAGTTGTGTTTTCATGCCTGAGATGGAGTGTGCATGGGTACATACATCTTGTTCGGCGTAATTTTATTTTAAAAGAAGGTAAGTATAACGCTGATTGTAAGCAGTTTGATGAAGGGCTTTCTTCTTTATTACATACAGTCTTAGTTATAAGAACACGATGGCTTAAAACACTTTGCAACTCCCGTTTAGAGGAATAAGTGTTTTAGAGGAACCGTGTTTTTATAACGTTTGTGGACTGAAAGAGGATGTAGTGACTTAAATTGAAAAAAGAATGTTGCGTTGGTTTGGACATGTAGAGAGGACGAAGGAAGAAAGATTGACGAAACAAATATATGGAGCGAATGTGGGTGGAAGGGCCGGTAAGGGATGACCCAGGCGGAGATACTTCGACCAAATAGGGGATGTATTAGCAAAGGGCAAGATAAAGTACCGAATACCAGCGTGCGTGCATGCAACGACTAATGAATGTTGAGGAAGCGAAAGTGATCCGTCAGTATCGTGGCAACTGGCAGTCCCTGGTCTCTGCCTACCCCTCTGGGATATAGGCGTGAGTTTATGTGTGTATGTTTTTACGATATCTAAAATAACTGTTTTTTTTTTTCAATTACATACTTATTTATAAGAAGTTATCCGGAAGCAAACGCTGCAAAAATAGAGTATCGTGCATGCGTCTCCTTTTCTCTTGCCTGTGTGCTTTATCCACACTCGCTGGCAAGTGGACCTTCCGTGTTTCTGCAAAGAGTTCCAACGCACTATTTCTAACTCTATGGTAAATTTAATACGCTAAGGGCTGCTTGTTATTTCTATGCAGCTGTGCTAATTGCTTTGCTCCTCTATAACATTGAATCGGCGTGTATTAATAGGCTGCTATTGTTAATCGTACTTATGAATTATTCTAAATTCTACGTTGTACTTATTTGTCAACGTCATGTGAGAATATTTTTTGCCGTAAGTGTACTGTAAGTATACTGTTGTCCAAATCTTACCAATAAATAATGTGGCGTGATCAGCCAATCTTGCCGAGATTATTTTCTCCTCAGCTCTCAATTAAAATTATACATACATCGCAAATAGGCAAACGTCGACATTCGTAAGCAGAAAGTAACACGCTTGAAATTAATCTCCGGGGTGTAACGAGAGTGTGTTTGTGCAAACGACTGTCGATTTACCTATGCAGGCGTTCATTTAAATAGGTAATCCCTATGTATATAGGGATTATCCCTATCAATTATCCCGGTTACCTATTTAAATGAGCGCCTGCAGAGGTAAATGTACTGATGACCGTACCTGCGCGACGGCTCGGTGTGGGTCATTGTTACTTGTTGCGCTTTTAGTTCGTCAATGACTAGGTAATATCTAGTGTGCCAAACCGTCCGTCCGTAGGCATTTTTATATTGTACCTACATAACTTGTAAAACTAAAATAGAACGATCGCCGCTTACAGATAGTTTTAAAGAGCGAGCTTCCGAGGGCGGGGAAATAGTTTAAAAAAAAATGTAAATTAATAAAAAAAAGCTATGTCTGGCCTAGAAGTGCCAGCGTCAAGCTTTACAGGCGTCGCGGTAAAATAAAAATTGCAGCGGAGGAATTACTTTACATGCAACAATCCATCGATTAAGTGACAGAATGTGATTTGATACCAGTCTTTTCCATGGAACCCACTTTAGGAATCACTGCTCTAGTACAATAAACAACAGCACATCATTCTTTATATTATTATGCGATGTGTGCACTCTACTGTGGTGAGAATTCCGTTTTTTAGGGTTCCGTACCCGACGGGTGCCAAACGGGACCCTATTTCTAAGATTTCATTGTCCGTTTGTCTGTCTGTCCGTCACCAGGCTGTATCTCATGAACCGTGTTCATTTTTTGTTTAAGGCAGTTGAAATTTTCACAGATGATGTATTTCTGTTGCCGCTATAACAACAAATACTAAAAACAGAATAAAATAAGTATTTAAGGGAACTCCCATACAACAAACGTGATTTTATGCCGTTTTTTCTCGATCTTTGTGTCTGATGTTGTATAGATAATGGTACGGAACCCTTCATGCGCGAGTTCGACTCGAACTTGGCCTGTTTTTTACAATTATGTCTAAAATAAGCATATTCTTATGTCAGAAAATATTAAGTTAAAATTCAATGATCATACCTAGTTATCAGTTTCGTTTGCGTTCCAATACTCCTCATGAAACGAATCTTCCGTTTTGATCGAGAGCGTAAAGTTACAAGTGTACCTAGCAACATAAATAATTTATAACAGCCAATATACATGTCTGTGCTGTAATAAACATGATTTAGGGGGTATGTATGTGGGTATGTAAATTTGACTTAGCTCCGTTGGTGCCTCACGATCTAGTAGACATACTAATTGGCTTACTCAATCAAATGTATCAAACGAAATTGCATACCTAGTAGATATAGCTGTGGGGATGAAGATATCCGTAAACTCATAATTTTGACGGTTCAGGTTTGCGACTGAAGTGCGCCAATTGCTTGAACGTATAGCATGCTGTTTCGCTTGCACATTCTAACATTTTTAATAATCGATAAAAAATTATGTATACTTTTCATAAATGTGGTCTGAGAGTTTGATAGATAATAATATTGTAGACATTCAAGACATATTTTTTCTATCCTATACCTAGTTGTTAATAGAGAAATATTGATAAAAAAATGAATTACTTTGGAAGCAACTTTTCTTTATCAAAACCTGAGTATAAGAAACAAAAATGTGCTTAAAATGTCCGTAATTTTTACCCTTTTAAATCCTCAGACCACATTTATCGTATAAGAAACAAAAATGTGCTTAAAATATGCGTAATTTTTACCCTTTTAAATCCTCGGACCACATTTATCAAAAGTATAACAATTTTATTGAAATCACAGAAAATGTTACAAGCGAGACAGACAGTATGTTAGAAGCCTTAAGGTCTATTCACATTACAGCGGGCCGGCCACATGCGGTTGACGGGCAGGGGAACGGGTTTGCATTTGTATTGTAGTCGCTAACTTCGTAATTTAAGGATAATTTTAGATTGAACGCACGCCGACCGCCGCCCGTTGCAACAAGGACTATTTATTTATGTACTGAAGCATGCGCACTTGCGGTAAAATTTATCATTATATTGGAGCACCCTTAAGTCAAGTCAAACGTGTTTTTCTACATTTAATTTATGACCGTCACACTATCACCATAATATATTTCATCATCATCAACCCATTATGTCCCCACCGAGGGGCACGGGTCTCTTCCCTGAGGAAGGTATAGGCCATACTCCACCACGGGGGCCAAGTCCGGATTGGTGGAGGCTTGTAGACTAGTGGCTCGTCTACTGTCAGAAGTTGTCAAGCCGCCCTAAGGCCTCTGACTTGGCTTAACGACTGCCATCTAACGACGGCACCATAATATATTTGTTAACAACAAACTATGTGTCTATCGGGTCAACTGGTCCACTGCCGCGAAAATGTAATTCCTACTCGTAAAACCTTTATGTTGATTCTGATATATTTGGCTCTTACCTCAATATCTGCTCGACTGACATTTGTCAGAACCGTAATAAATGTCAGGCTATTTCCGGGGAACTTTCCCTGCATTACTCATCTTCCTGGCCTAAAATTTAAAACTTTGTGACCTACTTACCCACAGTTAGATAAAAATACACCCAATCTTATTGTACCTACAGCAATAAGACGCAAAATTGCCTCAATCACACGTTGTAAGAAGTAAAGTCAGCGACTTTGAAAATAAAGTTATTTGTAGGAAAAGCGCACGTGTGTCATCTGCGATAAGAGCTATGTAAGATCGTCCTGACTTTACTGATAGTAATTTCACACATGGAGTGGTAATATTCTAATCTGTGGTAATATTCCTGAATATTATACAGACCTTCATGCGTCATATTTTCCAGCACGAACCTGCACGATGAAAACAAAAGAAAGTTGCGAATGTTGCGTGCTATTTTCAAAAATGGAAACAAATGAACAATCCATTTGAATTTGACAAATGGTGAGCGCCTGTTTGATAAATGGCGTGCCAAAGATTTACCATGGAACAAATAGTAATGTGATATTGTGTTTCTACAATCTTCGCTATAAATTTGAATTTGTGTTATTTTTTTCAACAGCCTTCAAAAAAGGGGGTTCTTAGTTCGTTTATGTGTGTTTAACGATAAATTCTTACCACGATAGACATCTGAAGTAAACTTACCACGGGTCAGATTTAATTTGTCTGCGACATTTAATTATTCTAAGACTGTTTAATATTCATTACAATTGACTTGAGTAGTAGTACCTAGCATTCGTTATTATGTTACATTAAATTACTGCAGCGCCCAGCAAAAGAGGCATTGATGGACGAACGTGTAAATGTGGGCCGAGGCGAAGCCGAAGCACACATACGTAAGTCCATCAATGCCTAGTTGGGGCCAAGTACTTTTCTCAAATAATGTGCGGAAATTAAAACTAAGTACCTAGTAACTTGCCTAGGCAGAACTTTTTATTTGAAAGTACAATTAATTTTCAAAATCAATGACGAACAACGAACAGCAATATTTTTCCCGCGTTTATGTGTTAATTTGTTTTTTTTTTTCAATAAACAGCTTTCTGTTTGCAAGCCAGTTCGACATTTAAATAAAACCTTTGATGAGTTACCTCCTTGGTTTCCATGTTTTGGAGTAAAAGATCGTTCCATTTTTTAATAACACGATGGATATGAGTTTACTAGTAATTTATTTGGCCGCTAAAACACGGCAGATATGGATTTTCATGCAACTTTTGCCGGCCGCTGCTCGCGTGTATTTGGCCAGTACAGCAAGTTAGATTAATCTCGAAGAAGATTGTCGAAATAATGCTCAAATTTCCAAGCATGTTTGAGAAAAAAACTGACATGGACGTCAAGGCTCTATAAGAAGGTATCAAACCTCCATGGTATGACGTCACTACAAAAATGTTAACAGGAGCCCGCCCTTTTCGTTCTAGGTTGCCGAACTTTGATTATTTTTGATGAAAACTGAAAAGCTGTAAAAGTAACAAAATTATAAAAGATTTACGTTGGTTGGCGAAAGATGACATTGACCATTTTATTTCTTATAGGAAATTGGTTTAGTTTCATTGCTCGGCAAATTTAATAAAATTAAATAAAATAAATACTAAACATTGGTTCTTCTTTTTTTAGAAAACGGACACAGAGGTGCTTCTATTTAAATTTGGTCATTATCAGTTGATGGCATCTGTGAGAAAATCATCTCAACTCTTAAATTTTCAAAGGCATTTTCACGGCATAATGGACAACCATACCGCCATAAAGAATACCGTCAGCGCCGCCTTGTGCTAAAATAAGCAAACTATAGTTTCTGTTCAGTGCGCATTTTCAAGGCAGTGTTTTGTCTTTATTGATTTGTAAAATAATAAAAAAACACGCGTGACAAAGGCCTGACATCATTTCCAGTTGGATCACCATTGAGTTTCAAGGTTTTTGAGGATAAACTTATCACAAATGTCCACACCAAGCCGCAACGAAACCGTTCAGAATGCTACAGTGACAAACTGACTGACTAGCAGGGCCGAGTTTCATAAAACTAAAATTCGAAGTTTAGTAATATATTGAACGGGTAGACCCCCCTCCAGGTTAGACCCGTTTAATATATCACTATGTATGAGCATCGCGAGTCGTTAAAAAATACTAATTCGAAGTTCATTATGACAATTCGAGGTACATTGCCTAGCATACTTATTAATCTGTGGGTTAATCGACTTTACAATGTACATCGAATTGACACAGTAAACCATTATTGTAGTTCTATGAAGTATGTCCCTGATAGAGACGCGACCTGGACAAATATGGGCACCGATAATACCGTAATAGTTGGTTCTTCTTTGGGCACAATAGTAACAGTTTTTACCTGAATTGTAGTCGATAACGCTGTCTACCGCTGTCAACGACTTTTACAGATAAGCGGCTTATCAAATTCAAGGGTAGGTATTGGAGAAAGAAAGGTACCTACGGACATATCGATATTGTATTCAGGGAGAGGTATTCCTATTTTTTCTGGAAATACCTACATGAAATTCTCCTTTTATACCACACCCACTCAGAAAGTGTCTCATTGCTCGTTCATACTCTCTCCCTGAGAGAAGGCTTGTGCCCTACAGTGGGACGTATATAGGTGGCTTATGCTATGCTCGTTCATAAACGGGTTACATGGTTCGTCATTTCTCCCTTATTAAATGTGCGCCGGCTAAATAAAGTTCATCATCATCATCAGCCATTTGTCGTCCACTGCAGGATATTTAGCCTCTCTCATGGTTTTCTGGCCATGAAGGGTTTTGCCATAATTGCCACGCTTGGCAGGCGGGTTGGCGATTGCAGTATGCGGCTGGAATCTCAGGAAGATGCTGCTGCCCGTCTCCTGGTAATTTATTTCCTTAGTCGCCTTCTACGACATCCACGGAAGGAAATGGAGTGACGCTATTCTTAATCCGGCGCCACACGGAAATAAAGTTATATGGAATTTAATTCCTGCCCTCCGTAGCAGGGCAGGAATGTTGTATGTAAATCCATTCCTGCCCTGCTAGCGTTCTTTTGTTTTTCTAGCAGCGAACATAAAAAAAATACAATCGTCAAATCTTATAAAAGGTCTTGTATCAAATCATATATCCCATTTAAATAATATCCCAATAATATCCAATTTAAAGGCTTTGGGGTTTGTCAGGATTCTGGCAAGTGACAAACCCTGGTCCTCTACCTGATCCTCTCCTACCCCCTGGTCCTCTACCTGATCCTCTCCTACCCCCTGGTCCTCTACCTGATCCTCTCCTACCCCCTGGTCCTCTACCTGATCCTCTCCTACCCCCTGGTCCTCTACCTGATCCTCTCCTACCCCCTGGTCCTCTACCTGATCCTCTCCTACCCCCTGGTCCTCTACCTGATCCTCTCCTACCCCCTGGTCCTCTACCTGATCCTCTCCTACCCCCTGGTCCTCTACCTGATCTTCTCCTACCCCTCCGCGGAACAGGCGTGAGTTTATGCAATGTAACTAGATTAATTTATATTATTTTGATTCTATCGCTTATTACATAAATTGTGTAAATCCATACGAACTAAATATACTAGAATTAGGTAAATGCTAAATTAGTAAATTTAAACGATTTTAATTAACACTAATGGTCCTGAGTTGTCTGAATAAAGAAACTAACATGAAATATAAAACCGTATTAAAAAGAAACGGGAAGTGGTTGAACACTGGAAACTTTGAAAGGCCCTAGAATCATTTCGTTTTAACCCAAAGAGCAAACTTTTTCAACCTAATTCCTCTGAAAGAGAAATGGGAAAAGTTTTTTATAAATTAAGTAATTTTGCCGAGCTCTGCTTGCCACTTGAAATTCTGATCCTAAGGATAATTTATTTCTCTACAATATGGCTAGTTGCATAAGGAACAAAGATATGTTTTTCTATTCCGAGATAGTACACGTCTAACCCCCGGTTTCACGTACACTAACGATCTATTAATCTACTATTAGCAGCTGTCAATTGTTCTTTTTTGTATGCAGTTTGGCGTACTAAAAGCTGTTAACAGTAGATTAACAATAGTTGGTGTTCGAGAAAACAGGGGAGAGAAAAACCGATCAAGTGCGAGTCGGACCCGCCGACTAGAGTTCCGTACAAATTTGTAGGTATCTTATAATAGTTCCGAGGTTTTCCCGAACTTCAAAGACAATTTTTTTATGATTTAAATACAAATGTATAGTTTTCAGATTTTTCCCTGTACTTGTAATATACGAAAATATTACTTGCCACACTTACGAAAATAAACTTAGAAGTTTAATATTTTCACAGCTTTAAGGGATTGCAGACGTGAGTATATGGTTTTAATTTCAACTCGATACCTCCACGCGTTCCCGAGATAAAGGGACAGACACATGGACGGACAACAAAGTGATCCTATAAGAGTTCCGTTTTTCCTTTTGAGGGACGAACCCTAATAAAATATTACTCAAATGAGATGTTGGCTTAGTATGGGTGTTAGAGTATCTTCACCAAAGAAAAAGATAGTAAGAAAAGGTTAATCAGTCCACTGCTGATAAGGTGATCAATCAAAACCCTGGCAACCGACCATTGTCCTTTCCAATTTCGATCTCTTAAGCAATGGTCTATATATAGGTTTCTACAGATAAAATCTATCTAGACTCAGTCTTAGACATTCTTCAAGATACGTTTTTCTTTTGTGGTCTCGGCCTTCGCCAGTGGGCCTGTCACATTTATTGAAGGACTAACAGCCACTAGTGCAAAAATGTTCTCGAGTGGAAACCACGGATTGGGAAACAGGGTGGCACTTTTGCCGGCTCACTGGAATCGCAACTCTTCATTACTTACTGTACGGCCATCCTAAAGAATTCGGATGACGGTCCTTCCAACCTTCATATCTAGTGATGGGGGTGCCCTCGTCCGCCGCGGGAACTTTCGTTCCCAAGATTAAGGCTGGCTAAGCAAACATCCTTTTATGCGGCATGGTATGAGATTGGACAGTAAAATTCCTCAATCATAGGCCTTTTTACGACGGCCGAACTATAATGTAATTTTAAAAACCTACTTCATTAATGTTATTTCAACGTACAAAAAGTCTAGTTAAAGTGTCACTTTCGGAAGGGAAGCAAACGTCTATGAACACCCAAGTTGATACAGTCTCTCTTGCAACAAGAAGTTTCGAGGCAAAAATCCAAGGTTTAATGTTCCTTTAACACGTTTCCCAGAAATAGTGCGAAGTTTTTACTGCTGTTTGAATTATGTGCAGTCTAAATTTGTAACGTTTGCGGCACACACAAGGGTCAATTAATATAGGATAATGTGATTTTATTGCTCTTTTATTTAGTAGTGTCGTCTTTGGACTAACGCAAATTTTATTGGATTTAATAGGATTGATTAAATTACCTAGAATTTCGATCTACGATCGATTTTTTTGTACCATTAGTACTTTTTGGTTCAGAAATCTCAGTCAGATCCATCAGTTCAATTTTGGTCTCAAATCAGTTATCGTTGGTACCATTAGATCTTTTTAGTACAGAGATCGGTAGTCTCCACTTCATACGATCCTTTCAATTTATTTATCCTGCTATGTCCACTGATCTCCATGGCATTCCTAGCGATGATATTTTTATATCAGCGTCTATGTCGCAAAAAATCTCAAATATATGTCAAAATTGAAAGCTGTCCTTGGTACTGACCGATTGATTGATTGATTGATCACATCGTGCCGTCGTCAGCTCATCAAGCTTCCCCTTTTTGTTGCAACGTCGCTCGTAACGTAACTGTGTAGACTTCACGTGTAAAGATTGATGTACGGTCGACTGTTAATACTAAAACTCAAGCGCCAAATTATGTTTCATTACGGTGTCATTATATCTTTTTGACTGGCAGCTTCTTGCACCAGTTAATGCATTGTTATCATTTATGCACATAATCGCTGCGCTCGCGCCGATACACTCTCTCCGTCGATTAGCGCTCGATTTCACTGCATCGCCCGGTTCTACAGACAACTTAATGGGCGGTTGGTGGTTAAACAGATTAAAAGATGCTTCGTTAATAATACAAACTGTTTCTTATGTCTGTGCAATTTCTATGTAGAAAAATATTATTTTCCTAATTGTGATAATTCTTACTTATCCTTACTAATATTATAAACGCGAAAGTTTGTATGTGTGGATGGATATTTGTTACTCTTTCACGCAAAAACGGCAGAACGGATCCGGATGAAGTTTTGCACAGAGATAGATTATAGTCCGGATTAGCACATTAGCTATTCTTTATCACGGAAAAATACACATCAAAATTAGCACGCGAACGAAGTCGCGGGCAACAGCTAGTATTTTAATATTTTAAAATTCTTGATAAGATTTCTATAGATTACGAATTACTTCCGTTCATCGCCTGTGACCCGGAAGGGTATGTCATCATGATCGTGGCAAGTTGCAAATCTTGGTCTCTGTCGGCCTTTTCAGTTAAGATCTTAAATAGCTAAACAAACATTGGCTGTAATGTATTTGTAAAGTTGGAAATTAGCATGAGAAAATATTTTCTGTTATTCTTGGTCTCTACCTACCCTTCCAAGATTCAAAAGTGACTTTGAGAGAGTGTGTTATGCTGTCAGATTTCTTAATAAAACGTAAAATAAAACTTAATATATATATTTTTATAGTTTTTAAATTTTGTCTGTTCTTTTAATTTTTGTGTACTTATTTTGCAGACATTCACTAAAGTTGATTAAACACAGATTATTTAAACTCTTGTTAAATGTGCAGTGAAAACTAGCAGTTCATAATAGCAAGCAAGCAAAAAGGCGGTGGTAGCCTAGTGGGTAGAACATTGGACTCGGAAGCGGGAGACCCAGATTCGATTCCCAGTGCGGGCATGTACCTATGACTTTGTTTTCTAAGTTATGTACATTTGTGAAGTTATAGTAGCAATACCACTCGCTAACGGTGAAGGATAACCTGAAGGAGGAAACCTGAGTGTCTGAGCTATTCATATACCTCAGCGCTTAAAATCGCCAATCCGCGGTGGGCACGCGTGGTGATTAAGCCCAAACTCTCTCCCTAAGAGAAGGCCTGTGCCCTACAGTGAGACGTATATAGGCTTATGCACGCAAAAAATACAACCTAATGTTCTCGAATATAGTTTATTTACATATCTTTACCACATCTTGATGTGATAAAATGGTTTCAGAATTGAGAATTTTCTAAGAAACTACTGAAACGTCTACTAAGTCTACTAAGAAACGTCTCGTTTTTATTGAGAAATCTGAACAGACTGACTTATACTGAAATATTTACTTACTGAGAGGCGGTGGTATTTTCTTTTGGCCAGCGTGTGTGCAAGTGAGTAATAAATGTCATTGAAGCGAAAAAGGTAGCAGAATCGTGGTGCAAAACCTCGGTCTCAACCTGCCCCGCCGGGGTACCGGTGTGAGTATATGTATATACAATGTATCACTGAAGATGACTGCGATTGGTCGTTTATAAAATAATTCAATTTTCATAATCCGAACAGGAAATCCTCCTTTAGCACTAATATAATTATAATTTTACGGAATGGAAAACGTGCATAACTATAAAATATCCACTATCCAATATCCACTTTAATTTGGTATATTTGGTTACCTACTAAACTAAGTACTTGACTAAGCATTGAATGCATAGAATAAAAGGTTTTAATTATCCCAGTGATGGCTCACGTGCCGCTGTTTACATTTGTAGAGTCAATAAATCCTCGATATTCTCCGTACATTCTCCATAAAAAAAACTCGACAGGCTTTACTTTTCCAAGAACCTTTCGGTGTCAATGCAGTCGGGTTGTAAGCCGTGACTTTAACACGCTAGTGTCGGTCTTCAAACCCAACAACGGTGATCTCCTTTACCGAACAGACAGCCTTACACTACATGTCACCAAGACATACCTTTATCAGGAATAAGGCTGCATTTTAGTTTTTATGTGCAATGGAATAAGGGCTAATTGAGATGTAAGAATAGGCATGCAGGTGCCCTCGGTTGCATAACTGAGTAGTCGAATGACATTACCCGCATTATCTTGTGAGGTATAGGCTGAATTGTGGTGCGGTTTCTAGGCGAGCATTTCTAGGGTATCGTTATCAATGAGTTATTAGCAGTGGTCGGAGTAGGTATATTGGTTTTTCGTACTTGCATCATGATATCGTAACATGGACATGCCATTTTTCTCAATGTCTTAAACGTCATCGCCATTGTCATCATTACCATCTGTTTTTTTGTAAATGGTAATGATGAAATGTAAACGATAATTATGTAATGTGTGTTTTATGAGCAATAAGCGTATATCTAAAACTATGATATACCTACAATTATTGCAATTTTTTTATTATATTATTATCGTCGACTACCACGAGTTGAACAAAATTTCACTAAATGAAAATATCAGATTTAGACAGAATTTATATAAGTAAAACACACATCTCATCATTACCATTTGCTGCAAAAGTTGTAAAACACAAACTCTAAATAAATAGATAACTCTATGGTACACCAGTAATTTACAGAGATAGGGATAGATACGATCGGCGTTCTTATCGCTTGAAGCGATCTTTTTCAGACAACCTTTGGATGGACGGGACTGAAAGATGATGAGAGTTTGTAGGTGTACATTTGGCTTGATTTGATTTGATTCAATTTAATTTGATTTATTTTGATTATCTTTAATTGGATTTGATTTGATGTGATTTAATCTGACTTAATTTAGTTTGATTTGATTTAATTTAGTTGAATTGATATGATTTGGTTTGAATCGATTCGATTTGATTTAATGTGTACATACGAATATTATTACTAACATAGCATAATACTACATGGGCATTGCCTGAAATAAATGAATACAATACAATACAATAAGACAGAATACATTTATCTCTAATTAAGACTTCTCAGATATTGCGCATGCATTGCAAATCAAATCCAATTAAAGAAAATCAAAATAAATCAAATTAAATTGAATCAAATCAAATCAAGCCAAATGTACACCTACAAACTCTCATCATCTTTCAGTCCCGTCCATCCAAAGGTTGTCTGAAAAAGATCGCTTCAAGTGATAAGAACGCCGATCGTATCTATCCCTATCTCTGTAAATTACTGGTGTACCATAGAGTTATCTATTTATTTAGAGTTTGTGTTTTACAACTTTTGCAGCAAATGGTAATGATGAGATGTGTGTTTTACTTATATAAATTCTGTCTAAATCTGATATTTTCATTTAGTGAAATTTTGTTCAACTCGTGGTAGTCGACGATAATAATATAATAAAAAAATTGCAATAATTGTAGGTATATCATAGTTTTAGATATACGCTTATTGCTCATAAAACACACATTACATAATTATCGTTTACATTTCATCATTACCATTTACAAAAAAACAGATGGTAATGATGACAATGGCGATGACGTTTAAGACATTGAGAAAAATGGCATGTCCATGTTACGATATCATGATGCAAGTACGAAAAACCAATATACCTACTCCGACCACTGGTTATTAGTTCTACCTTCATACATAAACTCTGGGCCGGTTACCGGCTAGATACTAATATAATAACCTTTTTTTTATTTTTTTTTATTTAATAAGGAAAACAAACAGTAGTACAATGATAACTTAACATAATTACTTAATTATTCAAAGTATTACTTAATTGTAACACCAGCACCGTTAACCACCGATTAAATTAATAAGATAAACAAAACAGAGAACTTAAAATTATGTTCTTGTGCCTTTTAGACGTTGCATTAAAACCGTTTTCTTTCTCGTCGACAACACTAATTGGTAGATCCATGTACTATCACGTCAAGAAATTTATGATATTTCTTTTTGAAACTTTGTTGGATATTTCTTGAAGTAATGGGTTGAATGAATGACCTAGAATGAACGAGCAAACAGCTTGATATATATTATCGCTTTTCGAATTTAAGCGATTATTATCAAAGGTTTATTTAAATGTAGAGTAAAGTTTAAAAAAAAGATATGTCCGTTCGCTCGTTGTTTCCTAATCTGCCCTTCGTTTTACGTCCTTTGTTTAGTCAATCTGTATCCGCCGCGGGCATCTCTTATCAGTCTTTCCACTTAAATTGCTAAGTAAAAATTGCTGTACTTAATTCAAAGGAAAAATTTCGTCCGTATTTGATTGTTTTCAGGTTTTTAATTTCCTTGTCAAAGTTTCAGTGGATTTCCAAACGGTTTTCTATTGTTTTCAACGTTAACTGCAATAAGGAACTAGAGTAAAATTGAATGTAAATCTCAATTTCATGGCCGATTTCATGCTACACCTATTAATGATTTCACGGTACTTGGCCGCTCGTTTACCTAAGTGGAAGTACCTAACGGGATTTAACCGGAATGTCGCGCGCGTAAAAATTAGAGGTTCCAGGTAATTTTTTGTTTCAATAAAAGTACCCTAAAGTCTATGACAGTTTTATTTTTTGCCGTATTTCTAAGTGTCTACATCGTAGTTCAATGCTTTTTATCAATGTTTTAGCTAAAACTTTTTATAAATCATAAAAAGTTATACAGTTTTTTTAAGAGCTTCTGAAAGACGTTTTCCTTCATTTTATATGAGTACGATTTCTAGTATACATTTCACCACTTTTAACTATGTTGTAAGTACTTTTTTTACGTGTCCATAACATGGGTCCACTGCACAACAAAGGCCTGGTCACACAATGCCACACTTTGTTCACCCCTTCTCTCCCAATGTTTGTGTTATCTAGCCTATGTCCCACTGTAAGGCTCTGGCCTTCTCCCATAGAGAGAATATGGGCTTAATTCCCACGCATGCCCACCGCGGATTGTCAATTTCAATGACCCCTTATTTACTTATATTAACAAGAACTTCTAACCGCACAACATTTCGTTGCTCAACCTCTCGTTGCACTACGCTCGCCCGATAAGGCTCCATGCACACTGTAAACAACTCAGTAACTGCCGGATTATCTCAATTAATTTACCGATTACTATCAGGCCCTTACCTGGGCAGGCATTATTAACATAAGCTGATGGCGTAAGTTGGTGTAAATAATTTTATCGGTTAATTGATCTACTCGTGTGTCATCAATCTTTATGTGATTGAACTTTACTCAGTTGCACTTAATTTGACTTTGAAATAAAAATGTAAGTAAGCCTTTGTGTGAAAATGGTTTTCTATGCAATAAAGAATTTAATAATAATAATAAATTTCGATCAGTTATAGACTTGTAGACTGACGGTCTTATTTATAAAAAACCGACCAAGTGCGTGTCGGGCCATCCGCAATGTAGAGTTCCGTAGAAAGAAGGTTTTTTGCTGTACAAAACTAGCTCTGTAACTTCATCGAAGTCATTTTTAATGGATTTTATACGAAATTTTACTTTTATGAGTTGGTTGCCTAGTAAAGCCTACTTAGCCGTGATAGTTTTCCTTTTAATTTCGTTATATGTGCTACTACCCTGAATTTTTTCACGTTTCTACAATCAACCGTTTAGCCAGGAGAGAGGGGGGGACGCCCTTTTCGGACAAAAAATTGCGCTTTAATGCTTAATACTTCGCAAAGGGAACCTTCAATCAAAAAATATTCTTTATGCACCCACAATATTTTCCAACGATATCCCACATTAAGGTGTAGGCGAGAAAAAAAGCATCCCTAATTTAGGTGTAGACGAAGAACCCTAAAAAAAAAATTCCGAGGTTTTATTGTACCGTTTTGTCGGCGTTATAAATATCTACATTATCAACATGGTTTATACTTACATGACAGATTAGAAACAAAATCAAAAACAAATGCAGTTTTTTGTAGTTCCATCTTCGAAAGTCTCCCTTTTTCAAATTTTTTTTTATGACATCTCTTTACAAGAACTAATTAGTTTTAATACTTTCATTTAAGGAGTATTTAATTGTCTCTTAAACACAATTCATTTCATTATTTATTTTATTTTATTTATTAGGAACAACAACAACGTAATCTGATTATAATTACTTATCAACTAATTACTAGAAATAAGGCCAATAACAGTTGTCCACAGCTTACCAATTAATTTTTAATAATAATTTCCTGATAGGAAAGCTCGCTGAAAAAAGCTTCAAAGAACGGTTGATAGCCAAATATTGAATGCATGGCAGAATACATCAAGAGTAGTTAAGTACTTAATTTTAGGTTAGGTAATAAACATGAAAGATGTATCAAACATCTAAAACAAAAAATAAACAAGAGTTTTTGTTTACAAAAACTTGCATGCTAACATTTTGAGTTACCGAGATTTTCAGGTATCTTTAAGTGACCCGGATTCTTTGCGCTTTGAAGTATTTTCTTCCTATCCTTGACACCTAAATTTCCAATTCGTCATCTCAACCTTGAGTGATGGGGATAGTGGAAAAACTAGCGCCACAAAATATTTTTTGGAAAATTACTAAGACGCTGGACGGACTGGACCGTGTTACGCTGAAACATTCCAACCCTCAATAAGTAACTTTCGAGAAAAGGGCTTTTATGTTTAACATTGTTTTGTTCCATGTTTTTGTTCTGACGTTTTACATTTGTAATCACTATACCATTAAAAACGTCTGAACAAAAATGTAGAAAAAACGATATTACATAAAAAGCGTTTTTCTCGAAAGTTACCTATTGTGGGTTGGAATGTTTTTGTGTAACACGGTCCAATTAGTATATAACGCAAAATACAAAAATACGCCTATAATAACCACTATTTCTCATATTCACGTGCTACGTTACACACTGACTACAACACTGTATATTAATCATTTGGCAATATTTCTTACGGCTTGAGATAATTCTTAATGAAATGAAATGAAATGAAATGAAATGAAATGAAATGAAATGAAATGAGTTTATTTGCATGAAACGTCGTACATATGGTGGTCGGATAAGTTTGAGTATATGGCTCTACACATTTCACCTGTCTAGGCATGCAAAAATTATTATATTCTAACATTCTAAATATTATGACGTCCGATTACAAACATGTCATAATTATCTAATTTACAATTAAGACATATTTACAATTGAATACTATTTACACTATTATTATATTACATCATTATTTTTTATTAAATGTCAATATTAATATTTTTTAAGGTAAAAAATTCGGCGACAGTATAAAAACATTCATCTAAAAGCCATCTATGCAAACAAGGCTTAAAGCGAGTCAGTGGCAAACGTTTTAGCGTCTCTGGAAGCTTATTATAAATTTTTATAAGCATGCGGTAGCAGCTTCTTTGGCAAAATTCAGTTTTACATGGCGGATAGACAATTTTGTTTGGATGTCTTGTACTGAATTTGTATTGCTTACAGTATTTCGTAAAAATGTTCGGGTGATTGTGTGCAAAACATGCCATTTCGTATATGTAAAGACTTGGCAACGACAGTACTTTTAATTTCTTAAATAGAGGCTTACAAGAATCTAAGGGTGACGCACTACAAATGGCTCTGATGCATCGCTTTTGCAGAATAAAAACCCTATTTATGTCTCTAGCGTTTCCCCATAGAATTAGTGCGTACCTCAAAACTGAAGCGACATAACCGTGGTATGCCATTAAGGATGTGTGTACATCGGAAGTTTTTTTCAGTCTGTGTAGAGCATACACAAACCTATTTAGTTTATTACACACTTTTTCTATGTGGGGTAACCAGGTGAAGTGTTCATCTAAAATAACGCCTAGGAAAGTCGTAAATGGTGCATGTTCTAATTGTATATTATTACATTTCACATTGATATTTTTTAATGTCATTTTATTATTTCTGAATTGTATATATTTGGTCTTATTTTCATTAACATGTAAATTGTTTGCGTCCAGCCATCCTACAATCTTATCTATACTATCATTTGTGTCTGATTCAAAAGTTTTATCGTCAATACAATTTATTGTCATAGAGATGTCATCTGCGAATAAGATGCATTTATTATTAGTGACTTCAGGAAGGTCATTTAAATACAATAAAAAAAGTAACGGTCCCATTATGCTTCCCTGAGGGACACCGTATTTGTTTACCTCTAGAGGAGACTTATATACATGAACTGTATTTTCTGCCATGGTAGTAATTTCAACAAATTGCTGCCGATCAGAGAGATAGCTATTTAACCAATCCCATGCTACACCTCTGATGCCAAGTTTTTCACATTTGTCAAGCAGTATATTATGTGAAACATAATCGAACGCTTTTGACATATCAAAAAATATAACTGCTACTGGTTTTCCTGTGTCTACGTATTCAATAACTTCCGTAATTAATTGAAAACCTGCTAGGCTCGTGGACTTATTTTTTTGGAAGCCGTTTTGCTCAACTTTAATAATTTTGTGTTTATTTAAGAAACTATTTATTCTCATTTGCATAGCTTTTTCATAAATTTTTGAAAAAATGCTAATAAGAGCAATGGGACGGTAGTTATTTATGTCGTTAAACCTAAATATTGACAACACATTTATGTTTTTCAGCTAATTGCTGTATTTTTTGTGAATCTTTTCACCACTCTACCGATAAATTAACCTCAGTGGACGCAGAATGTTTGTATGTTCAACAAAGGTAAAGCTGCCTACAATCTAGATATAACATTGACTTAGTCGCAGGCTCGCTCAAGGTCGCGTGAGCCAACACGTTAATCTAGCCGGACTACAGTGAGGAAAAAGCAAAGAAAATTATAAAATTACAGGCTTATAACATGTAGAGTGGTAGCACTGCTGTCTGGGTTGTTAAAATAAAGTTTTGAGATTAAGCAGTCTCGGTTTGCCTAAAATTAAAGACTAGTTATCAAGTTTTGCGAATTAGAGCGGAACCTGGTCGGACAAAAGTAATTCCGGAATTAGTTTAATAATAAAGTTTTATTTATAATATTTAGACTACGAAAAAAAAACAGAAGTATTTCTTCCTACAAAATTCGCTCTCAAAAACGGGCATGTCCTCTCGATTAGTCTGTACCAATGAAATGAGCGCAAGATGTGCTGTAGAGTAAATCACTCTGTGATTGGTTCATTCTGTGCGCCATGCGTGACGTCGTGAACGTTGATTGGGCGATAGTAAACCATAGACTTCATTATGTATAAACAGTCGAAATATCTAGGTACCTCGCAATATGGTGGTCCGAAGTTGGCAGGTGAACATATATTTTGCCGGGTAATAGTGAACTCGCTCCGGTTGGTAACACAATTGACAAGCCCCGCCCGCCTTCACACGATTGAACGTGGGGTAATTTTTAGCGCTAGTCAGACATCTATGTTTTGAACTATCACTGCATGTAGAGTGGTAGCATTGATTTGTTGAATAAAAAGGTCTGGTTTATTAAAATAAAGTTTTGAGGTTATACAGTCTCTGCCGACTACCCGTATTTCACATTGCCTTCGGTTATATCCCGCCTTTTCTTCCTCCGGAAGAAAGAAAGGCTTTTAGCAATAAGGCCGCCAATTGTCACCATGGAATGGGCCATCTGTATTTGTACTTAAGTCTGTACATATAGGTAAAAGTGTCAACACTGAGACCTTTTAAAATAGGGTCGAGATGACACTCCGAAAAATACTTATTTACTTATTAAATTATAAAAATGAAAATACCGACCGTTAAAAAGAATTTCTTCAAGTCCTAGGTTAGCCCATTGATTGAACTTTCAATTTCATCAGGCAGGACCCTTTCTTATTGTATTTATTGCAAAAAAAATTATTTTGCTCCCGCTTAGGTCTAAAATTTAAGAGACTCGTCTAAGCCTTTTTTAAGACTTTCGCAGTTGAGTTTTTATTTTTAAGTAACTTTTCTTTTAATTTGTTACTTTATAATTACTTTTCACTCACAGACAGACACATTTGACAGCTGACCTCCGCCATTTTGTTTTTTCCGTGACGTCATTTAGCTAGTGACATTTCAGTAAACACATAATTTGTCAAAATCGGTCAAACCGCTTGGCCCCTTGGTGGTCATAAAGAAACAGATACATCATACATTCACACACATACAACATTTTGCTCTTATGATTTCGCAGTCGAGCTAAAAGAGCTCACAACCTGTTTGCCCTATCGAGTTCGTCCCACTTACTGCATGTTCGTAGATAAACTAGTCGAAACTTAGCATAATATCAACAAACGCACTGCGCATGCATGTCACAAAACAGGTTTCTAAAGAAGGTTTGTTTGTACATATTAACATGGAGGAATATTTTTTTTCATAATTGTTGCTGGGCGGTGCAATCATGAACGTCGAACAACATTGTAAATTTTAGTGATTGGAGGTTGGAAGCTTAGATCGATCAAAGGTGCCAGCCACTGTTAGAAAAAGCTTTTACGCTCTATGCTACATTATCTTGTGGCAACTCATATTTACCTAGATGGGTAAGATCGCGATCGGTTAGAAGGGGGCAGGTAAAAAAGCAGAGAAACGGCTTTATTTTTTTTTCTTGGCAACCAGTCTGATTCGTAGAGCCCAATGTTCTTAGCCAAGCGTGAGTTAAAGGATCTTTATCCATCTTCGGATAAGAGTCGTATAAATAAAGCTTTCCTACCTCTGCGATCGCTCTAGAGTCAAGTGAACGTGCCAAGTTTCGTTAATTTGCTGTTTTATTTTGAACATGGGCACTCAAGAGCGATCTCAGAGGCGAGACCGCTTTATTAATAAAATATCGATTACTTTAGATTTTACTTTCAACCTTCTGTCTAAGGTTAGTTCTATGCCTCTGTTAACCCACATGGGACCTGTTCGGCGATTATTCAGCCAGAGCTAAACAGAGCGTCTTCGAAACGTGTTTCTGGCGGAATTGAGGCCAAACACTTCCTGTCAATGACTGTACTCTGGTTTCCTTTGAGATTTTATGAACGGTAGTAACTTTTTCGTGTGACTTTGTGTAAGCCAAGGGTTCCTTCTTGGGTTAGTACTACAGGCTCAAATTTAGTGTTGAGTCTGCTGTCTATTTTGGTAATGAAATGAATAATTAGGTGGGTGTTGCGCGGATTGTTGGCCTCAGTCTGGGTACTTTCATGTTTGTAACGTCCTTTCCTGGTTACCATAGCACAGGGTGTCCTAGCTTGGGATTAGGTCGGGTGATTATATTGTGTGGAAGTTATTTATTTATTTATTCTATTTGTTATGGCGACTCCCCTAAAATCTTAGTTTAGTTTTAGTTATTGTGTATTTATTTAAAGGATTGAAAGAAGTTTTTATGAGGAGGTTGTAGATTCTTCTAAGATCGGCATGTTCTCGTAAACTAAGTCAAATGTCGTAATTTGTCAATTTGTCAATGCAAATTACAACTCAACGGATATTATATCATTGACTTACTGCTGCTTTCATTCAATCTTGCTCTGCCACATGTTTGCACAACCTGTTCATAGATTATAAATAAATAAAAAAAAATTTATTAGAATGTAGCATAAACTGCATAATAAACGTCTAACTGCACGGGATAGGCCTTCTCTCACAGAGAGAGAGAGAGAGAGAGAGAGAGGTGTTTAATGACCGTGCGAGTCGTCAGTGTTTGTATGTTTTGTTATGTGTTTTCGTATCAGTTCGGGGTCTTTAGCAGGGGTCCGACTAACACTTGGCCGGTTTTTAAAAACCTAATTAGCGCTAAAAATTTCTCCCATGCCGGGACTTGAACCCGCAACCTCTGGCTAACCGTGCCAGTGCTCTCCCAGCTGAGCTAATGGGCAAGTACAGACATCGGCGAAATCCTCTTTACAAACTTCTCTGTGGCAGACACAGAGAAGTTTTTTACATACAGGCAGCTACATCTGGTAGAAGCAATTTACATCACTTGCAGCCCCGATTAACCCACTTTGCAGTTAGATTTTACATCGGAATGATATCGCTGTACCTACATGATTACAATGATTTAGCCTCTAAATAGGTTTTTAAAAAATTGCCCTCAGCACGGGTTAGTGCAACAAAAAGAATATAACTAGGAACTGACAACATAATCACACCAACTTTGATATCTGAACGGTAATATAAACAGCAATACCTTTTTTACAATAGAGCAATAATATCATGTTTCTTGCATGGGGCTCCGCCCCCATCTAATTTTTGTAACTTATATTTTTTTAACTTTTGTATTATTATTTATTGGTCAATCCAACATAATTACGGATTGACAGACGACTGATAGACTGACGGACTAAGGAACTGACGAATATACGGTCAGTCTTTCCAAAAATTTTACAAGTTCTCTAGCTCTAAATTGTTATTGCAAAAACATTGTACACTATTCATTGGAGTAATGAACCCAATACAATACCTTTCTTTATCATTTATTGCACATGAACGTTTCCCACCACCTCCTCGTATCACAAAAGTCCTGAAAAAGGGTGTAATATATACTTAAGGGAATTATATTTGCTAAGAAGGGCAAACGGCAACGGAGGTCCGAGGGCCCTGAAGGAATGAATTTTCAGTAAGCTTTTACCAGCAGTAATGCTTTTTTACCGCTGGGCCCTTCGGTATATGACCCTATAAATATGGTAGTAGGTGTTTAACTTTGTTTCACTGTTCCTTCCTATCCCATTTATATTATACATGTGAAGTGACGTTTCAATGTATATTACTACAGATTTTAATCGGATCCATCCAGACTGCTATATTAAGATTGGTCGCAGAATATCCTATTCACAAGAAGTCCAGTGTGGTCAAAACGGTGTGGCCAAAACAGTCCTGTTCGCAAAACGTCCCGTATGCTCAAAACGTTCAGTTCGCAAAACGTCCTGCGTGCTTAAAACGTCCGCAGTGCTTAAAAAATGTTTGGCATAGATAGACAACACATCCCGTTCTTTTATCGGAATCCCAGCGAGCGAACGACGAAACGTGGTTGTTGTACCCTGCACATAACTTGACCAAAACTCCGCGTAGTCGGGTCGAGTTTGCTGTGGATCAAGATTATTGGTTTATTATTTGTTAATTTGACTAAAGTCAGTATAATTATAAGTTGTGTGCCGAGTTCCCGGCCAGTAAGCGCCGAAATGCGTCTTTCCGCAATCTAAGTCCAGGCAGATTTGGTCAACTTATGTGCCGGGCATTATACGTAGTTTTCAACATGATCGTAAACCGTACAACAAACCTTCCCTTAACTGAAATACCCAGGTATCAGGAACAAATAGTTTAACCTTTACGATCCTGCAACAATAGTGTAAATAACTTCACCCTCCACCGCGTAAATAATTAATCAACGTCGTAACTTTCGAATGTTTTCCCAAAAAGGGTCCAAGGGCGTGGCCCGAAGGGCTTTGGCTCATAGTGACAGTCCATTAAATTTTCAGTCGTGCGAGTCGGCCCGTAATGTTCGGAGGACATCTTGTAAATGTTTAATTCTGAACGAATGGGCCCTGCGATCATGTTTATGGCAAATGTTTTCTGCCCGTTTTGTCTTAACGTCAATGTATAGCGGCTCTACCGTCGTCTCGGCTTTGGGAAGTAATTGACACTGAATAACCACACTTTGGCATTTATATCTATTCTGCTGTACTAAATCCATAACAGAGTGTTGGCCGAGAACAGTTCGACGGTCAATGGCATACCAGCAGCCCGATGGTCGGGCGATATCGTTGAGTAGGCGAAAGATCCATGTATGCGGATGGCAATGGACCATAAGAGATGACAGTAGATGGTGCTGGGTTGATGTTACGACATTAGACTACAGTGACATTGTCTTTCTTTTTTTTTTGTTCACAGGTAAGCAAAGACGTAGACGATGAACACGATGATATTCTGACCATGATATGCTATCAAGGGAATTTACATATTACATTCTGCATGCAACGCTGGATGCAAGCCGCTTCCAACCGGTCTTTTCGGAAATCCATGGAGGAGGCCTATGTCCAGCAGTCGGCTTCTTGTGGCTGAATGATGATGATGATGATGATGATTCTGCATCGCTACAGCCCGGTGTGGGTTTTGATCCTTCAACATTGTGCTTCCATTTCGCTCGGTTTGCCGAACGTTCTTTGCCGAAAATTCCTCAGTAAATCAGCAACAAACACATGTACGAAGACCTAAAAAATCCCACCCTCACGGAAGAGATTCGGCAATATATTATTAACCACCAAGATCGGCTTCGTTGTCATCCAAAGGTATTGGATGATATAACATAAACATTTACATACAGGCACATACATTGCTTCAAAAAATTGCTGTTTTTTCATCTAATAACAAAAGATAGCACTTGCTATGCTTGACTGAAGAGGCATAATATAATCGACCACACAGAAAGTGAATGCGTCGGTAATGCAATTTAGCAGGATGGAGGCCAGTGGACCTCACTCTGTAACGACCATGATCTAGAGGTACAGAGATGCAGTAGAAGCTCAAACGTTTGCGTATTGTAGTTGGATGACTAGAGATCGAAAAAGGGCACCAAATCACTTCTGTAATAAAAAAGTTCGCTCGGCCCATTGCATCTTTCTTGCACGCTGATGCCTTCTTCAGGCAGATTCCGGTGACAAAGTGAGTGTGCAATCCCGCTCACATTAAAGTGTAGACAGTCAAGTAGGACTGTCTAGAAAAAAACGGCCAAGCGCGAGTTGGACTCGCGCACGAAGAGTTCCGTAACATTATCTATGCAAAATTATACACAAATATCGAGAAAAAACGGCAAAAAAGCACGTTTGTTGGAGCCCCCACTTAAATATTTATTTTATTTTGATTTAATTACTTATTTTTGAAGCGAATATACAACTAAATATCCCGTGAATATTTTAACTGTGTACCTGTTGCTGTTATTAATATCGAGCAAAAACGGCAAAAAATACGTTTGTTGTATGGGAGCCCCCTAAGTATTTATTTTATTCTGTTTTTAGTTTTTGTTGTTATAGCGGCAACAGAAATACAACATCTGTGAAAATTTCAACTGCCTAGCTATCACGGTTTAAGAGATACAGCCTGGTGACAGACAGACAGACCGTCAGCCAGAAAGTCTTAGTAATAGGGTCCCGTTTGGCACCCTTCGGATACGGAACCCTAAAAAGTGTGGTCAAAAAAGAAAAACCAACTTGTCAAATCTCGTAAATATGAATTGCATGTCAAAAAAAAATAGAGATTAAAAACAGAAAATAAAGTTAAAGTAGTACGGAGATGAACATGATAAACAGATATAAACCTATTTGTAATTAATTTCTAACGAAAAATACTTATTCTTTTTTCAAATTCTGGATTATGTAATAAATTTTGACATATTAAAACCCTATAAGTATTCGAAATTTGAAATTCGAAACATTGTAATGAAAGAATGAGACCTGCTAAGAAATGTAACCAAGTCCTTCTTCGCTCGGTTTCTGCGTCTTGAGATCCTCCACTGTACAATCACGTCATGGGCATTCGGACTATGAATTTCTCTAATCCCGAGAGAGAGAGACAAAAGAAAGAGATAGAGAAAGAAATAGGGCAAGTCAAGATTAACATCAAATTTGTAGGTACCACCATTGTAACGACACTCATTAGCAGAAAACCGGGAGCCAAATCGCCTGTAAATAAACCCGAAAACATAACAGCGAACCTCTAAGACGCAAAAGCGCTTTTAAACACTGACAAACGCAATTTAGCTGATATAAGACGCAGATAAAGGGACATTAGGGCCTACCTGACGACAGGAATCCCTTGTAATTGACTATAGGAGGCAAGTTATGAATTTGGAAGGAAATATAGCAGAATTGCTGGAATCTATATTGTTAGCGGACTATGAGTTTGCGCTAAGAACGTTTATTAAATACGGCCGTGATTTGTGAAATTTTGGATGAATTGAACAGGATATTTTTGAATGAAAAACACATTTTTAGAAACAAGCATTACTTTGTCTGTCCTTCCTGAGTCATGCGTCATTTACCAAAACCACAGTACAGACGGTTAAAAATATAGCTTTCGAACAAGCAGCCAATTGTGTATTAATTTTGGATTGAAGCAGAAAACAATTAACTTCTATACGTTGAAGGAAAAAAAACAGGAAAAACCATGTAAGACCACTGAAATTAAAACTGCTTAGGAATGAAATCCTCTGAATATAGTGTAAATTTGCTCAATCGATGACGCCCTGAGGGCCCCTATAATTTTGTTTTGTAGCGATAATTAATATGGGAATCACTGCGAATGCTCGAACTTAAACGTATTCGTAAAGTTTGAAAGCAATTTGGCATGTCGTTTGTAAATTAAAACCCAACTACGGTATGGGAATCACCGCATGAGTGGCCCTGAGCGCGACTTGAGGGACTGAACGCACTTGCGGGTACTTACCCGCAACCTCGTGCAGGTGCCGGTAAAATAAAAGTAAACAATCGCACCGCACTGCCAGAGCTTCGGTATATTTTCATACAATCTATAAATGCAGGCATTTTACCACATGCTAAGTAACCGCTAATGCGTTCAGCCCTTAAATAAGGGAGAAGCACGGCGGACCAAACAATTCAATTGGCTACACTTGTGTTTATCGATCTATGGACAATAATAGTGGTGTAACTTTAATAGAGATGCAAACCTATCATTACGCACCTATTTAACTTCTGGAAGCACTATAATCTCATATTTAAGATTCAGCTTCCAGATCTAGACTAATAGTGTATTTCTCTTATTTTTTTAAATAAACACTTTATTTTTTTAAAAGTTTATTTTCTTTCGTAACATTCCAATGCAATAGAATATTCTTTATTGTACATGAACAGAAATTTAGTAGATCGAAATATAGTACAATTGGTGGCCTTATTAACAAATATCATACCATAGTATGCCATTACGATAATGGCACTTTACTAAGACGTAATGTATTGCTACTAATACGGTAATGACACTATTAAAATGCAATGTAATGCTGCTAGATATTAAAGTAATGTTACTCTACCAAAACACAATGTAATGTTACTAAATATAAGGGGAAATGGCACTCTGCTAAGACGTAATGTATTGCTACTAATATGGTAATGAGACTATTAAAATGCAATGTAATGCTGCTAGATATTAAAGTAATGTTACTCTACCAAAACACAATGTAATGTTACTAAATATAAGGGGAAATGGCACTCTGCTAAGACGTAATGTATTGCTACTAATATGGTAATGAGACTATTAAAATGCAATGTAATGCTGCTAGATATTAAAGTAATGTCACTCTACCAAAACGCGATGTAATGTTACTAAATATTGCGGTAATGGCACTCTACTAAAACGCAATGTTATGCTACTAATTATATATTAAGGTAATGTCACTCTACTAAAACCTAATGTGATGCTACTATTCCGTTAATGAGAGTACTAAAATGGAATGTAATGTTGCTAAATATTACTATAATGGCAATCTACTAAGACGCAGTGTAATACTACTAAATAATATTGTATTTTGTGCAATAAAGTGTAACAAACAAACAATACGGTAGATAGTATGTTCTGTGGTAGAAAGAGTGGTATAGTCATATAAACCGAGCCTTGCTTACAAATTGCAATTAACCGTTCATGAAACAAAATGGTATTTGTTTAGGTACTGACCACTCTACAAATTTCCAATAAATGGGTCAATATTACACTGGTCTTTTTTTCTTCCTGTCTTTAATAACACTAATGTGTCTTTATCAGAGACCAATCATGTGGCCTCGTGGGTTGTGGCCATACAAAACCGATCTATCACAATTTATGAGGCCTTCTTGACCCCTATTGGTAGTCGAACGTATACCAGTTTATTTAGAACTGTGATTAAAATAGTTTTGAAGAAGAGATGGGGGTCATTTTGTGGCGGTGTTGAATATTGGAATGTTCGATAAAATTAATACATTATGATTAAAGTACTTGGCTTGTTGAATGTTGTTTGTGTCTTTTTTTCCAACGCTTCTCGATTCTTAGTGAAGTAAAACGTGTGTAAGTAATTAAAGATAAGGTATTCATAAGCAGCCTATATACGTCCCACGGCAGGGCACAGGCCTTCTCTTTGAGAGAGTATGGGCTTAATCACCACGCGTGCCCACCGCGGATTGGCGATTTCAAGCGCTGTGGTATGTGAACACCTCAGATACTCAGGTTTCCTCACAAAGTCTTCCTTCGCCGTTAGCGAGTGGTATTGCTACTATAATTTCACAAATGTACATTACTTAGAAAACAAAGTCATAGGTACATGCCCACACTGGGACTCGAACCTGGGCTTCCGAGTCCAATGTTCTACCCACTATGCTACTAATGCACCAAAGATAAGGTATAGAACCGGCTGAATAAGTTTGATGTATTCTATCTGCTCCTATATTACGCGCACGGCGCGCACCAAATCCTGAGCGTTTCCAATCGTCTAACTGCCAAGTTAGTAGGGAATTTGACAGTCACACGATTGGAATCGCTCGGGATTTGGTGGGCGTAATTAGGTCCCTGGTCCTAGTTCTACCTACTCTCATTGTCTTTCAGAGCTGTCCATGCTAAGGTCATCTGGAAGATATCGCTTTTATTCGATGGTTTACTATTAAGAACAAGAGCCGACAACAAGAACAAGTACGTTATCTCTGTAAATAATTATGATTATTTTAAAAGACGCCTGTCACCTCAGTCTACCGAGTTTATATAGAAAATACTATAATTATGATTATGTAAACGCGTCCGGTGTGTAATAAAAAGTTATCTATGTATTTCACTTGAAGTATCGTTTCACTTCTTTTATTAAAAGCAATCTGGAGCTGAAACAATCCCAATGTATTTCACGCGGCGACTTTCAAATGCATACAGTGGACCACGCTTTTCATTCAGTTTTCACTCTGAATACGTAACGAATGCTTGCATGCCATCTCAGGTGTAGCATATTCACGGACTCTCGACAAAAAAGTTACCGACTACGATTACCTACAACCAGATTGTTTCATCATCATCATCAGCCACCCGACGCCCACTGCAGGACACAGGCCTCCCTCGTGGTTTTCATAATCATAAGGGGTTTTGCCATAATTGCCACGCTTGGCAGGCGGGTTGGCGATCGCAGTATGCGGTTGGTATCTCAGGAACACGCTGCTGCCCGTCTCCTGGTAATTGATTTCCGTAGTCGCCTTCTACGACATCCACGGAAGCAAATGGAGTGACGCTATTCTTCATCCGGCGCCACACGGAACAAGGTTGTTTACTTGCAGTTAATTAAGACGCTGGACCAGAGTCGCTGGTACATTGTCATACAGTACACATCTTTCATACCAAATTAAAACTGAGGTATTTTTTTATAAAAAAGTCGCCTGTAACTTGTAACCATGTAATCGGTTGAATTTTCATCTTTGTGATGTCCTTGCCTGGTTAGCATAGCACAGGGTATCCCAGTTTAGGACCAGGACCAGTGATTATGTTGTTTGGAAGTAATAATTGTTATTATAACTTATCGAATAACGAATCGCTCGTAGCCCCGGCTGCCTGAGTGATCTTAAAACGATCACGAAGGTTAAGCAACACAGGGCGCGTTCAGTGCATGGATGGGTCGCCGTCTATGCCTAACGCTAGTGGCATTTTTCCGAGCGGTTCCGTGCTTCGCAAGGCACGTTAAGCTGTTGGTGCCGGCTGCCGTCGATAGATGGCAGTCGTTAAGCCAAGTCAGAGGCCTTAGGGCGGCTTGACAACTTCTGACAGTAGACGAGCCACTAGTCTACAAGCCTCCACCAATCCGGACTTGGCCCCCGTGGTGGAGTACGGCCTATACCTTCCTCAGGGAAGAGACCCGTGCCCCTCGGTGGGGACATAATGGGTTGATGATGATGATGATGATAACTTACAATCGGTGGACAGCACAGTATATTTTTGTCGACAATGTTTTTTAAAATACTATTTAAGTCAAGATATTCATTATAGTTGTTGATATTTTTTTCATTATTGAGTTGATAGAATGACCTAGGACGAGCAAACAATGTAATAAACATTATTTGCTTGCCGTATTTTAACAATTTTTATCCACGTTTTATTGTATGCATGTAGGCCAAAGTTGAACGAAACGAAATATAGTTAGGTCTTTAATTTATTTGAAGAATAATTTCGTTACGTTCCTGTTATTTTTTCTTCTAATTAAGGCCTTTCCTAATTCCTTTTGGTGAGATTTGTTCAGATGTGTGGAGACGTGAAATCTCCACGAATTTTAATAAAATTCAGGTTACGGTATCTGAGTGACTGAGGTTTAGTAATAATGATAATAACTTTCACAGAATACAATAACTTGTCCTGGTCCCAAACTAGGTAACCAGGCAAGGACATCGCAAACATAGAAATACACCCAGAGTGAGGCCACGTGTACAAATGTACGGCGGCCCCAGTGGGAATCGAACCGACGACCTCCGGCATGGTAATCAGACGGGATACTGTCGGACCAACGAGGCAGTCAATTAGAAGTATCTTGTTACCTTGAGTTTGAATACGGGGACAGGAAAACTCCGTTAAAAGTTGAAACACGTCCGAAACGCTTTTCTATTAAATGGGAGCCTTTTTGTTCGACTTACGTATCTCCAGTTTCCTATCGCTGCGCCTGGCTGGTTCAGCCATGCGCGGGAAAATTAAAAACATTTGTTTTTTTTTTAGAAAAACTTTTCTGCCAACATAATATGAGAGTTCATCCATCAATAAATCTAACGTTGGACCTACTTTTGCCTCAAATGGTTCCTACAGAGAGCAGTTGAACGTTGGAAAACTTGGAAACGTCTTAGTAGTTTTAATTACATAGTTTTCTTGTTTTTTTTAATTCAATCTCCTACTTTTTGAAAACAAATAGGTTCATAAGAAATATACCTCCAATCCTGACTCATTTATTTCAGAAAGACTCCAATCTGAGTAGCAAACATCTAAATTTTGATACCATGCCACCGAATGGAGGTAAAAGGGCGGTAAACATGCAGGTCTTTGAATAAAAGAGTACCTACGGGTCTGATATCTGCGTAACGGAGAACAGAGGTGTAGTTTGTGCTCCGGCGCGTATTGCGTAGAATAACACGGTTTGTGTGGGACCATCTCTATTCTGTAGAGCAACCATAAGTAAAGAAAAAATCAGGATTGGACTATGTACCACTAAAATTCGTACGTTCTTGAATGAATGAATGAATGAAGATTTTTATTCATATAAATACAGAAAGTTGTATTTCTGCCAAATTGCATAACAGTTTGTTAGCAGATGCTCTTGGTTTACAATTTCTATTTCAGCACTTCTAGCATTACATGCATGCAGTCTGTTCAGTTTCTTTACAGACAAGTATGTGACAAACATTCAAAAGTGTGACAAACTTAATAACTTTAGTCAAATAACCGACTAGAGAGTACTGTTTTAATACCTTCAAGTAACTTGTGGTTCTCGAAAATGAGTTTAAAATTTTCTGTCATTTCAAAGTTGCTCTTCTTCTGTCTTGTAGAGTTCTTTATTTGATAGCCGAGGTGAAATGCTTGAGTTTTATGTTAGTGCTGCAAAATAAATAATATTTTACAATTCAACAAGGGTTTCCTTTAACAAATCTAAGTACGGCACACAAAAATTCGCTCATACCCACTACCACATCAAAGTCGAGGTCCAAAGCCATTGCGGCCCTCTGCCGAAACGTGTGATTCATAACATTATGATAAAATATACCGACGAAAGTGGGTAGGTCTTTCCTAAAAACATAAATATCCCGCCCTAAGCCCCAGTTATTGGTTACCCTAAAATTTTCGCGCTCGGCAAAGTCAGTTTTACTTATTCATGGATGTTTCGTACGGGCACGAATCTTATGTAGATTGAGCCTCTCGAGTTCTATAGCATGTTATACAAAAGGTCCACTATCGGTAGGCTTGAGAAGACCCCACCAAAACATACATGTAAAAAAGGGCCAACTTCTCGTCTATTTTTATTTCAGACATGATATAATATGTAGAAATTATGCCAAGTTCCTTACCTAACGTTGTTATCGAAAAGGCAAAGTGACCACTCGTCGATCAAATCAGTCCTGGTATGAACTACCCCGAAAATTTAATAACTACCTCCATCAAAAAGAACTGAATTGAAAATAAACGTATTTAACTATCGCTAGCCATTGATTAAGAAACGGTCATTACTGTTTTAGCAAAATTAGATTACAAAAGTAGAAGTACAATTTTGAAGGCTTCGATCGATTGACAAGGTTTTCCTCGAAATCTCCGCAAAAGTACAGGGCAGGTAAACGAAAGAAAGATCCGGAAATTGGGTACAAATCGTGCCATTTTTTCCGAATTACGAAGGCAATTTTACATTCTCACTCGATCGCGCAGCGTTTTGGCGAAATATCACCAAACGGAAATGGACCCAATGAGGTAAAGGTACTCATGCACTGCCACAAGTCTGTAACTAAACAAAAGAAAAACGTACCTATAAAACGTATCATCTCTCTTTTACCCACCATTTTTGTTGTTCGTTTAGCGATAAAAGGGGTTCAAACCTTGTTGCGGGAATTGTTTCAAAAAACGACGCACAATGAAACCTCAAAATAGGTGAACAAGGTAATAAAATAAGTTTTCGGTTCGCACTTTCTACGTTCGATCACTCGTTATGTTATGTATGTAGCGAAAGTTACAATATTATCTCGTCAGGAGCGTATTGCCAAACCGGTCATATTTTATTGGTCAAGATGTTGTGTGTACAGTCGGCGGTAATTGGGGTCTACCCCTTCGTAGTCATTATCACCTAAGGCGGATAACCAAAAATGGTTTGACTGCGAGTTTGGATTAAGTTTGCGGCACATGGGTGGTGATGTTTGCAATTACCTTATGTTAGCCTATTTAATTATTAATAGATTAATTTGTAATTATTTAATTAAGTATTATATAAAATTGTGATATCAATATTGAGTATGACGAATTATATGCACCCGTCACTTGATTACCTCCCCAAAACTCGGAAGTCATGAATACAGTTGTTTAACAACCGCGCTAAAGCGCCACCTGGCGAATTATTTTTTACCGGAGGTTGGGAGGTAGCAAAGTGTCGGAGACGGAACATTACATTTTGAGCAATCGGACAGAACAGACGTGCAAAGATCCTAGTTGTAACTGTAGGAGTAAAAGCAAATTGTAACTTATTCCAGTAATTCATACTATAAGTGTTAGAACAATAAATCTGGTGTTAAAATTCCAACTTTTGTTTCACTTCTGGGGCTATATCCTATAGTTTCAGAAGTGGGATCGAACAGAAATCCATAGGATTTCTGCCACGCCACACACGAGTAAGTACTGTTATAATTACTTTTACTTATTGCCTGAGCTTTTTATAATTTTTTTTTTTCTTTTTATTCTCTTGGCTTTCTTCACCAATGCCTTTATACTTACTATTGTAACTAGTGGCATGACACGTGTAACATATCGTCCCCCTATCCTAAAACTAAACTGTATTTACCGTAACGGATCTATTCCGGAGGTTTATATGGTTATTCTTACATGTTTATTTCGCCAGGGTACTCCCTGGATATAGACATGTATGATAGATTAGCCCTATATCCTAAAATCAAACTGTATTTACCGTAACGGATTTATTCCGGAGGTTTATATGGTTATTCTTACATGTTTATTTCGCCAGGGTACTCCCTGGATATAGACATGTATGATGGATTGTTCCTATACCCTAAAACCAAACTGTATTTACCGTAACGGATTTATTCCGGAGGTTTATATGGTTATTCTTACATGTTTATTTCGCCAGGGTACTCCCTGGATATAGACATGTATGATGGATTGTTCCTATATCCTAAAATCAAACTGTATTTACCGTAACGGAGTCATTCCGGAGGTTTATATGGTTACTCCTACATGTTCATTTTGCCAGGGTACTCCCTGGATATGGACATGTAAGACGTATTGTCCCTATCATCTCTTTTGTATTTAAGTGAATTTAACGGTATTACCCCGACACATTACATATTATTCATACATGTTTTGCTGGGGTTTTGGGAGAAGCTTTTGTTGTATCTATACGTATTAGCTCAATTAGAAACTACTGAACCGATTGCGACGTAGTTTAGGGATGACTAAATAGAACCATGGTAACACGTGCTTAAAATAATTATCAGTTTAGTTTCGTTTACTGCTTTCACAAGCCGTGCGTAGCCGGGGCGGGCTGCTAGCGTATCATAAAGCTTACAACTACTACTAAATAAGTTATAACTGCTATGCCGATGTGATTCTAAGCTACTGGAAAGTTTCAGAATAATGGATAACGACGAGGACCAAGGAGAACCCAGGCAAAAGGGTCATGGTCCGAGTACTGATCGGGAGCCACCACTGTCCAGGTTACAGGGCACGGTTGGCAACCTTAACCCAGGAGAGCCCAGGTCACAGGGTCGGGGTTCGAGCCATGACAACCCAGGAGCGCCCAGGTTACAGGGCCAGGGTTTGATTTATGGTAGCCCAGGAGCGCCCAGGTCACAGGGCCGGGGCCTAAACCATGATGATCCAGGAGTACCCAGGTTAGAGGATCAGGATCTTGACCACTTGAGTTCTACAGCTGCTAAAGACCAAGATGTGGTTGATCTCTGCCGACGAAGCCTCGAACGTACGACTTCAAGGAGGCGTCCGCAATCCAGAGAGCACCGAGGCAGCCGCCGCAGACGACGACGCAGCTCATCTGATGACTCCGGTGAGCGTAATCATACTAATGCTAAGCGTTCTAGATTATCTAGGTCAAAAAGTAGATCGATAGATCGTGAGTCTGTCATGCTAGATAAATTTCTTGAAATTTTAAAGCAAGTTAAAAGTACTGATAAACCGAAACTTACGTTCAATACTAATGTTATTCCTGAATTTGACCCAATGTCCAGGGAACAAACTATCCTTTCTTGGCTTACTAAGGTTGAAGAATGCGCGACTATATATCAATGGGACGACAGGGAAATTATTCATTATGCTCTCCCTAAGCTAACAGGTGTTGCTAAAACCTGGTATCAGGGATTACCCTCCGTGCTGTTTTCGTGGACCGAATGGAAAAGGAAGTTAATTGAATCATTTCCCTGTCGCGAGGATTATGCAGAACTGCTTACAGAAATGCTATCTAAAAGGGTCAGATATGGCGAATCACTGGAGCATTATTATTACGCAAAGGTGAATCTTCTTAATAGGTGCAACATTCACGGTAAAAAGGCTGTAGATTGCATTCTATATGGTGTAGATGATAGGGCAGTAAAAGTAGGCGCTCAAGCAGCCCAATTTTCAGAACCTGAACAGGTGTTGAAGTATTTCAGGACAGTTAAAGTAGGTCAAATTAGAGATCGGGATAATCAGGACACTTCTCAACGGTTTCGCCCTAACGAACGGAAATCGCAGTCCACGCGGCCCAATACGTCTAGGGAATGTACTAATAATCACGTCAAATGCTACAACTGTAACGAAGATGGCCATCGCAGTTCTAAATGCCATAAACCAGCTTCAAAATGCACCTTTTGTGACAAAATGGGTCATTTAGTAGATCACTGTTTCAAAAAAAATAATAAATCTCAAGACAAGAACGAGGGACAAGTCAAAGAGCGGGTTGAAAAACAAGTAGCTGAGTTGCATATGGATGATACCAACAGTAAATATGTTATAGACATCAAAATCAATGATTCAACCGTGAAGTGCCACATTGACTTGGGCAGTCAATGTTCGCTAATAACGATAAGTGCGGCTAGGGAGTTGAAACTTGCTATTGAAGTGTCGGAGGATCTGCCGGTATTGAGGGGCATAGGAGGAAACTTGGTGACGCCTATGGGTATTGCCATGGCCAACGTCGAAGTTCAGGGTATCCGAGAAGTAATACATTTGTATGTAATTGAGGATTCCGTGATTAAACAGCCAGTCTTGCTTGGTCACTCATTTACCGAAAAACCAGACATTATAATTACGAAAACTCCAAATGAGCTGGTTTTTCAACGAATCACTAACGAGAAGGTACAATTAAAGGTCAGTAAAAAGGTCGTATTACCATCCAACGCTTTGACGCCAATCCCTGTTGAATCTACGAGTCTTGTTAGCGGCATGATCCATATTAACGGTTCACTACGGGGTCCTGAAGGTAAAGAGTACTACCTATTGTCGGGACAGTATGATATTAATCACGGTCTGAGTACACTCCTTGTTCTGAATACCTCGTCTGAAAGCTTGACCATGGATTGTGGATTTCTCTTGACGCGTGCCGTTTTTAAACAAGGGCATAACATGATATATGACTGCTGTAGTGTAGTATTCAATGAAAAGGATGTTGATGAAGCAGTAAACTGTGGCGAAAGCTTAAGTACTGAGGAGCGTTTACAGCTTCAACAACTCCTATCAAAATACGGTGATTGTTTTTCTAAGGGTCTCAATGATCTCGGATTTACAAAAATCACAGAAATGCAAATTGAGCTCGAAGATTCGCAGCCTGTCGTGTACCGCCCATACCGCATGTCTTACGCAGAGAGAATTTTAGTAAGGAATATGGTTCAAGAAATGCTGGATAATGGGATTGTCCGAGAGTCTTCCTCGCCTTATGCGAGCCCAATTGTTCTAGTCCAAAAAAAGACTGGAGAAAAGCGACTTTGTGTCGATTATAGGGCACTCAACCGCAAAACCAAAAAAGATCATTACCCTCTCCCCCGAGTAGAGGATCAATTAGACCAACTTTCAGGAAACACTTTATTCACGTCCTTAGATTTGGCTTCTGGTTACTATCAGATACCTATCTCGGAGGAATCTCGTCACAAAACGGCCTTTGTAACCCCTGACGGACAATATGAATACAATAGAATGCCATTCGGGCTCGTTAATGCACCCTCCGTATTTCAAAGAACAATGAACAAAATTCTGTCCGAAGCGAAAATTAAATACGCTATGGTTTATATGGACGACATTCTGATCCCGGCCAAAAACGTCAGTGAGGGGTTACAAAGGCTCGAAAGTGTTTTGCAGCTGCTTCGCGAAGGGGGCCTTACACTAAAATTAGGGAAATGTAACTTTTTCCAAAAACAGATAGACTTTCTTGGTTTTGAGGTTGGCGCCGATGGTATACGTCCGGGGTCTAGAAAAACCGACGCTGTTTCGAAATTTCCCGTCCCCACCAATGAACACGAAGTCAGACAGTTTCTGGGGCTGTCAGGGTTTTTTCGCCGTTTCATAAAAGGCTACGCTCTCATAGCCTCTCCGTTGACCGATTTGTTACGGAAAGATTCTAATTGGGTCTGGGGAGAGACGCAAGAGCGTGCTTTTGAAAATATTAAAACAGCACTGACTCAAAGACCATTGCTGGCGCTGTATGACCCAAAGGCTGAAACCCAGTTACATACAGACGCCAGCAAAGATGGAGTAGCAGGAATACTGCTTCAGGCTAATACGAATGGAGTTTTCCAACCGGTGTCGTATTTTAGCCGCAAAACTACTCCTGACGAACGAAAACTTCATTCGTATGAGCTCGAAACTCTAGCAGTTATTGCGTCCTTGAATCGTTTTAGAGTGTATTTGATTGGGGTACCGTTCAAAGTATTTACAGACTGTAACGCACTGAGATATACACTAACGAAGCGTGACGTCATCCCACGGGTTGCTCGGTGGTGGGTACAAATACAGGAGTACGACATCTCTATTGAATACCGACCTGGGCCGCGTATGTTACACGCAGACGCATTAAGTCGAAACCCTATTGACGAATGTGAATCAGGAACTCATGTTCTAGATGTGCTAATTGTAGGAGACGTTGATCAGGATTGGATCACTACCGTTCAAAGTGCAGACGACGAAATAAAAAGAATAAAAGACGTTCTTAGTGATCCAAGCTCTGAACAAGTCGCCGAGTTTTGTAAAAATTACAAACTCAAAAACGGACGAGTCTATCGCATCATTGGTGATGAACTGAAATGGTTAGTGCCAAAAAGTGTTCGCTGGCAAATTCTTCAGAAAAATCACGATGATGTGGGTCATTGCGGGTTTGACAAAACGCTCCAGCGAATCCAGAAGCATTACTGGTTCGCAAAAATGCGTCGTTTTGTAAAAAAATACGTTGGGTCCTGCTTGGAATGCGCCCATCACAAGACGCCTGGGGGTAAACGGGAAGGTGAACTCCACCCTATAGAGAAAGTCAGTGTGCCATTCCATACCATCCATACTGATCACCTGGGCCCGTTCGTAAAGAGTAAGAAAGGTAACTGTTACCTCCTCGTAATTGTAGATGGCTTTACAAAATACGTAAATATAACTCCGGTTAAAAACACAAAATCAAGCACATCTATCAGGGTTCTGAAAGATCATATTAGTTATTTTGGGGTTCCATCTCGTCTCATTACCGACAAAGGTACTAGTTTTACGAGTAGGGCGTTTAAAGATTTCGTTTCTACATATGGCATTAAACATGTTGAGAATGCGGTATCTACTCCGCGTGCCAACGGTCAAGTAGAAAGATTCAATAGGACAATTCTCAATGCTCTTTCCACCTCTGCTCACGGCGATGACGATAGAAATTGGGATGAATACATAGCTGAAATTCAAATAGGCCTGAACACAACGACGCATAAGACCACTCAAAAGACTCCATCTGAGTTACTGTTTGGTTTCAATGTTACAAGCCATTCACAGGGTATATTGAACTCTGTAATAAGTGATACCCTAAATATTGTAGGTCCAGATAATTTAGTGGATATCAGGGAACAGGCAAGTGACAAAATAAAGAAACAGCAAGAAAGAGACGCTCAGAGATTTAATAAAACACGTAAAATAGGTACTGTTTATAAAGAGGGTGACTTAGTTCGTGTGGAAAGACAAGTGGCACATGACGGAAAATCGCAAAAACTTGTAAATAAATACCAGGGTCCTTACCGCATAATGAAAATCCTCCCAAACGATCGGTATCTTATAGAAGATACGCCTTTGACTCGTAAACAAGGGCGACGTTACGAGAATGTTGTCGCGCTTGATAAAATTCAACCATGGCTGAACTTTGATAGAAATTTTAATAGCGACGTTGATAATGAAAGTTCTAATAGCGAGCAGGAAGAGTAACTTATAAGAATATTAGGTTTTGGGTCAAATCCAGTTCTTGATTATAGTTCTACACATAATGAATAAAGCATGCTTAATTGTTTTAGTGTATAAGTTATAATTATGGTGTAATAATAATGGTGTTAACCGTTTATCAAAAATCATATGATATAATTTCATTAATCATTCTTAATTCTATGGTTTGATGCTTTACAGTAGATGATTATGTTCGATTTTATTGGATCCTTACCTATATTTATTTATGTACGAGTAGCTTTCTAATGATCTGCAAATACTTCATAATTTCTTAGTGTAAAAAAATATACCTTGTATATCGAGAGGACTCGACATAAACAGTATGGCCGAGTTGTTAGCCTATTTAATTATTAATAGATTAATTTGTAATTATTTAATTAAGTATTATATAAAATTGTGATATCAATATTGAGTATGACGAATTATATGCACCCGTCACTTGATTACCTCCCCAAAACTCGGAAGTCATGAATACAGTTGTTTAACAACCGCGCTAAAGCGCCACCTGGCGAATTATTTTTTACCGGAGGTTGGGAGGTAGCAAAGTGTCGGAGACGGAACATTACATTTTGAGCAATCGGACAGAACAGACGTGCAAAGATCCTAGTTGTAACTGTAGGAGTAAAAGCAAATTGTAACTTATTCCAGTAATTCATACTATAAGTGTTAGAACAATAAATCTGGTGTTAAAATTCCAACTTTTGTTTCACTTCTGGGGCTATATCCTATACTTATTTATTGAGTTGAATGCGCAACTGATTGGTTTTCATTATTAGTAAAATTGCAGATATATGCTACATTTATATGGATTCAACGACGCGCCCTCAGTGTTGTAGAGTGTAAGTGTGGTGTAGACTTACTTAAAATTTTTCATTCACTTGCACATGTTTGCCACTTAGTTACTATATGCGGAAACTTATTCTTAGCTTATGTGTAGTTATTCTAAGTCTCTGTCCATTTATTATGTAAGCTGCAAGTTTCCCAAACAAATAATAATAAATAAATAAACTTAAGACCGCTGTTACATCTGTAAAATAATGAGTACACTTTTGAAAAATGGGGTGGAGTTAATAGAGGTGTTGCCAGAAAGTAAAATCAGGGTATTTAGATATATTTTTGTCACCCTATAAAATTTTGTTTTTTGTCGAGAAATGTGGCGCAAGAAGTTTATAATCTTGGTGGCGAATTCTCTTTATCAAAAACTAATTAAACGGTAACAAATATATACCTAAAATGTCTCTGGTTTTACTTTCTGACAATTCCTTTTCCAACGCCCGCGCTACAACGTCGATACTGAAGAAACGGCTTTCGGGTTTTGCGTTATTCCAATAATAATTTCTGGGATAGAATAGAGAAATATTAAGAACTACACCTGGAAGGCGTCAAAGAAATAAAAACAACATATCACGCGACCTGATCATGAATCTGTCATTGCACTGACAGATATTCAATAGAGTGATATTAGCACGACAATGGCTGTTATTAGACGCTATTTCGTAGTCTGCTAAGTAATAGCATTACGATGACATTCCAATAGTGTAACCCGGGTAAATTAAATAGGCATCAATCAATCAATCATATATTTATTGTCATAAATTACATGTGCAGGGTGGTTCATATATACATGTCAGTTTCAATGTAATTTTACCAATATGGTGTGACAATATCGAAACATAAATTATAAACTACTTAAATCATGCATTTTATAAATCATGCATCTCTCGCGAAGGACATCGAATCGCGTGAGGCGCCGAGTTCATTTTCACGCGTTTTACCATTGGAAGGCGATTGGTTAGTAGACTAGCAATAGTGTCAATCAAACAAGCATTGCCGTACCAATATCACTCTATTGAACAACAATGTAAGAGACTCGCCCCCCAGGGCCGAGTTTCGTAAAACTACAATTCGTAGTTTATTATGACAATTCGATGTACGATATGAATTGTAGTTTTATGAAACAGCCCTCAGATCTTTCACGCTGTCGTAAGAATCAAATGCAAAAATAACGAGCAAGAAAGGAGAAAAAGTTGCGTGAAATTTATGACTGTAATGTAATAATGAGTTAATTTCATCTAACAAAACTACCACCGTAACATTAATTAGTGTAGCTAATTTGCAAGTTAATAAATAATTATGCTGACATTCAACGTTTTATGAAGTGGAAGTGGCCGATCTGTTTAAGATAAGATGAGAAAGTGGCGAGTTATTTTACAAAGAAAGACCTTTTTCCGTGATGCAAGCTTAGGTTCCAATTCTTTCGAACTTTCCTGTACTGGGCTACAACATGGTCTTGTAGCCTGTACAAAGTACAGGAACAAAACCGGCTTATCCTACATTTCTATTCGATCGATTTAGGATAATTGACCATAGAAGGAGAAAGAAATGGTTCAGTCTTGCGTCCGGCGCAAGTCTTTTTGTGAATAATGTGATGAATCGCAAATTGTTGAATATTATCACAGAGTGAATATTATGGTATCATGAAGAGAGAGGCATTGAATACGTTTAGAGATATAAGGGCCTTTCCATGATACACTAAACCCCGGTTTCTCGTACATTAACAGTATGATATTCTACAGTTAACAGCTGTCAGTTGGTATTTTGGAGGGACTGTAGAATATGGGGCCGCTGAATTAAATCCTCAGATTAATATGAAAAATACTGCTAACGAATTTGGTTTATAAAAGTTATTAATATGGTGCTTCGCTCGCTTCGCTTGCTCCTCTCCGTGAGTTCATAAGCAGCCTAACATAACCTAACTACATGTTCTGGTGTGAAGTTTATTTTATGGCAGGAGGCTTCGCCCCCCGATCCCCACTTTGCAGGCTTTTTTTGTGCACTTCGGTCAACTGACCGCTGTTAACACAGATTGTTAGTGTACGAGCATCCGGGGGTTAGTTAACAACTTATGATACGATCATTAGCAATTTCATTTGTCGTAAGGAAACGTTGTCGCGTCCGTGAAAATTTTTTTGCGGATTTTTCGTGAATATCACTACGACTCCACCAAATTGTGTTTTCCGAGAGCAAATGCGTAAATCACTATAAAAAAGGCCGAAATCGCTTCCAGGGTGCCTTTGAAATTTGAAGAGTTCCCTGGATTTCTCCAGGATCCCATCATCAGATTCTGACTTGATGACCCGGGGACCACCTGTAAAGTCTACCCTTTCAAATAAAAAAATAATAATCCTTCAAATCGGTCCAGGCTTCTTCGAGTAATCGAGGAACATACATAAAAATTAAAAAATAAAATGATTCCGGCGAATTGAGAGCCTCCTCCTTTTTGAAGTCGGTTAAAAAGTACAAGAAGTCTCAGGTCATAATAGTATCCACGCGTGATTTAAAGAAGTGGCAAAAAATACAAGCTGCACTTAATATATAATATATACATAAACCCATATCTGCTTCCCGAAGGGGTCACTGTTAAACATGCCAATTTCCTCTCAATTTTAATTATCAAATAAAAAAATATTTCAACGTAAAGAATGCAAGGAGAATCGTGTTAGCCAACCAATTCACTATCGAATTGGCACCCGTAAAACTCCATTTTTGGCCTGAAAAACGCATTAAGCTCAAATTGAACGGACTTCAATTCGATTTTATTGAGAAAATTGTGATTTGTTGCCAACCGGCACCCGTTTTAATTCTTCTGGGGGTGATTCCAATTAAATTGTGTCATAAAACTGAAGACAATCTCGTCTGATGATAACGGGAAACCCCCGTTCAACAAACCAGTGTTGGTCTAGGAAAGACTGTTGGCCAATGATAGGGACATAATATTTTGCCTACGATTTTAAGGAGATTAATTATAGTGAAATCACGGGTATATATTCAAATGCATGACTGACACCGGCGAGTTGATAAAGTGTAAGTCGACAGGATGTCAACATTTACATTTTTGTTGCAAAGTCACCCGTAACGTAATTGAGCAGAGTTCATGCGTGTAAAGGCTTACGTGCTTTCGGCTGTACCTAAGGAGAGTGGTAAACCCTGGAAGCTTATTCCGTTAAGAGTTCTCTGGAAAAAATTACTAAATTAGTGTCGCTCGTAGCCCCGGCTGCCTGAGTGATCTTAAACGATCACGAAGGTTAAGCAACACAGGGCGCGTTCAGTGCATGGATGGGTCGCCGTCTATGCCTAACGCTAGTGGCATTTTTCCGAGCGGTTCCGTGCTTCGCAAGGCACGTTAAGCTGTTGGTGCCGGCTGCCGTCGATAGATGGCAGTCGTTAAGCCAAGTCAGAGGCCTTAGGGCGGCTTGACAACTTCTGACAGTAGACGAGCCACTAGTCTACAAGCCTCCACCAATCCGGACTTGGCCCCCGTGGTGGAGTATGGCCTATACCTTCCTCAGGGAAGAGACCCGTGCCCCTCGGTGGGGACATAATTGGTTGATGATGATGAATAAGGCCGCCAATTGTACTGTACTATGTTATTGTTAAATTCTCATATGTAATTCCTGGTGTACATATAATAAAGAATATTCTATCTATCTATCTATCTAACAGGCGACCCGGTGCTAAGCGTCTTGTCGCCATGATTAATACCTATTAACATAGAAGTAAAAGAAATAGAAAGCATTTATTGTCATACTAGATGACCCCGTGAACTTCGTGTAACCGACGTCAACCGTTTTTTTTCTTCTTACCGTTTAAACCTTCCCTGGACTTCCACAAATATATAAAAACAACAGTTAGCCAAATCGGCCCAGCCGTTCTCGGGTTTTAGTGAGACTAACGAACAGCAATTCATTTTTATATATAAAGATTACGACAAAGGGTCGAGGCTCAGCATTACGCAACCAAGTCAACGCAGTGATCTTGGCAGCGCTCATTTTCAGCCACTACCCGAAAAAAACTAAAAACTAAACTTAATATATATATATATATATATATATATATATATATATATATATATATATATATATATATATATATATACCTACATAGGTATATATATGTACCTTTAGGGAGTGTCCACGTGTGTAGTGTAGAGTAGAGTTCCTGTGTGTAGAGTGGGCGAGTAAAGGGTGTGTAGGTATGTGCGTGTGTGCCTATTAACATACCTATGTATATGCCAAATTTCTGCTCTCTCGTACTAATCGTCTCTGAGCTAGGCCGCGGACAGTCAAACGGACAGACAGACGGACAGACAGTCAGAAAGACGAACGGGCGAAACTATAAGGGTTCCTTGTTGACTACAGAACCCTAAAATATCATGGCCGGCCTTTTATTGCTAGTATTGTAGTATCTAAGCGGTGGTGGCCTAGTGGGTAGAACATTGTACTCGGAATCGGGAGACCCAGGTTCGATTCCCAGTGCGGGCATGTACCTATGACTTTTCTTTCTACGTTATGTACATTTGTGAAGTTATAGTAGCAATCATCATCATCATTTAGCCACAAGAGGTCCACTGCTGGACATAGGCCTCCTCCATGGATTTCCAAAAAGACCGGTTGGAAGCAATACCACTCGCTAACGGTGAAGGAAAACATCGTGAGGAAACCTGGGTGTCTGAGCTATTCACATACCTCAGCGCTTGAAATCGCCAATCTGCGGTGGGCACACGTGGTGATTAAGCTCATACTCTCTCTCTGAGAGAAGGCCTGTGCCCTAAAGTGGGACGTATATAGGCTGCTTATGCTATTGTAGTATCTAACCCTAAAAGTATTTAAGGTTTATTTTAGTTTGTATCGTTTCACCCGCACGTCGTCGCCGGCTCCTTGTAATGTAGATAGTCCTTAAATCTTGAAGCAATGGAAGCGGCCTCACTTAGTGATTTTTGCGGTATTCAGGCCACATTGAGCCTTTAACTTTTGTATGTTGATGCTGCATTTTAATAAAACCTAGCTACAAATTAGCTGCTTCGAACCACCGTCTGGTAAAAATAGAAAAGTAGTTAAAGTAACAATTTAAACAATGGAAAAAATCTCCCATAAAATAGTTAACCTGCTTCAGTTTTACAGTCACACTATTTCAAAGGGCATAAAATGTATTTTATAGCTTTTCGACTTCCAAAATATGTTGGACGTTGCCTGCTCGAAATAAACACTTTGTTCCACAAAAAAGTCCAAACTTAGAATTTTTCTTCCAACATCACACAAAAACTCTATGTGACGCATGTTACGAATAAAAGTAAAACATACCTAATATTCAGAAAATGAATAGTGAACGAGACCGAGTTTAGAATTTTGATATTTTACTGTGAACCATCAAACTTCTCACACGCACTTTGCTCTTAACCGTGGTAACTATGGTTTGGTCATAGTTATACATTCAACGGGCCTAATCTCGATATTTTATTAGGTCAAATGTATAACTATGTATGAGCACTGAGAGTCGTTAAAATACCGTTTTTTCGGTCTTCTAGCTAAATGTCGAAAAATATTATTCTCTTATTTCCGGAATCACTTACCTGATTTTTACTCAGAAGAGTCCGACCAGGCTCTTATTCGGAGAGATTATTCATGGTAGAGATGGAAATTTAAGTAAGAGTTAATGTGTAGTGCTTACGAAAGTTATAGTTCGGAAATTGACAAAATGTACTAGAAAATTACCCTTTTATTTTTCCTGTCTTACGTCACGTTCCATATTTTAAAATAACCTGCACTACAATACTGTGGCTTTTGCTATAAAGTCTACGCCAAAGAAAACAAACGAAGTAGTTGCTATACGTTAGTAAAGGTGTGTTGCATTCTTAGCGACACACTGTTTTAGGTCAGGAATCAGGTTACGCGAATACAAAGACGCGTTGGCTTAAGGGGTCCTGAGTATTGAAGATTGTTTACTACGTTACTTGCAAATAACCTAGACCATAATTCAGTGCCTAGACCATAGTGATTGTATTGTGTGGAAGTTATTATTATTGTAGCCCATTTTATCTCCAAAATGATGTAGATTTTGAAATGGACATCTAGTTTAACTTGCAGTTTCTGTGTTCAAAATATTTTGATTTGATTGGACAGTTTGTCTCTGATGCCCACTTTATACGGTGTACCAATATCTTCACATGTAACCAATAAATACTATATTAAAGCGCTTCGAAATCGCGAAAAAATATTAGGTGTTTACTTTAATATGTAACAGCTGATAAAACTGATTTTGTTATGCCTTGTTAATTCATAGCTTAAGATATTCGGATGATTAGTCACTTGGATGCTTATCACTCAAACTCGCACTCGAATAAAACAGAAGCAAATCATAGACAGGTAGATGATAGAATATTCTTTATTGAACACTAGGAATCTTATTTTTAACATGATAAACTACTTTACAATCAGCAGCCTTATCACTAAGGGTAATTTCTTCTAGACAACCATACTTAAGCGTTGGTTTCGTAACAGTATTTTTTATTCGAATCGACAATCACGGGCTCACCTAGTGAGAATGCCCAACAGTGAGCTTCCTATTTTGCCCTTAAGTTTATAGACAACATGGAAACTTAATAGACAGGGAAATATTTATCTGTGATGTGATTGTCTCCAAGTATTATGGGGCAGTATCGCAGGAATGGGTCCTCAGAATACCTCGATTCGACCGTGACATTTTACCTTCGCCGAGCTATGCACACCCTTCACGATTTTACGGATGAATTGTGAAACACGTCTTAGTGTTGATCCAAGATTATAAATAGATAGATATGGAACACTTTACTGTACATAAAAATGGAAAGTAACTAAACTTAGGCCTTTGCATCTACGTAACGAGATGATTTATACAGCATCCAGTGGCACCATCACTTACACTATGGGGGAAGGGACTACTCGGACGCTGCAGTGCCTGGGACATTGTTTTTTAGATGGAGTAGGCTTGCCCAGCACTTATACCATCCTGACAGCTTAGTCGGCCTAGGCCACATGGAAGACAAGTCAATAGGTACTTGTGGAGCCAACCAAGCCGCGGGTTTCCTCACGATGTGTGGTATTGCTACGACAAATTCGCAGATGTACGTAAAATGGACTCGGAAAATTGAAATTACACATATATTATCATGATACCTGTCGACGATGGGTAACTAAATATAGAGGATAAACATGTTTTCGAACTTAAATTTTCGTAAGCACTTCACATTATAAACTTTATTCCGGATTTACTTTGCTTGAATTTTTGACGGAAGATTCCGTTTATACTTAGGTACGCTCCGTGTTATATAATAAGACCACTGAAAGTTACGCATCCATTGCGTGCTAACATTCATTACATAAACTTACGCCTATATTCCCGAGGGGTAGGCAGAGGCTAAGGTTTGCCACTTGCCACGATACTTACAAACCTGGGCCTCGATTCTGTTAGTTCATTGCAGTATAATGACAGGTAAACTGTCGGGTCACGTGACGTGTTTTTTCGTACCATTGACGCCTAGAAGGTTTGATGGGTGTGCCCGCGTAGACTTAAAGCAGCCATGAAATGAAAACCGCCATGTTCATGCAGTTGTCATGTTACTACAATGCATTAACAGAATCTAGGCCCTGTTTCACCTCTCCCTCATACTTTGACGAAATAAGGGATGTGTTAGCGAAACCGGGCGTGTGTGCGTGCAACGACTTATTAATATTGATGAAGCTTTCATCAAGGGTTTTCATATTTTAATGAACCAAAAAATGTGACTGATTTAGTAAACGTACTCGTAACAGACCCAGTTCTGTTAGTTACAGTTCTAAGAATAGCGTCACTCCATTTCCTTCCGTGGATGCCGTAGGAGGCGACTAAGGAAATACATTACCAGAAGACGGGCAGCAGCGCATTCCTGAGATTCCAACAGCATACTGCTATCGCCAACCCGCCTGCCAAGCGTGGCGATTATGGCAAAACCCTTCATGGTTAAACCATGAAGGAGGCCTATGTCCTGCAGTGGGCGTCAAATGGCTGATGATGATGATGAACAGACCCAGCAAGATCCTATGGAAAGTAGTTTTGTTTGGTGGCTTTCGAGGCGGTGATTAGCTTTTTGTCCCACTGTACATACCTCTAAAAGGACGTCCTTTTATAGCGCGAACTCTATGATTCAGAAATACTAGAACAATCATGTTCTGCTATTTTCCGCAATTCATCAGTCAGTGTACGATTATCGTTGAGGCATGCCGTATGCTCCAGTTACTTGTGACAATGTAAACGCGCGAGAGTTTATTTTGAAAACGAGAGTTACAATGTAATGTAGCTACATGTGTAACTATAACGTAATGTTATTCAATAACTCTTTAATGGACTGCTGTATGGACTAAATATTTTGGCTCGGTACGTTTTGGTTTCTTAGGTTACCACTACTGCATTTTAACTAACACAGGAAATGGAAAAAAGGAAACACTATTTAAGAGATCCCCATCATTAATTAATTTTTTTTGTTCAATTTCTTGTCTTCCTCGTGTTCAAAAAATGTTTCATTGCAACTAGGGAAAGTGTTTTTGGTATTTACGAAGTACTGACTTAATATTCACCTTTTTATTCGAAAATAGCTCTGATGTAACCAAACATGGGAGTGGAACACTCTACATTTCATTTCGCATAAAATTCGGCTCAAATACCTACTTGGGAAAGCCGACACCCGTTCATAACGCTGGCACTCATAAATATATTAGAACCTGAACTCACACAATGATAAGAAATAGAAGTTTCACAAATTTAAATTTACTTTATCTACACTAATGTTGTAACATTCTACTTATGTTTTCAATACTTGACTTATAATTACTACTGTTATAGCGCAGACAACAAAACACCCAATTTAAGCAATTTCACATGATGGTATAATATTCACATCGATATCGTAAAATCTCATTATAACATCAATAAAACGCGACCAACTTGATTGCAGGGCCAATCAGGTTGGTCGCGTTTTATTGAAGCGCGCAGCTGCGCTCTCATTGGTTAAATTTTAATGGCGGCAAAATCACTGTGATTATACACGTACGCGTGAATTTAATTTTTAATTGCATTAGTGAAGATAAAGTAGTGTATGCAACTGCATATAACACGGGTATTAAAACACTCGTTACTATTATGAAACTCGCTGCGCTCGTTTCATAAACTCACACTCGTGTTTTAATATCCTTCATTATATGACAGTTGCATAAACTACTATTTTGCTACAGATTTAGAACCTGTATCAGCATCTTTGCTACAGATGCTTAACCGGCCTGTGTCTCAGAGGGGTTCGCCACTTGCCACTTGCCACGATATTGACACACCTCTTTCATTTCATCAATTTACCTATCTACTTTTCATCTGAGCTCATTAGAACTAGTCGCAAAAAGTCACTTAAACAGTACGACAGTACTTTTACTCCTCCGCATATAAGTCAGCCTTCTGCCCTCGTCTGCTCTGCCAACAAATCCTCAGGAATTATGACGAGGCATGAAGAATGGTTAAGAATTCAGGAGGGCGATACTTTGTTCTCAAATTGAAACGTCTGCAGTTGTCTTTATGGTTATTTGATGCGTACTTGTTTTCCTTGGCTGTTGGAAAATGTGTAGCTAAGGAAGGAAACTTTTATCGAAGTTAATGACGAATCATTATTACAACCCTTGCGGGCCTACGTACTTTCTAAGGGACTCTCTAAGAGTTTGTCAGCTGAATAATCAATAACAATGTTTTTTAATAATAGGTTAATCTGTGAAACTTTCTTAGGTCCCTCAAATTGATATAATTATTTTTATACAGTGCTGCAGCGTCTGGTAAAACTCAAATGGTATATTCTACTCATAAACAGTATCGTATTGATTAAATATTTGTTAAATTATGTATTTTTTTATTTACTTGACTGTACTAAGGGACGATAACGTCATCAGTTGGAGCACGGGACCTTAGAAGTACCCGTGCTTCACCCAGGCGGAGAACTTTGGTGAAGCACGGGTCCGGACCCTATTTTGCGATTTCAGAATTATCAACTAACTAAAGATTTTACTTACTTGATTTTTTATCAAAAGAGTCTGTGGCGTCCGAGTCCGTACTTACGCAAGTTTTGGTCCGAAAATTTTCCGAGTTGATCCCATAGTAAGATTTTTTGTATGCAACACCCTGTCCGATATATAACATGAGTGCCGTTAAACGCTGGCAAATTTTTTGAACAATGCAATTCACGGCAAAAAACTGTTTCGCCGTCAAACTTAACAGTTTGGCGAGGTTTAATGTATCATAAAATATTATGTAATATGTTATGTTAATTGAATTAAAAAAAAAAAATCATAGCTGACCATGAGGTGTAAGCGACACTTAAATTTTGGTATCTTCTGCGAATTATTCACTGTAAAAATACTGAGTCTTCTCCTTCTTAGTGTCTCGATGCCAAAACTTTATTAAAAGTCTATGCGATGGTGACTGCGTTATCAATTGCAATCATTAGGTCTGATTGCAACTTATCGCACCCTGAGTGCCGGTGTTAGGGCATGCAAGGTATGTTGAAGTCGCAAAATATTGAATCCGAAAATGTTGAATTCGCATTTTTTTTAATGTAGTTAGTCTATTTGTGTCCCATTGCAGGGCACAGGCCTTCTCTCAGAGAGAGTATGGGCTTAATCCCCACGCGTGCCTTCCGCGGATTGGCAATTTCAAGCGCCGACGTATGTGAATACCTTAGACACTCAGGTTTCCTCACTATTTTATTTATTTTATTTTACTTTAAGTCATAGCCATAGGCATAGTCATTCCTTCTTCCTTCCTTCAACGTTAGCGAGTGGTATTGCTACTATAACTTCACAAACTTACGTACCCGGCTGCCTTCTTTTGTTTGTGTACCTTTTGTTTACTTTGTGTTTCTGTGACAATTTAAATAAATATCCTCTTTCTTTCTTTACGTAACTTAGAAAAAAAAAAGTCATTGGTGCATACCGGGATTTGAACCCACGACCTCCCGAATGAGAAGTTTACGTTTATGTTTATAGTGAAAAGTAGGACAATACGGCCGTATTTCTTACAAACCTAAGTAAAGTGCGCTCACTCTTGCAAAGGTTGGTATGTCGTGTCCGGCCAACATAAGTAAGTAAGCAATTACACGCTTAAAGGGCTTCAAGCAGTAACACTAGCCCCACCAATGGAAAAAAACATATATATTCTTATATCTCGTTTTTGCAATAAGTGTCAGACCAATCTCTCAATCATGTTAATAGTATTTTTTAGGACCTAGGATCACGAACCAGGGACTAGATACCATTCGTGCCAAAAACGGCCGTTTTTGGCGTTTATGCTATCTAGTCCTCGGTTTTTTGCCTCACTATTAACATGATTGGTAGATTGGTTTGACACTTTTTACAAAAGCGATCTGTAAGAATAGTACATTACTGCAGCGGCCAGCAAAAGAGGCATTGATGGACGAACGTGGAAATGTGGGCCGAGGCGAAGCCGAGGCACACATAGTGAGTCCATCAAAGCCTAGTTGTGGCCAAGGCTTGTATATGATTTTTCTCAAATAATGCGCGAAAATTAAAACTAAGGCAGAACTTTTTATTTGAAACAATCAATAAACTTTCAAAATCAGATGAACCACGGACGAACAACAATATTTTTTCAATAGGTAGGTATATCCAGCTTTCTATCGCAAGCCAGTTCGAAATTTAAATAAAACCTCTGACAAGTTACCTCCTTGGTTGTCATTGTTCGGAGTAAAAGATCGTTCCATTTTTAAATAACACGACAGATATGAGTTTAGTATGTAATTTATTTGGCCGCAAAACACAACAGTTATGAATTTTCATAGAACTTTTTCCGGCCGCTGCTCGCGTGTAATTGGCCAGTACAGCATTTTCGATTTATCTCGGAGGAGGTTGTCGAAATAATGCTCGAATTTCCAAGCATGTTTGCTCGGAGCCCCTTAAGAAACGCATCCAAGAATGAGTTGTGCAAGGGACACGCGTAAGGCAGCGTCGGTCAACCGGTTCGGTTGGATCATAGAAAGGGACACGGTTCACTTTCCCACCGACAGCGGGGTTTAGGAGTCCGCAGTAGTGATGTGCGTAGTGGTAGAATTGGGTATTTGACAAAATATCAAATGAGTTACTTTTAAAACGGAATTTTGTATGAAAATACTTGCTTATGACGTCACATTTCAGAGCACTCTTTTTATGTTTTAATCTATTTAAAATTGTAATAAATAGTAATTGACTAAACGAGATACATTTTCCGAGATATTTTGTAATTTTTGTTTTAATCGAGCGTATGAAATATCTTATTGTTGATCGTGTCAAATACCGTATTGCCACTGATTGCCACTGTTAGCATCATTTGACGAATGATTCTTGTCGAACGATGCTGATATTTAGTATTATTACTAAAATTCTTTATTGCACTTACAAAAATAAAAGTATGAAGGTGAACTTAGTGCCAAAAGGGGTTATTCCACGTTCATCTCGGTCTCCTAAGGTCCCACTTTTTTTGGAGTATCCTGAGGTCCCACTCGTATTTAAATTAGTATATTTTTATTTGGCGAGTTTTCTTTTGCCCCGGTACCTAAAGTACAGTCTGTTATGGATTCTGATATTAAATTCGTAATTGATTTATTGTAAAATGTCTAAAACTATGTATGACTAAAAAAAACTACATTATTGCCTTTGCAATCCTCAAGCGCTTCTATTCTACGCTCCTTTTGGGTCTCTTTTTTATGTGATAAGCATTTTATAATGGTGTTTAAGGGAGATTGCTATACCGGTTAAACAATAGAACGCGGTTTAACAAAGAGCTGCATTCCAAGGAGGGATGAAAATTTTCCGTCCTTTTTAGTTAGTAGGAGTGCGTGAGGCTAGCTAGCCGAAATAAATGTATTTTTCGTGCGGTGTTTAGTTTGTTATATTATCACAGGGGCCAAAGAGGAATGCTTCTATGAAGAAGATTTGCATAAAAAAGTGCGACTCCAGGAAACCGGGATGAAAGTGGAACAACCCGCTCGACCAGTAGTTGACCCGAACGGAACATCGTCAATTAACGTTACAGAAACCGAAATACAGCTGAAAACAATGCCATCACGATAAAGATGGTCTTAAAGTTCATAAAAGGTTAATCACGTGTAGGTAAGTCTGAAACGTAAAGTAAGTTTACGTGGCCTTTGGCTGTCTATACCTACAGGTACCAGCAATGTACACATTGCATCTACAGGGTGTAATGAACTCCTCATATACCTACATCCGAAAAGGGAGTTTTATACAAATATAAAACCCGTTGTATAAAAATATCAGCTGTTTCATACAAAAGTCACCACCCACCCACGGCTCCACCCGGGACTACGTTCGCATGGTAAACTGATTAAAAAAATATATTAGTAAAAACCTAACTGCAAAGTGGGTTACCCGGGGCTGCAAGTGATGTAAATTGCTTCGGCCAGATGTCGCTGCCTGTACGTAATACAGAGAAAAATTGGGTTCAAGTCCCGGCATGGGTGGAATTTTTAGCCTCTAAATAGGTTTTTAAAACTAATTAGTCTATAGCCTATGTCCACCATGAAGGTCTATTCTTAATACTGGTGAAAGAAGTTTTTAAATCGGTTTAGAACTTTCGGAGATTACCCCCTACATACAAACATATAAACATATAAATTAGTGTAGATGTAGATTACTCGTATTGACGAGTATAACCCCCCATATTCGGATGTATGTGTGGACTTAGTTAGACCCTGTAGATACTAGACTCAATCCCAGGTTCGGGCACCTGTTACCTGTATTACTACAGAATTGCCATTTTACCCAAGGTAAATACATCGTTTGTAGGCTGTTGCGTTCGCTTTTACAACAGAATCCCAGAACATGTTATATCCTTGTCTGAAAATAAATAACATTCATTAAAAAGTCGCTATGTAAAAAAGCCTATAATAGAATAGAGGAGTATATGAACGATGTAAGCCCTTGGTTGTAAACCAATTCCACTACGATTTCATTGTTATTTAATTATTAATATTATAATTTATTAATGTTTGTACTGAACCCTCCATCCTAATACCTTGACGCGCGATAACCCATAATATTTTTTCCTCGCCCCTATGGTTATGGACATCGACTGCCAATCCTGTTCACATGCTCCTTTCATGTGTAAAGAACGACTTCTTTTTAACTGATTGCGCGAGCGTGCAGACTTGGCACTTTAAAAAACCTAAAAGTGATTTAAATATTAGCGGAAAAAAAAGTAAAGACTCACCTTGAAATGGTATACTTTTTCGAAAAACAAAATACAGGTATTTATCAAGCATGCAAACGTGTAACCTGCCAGCGGTAATTACTTTGTAATATTGTCGACTTTGGTAAGTCTAAGTAGTTTATGGGTTATTTTTTGCACCTTACACTACCAGAATCCTAAACCTTACTACGTAGGAATTAAAGCTGGGTTTTCTAGAGAAATCTAGACGTAATATAACCTGTTACAGCCAGTTAATATTTCTTGCAGACTGACACACCTAGTCTAGTCGTTGATTATTGCCTTCGTCTGCGGTTAGTAACTAACTCTACACCTATTCAAAGTGAACTGATATAATCCGCGAGAACATAAAAAAACGCTGTTTGCCTCTAATCTCACACTTATTTTCTAAGCAATAAGAACTGCTGTGTTGCGCCAGAATTTGTGCTCGCTGTACTTAGAAATATTATTGCTTTGGGCTAGAATTAATGGAAAATCTTAGCTAGAGAAATTTATTGCTGTACCTTTAACATCTGAAAACAAATGTTTTCTAACCGTAATTATAAATTCTGTTTCTTTTGGTTTCAGGTAAGTGCTGCATTAAACCCAATGAAAATATGGAAAGTGTAATCGCAATCTGAATCTTGCTGAAATATTAAGGTTTGTAAGTTACAGAGTGTTTACAGAGTGTTTAATAAAAGTTCAGTGAAACTTAGTGGGGTTATTCTACTCATCAATACAAGGACTGACACTTTCCACGATCCTGAGAGATCACTTTCGCTTCCTCAACATTCATTAGTTGTTTGCATGCACGCCCGCCGGCTTCGGATACTTTTTATCTTGCCCTTTGCTAAGAGCATTTTGCCCCTGATTAGGCTACTATTGAAGTGTATTTTTAAGCTTCTAACTAAAGTACCTATATCGGATAACGATCATTGAGTTGGTTTCGTCGTAACGTCATCGTTAACGTCTTAAACATTCATTGAACCCTCAGAACACAAAAAGAAGATTGAACCCAAAATGGCTTCTCATTCCATCTCAGAAAATCTCCACTACGAAGGCAAGATCAAACGGGGCATGTCAGTTTGTTTGTAAACCTTTGAGCGATAGAAACAAAGGTTTTGGCTTATGAGCGGACTGAAGATAAAAATGGGTTATTGTCAAAAGGAAAATCTATAACGTAACTTGCAATAGGAATAATGTTTTTTAAGTTGAGTAGGTTTGTTTGTAAACGTTTGAGCGATAGAAACAAAGGTTTTGGCTTATGAGCGGACTGAAGATAAAAATGGGTTATTGTCAAAAGGAAAATCTGCAACGTACCTTGCAATAGGAATAACGTTTTTTAGGTTGAGTAGATTAATTAACTTAAAGATTATTAGGGTTCCGTACCCAAAGGGGAAGGAATCCTATTACTAAGACTCCGTTGTCTGTCCGTCCGTCCGTCCGTCTGTCACCAGACCGTATCTCATGAATCGTGATAGTTAGATACTTGAATTTCTCACAGATGATGTATTTCTGTTTCCGCTAGAACAAAAAATACTAAAAACAGAATAAAATAAATATTTAAGGGGGCTCCCGCACAACAAACGTGATTTTTTTTGCCGTTTTGTGCTTGATATTAATAACGGCAACAGGTAGACGCTTGAAATATTCAACTGTTGTATAGATAATGGTACGCAACCCTTCGTCGGCGAGGCCGACTCGCAGTTGGCCGGTTATTTTCTTTTAGTTGGTTGGTTAGTTGGTTGTCTGGAAGAGATCACTTTTAGTGATAAGGCTGCCGTCGGTACTCTTAGGTTAAGATTTTTTTTTACGTAGCCTATATACGTCCCACTACAGGGCGCAGGTCTTCTTTCAGAGTGAGAGTATGGGCTTAATTATCACGCATGCCCACCGCGGATTGACCGGAGATCTGTGAACACCTCAGACACTCAGGTTTCCTCGCGATGTTTTCCTTTACAGTGAGCGAGCGGGATTCGAACGCGGGACCTCTCACATGGTAGGCAGATGCGCTACCGCTGCGCCACAGAGGTCGTCAATTGACTAAAGTGCACAAAAAAAAACCACTGACAGCTATTAACAGTAGATTAACAGCTTGTTAGTGTACGAGAAACCGGGGGTAAGCCTCTTTTGTGTCCCACTGCTGGGCCAAGGCCTCCCATCCTGCTTTCCATCTCTCCCCGTCCTCAGCCACCTCGCACCATCCGGGCAAGAATGCATTTAGGTCGTTCCGCCACCTTCGCCTTGGTCTGCCGCGAGGTCGGTGTCCTTTTTGCGGAACCTAGTCGGTCCCAATGGAGAACTTGCACAAAACAACGTTGTAATATAATTGGAGAGCCCATGTTAAAAGATATATACTTTATAGTTACACTTTATCTTGCCCGTATTAACAAAGGGCAAGATAAAAAGTACCCGAAACTGGCGTGCGTGCATGCAACGACTAATGAATGTTGAGGAAGCGAAAGTGATCTGTCAGGATCGTAGCAAGTGGCAGTCCCTGGTCTCTGCCTACCCCTCTGGGATACAGGCGTGAGTTTATGTTATGTTGTTAATATTATTGCACACGTATAAGACACATATAAAAAACAACATTTAACAACAGTGATGACTTGTAGGGTCAGAAAAGCAGTCAGATTAATTATATTAATCAGTTAATTTATGTTTTTGCAAGTATCAAGGCGACTAAAAACTCTCACCGGTCTAGAAACTTCGGGAAGTACCTAGAATGACGTCGAAGTTGCTAGAAAACTGTAGAACATTCAAGAATATCTTCTGAAAGTACCCAGAATCACACCGAAGATACTAGAAATAGGTTCTAGAACATTATCGAACATTCCAGAATGTCTTTCTATATCTGTCTAATAGATAGCTCTGTCTCTTTCTAGCACTAAGATTATTCTGGAAGGTTCTCTTGTCTCTACATACATAAGTGCCTATCACGTAATCTATTTGCACCTAGCATCTAGATTATTCTACACAGTTCGACTACACTCTCGCCATTCCGTAACAAATATAAGAAATAATTCTGCTGAAATTGTACTCGTCACTCACGTGTCACACGCTATCCTGAGAGCGTTGCTAACGGTACTAACAGGCGTCAGTTTCTTCTAGAATGACTAGAATTGAAAGAGGAATGTTTCGTTAGTTTGGACATGTGGAGAGGATGAAGGAAGAAAGATTGACGAAACAAATATATCGAGCGAATGTGGGTGGAAGGGCCGGTAAGGGACGACCCAGGTGGACCTACTTCGACCAAAGAGGGGATGTATTAGCAAATGGCAAGATAAAAAGTACCTGAAACCGGCGTGCGTGCATGCAAAGACTAATGAATGTTGAGGAAGCGAAAGTGATCTCTCAGGATCGTGGCAAGTGGCACTCCCTAGTCTCCTCTGAGATACAGGCGTGAGTTTATGTATGTATGTTTGTACTTCTTTTTCTTCTTTAAGTGCCGTCTCCTATCGGAGGTTGGCAACCAATTCGGCTTGCACACAAACAAGGAACTGGTACTCTGTTGAAGCCACTTTCGTAATTTGTGCAGCCGTGATATCTTTGGTCCTACCAAACCTACTACAACTGTCAAATTAATACTGCCCTACTGCTTTTGACAGTCTGGCATTTTCTTTTTGTCTGTAACTTATCGGTTTTTGTTCTTAGAATTGAAACGTTATTGAACACTGATTATTACCAAGCAATGAGTCTCCGTGTGGCACCGGATCAAGAATAGCGTCACTCCATTTCCTTCCGTGGATGTCGTAGAAGGCGACTAAGGAAATAAATAACCAGGAGACGGGCAGCAGCGTCTTCCTGAGATTCCAAGCGTATACTACGATCGCCAACCTGCCTGCCAAGCGTGGCGATTATGGCAAAACCCCTCATGGTCATGAAAACCACGCAGAAGGCCTATGTCTTGCAGTGGGCGTCAAATGGCTGATGATGATGATGATGATGAATGAGTCTGTAAGTCGGATGTAAAGTCGGTCCCACTAAAATACTCTTAGAATGTAATTAAAGCCGGTTTTTAACAGGAATTCCTGCCATAAGCCTTCCATAAACCAGCTTTAACTGCGTCTTAAAAGTGTTTTAGTGGTATCGACATTTAAAGTCGTTACTTAATTAAGTTTAGTATATTCTTAGTAATTGACATAAACTCACCCAATCAAAGCTAGAGGGCCGAATTCAGAAATTGGCTGTAAGTCACGAATCAAAAAATCAAATCACTGTGTATAGTAAAAAAGGTAGAGGCCTACAGAGTAATCACATTCGTCACAGTCTCTCAATGCCACGGGCCAGATGTCCGACGCGATATGTACGTACGATACGTTTGAACAATAATACAAGGCGGTATGAAATAATATCGGCACACTTTGTAATATGGCAAATCGGAGAATTAGGTAATTACTTACCAAGGAAGTTCACACAACATAATCACTTGTCCTGGTCCCAAACTAGTTATCAGGTGTGCTATGGTAACCAGGCAAGGACATCTCACACTTGTAAATACACGCATTTATTATTTGTACACAAGGAGTCGAACCTACGACCTCTGTTTTGGTAGTCCAACGTGTCAACCGCTAGACCAATAAGGCATTTAACAGGCAAGCACATAACACTTAGGCGTGGGGCACATAAGAGGGGCGTCGGTCGAGGGCTCGGAAAAGACGCGGCGACTTTTCAATTCACTTTCATGGGATGTAGCCCACACAGATAAGATGGGGCTATGACGCGACTCTATACATTGCGTCGCGTCTTTTCCACGTCCCACGTCCCTCCGGTGTGGTCTAGGCCTTAGACCCGTTTTCGTTTACCATCAGGCGAGATTCGAGTCAAGCGTTGTCCGGTCCTAATTAACAAAAACCGCCCAACTGCGTGTCCGGCTCACGCACGAAGAGTTCCGTACCATTATCTATACAAAATTTGAATATTTCAAGCGTCTACCTGTTGCCGTTATTAATATCGAGCAAAAAACCGGTAAAAAAATCACATTTGTTGTATGGGAGCCCCCTTAACTATTAATTTTATTCTATTTTTTGATATAGAAGCAACAGAAATACATCATCTGTGAAAATTTCAACTGCCTAGCTATCACGGTTCATGAGATACAGCCTGGTGACAGACAGCCAGTCAGACAGACAGACAGTGAAGTCTTAGTAACAGGGACCCGTTTGGCACCCTTCGAGTACGGAACCCTAAAAAGGATACGCTTTGACCATCCAGTTTTATTTAGTGCCTTCTGTAAGCTGTGTAAGTAAACTTTAATGTTCTTCTTCGTCTTCTAAAATGCCGCATCCAAGCCCACGTCGTATCTTGGGGAACTCCCGAGCTCATGTAGCAACTCAAACGCAGCTCCTATTGTCGGCGTTGATACGTAGAGATCGTGATTCGTGAGCCGGTAATCACCAATCGCGTTAGATATTATATATTCTTAGATGGGTACAGTCGACAGTACGTTAGTCTTTATATGCGTACACCCTAGTTATTTATTTTATTTATTACTAGCGGTTGCCTGCGACTTCGATAAAAAATAGAGTATGTGCTAATCCAGACTATAATCTATCTCTGTTCAAAATTTCATCCGGATCCGTTCAGCTGTTTTTGCGTAAAAGAGTAACAAACATCCTAACATACATACAGACTTTTGCGTTTATAATATTATTAAGCCGGAGTGGCCTGAGGTGGCACAAGACAGAAACATCTGGTCTGAGTTAGGGGAGGCCTTTGCCCAGCAGTGGGACACAAACGAGGCTACGTAAAAAAAAAAAAAAAAGCATAATTTTTCTGTGACGAAAAACATGATGAGAAAACCTGAGTGTCTGAAGAGTTTATACACCTCAACGCTTGCAATTGCCAATTCACAGTCAGCGAGCGGCAATGCTACTACAACTTCACAAATGTACGTAACACAGAAAACAAATATTGACCCTTAAAAAAGTATAAGTTACTTATGGTCATGTCAATTTGATTACATTTTACTATACATCAATAAAATATTAATTAAATAGCTCTTACAGGCAACTTTGTAACAAAAGATGTGAAGATTGATCTCTTGTCGACTGTAGCGGTTTGGTTTGTTATTCTGTACAGTCAGTGACATCCGAAATGGTCTTTAATTGACACACCTTTCCCTCAGGAAGTAAGAACTAGTTCAGAAGGCAGGATCGTGGCTGGCTGTACTTAGACACGTTACGTTACATTCGTCGATGGGGTGAATGAACGCAGATTCGGCGGATTGTAATGATAGTTTTATTATTATATTTGCGAGTGAGTAGGTACTTAGTATCGTCATTGCCAGACGGTTTGATATAAAATAGCTTTGAGAAATTCGTGACGAAGTTCATCGTTTGTTTTTTGGGTTCCGAAACCATATTACTAACACTCCCCTGTCCGTCCGTCAGTCCGTCTGTCACCAGGTTGTATCGCACGAACCGTGATAGTTAGACAGTTGACATTTTCACAGATGATGTATTTCTGTTGCCGCTAGAATAAAAAATACTAAAAACAGAATAAATTAGTTATTTAAGGGGGGCTCCCATACAAAAACGTGTTTTTTGCCGTTTTTTGCTCGATGTCAATAACGGCAACAGGTAGACGCTTGAAATATTCAAAGGTTGTATAGATAATGGTACGGAACCCTTCGTGCGCGAGTCCGACACGCACTTGGCCGGTTTTTCTACGTATCTTTCTCGCATCTCATTCTAAATGGTGGACGACGTGGGTAGGGTTAGAACTTTTAATATACGTACAATACCAACTAGCCAAGTGCGAGTCGGACTTTAGTATCTAGGGTTTCATACCACTAAGGGCCGATTCGACCATCTAAGCTTTATACCAGGAGTAACTAATCTCATAACAAATTTACTCCGTCAATTTAAATCTCGGTATAATTTATTGCATTCTAGCGAATTATCCCGGGATTACTGGGAGTTGGTAGAACGTGATATAGATTTACTCCAGAGTATTTCTCGACTTATTCCAAGATTACCACTTATACCAGGCATAAATAGTTTGGTCGAATCGGCCCTAAATAAGATAATAATAACGTCGCACATTCGTACAAATGGCCTCAGTCTGAGTGTATTCCCATGTTTGTGAGGTCCTTGCCTGGTTGCCATAGCAAAGGATACCCTTTGCTCGGGAACAGGGCAAGTTAGTGTGTTGTGTGGAAGTTATTATTTATCTCCGCATTAGCGTCTAAGATAGCTCACGGCGACATAAGTAGTTACCTCTCTGTAGAAAGTGCAATGGGTGGTCTCTACTGTTATCCCAAGCAATGAGCGTGGCGTGGGCAGACCACAGACGCATAAATAAAGAGAAAGAATCGCTATTAGTGTTGTCTTCTAACAGAAGTGCGCCTGGGCCCTGTTTCATGTAACTTAACTTGACAGACATTTGTCAGTAAACAGTTTCTTAAAGCAATCGTAGTGACCGGCAATAAACAAACTGACAATTGTAAAGCAAAATGTCACGATTTTTCGTTTATGAAACGGCAGTAAATGTAACGATTACTAGAAATTCAATGCCTGTCACACGATATCGAAATTTTTCTGAAGCAAAAAAAATACGTGTTTCAAAAAAATTTTTTTTCGTCCTAATCAGATACGCAATGTACATACTTAGGTACGTAGAATTGTCATAATAAACTATGAGGTATAGTTGTATAAAACGCCGCCCTGGCTGAGTATTATCTGTGAATATGGTATGCAACCGCTTTCATAATAACAATATCCACAAAATTATTTTTTAATGACTCGCGATGCTCATACATAGTTAAGGTAATAAAATTTTACTTAAAAAATGATCGCGATTAGACCCGTTTAATATATAACTAACGTCCACAAAATATTAACTTACGTCCAGACTTAAGTACTTGCATGTTGGTTCGAAAATATCCACACAGCACAACAACTGTTTTAAACTCCATTCCACGCAACGAGCTCCCAAAAAAAATCGTCCATGTGCTCCCACTGGTTAATGCGTGTCCTTCAATAGCCATGGCCACTAACCTACCCCATGAAGCGGACCGTTTTCGCTTATCTCTATCCGCGCGCATTGACCAATGAGATGCGAGTATTTGTTCCCTAAGAGTTCGACTCGTGGAACGGAGTATAGACCAGACAAGGACATCACAAACATGAAACAAAGCCCAGACCGAGGTCATTTGTACCAAATAAAAGTGCGGAGGCCCCCAGCGTGAAACGAACCCACGACCTCTGTCTTGGTAGTGACAGAATTTGATAACAACTAGAGAGTCGTCATACCTACTTTTAGCTCTACTACAGTAGAGCAGGCGCCACTCATGTCGCTTTATAGAATCTTTGATCAGAGATTCAACTTTTATAATCATCATCATCATCAGCCTATGCTTGTCCACTGCTGGACATAGGCCTCTCCTATTGCACGCCACTGAGCACGGCCCTCGGCTACTCTCATCCAGCTCTTGCCAGCCGCCCTGCGACTTTTGTAATAAAGACAACGATTTGGATTAAAATTGCCCGTGTAGATATGTCGCACGTATGACGGATAAAACCAATCGTAAGTGACGCTGTCATTTACTATCGCCCAATTAACGTTCACGTCATAACGCACACAGAATTTACCAATCACAGAGCGATTTACTCTACAGCACATCTTGCGCTCATTTCATTGGTACAGACTAATGGAGAGGACAGGGGCCGTTGTGAGAGTGAATTTTGCCGGAAGAAATACTTCTTTGGTTCTTTTATTCGTAGCCTCATATACCTATGCGGACATCTCGGCAATACGATGCCGTATACAGCGTAGCTCTAGGGCGCGAGACACAGATTGGACGTGGGGCGAGGGCGCGGTAATATGTATAGAGTCACAGACCAAGAGCGACCGCAGAGCAAGGACTGTGGTCTGTGAATACTTCTGGTTTGTCTCCGCTTTTATACTCATTCTGTGCTTCCAAAGCAATTGCGTGCTATTAAGCGTAAAACACACACGACTTTATTTATAACACACGATTCCTTTAAAACACTCCTAAGAGGCAGTTTATTTAATCTCTGGTTACGACTTTTCCTCGTAACATCTCCACCACAGACTATTTTAATCGGCGTTTTAAGGAATCCTGTTTTTTTATAAATAAAAAAGTCTGGCTATACAGTAATAACTTTAAATTGGTATGCCTAATTTCCCCTGCACTTACCTACATGCGTCGGCGGTTGTCTCTATAATAGTGGTAAATGGTAAAACATCTAGGCACTTTCTCTGCAACATACAACGTGTTTTTGTCGTAACAAAAAACTTGAAAAAAACGTTTCATTAGTAAATTGTTTCTTAAAGCATTCACTTATTTATATAAAAAAGAAAGAACTAACCGCTGGTCTTTCGTACATCAACCATACAATTTACTCCACTATATTACGCGCACCAAATTCTGAACGACCGCAATAGTCTAACTGTCAAATTCTTAAATTGCTCTCGCAAACGTCAGGATTCCGACAGGATTTGGTGTGCATAACTGTTCATAGCTGCCAATTATTTTTTTTTTCACTTTGACCAACTAACAGTTGTTAACAGTAAATCAACAGGTTGCTAGTATCCGGGAAACAGCGAGTTAACCACTTTCAATAACCTTTGAGAATCTTATTTTTGAAGTAACAAACAAAAAAAAATTGCAAATTCATCTAAGTACATTCAATTAAAATTTAAGTAATTAAGACTATGTGTCAACTAACATCAGTTTTTTGTGTCATAATAATAATAAAAAAATGGAATTTTAATATTGTGAATTTAGTGGGACTCGTGTTTCAACGTTAATAAGCTGGTATTGCTGGCTGTAGTTTTGTGTAGTCGTTATTTACGGTAACTTACGTTACGGTATCAGCAAGTTTAGCTGTTAGTTTCTATTGTAAAACATATATTATTATACGCGTGTTTTGGAAGTAGCCCGGCTACCCATAGCACAGGGAATCTTAGTTTGGGAGCCAGTAACCATTTTCTTTTCTAAGCGTTTTACAATAAATTTTTTTCATTCCATTTCATTTCAAACTTTTCACACAATTTTTTTTATTAAAAAGGCTTTTCAAAAATTATCTATTTCTTCCTTATATCAGCTGATTACACATAATATAATCAGTGTTAGATAGATAGATAGCAAATTCTTTATTGCATGTTGTTTCTCCTTTCAAAGTAAGCTGTGTCTAGCATTACTTTCTACTGTTATAACAGCACGCTAACTTTACGCTTGATGACTATTACAAGTTGCAACATTTAGAAGGACGTAGGCGGGTACTTTTAAATGTTACGGTCAGGTTTGGTGTCCTTATAACTCTTATTGCGCTAAAATGTGATAAAAAAGCCTAATATTTGGTTGAAGTTGAATTCTCACGCGTACCCCACGTGTCTGCGCCCAGCGCTGTCATCAATTTGCTACGAGAATAACTTGTGTCAATTTTACTCCACAAACCATTTGTCGAGACTTGAGCCTTCTAGTCAACTGTCTAAGGTAGCTTCTTCTTTGTCTTCTCATCTCATTATTTGGGGTAGGCTCTCCTCGTTCGTTTGCTCCAGGATTTTCTGTCCTGGGTTGTCTGTTCGCTTAATTGGGCTCGCTCTAGGTCCTTTGCCACCGTTGACCACCATGTAACTTTTGGACCTCCCCTACCTCGTTTGATGGTTGGGATCTGCAGGGCCTGTTTGACAACAACCCTCAGTCAACCCTCTAAGGTCAACGCGTATAAAAAAAAAACCCGGCCGGTATAGGACTCGCGCCCTTAGGGTACCTACCAAATTATTACAGTCTTAACTTTGCTGTTGAAAATAATATTCTCCCATACATCTCAACTGCAAAATTAGTTTGTAATGATAAGAAAACATTTTTCTGAAACAGAATAACAAAAACAGTTTCCAAATTAATATTTGGAAATTGATTTATTTAAAAACAACGTAAGCCATAACTTTGAGTCGCTTGACTTAGAAAAAAATACGAAATACAAAATGTTTTATTAAAAAGAAAGACATTACAAGCATGGTTTGCGTTGATTACCACACTAGACCATTGAAATGTTGACACCACACAGTTGACCCCGGATGGCAAGTGAAACAGTTTTCCCATGCGGACTATATTCGGACTTTTCTCGGTTCTTAATAGGCCTAGGGTAATATTCTGTTGAATTTACAAATCTGAATAAAATTTTCGACGTATATGACACATTGTCACTGAATACAACATACATATTGTGACTGATAGTTAGTGAAAAACTGTGGGAAAAAAAACACTAGCGCTTTAAAATGCTTTAGCAGATTTTTTTATTACAGTCACTTTCTCAAGCTCCCCGAAAACTACACTATGTCTCACTCTTTCTAACTACCTAATACGCTAATACCTATGTAATCATCATCAACATCATAATCAGCCGGTGTCAGTCCACTGCTGGACATAGGCCTCTCCCAAGACACGCCACTGAGCCCGATCTTTTGGCTCTTCTGTTCCAGTCACTGCCCACCGCTTTGCGAATGTCGTCGCTCCACCTGGTCACAGGGCGTCCTACGCTACGTTTGCCTATGTAATAAAAGTGGAGAAGAGCGGTGCGCAATATATCGGTATCCAGATTCTAATCATAACAAACTGGTCAAGTCATATGACGTACCATAACAAGCCATGTTATGATAAAGTTTAGTCCACTGGGTCTTGTAAAAATACGACTTGGCTCTCACATTTCTGGGGCGAATTTAATCTAAGCCGATATTGGATTTTTAAAGGGAAAAGCAAACTTCGACTCACCTATCTTATCATGTTGGTCTAGCAATTTCGCAGATACATGCTGCGTGTGTTGGTAGCATAAAACATGATGTTTTTTTCCGTACATTTATGAGCAACCTGGCGTCTGTGGAATGTACGTGTCACTGAAAGTCCTTTTCTTAAATAGAGGGAGAGAGAGTACGGGCATGATCACCACATGTAAGTAACCACCGCGGATTCGCCATTTCAGGCTATGAGGATTATGGTTATTTGTCTACGAGAAACAGGGGGTTAAGTAATCTTAATATCTTGCGCTTAAAATAGGTAGGTATTTAAAGTGTTACCTGTTAAAAAATTGTTAAACGTTATAGATATTCACACAAATTGAGGACTTTCTTTTTGCATCTCTTTTTTCTCCATAGAAATTTCCCTCCCTTCGCTCTATGAACTTTGATCGAAGCTCTCTATTAAAAAACAAAAGTGTACGCACAAGCACACACACACACACACACACACACACACACACAAAGCACGCACACACACACACACACACACACACACACACACACATACACACACACACACACACACACACACACAAGACTTTATAAAAGAGCAGGACGTACAACATGATCCCATTTTTTGTTAATAGCAATAAATATAGAACTTTACATTACTGGACTGAATCAACATTTTTGTAACTTTTTTGTACGTCTACTAATCAACGTCCAACGTCTAAACACAAGTTTTCTCTCAGAAATAGGGCGGTCAGGGGATTAGGTAATCACACTAATCACCAAACGTTCCCGCCGTGTATTTGCGATTTCAAGCGCTGAGTTATGTAAATAAGTAGGTACTTCATGTACAATATACTATACGTTTTGTTTCCGAGGTAACAAAGTGTCAATAATTGCCAGTAAAATACCGCAAACAGAGTCACCTTCAGCGCATTCAACCAAGGAAAGGCGGGCTTTAATTTTCCACACGAGAGTTTTCCCGCCATTCCGACGGAAGTGTCGTAAGATGGCCGCCAACCGACATGAGTTCGCTCTCAGCGTGACGAGCACTTGTTATTTGTCGCCGGATAACGTGTGTCGGTTTAGCTAAAAACTAGTAACGGAACGGAACACGCGAGGCGAAATAAATGTGGGAATAAAATTAAACATGCATTCAATTTGGCTGCTTGAAATTTGGCAGCACTGGCTCTAGAAAAAAACATGCGCCTCCTGTAGGAACTTCTTGCCTGGAAAAAAAATCAACAAGTTTCTAAAAAAAAAAAACAAAGGAAGAATAGTCATTTACAGAAAAAAATAATGCTTTGTGTGTTCTCTACAACAGTGGCAGAGATTTTTTATTCGTAGACATGCTACGACAACAACTTTTCTGTGCATATTAAGTAGGTACTTATTTTACAGTGTTTTTGTAGCTTTGGTTAATTTTTTTATTTTGAACTAGCTGTTGCCCGTGACTTCGTTCGCGTGGTAATTTTAGTGTGTATTTTCCGGGATAAATGCCTATGTGCTAATCCAGACTATAATCTATCTCTGTGCAAAATTTCATCCGGATCCGTTTACAAAGTTTGACGTTTATAATATTAGTAAGGATGTGTCTATAATAATTCTGGGCGAGGTACTGAACTCTACAACACTGGTATCCTTTCCGTAGCCGATCCACTACTATGATGAAACAGAAATAGGTATTTACTCTGTTAGGTACTTTTATTCTAGGACTTTCTCTCTTTTACCAACTACAATAATTCAGGAAGAATACGAGAATGTAATTGCTCATGAATAATAATAGAGTCTGTAGCTCTGAAACCTTTATTGAATATAACAGCTACTATCAGTTTCAATTCAGTGTTCCAACACGGTAAACATAGATATTTAATTTAGTTTTTTGTGCAATAAAGCGTCACAATGTCAACTGCAACAACTGCCTCATTCGTCTAGCGGTATCACGTCTGACTACCATGACGTAAGTCGTGGGTTCGATTCCCACTGGGGGCCGCCGCATATTTGTACAACTGGCCTCAGTATGATTGTATTTCCCTGTTTTTGATGTTCTTGCCCGGTTACAATATCAGATCACAACACAATCACTGGACAAGTGATTGTGTTGTGTGGAAGTTATGATTATTATTACCAATAAATAAATTGAATCAATAATCAAAATTTTAAGAACCTATATATGTTCATAGTTCGATTTCGTACAATAAACACAAAAATCTGTATTATAAAAAAATACATTTTAAGAACACCAACTTTAATACGCAAAATCCTTGTCACATATTCTTTGTTTACAACTGCAGATCGGTAAATTGAAACTAACTGTACGGCCAGGTGTGTCTCCCAAAACGCTTCAATATGCGCAGCTTTATAAAGAATTTAGGCGAATAGGTGACCCTATAAAAGGTCTTTACATACATTAAGTGTAAATTCGGCCCCGAATATAAAATGCTATCGACATGGAACTTGGCACTCATGGTTTCCTATCACGTCCGCTTTATGCCGCCGTTTTGAAATGTCAGCCGAGCTTAGGGGTCTGTTACGGCCTTGTACTTTAGTCAAATGATCGTCTTATAGCCAGTAAAGTCACTGTAGGTACCCATTCTGGGGACACTGGATTCATCGCGATTATTTCTTAGGTAAAATTCAATTATAGTTAGGGACTAGGTGAAGTGAATGAATTGTGTGGAACTTATTATTGGGTATTATTTTAATCATTTAAATCAGTGTCTCCAGACAAAGGTGTATAACCAATGTGTGTTACCAGTGATGTGATGACTTATGCATGTGAGACCTAGTGGCTATGACTATGTGACTATGGGCCTCATAAGAGGCTCAAGGTCGCCCAACGAGCAATGGAGAGAGCTATGTTAAGAGTTTCACTGCGTGATCGAATCAGGAATGAGTACATACGCAGAAAAACCCGAGTTACTCATATAGCTCGAAGAATTGCTTAGTTGACGTGCCAGTGGGGCACATAGCTCGGAGAACTGATGGCCGCTGGCGCGAAAAAGTTCTGACCTGGCGACCGCGGACCGGACGATGCAGCGTAGGCGGGCCCCAGCCACCAGATGGTCTGACGACTTGGTTACAGTGGCAGGGGATCGTTGGATGCGGGCGTCACAACACCGGGCTTGGAAAACCATGAGGGAGGCCTATGTCCTGCAGTGGGCGTCAAATGGCTGATGATGATGATGATGAATCATTTAAATAGTTATTTTTAGGACCTACGATTGAGAACCTGAAGGTGAATTTAACCAATTTAAAGGAGGTAGGAAAATCTTACCGATAGGCGATCTTAGCCTGCTGTTACTTCTTTTCTCCAGTCAGGGCCTGTCGGGGTCATTTCGTGAATTATAAATCTTACCCTATTGTGTTTCTTTCACTGTTTCGATGGCTCGCCCTTCCTTTGAGTTGCTAAGAAACTCGCTGAGGGAGAAAAATAAACAATCTGTTATAAAAGAAGTCATATTCGTAGGTAGATTATGCGCGTATCCACTTAGCGTGCATAAACTCACGCCTGTAACCCGAAAGGGTAGGCAGAGAAGATCACTTGCACGATCATGACAACCGTTTTTCGTTTGATCAATCGAACGCCGGTTTCAGATAGTCACCGATTGATGAAAAAACCGGCTAAGTGCGAGTTGGACTCGCGTACCGAGGGTTCCGCACAAATTTGTAGGTAGGTTAGGTTAGCTTACATATTATAAATAGTTCCGGAATCGAGTTTCGCAGTTTTTTCCGAGGTTTTCAAATCAAATCAAATCAAAATATTTATTGCACCATAATGTAAAACAAGAACTTCAAAAACTATTTTTTATGATTTAATTAGAAATGTAGTTTTGGGATTTTTCCATGTACTTTTAGTATAAGACGATATTACCTACTTGCCAAATTTCATAGTTCTAGGTCAACGGAAAGTATTCTAAAATTTTGATTCCCTTGAGTGTTGAAATATACGTTTTTTGCAGCATAAACGGCCGTATATTTTTTTACGTTAACTTAGAAGTTTTTTTTTCACAGCTTAAAGGGACTGTAAACCTGAGTATATGGTTTTAATTTCAACTCGATACCTCGACGCGATCCCGAGATAAAAGGTCTTATATACAGATGGACGAACGGACGGGCAACAAAGTGATCCTATAAGGCTTCCGTATTTTTCCTTTCTAGGTACGGAACCCTAAAAAATAAATAAAAACTACCAACAACCGGACTGCTGAGCATTAACTACTAAGCAAGGCAGTACCAACCTAAGTATGAGTTACAATGTTATATTTAGCAGCAGTCGGGTTAATGTTTATTTTTTTTCGTCTTATTTTTATATTTGTTGGATTTATGCTGATTTTATATAGCCTATGACGCTCGGGCTAACTTAACGAATCGATTGAGATCTTATTTGTCAAAATCTGAACATTAGTTAAGGAGTTATTCATAACTCTGCATTTCCGCGCTGCAGTAGCTTAAAAAGAACCTACATATTCTCTGAATTGTGTTTTCTTGCCGCGTCGCCCCCCCATATCGCGGATGAGCCTTGTGGCCATATGGCCTATCAAAAAACGATCGACATTTACCTTGACCATACGAAAATCGAAAGTGAAGGAAAACATCGTGAGGAAACCTGAGTATCTGAGGTGTTCACAGTTTCACATACCACGGCGCTTGAAATTACCAATCTGCGATGGGGACGCGTGGTAATTAAGCCCATACTCTCTCTCTGACAAAAGGCCTGTACCCTGCAGTGGGACGAATATAAGCTACATAAAAAAAAAATCATTACAGTATTTCACCATATTGTAACATCACAATCGCAAGTTCGATATTTCAATGAAACAAAAGTAATTCATACCGCTCCCGCCACTTCCCGTACTTGGGAACGATCCCAGGAACACTCCCGTAAAACTAGTTTTGACACTGAAAATGTCTTTTCGTTCGCTCCAGTGTAGGTATGCTCCGATTTCACGAAAACTGCGATTTTCCGCGATGCTACCTATAAGGATAGGTATCTCGGAGAGTTGTGAAGATATGATATTCAAAAAAAGCTCAAAAGACGCCTATTCACGAGAGCTGTAAGACAATTTAGTCAACTACAACTTGAGCCTAAAACAAAGACGATCGCGTTAAGGGTTTCCCTGTAGCCCTTTTGAAAAAAGTCAAAAAGTAAGAACGACATTTTTTACATGACATTTATGACTCGATTCATTTCCAATGTGCTCGATAGCCTTGTGAGGCACGAAATCTATGAATTTATGTCGACTCATATTCACTTCTCCGATGCTAAGATCCAACCGTGGCGGGTAGAGCTCACAATTTCATAATGTTTCTATAAGTTACGTGGTACTAAAGAAATAGTTTTCAAGTTTTCATTTTCGTGTTTCAATTAAGTAAGATAAAAAATATTTATTCAAACGATCACAAATTGAATGGCACAGATGAAAAAGCAAAATGATTAAAAGTAGTGGCTGCACTGATTGAATAGAATAGAATATGGTCTCCACGCTAGATTTAGATCTGTGTTGTGGATGCGTATAGAGAAATAATATAATTTAACAATTTAATTTGGATTTTTTAACAATTCAGTTTGGATTGAACACGTTGAACATCGTTGAGTATGGAGATCGCTAAACCGTCTACGCGGAGGTGTTCGCGGAGGTTCGGAGGTTAACCTGAAAAGGTGGGGGATCCTGCCGGAAGATGCAGAAATCTTGTTCCGATGTAGACCTGCACAAACATCGCATCTTTGTCTGCCCCGAAGCTCTACAGTACAGCTTGCAAGATTTCATGCAGGCGTCACCCAGCACAATCGTAATAACGCGGTTTTGGGAGCAAGATGTCTTAGGAGGAGCCAACGCTTTCGACACAAAAGAAAAAAAACATCGTTGACTTGGCGATTGGTTCGTGATTGGATCCTTGCTTCACAGGAACGTGCCTGGTTTCCAGAGCTGCTCATTGCCTCGATTACCGGGAATCCGATGCGCGGCGGCTTATTTACGACCTTCTTTGTTTGGGAACTGGGGCGAATATGGAAATAACTCTGTTGTTTAGTCAAATGCGCTTTTGATAAGGAAAGTGTGAATGACTTTTGGCTACGCGTGAGATTGCGCGGGGTGCAAGAACTTGGAATTTGAATTTAGAACTTCAATATAATAATCGGCGCGTTCCAATAGGACGAGTATGAATATAATAACTATAATAATAACTTCCACACAATACAATCACTTGACCTGGTCCCAAACTAGGATACCCTGTGCTATGGTAACCAGGCAAGCACGTCACAAACATTAACATACACCTAGACTGAGGCCATTTGAACAAATGTACGGCGGCTCCCAGCGGGAATCGAACCTACGACCTCTGTTTTTGTTAACTAAGCGCCTTAACGGCTAGACCAACGGAGCAGTCTGATTAACTAACCTCTGTTAACTAGGCGCCTTAACGGCTAGACCAACGGAGCAGTCTGAATTACTAATTTGATGTTTTATTTTTGTTAATTCGGTGTTGAATATTTGGTAACAAAATTATTATTAATATTGTGCAACAATTGTAGTATAAGATGGTATCTGTAAAACTAGTTTGAAAACGTCTGGGGAAAGCCTATTTGGTACTTAGTATAGCATGCCGGGAAGCTGGAAAACCGTGAGGGAGGCCTATGTTCTGCAGTGGGCGTCAAATGGCTGATGATGATGATAGTATGCAACGTGTTTTTTATTTTAAATACTGCAAGACAATATGTTCTTTTTTAACAAAAACAAGGAAGGATCTCTCCAATAACTATACAAATGAGGACGATATTAACTGAAGATCAGTCACAACAGATTACCATACAATGGAAATATTAAATACCGATGAGTAAAACCTAGTGTTTTCTCTACATACCTAGGCGTCGATGCGGACAATTAGTATGGACAGCGGCGGGTACAACAAAAACTTGACGCTTATACGTGATCGAGACGATATTATATCGCCAAGGATATGGAACATGGTTTTTGTAGAAGGGACTTAATAACCTATATATGTCCCACCACTGTAGGGCACAGGCCTTCTCTCAGAGAGAGAGTATGGGCTTAATTACCACGCGTGCCCAAAGAGGATTGGCGATTTCAAGCGCTGAGGTATGTAAATAGCTCAGCCACTCAGGTTTCCTCACGATGTTTTCCTTCACCGTTAGCGAGTGGTATTGCTACTATAACTTCACAAATGCCCAACTTAGAAAACAAAGTACATGCCCGCACTAGGAATCGAACCTGGGTCTCCCGCTTCCGAGTCCAATGTTCTACCCACTAGGCTACCACCTCTGCATGACGTCACGGTGCAGAAGGGACATAAACACGGGTAACTACTAGGCAATATACTAGGCAAACAGTGATACTAGGTGGAACCGTTCTTGTCATCAGAAAATAATCGTACCTAATACCAAGAATGACGGGTGGATACGAGTAGTTTTTGTCTTGATACGTATAAGTAAGCAAAATATACACGTTACACATATCGGGAACTGCATATGACCATTATTAATACGCAATTTCGGAGACGTACCTATTTAAGTAAAATGTAATTACTTAATAGATAATCGCGGTTAGACCCGTTCAATATATTACTATGTATGAGCATCGCGAGTCACTAAAAAAAATACTAGTACCTATTTAACTTCGGAAAGCACTCCATCAATCTCTTTCTTTAACAATGAACAGATGATAGATGGAAAGAAGAGATGAACAGATGATAGGAATGTAACAGGTTTTTCGCTCCAACCTGTAGAGGACTACAGGAGGCCTAATTATGCGCACCAAATCCTGTCGGATTCCTGACGTTTTTTTATAGTTAGTTATTTATTCAAGAAATTTCACAAAGTACATATTTAATACAGCAGATCCAGCAACTTGTATAGGTTTATCTGTGAGGTGAGTTACCCTTTGCTTAAAATTAGCTTAAAAATATTGTTTTAAGATATTTCGGCACTTATTTGGTTCACAGAAGTTTGCGATAGCAATCAGTATGAAATTTGACAGTTGGGCAATTTGGAATCTTTCAGGATTTTATGCGCATAGCGAGCTGAACTGTCGTTTCTACAACTTTCCTAGCAATGACTCCTCAGTCTTCTATTATTTCTTATTTGTTTATTGTCCTAGGCGTAATCTTCCTGGGTCCAGACGCTCGTTGCATAGTAATCGGGGATCTCGTAGAGAAATCACCTTTTATACCGCCATCGCCATAATATAGACTTTACACTGAGGAGTTGAATTCGTAACGAGGTGACAGGTGCGAGTTTTTCTGCTTATGTTTAATGTTATAGTTAATATGTTGTTTGGATAGAAGAGTTTTTTTCATAATTTGTAATGACTTCTCAAGACGTCTACAAAGCAGAAACTCTTCCTCAGCCTCTCAAATGTCACTCACGCTGGGCCTCAAGTTGTCCAATATAGTGACAACAGCACGGTAATGGCTCAGAAGCGTTCCAACAGCTTTTTAATCGGACTACCATAGGGACTGAACTGCTGCTGTGAACTTGCTTTGATCAAACATAGTTATACACTTAACGGGTAATAAACTAAAAGATAATGCATTAAAAAGTACAAAATAATTTATCGTAGTTTCGTAAAACTCAGTGGTAAAGCCAAAAAGATCTGCTTCTTAATAGTTAATTTAGATTAGACAAACCGCTCAAAGCAAAACGCCCAAAGCTTTTTTGCCAATCCGCGGTGGGCACGAGTGGTACTTAATTCCATACTCTCTCTCTCTGAGACAAGGCATGTGCCCTACAGTGGAACGTATATACATAAGAAAACTTGTTTTATTTACCTTTTAGTACGTTTTTTCTCTACTTTTTAAACTTGACTTGAGGCCGTACCCAGTGCACAGAACACCGATCTCCGCATTTTCACAGTCTAATTTGATTACATACGTACTGATGTGCCTCAGCTTTTATTACGCGCATCAAATCCTGAGCGATTCCTATTTACTATCGCAAACTTCAGGATGCCGACCGGATTTGGTGCGCATATTAGGCCTCTGGACTGGACTGTATTTTTTTTTCATAGTAATTTTTTACAATTATTGCGCGACCAGCCACCTTGCCGTCTTGTCAACTGTCATACAAGAATCAAGATCATCGTCACCGTTAAAATATTCACGACAAAAACTCGTAACTAGTTTTTTCGGTTCATCACTCAGTATTAATGACCGTGACTACGTCGACAAAAACAGCTCCTAAAATGGTTAACCTCAGGTACAATAGTTTTTTTTTTGCTATAGATATAAAGGTTTTTTTTGTTACACTGCCCTTGGCTTATTCTCGTACGACTTACTTATTTGGAGACACATAAGATTTTCAGTGAAGAGAGTTGGAAGATTGCTGTAAATATTACATCCTGTTAGTGTTAGTGTAAACTATTGATCCTATAGATTATTCCGGTTATATAAATGATAGGGTTACCGCATACATAGCAGGCAAAAGTAGAGAAAACTATATATTTTTTACCTTGCAGTAGCATTCGGTAGCAACTGGAAATAAGGGAATTTTGGAAAAGTTTCCTCTGTCGATGCAATACGGACGACGCCAATTATTTTCGCTTCAAAGTATGATTCAGAGGTGGTAGCGGAGCGGTAGAACGCCGGCTTCCCATTCGGGAGGTCGTGGGTTCGAATCCCGGCATGTACCAATGACTTTGTTTTCTAAGTTACGTACATTTGTGATGTTATAGTAGCAATACCAGTCACTAACCGTGAAGGAAAACATCGCGAGGAAACCCAAGTGTCTGAGGTATTTACATCTTGCTACGTACAATGGCCCAACTATGAGGCTAAGAGCGGAAATCTCCAGTCGAATTAGAACAACTAGAACTAAAGGTATAATAATTTCATCCTATCCCACCATTTCCAAAATTTTGTGTTTTGTGGTCGTTGGTGTGAAGAGTTGACTTGTGATTATATCAATGTGTGGAATTATGACACGGTTATTTTTAAAACACGCAATTCGTAAATCTATTAGAATTTGTATTTTACAACAACGTTTTTGTCCGTGAATTTCCTACATGGAGGAATATCTATTCTACTCGAAACATATAATTTTAAGCATTATCTCTCAGACAGCACCACTGGAAATCAAAGCAAATCGTAGCCGTAAAAAATACACAATGATTACAAAGAGAAACATTGGAAAAAATCATCCAATATACTCCAATCCAACTCCTCCAACTCCAATAGACTTGTTTTAGAAATTTAAAAGCAAAATAAACCTTATACAGTGTTATTTTTGTAATGTGCGAAATCCCAAACAGTAAGAAAATATTAGTATCCGATACAATTCACCCCATGTAGTCTCGTAAGTCGTAACCTCGTTGGCGCAGGTAAGTAGGGCCTCTCGCGCTCAAACATTCCGATCTCAAGTAACACGGCGTGCAATAATATTGTGTAACGTTACAATTATTTATCCCGACAATAGCTCGTGTCACCGCAAGAACGAAATAATAGCGTTATGTCCGAGATAATACGCTTTTTTCTTGGCTATTGTACTGCAAAATAGACACAGAAGGCTGGGCTTTTGAATAACTATGAAGCTGATGACGACAAAAAAAAATTATGTTAAACAATTGTTGTCTGTTTTGTTGTAGGTATATTTGTTATATACGTTTTTGTAATCTACGTCAAACTAGAGCAGGACACTATTACGTCTATATTTACTGAGACGTCGGTATTAGTGAGTTAAACATGACTATTCATCACTGTCTCTTCTTAACTACTCAGCAATCGATAAAGGAATCTGATTACTTCAGCACGGACGTTTTCATGCACTTTCTGTATTCTAAAACATATGTTTTATGAAGAAATTATAAATAAATAAATGGTCAACTCTGTCTCTGTCTATGAGATAAGGCCTGCGCCCTGCAGTGGGACGTTTATAGAAAATGGTCAATTGGGCCTCGATTCTGTAAATTAATTAAAGCACAATGAAGTAATACAAGGATCCTCAAGGTTCAAAGACGCTGGATGCAAGCCGCTTCCAAATGGTCTTTTTGGAAGTCCATGGAGGAGGCCTATGGCTAGCAGTAGACTTTTTGTGGCTGAATGATGATGATGATGATGAAAATGAAATAATCACAGTTTGGTCACGTGACATGTTTTTAATTCAATTGGCGCTTATAGGGTTTGAAACATATACGCGCGGCGTATATGTAGCAAAGCCCTGTATACATCAGTCTTGTGAAAGACCAGATTCCCCCAAACCAATGATCTGGAGCTTCTGGTAGTCTCTTAAGTTGCAATTTTTCCTCCATTGTAGGTAAGAATGTAAGAACGTTCGTTATTAAGGAACGCACGGACGTGCGGACGGACGTGGTAAGTAAACTAAGCCAGCAGCAGACACACAGAAGAGACGTGAGGCGAGGGCGCGGAAAAGACAATTCAGTTTCATACAAAATGTACTGAAGGGACGAGAAGAAGGCCACGCAGGAGACCGGGCGAGAGCGCGATTTTTTTACAACGCATCGCGTCTTTTCTGCGCCCCCGCCCCACGTCCCTTCTGTGTGGTTGCTGGCTAAGCTATATTAAGATGTAGTACCCAAGTAATGTCACATTACTAGCACCGCCCGTGGCTTCGCTTGCGAGAATTTATAGTCTGGTAACTTACGTAACCATATCAACAGAGCAACTGCAATTTGCAACTTTATTTATGTTGTTCATTGTGAAAGAAAGAAAGAAATACATTATTACACCAACAATACGCACCACAGAAACAATATAAACAGATAAGTAACATAATATGCACAACAACAGAAAGAGAACTGAATAAACAACAGACAAATCAAATAAATAAAACAGGACCATAGATGTAGCCTGTGGTGTGTCTAATTGTGCTACAGCCTTAATAGTTTGTATTTTACGCTGTAGTACCGACTAAACGCCATGATCACTGAACGAATAATTTAGCAAAATTTCAAGGAGACGTTCTGAACATGATCTGGAATTACTGTGGTATTAGTTTTAATTTTTTTTACAAAAAAATACTTTACTTTGTCATAAACCATACCAGCAGATAAATTTATAGTAGGTAATCTAATAGCACACCCTTAATCGCGCCTGTCGCGTTTAAGAGATTCTTGAAAGTATAGAAAAAAAAATCATTAAATTTTGTTGTAAATGATTTAATCTTGTCTTTTGGGGTTAAGTTTGTATATAAACTTACTTAAATTCTGCCGATTACGTACAAGTTCTGGCGACTGAACTAATGGCAGTATGTATGATCATCTTATGTAATGTAACGTAGACAGCAATTTAACCTTTACACGCGTGCAGTCCTACGTTTGTTACACTTTTATGCGGAATAAAAAACGTTGACAAAAATAAAACTGGGTTTGGGTTATGGGTTTTCTTACAACAGAAATGTAAAGGTTGATCCTTATTATTTTATTTTAATTCTTTATTGCACTAATTACATTGTAAGTGTACAAGGGCGTGCTTAATGCAAGAAGCATTCTCTTCCAGCAAACCTTTGGTTTTGAAGAGACTGGCGACGGGTAGTGCATGAAGAGGATTAAATACAATAATAAACTTACGTAAACCTAGGGAAATAACTTATCCTTGTCCACGATACATATTTAATTCAAGACGGCGTTCGAATTCGACCTTTGTACAGTAGTACCTACACTCTGTTGTAATGTAACTCCTATTTAATACGGTGGCACTCACAATACAAGTGAAAGTGATATTTATACAGGGTGTGAAAAAATCACCATAACTATCTGAAAAGGGCTCCACTCGTCAATACGAACAACTTTTATTATGCCGACTAATTAAAATAAAAACGTTATTTTATTATTTGTCGTTAGCATATATAATAAGTCCCACAATCACGCCAACTTTAATACCGTTTTTTCGATAGAGCATAAACAAAAAAACGGCGAAAAATCAAGTTTGTTGTGTGGAGACACGAGAACACAGTACAGGAAAGGTAACAAAAGAAAATACATGTACAATGGCGAGCTTATCTCTGTAAGAGATTTCTTCCATCAAACCTTGGGGAGTCGGAGCGGAGGTTATATTTTGTTTTTTTTTTAATTTGATTATTTGTTAGGTAATTCGCCGCAATAACACATACTCTGTGAAAATTTTAAACGGCTACCTATTACGATTCCAAAGATCGAAAGGTCGAACAGACTGACAGCTGAGGCAGAGTAATAGGGTCCAATTTGGCACCCTTCGGGTACGGAACCCAAGCTACTACGGCATTACAATGTATGGAACATCCTGATTTCGAAGTTTTGCCCACAGTAAAAATTGTTTGTATTGACAAGTAGAATCTTTCCTTTTCTGATCAGTCAATCTTTCAGCCCGTGTTCGACCACTGCTGGATATAGGCTTCCCTCAAGGAACTCCACTTCCTTCTGTCCTCGACCATTCTCATCCAGCCGCTGGCAGATATCCTTATCGGATACATCATATTATATATATATCGTCGGTGGAATTCGAACATTTCAACTGTTTTGAGTAGTTGAAGTTTAAAAATAATTATGTAAAATTTACTAATCCGGATTAGTAAGTTGAAGTGGCAGTGGGCGGGGCACATAGCACGCAGAACTGACGGCCGAAAAGTTCTCGAATGGAGACCACATATCGGCAAGCGCAGCGTAGGACGACCAGCCACAAGATGGACAGATGACCTCATCCAAGTGGCAGGAAGGCGCTGGATGCAGGCCGCTTCCAACCGGTCTTTTTGGAAATCCATGGAGGAGGCCTATGTCCAGCAGCAGACTCTTGTGGCTGAATGATGATGATGATGATGTAAAATTTTAAAATTCATAGTAAAATCAATGTGGTCGACGTCGTTTTATAATAGTTACAATTAACGTTTGACATGTACCATTAGTGATTAGGAAAAAAATCTTAAATTCTTGATAATTCTGTATACTTAACTCAAAACACGTGATTGTGGAGATGTTCCGGTAATGATTCCGACCGACGGTTTGGTTACGGTCTGTAGATGCACTCGTAGATAAATAAAGAAAGAAAATGAACTGCGCCGAAAAGGGAGAGTCGGATGTAATATTTGTAAATAGGGAAAGACGTGACAGCTACGTAATTCAATTACAACTGGTGAAACGAACGTTGTGTAGTCGACAGCATATCGACCTTTAAGCTGACACTCGGAATTCAGCTCTATGAGAACGAATTAACGTCCAAGATGTGAAGGTTGATCAGGTTTCGACTGTATCGAGGGTTTCATGAATCAATGGGGATCTCAAAAGACGTTTCTGATGAAATAGGAGAAGGAAAGTACTCTACAAAATTAGTTTCCTTTTCTCAGTGGGCTTTACAGTAGGGCCCTTTAGGTTTACATTCAGTAAACTACATCGATAAGTACTCATTCAGGTTACTTAGACGCTCTTTTAAAATTAAGGCTGCTTTACATGCGGGATTTTATGGCTACTTTTGTCAGAGTCAGTAGTCAAAGGCGTTGGTAGAAAGTAAAATCATGGACATTTAAGATATATTTTTGATATCCTATATCCTATAATTAAGTATAATTATTGAGATAAAGATGGCCACTAAAATTATAAAATTCTTTCGTCATGTCTCTCAAAAGCATGATAATTTAAACATATTCTAAAAACTTAATGCTCGTAATTGTATTATTATGAAAATTCTTTATTGCACCAAGTAAATATGGTACAATAGGCGGGCTTAACACTAATTAGTATTTTATTCTAGCCAACCAATGGATGATGAGAGAAGGTGGGGGGTAGTGCCAAACCGGGAAATTAAGGAAATACTATTTTAAATATTATAGGTAAAATAAAAATATACTATATAAAGCAGAATAATAGCATAATATTATATAATTTTGTATAGGTAATGAAATAATACGTAATACTTATAAATTAAACTAAACCAATAAATGGACATACACTTATATGTATAGAGAGTTACATACATAATTATCCATTCTGAAGACAGAAATAGTGCTCGTGGACTCAGCTCTTGAAAACTCCGGCTGACGTAGCCTGAATCACATACTAAATCACAGAGGTAGTGCGTTCCTCAGACGTACCGCTGTCATAGTGAAAAAATCCGAATAACCTGTCGTACTTGCACGAAGATGTCTAGAAGAAGGTCTTTGCACGGACGCTGAAGGCGACCCTGCGCGCTCCGGGGGGGCGAAACTTTCACTCAGATAATGAGAGGAGGGGTCGTGTAGGAGACATAGAGAAGCTTCAATATAATAATGAGCGTTCCTGCGGTGACTGACGGATGATTAGCCAGCCAAGCTGGAAGCGGTATTGAGAAATATGGTCAGATTTATGGAGGCCGACGATATAGCGGATCTACTTGTCGAGAAGTACCTAAGTGAGGTCAGGGTAGCACACATATGCCTAGTCGATAACTGGGAGCAACAAGGCGTTGACTGACGTAACTTTGGCAGAGTACGGCAGGAACTTCTGCATACGTTTTATCAAGTGACGTCTCAAACCACTTTTGTCAAAAGTACACCATTTATTTTACAGTCAGTCAAGTAAAGGGTGTGCGAGCAAGACGGACGTCAGACGTAACAATTGTCTATCTACCTATACAGCCCATCACATACGCCCATTGTTGGGCATAAGCCTCTTCGTTGTCACGCCCATCTCGCCAGCCTAGTAGCCAAATGTAGTAGTAGTAAAATTAATTACCCATAGAAACTGAATTTTAATTGGGTATTTGACAAAATATCAAATGAGTTACTTTTAAAACGGAATTTTGTATGAAAATACTGGCTTATGACGTCACATTTCAGAGCACTCTTTTTATGTTTAATCTATTTAAAAATTGTAATAACTAGTAATTGAAAGAGATACATTTTCTGAGATATTTTGTAATTTTTGTTTTAATCGAGCATATGAAATAATTTATTGTTGATCGTGTCAAATACCGAATTTCAAAGGCGCTTATTCAGATGCACAGTAACATCCAAAGACAGTTCCCGACGCACAAAGGGCCTCGGTTATCTCGGAAGATAACTTTATCAACACGAGACCGACCAAAGCATTACGAGGAGTAAAAGTTACCGCACGCTGTTCAGCGAATTCGCAAACAACCCGGGGAGTATCGCATGACACAACCGTTGGTTTTGTTTACGTTTGTCGAGTGAAATATGGCACCCGTTGGACGGGTGCTACGATACCGCGTAGATCTTGCATTTTGATTCCCTTTTTGGATTTTTTTTAAATCTTCATTTAAGAGTTTGGTATACAATGTGACCATGTCACCCAAATGATGCTTATTAATTATTAACACCTTAAAAACTAAGTATGTTTACACTTTTTGTAGCTTTAAGACCAAATGCCACTAATTTAAGCAGTGCCCTGGCCTCTTCCGAGTGCGGTAACGCCAGAGCACTGCAGTACCACCTTATCTTTTGTAACTAACGCTATAAGTGTTCGGACAGTCAAAGCGCTAAACTACCTCACTACATTGTTGCTGTTGTCCGTCACGACGCTGTGTTCCAAATTGCGAGACAATTAACTGCAATATATCATAAATTTACGCTGTTATTTAGGTATTAAAACACGATTACACTCCTCAAATGTAGATTAAATAATTTTGCGTAAAAGGAAACACCAATTTAAAATCGTGTTTTTTAATAAATACGGCTGATTGACTTAGTAAAAATTATATTTACTTATCGGAAATAGCATGGTTGTTAAGACTTTAGAACGCATCGGAAAGTAGAGGCACATTTTGGCAACATTTAAAGAAACGCACCTAATTGTACACAAGTTGGCCAATTTAACGTCGAGAGTACGAGGTCTCGTCCGAAACCAAATTACTTAGGCCTTTATTCTTCTTATTCGATCTTCTGCTTATTAAAATGAGATCAACATTCGGGTTGAAAAGGCAACAGTGGTGGCGAGGACGGGGGAAGGAAGCTAAACGAACTGCGTTCATTCCAGCGGTTTCGTGCTATGGAAGTAAACGGGCAGGTGTAACGGGTAATTGCTGGGCAATAACTTACGTGTAGAGAGCTCATGATCTTTATACGAAGCTAGATCACAGCTCGATATAAAGATCGATGGTAGACTGGTTTAGAACATAGGTAGAGTCGCGCTGTCTCACTCTCACCCGCTATATAAAGCAAGATGATGTTATTTATGTGACTGTATGGAGCTCTGTAACGAATAAGTTATGCTATTAACAGCGTGTATGATGTCTGTAATCCCCATTTCTCGCTCATTATAATAATTCACTGCATTAAACTGCATCTGACGAGTATTTTATGAATAAACCCGTTAGTCTTTGATGTTTTTTGAAGTTTTTAGAGAATTTTTTTTTACGTCATACAAGCCCGATCAAACTGATCACGATGTTTGGAGGCGCATAGAGGCCAAGTTCTCGGCTGGCATATTACACAAACCTATTGACGCACTTTTCGTCTTGGTTTACCCAATAAATATTCGCGATTAGACCCGCCAATAACTACTGAAATTACTTTTCTAAAAGAAAGGTTGAAGGAGAATGGTTCCTTGGGAAGAAATGTTCGATATGTGTAGATGCATCGCTTTATCTCCAAAATAGTGCGACTTCGAACCTCAATATCACCAATTCCAGGCACAGTTCCTTTGGACAAAATTCGTAATTATGGTCGATGGGTCGACCACCAGGCTGGTAGGCCGACGACATTGTGAAAGCGGCTGGGAAAGGTTGGACGAGACTGGAAAGGGACCGGATGGGTTGGCGTGAAAGAGAAGAGGCTTATGCCCAACAATGGGCTCTGTTTATGGGCTGTTTAGATTGGATTAGATGCAAAGAAAGGGCTTTTGGTTTTGTAGATATAGATATACATGTTTGTGTTGTGACTATATATCAAAATGTCTGATAGAGATATAACACAAGTGCAGCGGAAACGATTCACGCGCAGACGATGACTAAACTTGTCTCGCGGTTATTATTAGCGAGTGAGAAATGTGGGCAGCTGCTATTTACTGCACATTTACGGGTGGCTAGACATTTAACACCAAGCCACAGATTAACTGCTAACCAAACTACCTGAAACTTGTAAGTCACGCATACCGTTTGTTAATAGTATATGACTAAAAATCTTCATACAAAGTTCGATTTAAATGGCGATTTAAGTGACGTTTAAGAGGTGGTGCAAGGCGGCCTTCGTATTGATATGTTAGTATTGTGTAATTTAATAAGAGTAATTTAAGATAATATTAATATTACTAGTCTATATAAATGATTTACCGTTTATGGTACAAAAAATGTCTGAGATAGTGTTATTTGCTGATGACACGTCACTTATTTTTAAAATAAGGAGACAAGAAAATAATCTTGACGATGCAAATAATGCTCTCTCGCAAGTACTAGATTGGTTCACAGCAAATAATCTGCTGCTAAGTTCTAAAAAGACGAAATGTATAAAGTTTTCCTTACCTAACGTACGAGTAGTTGAGAACAACATAGTAATTGGACATGAAAAACTAGAATTTGTAGATGATACTGTATTTCTGGGCATCACAATCGATGCAAAACTACAATGGGGTCCACATATTGTAAAATTAGCACACAGACTTAGCTCTGCAGCATATGCAGTGAAAAGAATTAGGGAACTCACTGACGTTGCAACTGCTAGGCTTGTTTATTTTAGTTACTTCCATAGTATTATGTCCTACGGTATACTACTATGGGGCCGGGCAGCAGACATTAAGACTATCTTCATCTTGCAAAAGAGAGCCATCCGATTTATTTACAAGTTAGGTAGTAGGGATTCGCTAAGAGATTTCTTCAAAGAAACCAACATCTTAACAGTTGCATGTCAATACATTTATGAAAATATTATGTACGTTAGAAAAAATATCAAAGACTTCGAAAATGTTGGTGGCCACCATAATGTTAATACTAGAAATAAACATAAATTGTCATTTCCACTATTTAGACTTGCAAAAGTTAACACATCCTTTATGGGGCACTATATAAGGTTCTACAACAAAATTCCTCAAGATATATTAGAGTTACCTCCAACGCGATTTTAAAAATGTGTTAAGCACATTCTGTGCAAAAAGGCTTACTATAACATCAAGGATTATTTAGAAGACAAAGATGTTTGGCATTAAACAGTAGATTAATATTATTTAAAGGACAATTGTGACTAGTGTTCAACACATTCATGACTAATATTTTAAGTTGAAAACTCTGTTAATTAAGTTAAAACGTGTTTTGAAAAGAATAAATGTGGAGTTTCTTTGTTAGCTTCTTCTCCACATAATCCATTAATTGTGAAACTAACAAATTTGACGTTCATTAAGTAAACATTCTGTTTTTACAATGAATAAAAATATTTGAATTGAATTATTAATATTCGCGATTTCTGTCAACGGTTTTTTTTGCGTATGGACGGAAGCCGAATGAATTTAAATATACGTTGTTTATGTATAAGAATATTATAGGTATAATAAGTAAATAATATATAGAGATAGACCGCACCGCCAACAAACTGCTACGCAGTTTGGCGAAATTGTGTATTATATTAAGGGTTTTAATTTTTTTGAATAAAAAAAAAGATATGAAGACACCTCAAGACAAATCAGTTATGGTTTTAGGAGGTCCGAATCCATTTAACCTGTACCTATATTATGTAAACCTAAATGAAAATAAAAAAAATAATAATACCGCTGTTCTGATACTGATACTGATCCGATTCTTCAGAGGCCTGGGAAATCAGCTGCTTGGGAGAGATATTGAGGTTTAAAGTCACACTTTTAATAAATTACACATTTAACGACAGTGTTACTTTGTTCCATACCGCTGCCTATCCTTTTTATACTCTAAATTTTAATTTCTAAAATTCTCTCTGTCGAGTAGATTTTGATCCGCTATACTTTGAGATTCAGAATCAGCAAAATGTTTACTATTTACCCGACTGTGGCGGAGCGCAAAAAGAGGGTAATGGCTTGTATGTATGTATGTAATGTAAGTAAATATTTCCGATTCTATGTTCCCTCGTAACTCCATATCCAACAGTCAGATTATGACAATTAAGATCTCAATCGATTCGTTGTGTTTGCACGAGTGTCATAGGCTATATGAAATCAACATAAATGCAATAAATATTCACAAAAAAAAAAAATAACAAAAAAAAACTACAATAATAAAAAGTAAACAACAACTCGACCGCTGAGCATGAACTACAAAGCAGGCGGGACTAACCTAAATACCTCGCAAGGAGTTAAATTGTTGAATTTGGGTCCCGCCTACTTCTTCTTTTGGGATGAAGAAAGATTCACTGATTAAACCCGCAGCTTCTTGTCTCCGCATGTACTGACACTGTCTGTGGATTAAGCCGATTAAATGTGTCAACACCTGTATAGGTGCTCGGCAAGCCTACACCAACTAAAAATATGTCTCAGGCACTACAGCGCCTCAGCGGCCACTTCACCTACCTAGTATTAGTAGGAGTTGCCACAAGACGCGATATAAATCATCTAACATAGATGTTAAAGGCCTATATTATTAACAATGGTCGACCGGAGAGGAAATGACAGTTAAATACTTCCACAGTAGCTTCTTCAAGTTCGGAGATCTCTACATTCATAACAACGAGTCTATTATGCAGGTGTCCAGAAGCGTTCCAGTGTTAAGGTTGCCACCGTGAGGACAGCCATTTACATCAATTTACCAATCAGGTACGCCGTTGTGGCCTTTGGCAATATTATGTTCAATTGGGTTTTATACATAGCATCCCAAAGTGTCTCAAGCGTAAGGCCAAAGGTACAGGGTCCCCAGGATTGTCCAAAGCACCAGAATATCACTAGAGTTTTGTTTGTACCTATTGTGTTATATCTTAAGCAAAGTGAGATTTTATGTGTACATTCTTAGGGTTAGAAATACACATCACTTTGCTTCGCTGCTCCGCTGCTCCGGACAGACTCCGCTGTCCATCCGTCCGCCCGTCCGTCTGTCAGCAGGCTGTGTCTCATGAACCGTGATAGTCAGACAGTTGAAATTTTCACTGATGATGTATTTCTGTTGCCGTTATAACAAGAAATACTAAAAACAGACAACAATAAATATTTAGGGGGGGCTCCCATACGACAAACGTGATTTTTTTGCCGTTTTTGCTCGATATTAATAACGGCAACAGGTAGACGATTGAAATAGATAATGATTGTATAGATAATGATACGGAAACCTTCGTGTGCGAGTCAGACTCGCTCTTGGCCGGTTTTTTTCATTGTCGAAGTTCACATGCTCTCGACTGTACAGAGTTGCAATTACAGCTATCCCGTGTGTGGTCCGCGATTTTAGGAAGTTTACGAGTTATGCAATTTCTTAAGAACTTTCTGAATATGAAGACTTGTCTGGTTCACTTCAAGACTGGCGCCAGTCGTAAGACTTAAGGAACAATAGTATGGCTTAATTATACATCAAAGTGCCTCAGCCCACCCAACCCCCATCCTGCCAAGCCCCAAAATCTGTTAGCGTGATATTAATACCGCCCGGCCCTTATAAATCATGAGGTTATAAATTGAGAGCTCTTGCCACAATCAACGTCCCGGCCATTCTAGAGCCAAACGGTGTAGCCCGGGACGATGGCAAGAGACCAGATGGGATGTCGTTGATCCCATGGAAAAATGGAAAAACCCTGGTGTGGGACGCAACATGCGCGGACACTTTAGCACCGTCCCACATCCAGGCCACCTCCACAAGAGCCGGCGCTGCGGCATCAAGTGCAGAAGGCATCAAGCGGCGCAAGTACGGGACTCTAACACAGAGTCACGTATTTGTGCCGTTTGGTGTCGAGACACTAGGACCATGGGGGCCCGAGGCGCGACTGCTCTTCAAAGAACTATCGTCGCGCCTCATCGACACGACCAGGGACCCCAGGGCTGGCTATTACCTCGGGCAGAGGATAAGTCTCGCTATCCAACGAGGTAACGTAGCCAGCATACTGGGTACCCTTCCCAGAGGCGGCGATCTGGGCGCAGTTTTCTATTATTAGTTATTTTTAATGATATTGTTTGTAAATGTAAATGTAAATAGTTATTGGTATAAATATGTAATTATAATATTTAATAAATAATCATGAGGTTATTTAATTCCCGGGGATTACCCGCAGACCTCACCCGGTCTCACCGCACTGGAATACTAACGGTGGAATTTATGGACCCACTTGAACACTGACTGATGGTCGTACAGTCGACAGCACATCGAGTTTTACATTTTGATGGCGAAGTCTTTCGTAACGTTACTGCTTAGAGTACACGCGGTTGAAAGTTGGAGTTAAACATACACTTTTCTTTCTGAGGATGTAGACGGCTGGGGCCAGAAAGAAGTGTCACGTTTTGGGGAAGCCTATATTCAGCAGTAGACAAGTATGGGCTTATTGATTGATTGATGCACATCATAAGCAGCCTATATAGGTCCCACTGTAGGGCACAGGCCTTCTCTCAGGGAGAGAGTATGAGAGCTTAATCACCACGCGTGCCCACCGCGGGTTGGCGATTTCAAGCGGTGAGGTATGTGAATAGCTCAGACACCCAGGTTTCCTCACGATGTTTTCCTTCACAGTTACCGAGTGATATTGCTACTATAACTTCACAAATGTACATAACTTAGAAAACAAAGTCATAGGTACATGCCCGCACTGGGATCGAACCTGGGTCTCCCGTTTCCGAGTCCAATGTTCTACCCACTATGCTACCACCGCGGCGATACACAATAAATATTATATTATTAGTGCTGGAACAGTGTGCGTATATTATTATGTCAGAGTGTGATTATGTAACGTTTTTGACTCAGAGAGGATGTAAGTAGACAGTGACCAGAACAAAGGAACGTTACTTTCGTTTGGACGTACCAAATGTTTGCCCAATATTCGTCCACTGCTGGACACAGGCCTCGCCCAAGGCACGCCACTTATTTCTATCCTCAGCCATCCTCATTCAGCCGCTAGCATCAATCTTCCTCAGATAGTTGGTCCAGCGAGCTGGTGGGCGTCCTATGCTGCGTTTGCGTGGTCTCGAGTCGAGAATATTTTTTGCCAGATATGAATGAAGAAATAGAGTGTGGTGAAAGATATACATAAGGTAAATGCGAGTGGAAGGACCAGTAGACAATGCGGGATGTATTAGGCTAGGGCAAGATAAAATGTACCCGAAACCGCCGAGCGAGCGATTAACTATTAACGAAACAGATTTGTCAGGATGAAAGTGGTAAAACCTCGTTTACTAGACTCTGCCTAACACCTCCGGGCTGCAGGTGTGAGTTTAGGTGTAGTGTTTTGAATTAAAAGTTGGTCTCAGACATATTACCTTCATATTAAATTGAAAAAGCTAAATTGTGTTCAAAATATGACCTTTACCATTGAATTTTAAGTAGAGACTACTTAAAATTCAATGGCTTTACTTACAATACAGATAAATGATACAATAACCACACAAAACTATTGTTATTATTATTATACTTTATTGCACACAAGACTTTTAACAGGACATTACATAAGAAATTACATGTAGAAAGGCGTTTTGTACATGTAATTTTGTACATGTAAATTGTTGTTTTTAACCGACTTAAAAAAGGAGGAGGTTCTCAACTCGTCCGCATATGATTTACCGCGTAGTCTGCTTTCATTCTTTTTTTTTGACGTGAAACGTATTTAAGGTGGAACGTTTCCTATACAAATGATTATTTCCAAATATGTAAAAAATACATAATTATACACGAGATTTATGTCTGTCTGCATTAATTAAGATTTTTATCTGCGCCAATATACAGTTTCTTAAAAAAAAAAACACTGGTTTAATAGCTTAAATGAGTTCGACAATTTAGTCCATACAAACATTATCGATCTTATTTAACCTATCAAACTACAGTTTTATTCGAGGAAATATGGATTGGCGCAAATAAAAATGTTAATTAATGCAGACAGACATAATTCCAGTGCATAATTATGTAATTTTTTTTTTAACTTGGTACTAATCATTTGAAGTTAGGTTGTTAAGTCACTTGCCGGATGCAACGAGAATCAACTCGGCGAGGGCTGTAACCCTGTAACTACGTATTGCTTGCAATTTATTTATATATCGTTAAGTAGAGCAAAGTAGCCATTACTCAGATCCTCTTGACTCGTGCCGCTAGATGGCGCCAGTGTCGCGTAAAACATTGTGCAGATTGAGCTAAAACTTAAAGGTTACATTCAGACTTTCCGCGTTATACCAACGGTAGTGTAACCCGACACAGCCCCACCCGCTTTTTTGTTAGAAAAGCGATACCTCCAGGGTGCTCTCATATAAATGTGGTCAAGAATTTAATTTAATTTAATTTAATTGAAGATCTATTGACGAAATCCATGAGAAAGTTATCGATCTCTTTTTTTAACCCTTTCATAATTTGATCATCGATCATTAACCCTTTTAAAAATTAATTAGGTTTGACTAGTTTGTTCACGAAACATTTAGCAAAGAGCGCACCTTTATACATGAAATCGTATATTTTACACGAAATTAAAATCAAAGACCTACCAAAAGAGTGATTTCCAGAAAGTTGCCTGTAACAAGTTTTAGTTAAGTAAAGCGGCTAATGGGGAATTAATACAACGATATCCTCCCGAGGGATCCCTATTAGATTAAAAACGGTCCCTAATAACAATAAATAAGCTTACCTACCTGCATTCCCAAACACGGTTTCCCTTGACTCTGTTATCCCACCATCTCGCTTCAACATGTTTCGATGAATCTGCTATCTCTTTCCTTCAGCAAGTGAAAATTGAAAGCCCCGCTTCTACTGCCAATAAGAAAATCTGTGAAGAAATTGTGGATTCTAGTTAAAATTCCACTCTCGAACCTACTCGTGTTTTATTTGGTAATTAAGTCTTTTTTATATCCTTGGCAATAATAGTACCATAAATACCTATTTTCGTAACATTGTTTGTATTTTTCCTTCTCTAAGTCCTCAAATGGCTGAGGCTTTCTCGGAGCTACCTCGAAGAGAAAACGAATGAGTTATTAAATTGTATTCCTTTCGTTTTTCAGGTAAGAGATATGCTGTTATTTGTAACAACTACGATGATGCGGTATGTAAGAAATCTATACCTATTTTTTTAAAAACCTATTTAGAGTCTAGAAATCCACCCATGCCGGGGCTTGAACCCGCGACCTCTGGCTAACCGTGCTAATTTTTAGACTCTAAACAGGTTTCTAAAATTGTCCTCAGCACGGGCTAGTGCAACAAAAAGAATAAAATCTATACTTGTCATGATTTTAAACAATTTCAGTAAAATTATTGTTACGTTTGACTATTCTGTCATCGGTTTACATTAAGGCTATTCTTATTTGGAGCTTGCTGTCTCGCTCGCTCCATTTAACATTCTTACATAACATAAACTCACGCCTGTAACATTTTTAGTGATGTAACATATTATTTTTCAGTTATTTTCCCGATCAATATACAATGTCATTGTCATTATTTAAAAAAAATACCGGTCACTAGGTTGGCACCACTGCGGAAAAAAGGCGGGGTGCATGGCTGAGTAATGGGGAGGTCAGCTTTCACAGTATTATTCGTTTAGGAAACAACTCTCAACAGACTCTACTTAGAATGTGAATCAAAATTCACTTATCTTCCCATGAAGAGGGAAGCTTCGGCCTGAGACACACAAAAGGTACCCGGGGCGAGGGCGCGGAAAAGACGCGTCGTCTTTCCAATTCACTTTCATACAAAATGTACTGAAAAACGAACGGGACGAAGCCCATACGGAAGAGACGGGGCGAGGGCGCGAACTCTATACAACGCACCGCGTTTTTTCCGCGCCCCACGTCCCTTTGCGTGGCCAGGGACTTATTGGTTCATTCAGCAGCCGGGACGTTAACTATTATTTTTATTTCAGTTCTCATGCTCTTGTCGTCCTTCCCTGGTGACTATAGCCTAGATTACAACTAAACCACTGGATTTTAGCGTGTTCAACAAATCCATCGAACGGCGGGCTCGGCTGTCTTTTAACTGGGGCTTGTTTGGGATAGACACCGGCGCCGTGTCCGTCCATAAAGTTTCCCGGGAGTTGGGGTTATCAGGAGACAGGAGGAGGATAAATTACCAGGAGACGGGCAGCAGCGTCTTCCTGAGATTCCAACCACATACTGCGCTCGCCAACCCGCCTGCCAAGCGTGGTGATTATGGCAAAACCCCTCATGGTTATGAAAACCATGCGGGAGGCATGTGTCCTGCAGTGGGCGTCAATGAGCTGATGATGATGATGATGATGATGGGGTTATCGCAGCAGTTCATAGTGGCCAGTTAGTTCCTGAAAACTGAAGTTTTCAGTTTTCAGGGCTGAGCGGTGGTAGCTCAGTGGATTCACATTCCTGTGAGATCTGGGTTCTAATCTTGGCACGTACCAATGACTTAGATTTCGTACATTTGTGAATTTTAGTAGAAAAACTACTCGCTAACTGTAAAGGAACATCGTTTGGAAAAAGAAAACAATTAAAGTCTTTTCAGCAGCAACTTGAAATCCGAGCGGTACGAAACGAACAGTAAAATAATCAGAATGAATATCAAAACGTTTCATATTGATCCTAGCTGATGCTCAAAAGACTTTATTTTTATTTTTAGAAGCGGTACAAAATTGAGCGGTATATTTTAGAAATCTCGCAAAGAGATAAGCTCGCCTTTGTACATTTGTAACTTCTTATGTCATCATCATCATCATCTTCATTCAGCCACAAGAAGTCCACTGCTGGACATAGGCCTCCTCCATGGATTTCCATAAAGACCGGTATACTATTTTTCATAAAGTCTTTTGAGCATCAAATTGCGCAGCAGATAATTTTGAGTTGAGTTTTTGGTAGTTCGTGAAAATACAAGCACGGCTTTTGATGTAGGACGAGTAGATTAAGGCAAACACTACTCTTCATTCGTCAAACTGCCTACACTAATTAAGTAACTTCTCCTGATATAATTGGTTTGTTGAGATCAAACAACCCTTGACAACCAGTCCCAACTCAAACTTCTCACTGCCAAGTTATGGAAATTTCTATTATACCCATATATAATGGCTGGTTTACACGTGTTAACCCCCAGTTTCTTGTTAATCTTTTTCGAACTAAAACTTTCGTAAGCACTACACATTATTAACTTAATTCCGGATTCGGAATCATAGCGAAACCTCGACAAAAAACCAAGTAAAAATCCGGAATTAATAATATGTTAATCTTCTGTTAACAGCTCTCTGTCATTTTTTTTGGCTAGTATGCACTTTGGCCGCCAGTACATTCACAACTTGTTTTTACGCGAGAAACAGGGGGTAAGGTTTTTTAGTACGCGACCAAAATCTCGTGTCACAGTGTTTGTTATCGAATTCCTCCGAAACGGCTTCACTAATTTTTATGAATGTTTTTGTGTATATTTGGTAGGTCTGAGAATAGGTCGTAGGCTAATCAATATGGAAAAACAACGTTTGTCGACTCAGCTAGTATTGTATAAAAACAAGGTCACTTCAATCTAATTTCAGTTCTAGTTCTGCTAGACACCCCAAGTAGAGTTTGTATTTTTGCACTAACTCTACTTGGGATACCTGATTTATACCTTTCTAAATATCAGGGCTAATATACTTATACTAAACTCGCACTTTACGGACTACCAATTTCTCCACCGTTAAATCATTGTCCAACAAAGATAAATGACCATTCTATAATATATATTATAGCTTAAAGCATCTTTTATCGAACACCAATCCAAAGTAGGAAACCGTAAAAATCTTGACTTTTTGTTGCCTTGCTATTGAACAAAAAAATTTAAAGTTGTAGAATAAAAGTTCTTGTATGAAAAATTTCTCTATGACAAATTTCAATTGACGTGTTTCAGAAAAATACAGAAATGTGCATTTTTTACCTGTCCCTAACTCAAAACAGCGTTTAAGTAACATTTAGGCGCATAATTTGACCTGCCCCTAAGCCAAAACAACGTTTAGGTAACATTTTGGGTAATGGGCGATCACCTAATAAGTAATAGCAGAACTATCTCAGCCATATGGAGACGTTATATTTTACGTGACACCAGCAAAGCCTGAAGAAAGGCTAACCGTAATGGCTCATAGGGCAAGGACATATTCTCTAAGAAATAGAACGTCTACTTGGACACATATGGTCTACTTAATGGGTAGGGCAAATGATTTTCCAAATTTATTAATATTTGTTTAGTTCGAGGATTTGATCTAGGAGACAATTCGTCAAGTCAATATTTAGTTGCAATTCGTCAAGCGTCCAAAAATGTATTATTTTAGAAGAAGAAGAAGAAGAAATACATTTATTATACCAACAAGATACATCACAGAAACAAAACAAGCACACAAGCAACATAATATGCACAACAACAGAAAGAAAACTTAATACACAACAGACAAAATGAATAAATAAAACAGGACCATAGATGTAGCCTGTGGTGTATCTACATTGCCACAAAAGGCAGCTGACTCAGCGTTGTGCTGAGAAAGTGATCCCTCAGCGCTGATTTTCAGTCAGTGCGATTTTAGGTGCGATTCGTCAAGTCCCAAAAGAAGGCCAAATCGTCAAGTCAACTTTAAGTATTGATTCCTCCCTTTTTAGTCTAAGTTCGTCAAGTCTTCAAACAGTTAGGATTCGTCAAGCCATTATGAAAACATCTTAATTTTGTGGTACGCGATAATTTGTGTGGACTGTATGACGAGTGTAGGTAGGTTGTTTATTGAGTGCGATTGAAGGTGGACTTTTAGGAAGGCTGAAAGAATTAAGTACCAGGCCCGATAGCGAAGGGGGTCAAAGGTCTGCGTAACTCGAGAGGGAGCCGTTTTCAGCTACCTTCCGCGACCGCTTACCGTAACCTGACCGGACGACGATTGTGCCGGGTCCGTCCTTCAGCTTCCTTCAGCAATTGGGTATTTGACAAAATAGCAAATGAGTTACTTTTTAAACGGAATTTTGTATGAAAATACTGGCTTATGACGTCACATTTCAGAGCACTCTTTTTATGTTTAATCTATTTAAAAATTGTAGTAACTAGTAATTACATTTTCCGAGATATTTTGTAATTTTTGTTTTAATCGAGCGTATGAAATAATTTATTGTTGATCGTGTCAAATACCGTAATTGCACACACGCGATAAAGACGAGAGACGAAAGCGATAGATGTGAAGAATGGCGGCAAACAGCAGCGATAGCGACAGGGCTGTTGCCCCAATAACGACTGCAAACCGACAGGGTCGCAGTTGTCAATGTCAATGTCTCTGTCCCAGTAGTAGGGATAAGGTTGCCAGTGCAACTAACGAAAATTTGCATATAATTTAGATGGGAAAAAATGAACATTATTATTAGATTAATTCCGGATTCACTTACTTGATTTTTGATCGGAAGAGTCCGACCAGGTTTCGCTCTGATTCGCAGAGCTTAATCATGGCGAGTAGAGACGAAGCTCGCACCATTGTCAGTAACAGCATTTTAAGAGTTCTTGCTTGTTTACTCCGCTGGCTCAGTGACTCGAAGTGGGTCTTGGCCTTCGATATAAGATGTCGGCACTACGGCACTTGTCTCTGTCCTGCGCGGTCTCCTGCCAGTAGCCTGCCTAAAGCTCACGCAGGTCCTTGGCCATTTTCTACTTCCAGCAATATCTGGAGTGGCCAACCGGTCCTTGGCCGCTTGGTAGCCCCAGGTATGCCGTCTTCACTGCCCGATCATGTAGTGACTCGGTGGGATTTCTTTTCTCGTATGATGTTAGTTCAAAAATAGGGTCTTCAAATTCCTGGTTCTCGTTAACTCTCCAGCTAGCATTTTTCCTTCTTGTTGGACCATGAGAAAACTCCACCACATTCATTGGCGTATTAGGGTGGGTGCCAGTTAGGCCGTGCTCACTCCAGATGGACTGCCCATCATGGCCGCGTTTCGTAAAACTACAATTAATAGTTTATTTATTATTACAATTCGATGTACATTGCGTAACTGATTAGTACAAAGTCTTCCTAATTGTTAATCTGTAGGTTAATCGGCTATGCAATATACATGGAATTTTCATAGTAAGCCATGAATTGTAAAAAGCCCCAGGATGTTGGGTTACTGCATTCATACTGTATTGGGATACGATGTTGCAGACATTTTACACAGACTCTTTAAAACGAAACGAAAGCTTCTGTATTTGTACACCTATTTTGGTTCGTTCGGGCTAACACCGTTTGATAATATTGTATAGGTTAGACACCACCGTTATCGAAGGGTTCGCTGGCAATAGCCTATCGGCCAGATCGGTTAGGGGCTGATATTGAGGTGCTTGTAGACGTGGCTGGTTTATGAAATGCTAGTGTTGTTACATAATTATTGGAATGTTTACTTTTGCGACTCTTGAAAGAAAGAACATTTTGAATTCTCTGGAACTTCTAAGTTTGACGACAAACTGAGACATTGTGTCTCCCAATCCCATTCAAATGTTTACCATATGTTTGGTATGACGTTGATAATTCTAAAACATAATTTAAATGGAAATTAACTAATTTCGGAACCGCGGAATTTTAATTTAATAATTTCTGCATGTAAAATTATAAAATATGTGACGTCACTAGGGAGGGAGGGGAAACCCCCTGTAGCGTTATTTCTTTTACTGTCAAAATACGCTACTAAAATGTATATTTTTGTATAATTTCAAAGTATTAGTAGTATTATTTTCTCAAGAAGTTAATATTTTTATTTTATTTTCCCACCTAAAATTAACTCATGCTTGGCCTCTATTTTGGACACTCTTTGAATGAGTGATTGCCTATGGCAATCGCTCATTCAATACGTTCATTCAAATTTTCTTCCGTTCACTCATCTCAGCTCTCACAAATCACTGAAATTTTGACCACGGAAGGAGTTGGGTGTGCGCTCTGCTCCGCTGCCTCTCTCCAACCGCCCTAGCGGCCATTTTTTCATATTTTATAGTCTGCGACGATTGCCCCCGCTTTTGGGTGAGTGTGAACAATTATTTGGTTGTGTTTATTACACTAAGTATCTATTTCCTGTAATTGACTGTGTAAATATCTATTGCTAAATGGGCTTTGCATGTTTTACTGTCTAGGTACCTAATTTTCCGCCGTTCTGCCTATTTTAGTGTACCGCCACCTTCAAACTCCCTTCTGGTGCTTTCCGGTTTGGGTGGCGATGCACAGGGGCGTTTTGATGTCCCTATTTTAATACTGGAAAACGATTCCAGGGTTCGAAGTCCAGCTTGTGAACTTCAGTATCCAGCTTAAGACCGGATCAACAACGTCCGGTCTCACAGCATACGAAACACCTTTTGTAAGAGATTCACGGCTTTCCGGAGGGATCGCACCTTTCTTCAGCGTCTCTACTGAGGCAACACGGCGCGTCATCCCATCCAGGCTAGGGGAGTACCGTTCATTAACATTTCCGGGCTGAACCAATTGAACTGGTGTAGGGCACGACCCCATTGTTTTCCCTCAGTTTTTCCTCTGTAAATAAATATTTGTAAATACTTTACTTGTCTCTTCTTAACATTTTCCTACCCATCTTGTCGAAGCGCGACATTGGCGCCTTTCAACGTGTGTAATGTTCATTTGGTTCAGTTCGGTTTGTTGTGTAGTTTGTTTGGTGACGGTTTTTATGTGAAGACTTGCTTTTTTATGTTTTGCTCTGTGTGCTTAGTAGCTGACGTCTAGTGAGGTGACAGGTAATTTGAATTGTCGAATTTTTGTTTTGTTTTCTTTCTTTTGTTACTTTCCATACTAGACGCTAGTTACCCTTTTTGTGCCAGGTTGCTACTTAACTTTTTGCTGTCTGCCGCACTAAAAAAGAGTCTATTGATTTAATGAGTTTGTAACAGAACGGTGAGTTGTCAATATTTATCTGTGTACCCCTTTTGTTCACACTACCCCAAAGAGGTTTCTTTAAATTTGACCGTAACTCCTTAGAGTTAGATCATGGCCTATGAAATTAAATTCCTTTCGCTGCAAAAGAGTGAGCTGACCTATGAGGTTGAGATCCGTGGCGAGGTACCCGCTAGTAAACTTGATGATTTGCGTAAACAAATATCCAAACTCTGCCGCATTTTCCCCTCAGAGGACATTCTAGAATCGCATCTTGATCCTATTTCTGAGATTACTGATATCGAAATTAGTCTGGCTAAGCTTGAGAAAAATTACAAGGCTCTAAGATCGAAATATGAAAGCAATTTATTTGGCAGGTCTAAGGCGCTATGTAATCACCTCTATCATAGGTTGAATAGAATAGATTGCTCCCCGTGTCCTGAAGCGTTGGACAGACTTAGTCCCCTTCTTTTGAGGTTCCAGTCTCTTCAATCTTTTTTTTTGGAGTCTGGCCCCTCTGATGCCAGTTCTACTAAAGCTGGCGCTCGCGATAGCGAAATTGATGTTGACAGTGCTAGACAAACCCAAGTGGTGGTTTCTTGCACAAAAAACTTTGGTGAACTTGCGACTCTGAAGTACAATGGCAAATCCTGCGCGCGTGCTTTCATCCAGCGTATGGACGAATTTGTGAGGGCGCGTGGCATATCAACAAGCAAGATTTTGGCTTTTGCTACTGAAATTTTTACTCATGAGGCTCTACACTGGTTCCGCGCTATTCAGGAACAAGTGACGTCATGGGAAGAGCTAAAAGACAGGCTGAAAGAAGATTTTGGTCACGCTGACTACGACTACCGATTCTTGTCGGAGATTAGGGCACGTACTCAGGGTGAAAGTGAAAATATCACCATCTACCTCTCTATTATGGCAGGAATGTTTTCACAACTCAGTAAGCCACTGGCCGAAGAGGAGAAGTTGGAAATCCTTCTACATAACATCCGTCCTTCTTACGCGTCAGTTCTTACATCGGTCACCGAAATTAAGACGATTGAGTCCTTACGACAGCTCTGCAGGAATTTTGAAAATGTGCAATCCCGTCTAGCACAGTTTCAGGAGCCGCCTAAGGCAAGTGGAAATACCTTGGCTCCAGAGTTTGCTTATTTACCTTCGAGCTCTACGGATTCCACTAAACAGAATCCAAGATATGAGAATAATTCCAGCGGCTACAACAAAAATTTTCAAAGGACACCTATTAATCCTTCTAATCGGAATCAAAATTTTAATGTTCTGAAACCGGTTCACTCTGTTCAGGTGAAAAATAAATTCTGTCCTCGCTGCCGAGTTGACACTCATGGCTTGAGAAGTTGCAAGGCAGAACGGAAAATTGTCTGTTTTCGTTGTGGTCGTTCAGACGTTAAATTCCACGACTGTCCGGACTGTCAAAAACCTTCTACGTCTGTTCAAAAAAACTAAAAGTGCAGAATTGTGGACCGACTGTCAGTAATTTTGATGAGCAAGATTGGAAGGACTGGCTCAAGTTCATCAAAAATTATAGTTGTTTTTACAAGGTGTCTTCAATTCTGCAAAACAAACCCGACAATGATAGCAGACCTTTTGTCAACATCAGAATTAATGATGCGAATGCCTGTGGTTTACTTGATTCTGGTGCTGCAGTGTCAATTTTGGGCAAAGATTCCCATAAAGAACTTCCCTTTCCAGTCCTCTTTGATGACAGCATTTCTATAATGGCCGCGGGTGGTCATACTTATGCAAGTACCGGTTACGTCAATCTGCCCGTGTCTTTCGAAGGTCAGTTTCATATTATTAAAGCCTATGTGGTACCCAAGGTGGAAACTCCTCTAATACTGGGTATAGATTTTTGGAGGAAATTCGAGTTATGTCCGAAATATCTTGGTTCGGTAGACATAACTCATACTCCTCAAGCACCTCTTGCTGTTTTGACTGCCGTTACTGATACGCACATTACACCTTACGAAAATCTTGACGATTCACAACGACTCATAGTCGATAATATAGTGGACCAATTTCGTGACATTTCGATGGAGCACAAGGGTCTAGGTAGAACGTCCGTTATCACTCACAGAATTGATACCGGTGATGCCACCCCTATTCGTCAGCGATATTACCGAATGTCGCCAGAGAAGCAGCGTATCCTGACTAAGGAAGTGGATGAAATGCTTTCTTTGGACGTAGTTGAGCCATGCGAGAGCTCTTGGTCCTCTCCTGTTCTTATTGTCTATAAGAAAAATGGCCAACCGCGATTTTGCCTGGACAGTAGGAAGCTTAATTCTGTGACAAAGCGCGATGCGTACAGTCTTCCCTACATCTCGGAGATTTTGGACAACCTTCGTGACGCCAAATTCCTGTCGAGTATAGACTTGTCCAAAGCGTTTTGGCAGATACCAATCGCTGAAGAAGATCGTGACAAGACTGCCTTTTATGTCCCTGGTCGTGGGACATTGCATTTTAAAACCACTGCGTTTGGGTTAACGAATGCACCTGCGACCCAGCAGCGTCTGGTAGACAGCCTCTTTGGTGATTTTGACTTGAAGGCTTTCGCATACCTCGATGATATTATTATCATTAGCAGTTCTTTCGAGGAGCATGTGTCTTTACTTCTACGAGTTTTGAATAAGCTGAGGTATGCTAATTTGACAGTCAACTTGGAGAAGTGCAAGTTCTTCCGAAGTCAGTTGAAATATTTGGGATACGTAGTTGACGCTCAGGGCTTGCGTACTGACCCCGAAAAGGTCGAGGCCATCCTTAACTATCCAACCCCTACTAGTCGGAAGGAGCTGAAACGATTCCTTGGCACGGCCATTTGGTACCGCCGTTTCGTGCCAAGTTTCAGCACAATCGCGGGTCCTCTAAATAAGTTGACCTCTAATAAAAAGAAATCGCCTCCCTTTGCCTGGTCTGCTGAAGCTGACGCTGCTTTCAATAAACTCAAGGAGTGCCTAATTTCTGCACCCGTTCTTGCGTGTCCTAATTACAACCTACCCTTTGAAGTCCACACAGATGCGAGTGATTATGGTGTCGGCGCTATGTTGACTCAAACGGTGGATAACTATCGCCAACAACGAAAAAAAAACATGTCTACTTTATTAACACGTTTTTGCATAAAAATAACAAAACGAAGGTGGAAATGACGCTTGCCCTCAGTTTCTCGTACGTTAACGAATAGCACATTTAATTTAAGAAAGAGACCAAATAACTATTTGCCTCTTGGTCGCACAATATGGACGGCAATATTGTAAAGTGAGAGGCAGTGTTATACAATTGACGATTGTCACCTTTTTTTTTTGACTTGAAACGTCTTCACTTCGGCAGTAGGGGGCACTTCTTGCTAAGACCGCATGCAACGAAAATATGTCGCCTCGGCGAGGACTGTAACTCTGTAACTACGTGTTGTGTGCAATTAATTTATCTATCTTTGAGTAGAACAAGGTAGCCATTACTCAGACCTTCTTAATTTGTGCGGCTAGATGGCGTCAGTGTCGCGTAACACATTGCGCAATTTGAGCTGAAAATTAACGCTTACTTGTAGATGTTTCACGTTAAACCAACGGCCGTGTATCCCCACACAGCCCTACCCGCTTTTGCAATCAAAGTATCAACTGTCATTAACTCCTTGACACACATAACATAAGCAGCCTGTATACGTCCCATTGTAGGGCACAGGCCTTCTCTCAGAGAGAGAGTATAGGCTTAATCACCACGCGTATCCACCGCGGATTAGCGATTTCAAGCGCTGAGGTATGTGAATAGCTCAGACACTCAGGTTTCCTCACGATGATTTCCTTCACCGTTAGCGAGTGATATTACTACTATAACTTCACAAATGTACATAACTTAGAAAACCAAGTCATAGGTACATGCCCGCACTGGGGATCGAACCTGGGTCTCTCGCTTCCGAGTCCGATGTAACCTACCCTCTAGGCTACCACCGCTGTAATTAGTAGGGTAGTTGAAATAGATGGCGCTTAGAGTTTCTTCCGTTTTAACTGGCGTCCGTTCGCCAAATGATGAAAGTGAATTCTCATGTAAAAGCCGATCCATTACAATTAAGAGAGGCTCTCACCTAGGAACTGGTGAAACCCAGGCGCTACGGCAATAACCAATTTGCTCTGATCCCCTTTGATGCGTAGCTAATTGTTTTGTCCTTAATCGGAATCTATTATTGAGTTAGTTCGAGCTCTGTCACGGAGACGGAACACCAAACCGTCTCATCGCCGTCGCCGTATCGTCTTTGATACTGTTCGATTAGTTTCACGAGTACAGCCGACACCATTTTGGTTGGAAAATCGCCCGTAACGTAATTGAGCTGTCGATACGTGCACCAAAATCTTTCTAGTGGCAAACTCCTGTCTCGGCGTGAGTTTATGTAACTTTTTAATAAAGTTGCTCGAAAAGTGGCGTAGTTCGGGATGTGGGCTATTATCCGAACTCGTGCGTTCTCTTTCCCAACTGTCAAAATAATGTATATTAAAATGAAAAAACCAACCACGAAGTTTTTACTAAAAAAATTCATAGAAGTTTTTGTGATTCATGCAAATATTTCTAAAAAGAAGCTACTTATTTGTTTCAATATCAGATTTAATGATTTGATTTAATGAGTTAGGTTAGGTTACATTTCATTTCATCTCATTAAATTTCATTTTCATTTCATATCAATAAAAAAATTCTATTGAAGATTTGGCTGTATGGACATAGTGTCACGTTAATTCTCGAGGCCAGAAATAAAACGTGAGCAAATATAATAATTACAGCTATATTTACAAATTTACAAAGGTGTGGGTCACTAAAAGCCTGAGTCTCGATTCACACGCGCACAGTCTGTTGGGTTTCACAAACACAGAAATATGATTACGATACCCCACTTCCCTCGCAGTCACTCGCGCTACGTCCAGACGAGGTCCAGCGTCCGTAACGAGAAGGTCGAGTTCGTCCAAGTAGAAGCGTAGGGAAGAGCCAGAGTAGGCCCCCCAGGCTCACTTGCTACACGCAAGCGGCGGGCGTCTGAACCCGTACGGAGTTCCTGGAATGTGCCCATGGGTACACATTAGTGGGAGATCAGGGCACGCCTGGACTGTCCCACATAGCTAGCAAGCGAAAGCAGAGAGGGGGTAGGTATACTTTACACGCACCCAAGCCTACTTGCTAGCGATGTGGCAGTATATATTCTAGACCAGAACGGTTACAAAGAAACTAAAAGCATATTACTACGTGTAGACATCTAGCTACCCATAGATTTTATTATTGCTAAAATTACACGTAGGAAAACTTACAGCTACTAACACGTCATATATACATTGAACCTTGGACCATAGCAAAGCGAATCTACCGCACAGCGATTACTAAAGCTAAGTAGGTACGTAAAATATGCACAACTCACCCAAGCTTGGGATTTCCTATTAGCATAGGAGTTTTGTACACAATTGGTATCTCTAAGAACACCTTCCGACCAAGGGCGTCGTAGGCAATATTGAAAATAGATGAGCCGATTACACCGATAACACAGGTTGTCACAAGAAGGACGATCCGAGCGACTGTCCGCGATGGCAGACCCGCCTTCGCCCCACCGTGCGAGAACCAGTAGCAATACTCGTGTTTGCGGCTGGCTTTCGTCTATACCAAAAGCGTGGCGTCAGATCTGTTTGTCTGTTGAATTATTTATTGTATTAATAGGTTTATGTGTACATAGGTCTGAGTGTATATAAGTTTATTAATAGAATAAGTAAGTATATCATACGTATTCTATTAAGTGTTTCTAAATTATCAATCTATCTTATCTATTCGATTTAAAGCACCTAACTAGTCGGTAAGTTGTAATCATTTTCTTAATTAAAGTTGTATTTTGTAACAAAATGTGTTGTATAGTTTACATTTCGTTACATTATCCCCCTCCTTAGGAAAGGGTTTTTTCATCTCCAGAAAAATCCCGAAAATATAGCCTTTAACTATTTACACTAACCTATACTTACGTCTAATATGTACAATTTAAACTAACTTCTTAGGTTTTCGCGAGTTGCCTTTAAATCTTTTATATGCCATGCACCTAGGTCTTTGCCTGACATGTCTTCTAACATGTAGACTAAAGGCGACCGCTTACTTTTAATTCTACATTTCATAAATTTAGTTGCCAATTTCTTTGCAAAGTAGGCATCTTTGTCACTTTGCAAGTAACAGCGTTTCCAAATAATATCACCTACATTGAATTCAGCATGTTTCCTACGTAAGTCATAATGTTGGGTATTTTTGGCATGACTTTTATACAGCGCAACCTGAACGCTGTCAAATATTTTTGCCAGATACCCCAGGTTTTCAGCATAAGGGTCACGCGGTAGGCACAGCATACTGTTCGGTTCGTCATTTTCCAAATAATGCGAACCGCACGTGACAAGCTCCCTACCGTGTACTAGGAAAGAAGGTGTATAACCTGTTACTTCGTTGACTGAATTATTCATCGCAAACTGTATTTTAGCTAAATTCACGTCCCAAGTCCTGTGATCATCATTGACAAACATTGAGATGGCTGTGACCAGTGTCTTATTGTATCTTTCTACGGTGTTCACTTGTGGGGTGTAGCGAGGTGTGAAGTGAATATTAGGTATATTGTAATTTTTAAATAGTTTTTCAAGTTCTTTGCTGATAAATTGACAGCCGTTATCGAGTATGACCGTTTGTGGGACGCCGTGTATAAGAATTACGTCATCTTCAAGTGATTTGACAACGGATTGAGCTGTCGCTCTGCGAAGAGGAAAAATTAGACAGTATTTTGAAAATACGCAAGTGACTACAAGAATATAAGAATTCTGTTTTCTGCTACTAGGTAAGGGCCCCACCAAATCAATAGAAAGTGATTGAAATGGCTTTGAACATTCTTTAGGCCTACCCATCATACCTAATGTACCGTGAGTTGGCAGTTTGTAAGCAAGGCAGATGTCGCATTTGGAAATAAAGTCGCAGACATCCGCATGCATGCGAGGCCAGTAATAACGAAGAGCTAGACGCCTATACGTTTTAAAGACGCCAAAGTGTGCAGATGTTGGTTCTGAGTGATTTTTAAATATAATGGCCGGTCGTGATTCAGCAGGAATCACCTCTTTCCAATCGAATTCAGCGGTAAGTGTATTTTTACTCTTCATGTACCTAAATAGTTTTCCATTTTCAACCCTGTAATTAGGATAACTAACTGGCGTTCTTTGGCAGCCTTCAAAGATGTTGAGGTACCAGGTATCATTAGTATTCTGAGAAACGAGTGAATTGGAATCTGAATCTGATACTGCGGTGACAGGTAGATTGATTCTTGAAAGTGAGTCGGGTATAACATTTTCTTTGCCTCGCCTGTGTTTAACAAGGAAGTTGAAAGCTGAAAGCCTAACTCCCCAGCGAGCCAAACGACCTGTTGGGTTAGTGAGGGAAATAAACCATTTGAGTGCCGCATGGTCAGTATAAACTGTAAATGTTTGTCCATTTTCCAGGTAACATCGCCAATGTTCTAGTGCGGTAAGGACAGCAAGAGCCTCTCTTTCCGTCACACTATAGTTGCGTTCTGCGCCGTTGAGAGATTTGCTCATGAACGCTACTGGGTGTTCCACACCGTCTATAGTTTGGCATAACATGGCACCAACACCAAAGTTGCTGGCGTCTGTATGGACCTCAAATGGTTGACTGAAATTTGGACAAGCAAGAATAGGAGCCTGTACCAGCAAGGATTTTAGCTCAAGAAAGGATGTCTCGGCTTCAGCAGACCACGAGAATGGAGGGGCATTCTTTTTAGTTGACGTCAGTTTATTAAGTGGGCCAGCAATCGTGCTGAAGTTGGGGATAAAACGCCTGTACCAAGAAGCTGTACCTAGAAAACGTTTTATCTCTTTACGATTCGTGGGAGTGGGGTAGTTCAATATTGCCTCAACTTTTTCTGGATCAGTGCGGAGTCCTTGTGAGTCAACAATGTAACCTAAGTATCGCAGTTGACTTCTGAAGAATTGACATTTAGAGAGATTGATTGTCAAGTTTGCATAAATTAATTTATCAAGTACCCGCAGGAGAAGTGCGACGTGTTCTTCAAAAGTGCTGCTTATAATTATAATATCATCTAGATACGCAAACACTTTTAATTCAAATTCAGGGCCAAATAATAAGTCAACCAAGCGCTGCTGAGTGGCTGGTGCATTGGTCAGCCCAAACGCAGTGGCTTTGAATTTTAGTGAGCCACGACCTGGAACATAGAAAGCTGTCTTTTCCTGGTCAGGCTCATGTATGGGAATCTGCCAAAAAGCTTTTGACAGATCCACACTCGACAGATATCGAGCGTCTCTGAGGTTGTCAAGAATTTCCGATACGTATGGTAAGTTGTACGCATCTTTTTTTGTCACCGAATTTAGTTTCCGGCTATCAAGACAGAATCTGGGCTTACCATCTTTTTTACCCACCACTAGGACTGGCGATGACCAAGGACTCTCACAATGTTCAACTACATCTAACGATAGCATCTCATCTACCTGTTCCGTTATGATGCGTTGTTTTTCCGGTGACATCCTATAATATCTTTGCCTGATAGGACTGGCATCGCCTGTGTCAATGTGGTGTTCTAGAAGATGCGTTTTGCCTAAACCTTTGTGTTCATAGGATATTTTTTCAAATTTCAGAACCACTTCATCGGCAATGGATTTCTGAGAAGCGTCAAGATTTTCGTAAGAATGTATGAATAAATCCGTACTATTAAGTGTGACTTCAGCGAGACACGGATCCGAGGAGGATATATAAGAAACGTGAAGTAACGTATCGGGTATGATGTCGAATTTATTCCAGAAATCCATTCCCAGTATCATGTGGTAATCTATTTCGGGTATAACATGAAATTTTATTACATTACAGGTATTGTTGAAGACAACAGGCAGTGGAATCACGCCTCGAGAAGAAATTCTCTGACCACCAGCAGCTGTGACTGAAATTGTCTCTTCGTTATTGAAGCGGAAACCATACTTGATTATAAGTTCGTGTGCATTTTTGCCGAGAATACTCACCACTGATCCAGAATCAAGGAGACCTAGTATGTTAAGTTTTTCAATATTATTTATATTAACTTTAAGGAACGGTCGAGGATCGTTGCTCGGCTTAGAACCGAAAATTGGGGCAACTTTATACGAAGTAAAAAATTGTTTTATAGTCTGTAACCACTTACTCCAATCCGAGCTATCGAAATTTGTGTCAGACTTGCCACAATTTTCGAAAGTTAGTTTTTTGTGTTAGTAGAAGACTGAGTCTGTACAACATCAGGGTTACAATTTGGGCAATCGGGTGTTTTGACTTCTTTCATGCCACATTTGAAACAAAAAACTACACGTTCTGCTGTACATTCCTTCATGGAATGAGTATCCACGCGACAGCGATTGCAAAATACCTTTTTGGTAGGCTCCAAGGCAAAGACTCTATTAGTGTATTGTTTTTCGTAGTTTTGTCTTGCACCTGATTGCTTGAAAAACTGTTTTGAGTTATTTGGCTTGTAAGTACTCTGAGGCCTAGGGTTGGAGTTATAACTAAACTCCGGTGCCAGTGTGTTGGAAGTAGATGAAGGTGGTTCCCTAAAACTCGAGGCCCTTGCCATGACCTGTTCATAATTTTTACACAAGTCCCTCAGATGGTCAATTGATTTGACATTAGGACAGGAAGCTAATATTTGTGTGTAAGCCGGACGAATGTTGTGGAGCAGGATATCCAACATTTCATCCTCAGGCAATGGCTTGCTTAGTCTTGCAAACATGCCTTGCATTATGGCTAGGTAAATAATAATATTTTCCCCTTCTCCTTGGGTACGTAACCGAATTTCGGTTATCATTCGATAATCATAGTCGATGATATCGAAATCAGCTTTAAGTTTACCTATCAATTCATCCCACGATGTTACAGAATTCACTACTGATCTGAACCAATGAAGAGCATCATCGATAAAGAGGTCGTAAGCCAAACTAAACATTTTCGCATTGGTTAGCCCTTTGGAGATGCGAAATTCCTCAATTCTCTGAATAAACGACCTTACGCAAGTTTTGCCATCAAATTTTAATTTAGTAAGTTCACTTGTAATACCCCGGTCGCAAGTTACCGAAATATTCAGGTTTTGTGGACCAGTAGCGACGTTTACGTTTGAAACTTCATCGTTTTGGGTTGTCTCACCGCGCTCGGTGGGACAGGAGCCGTTGTTAGCTAACAGCAGTTCTAAGTTAGCATAGTACTCGTTAAGTAATGCAGTATTGACTTTTAATTCGTTTTCTTGTTCAGTTGTAGCAGGACTATTAATTCTCAGTAGTCGAAAGTAACTGTGATTTAAAAGTGAACGGGTGCGGTCGATTAAGGGTTGTGGTTTCGTTACGCTTAGCTCGTTTATGTTAATCTGCACCTTTTTTAATGTCTCTTTGACCCCACTTATATCCGTTCCAAAGTCATAGACAGAATCTACAATATCCTCAGACGGATATAAAGGTGTAAGCTTTGTGACTTGACATCTTAACTCGCGGACAACATTCGCAGGGGCCTCTCCTCTTATTCCAACCTCGTATTGCAACTCTGATTTATTCAAAAGTAAAAATTTTATGGGATATCCCATTGTGAAGCCTGCTTAGGTGTGTTGTGCTATTGCAAAACTACGACAGTAATAAAGCACCTTAACCAAGTTACTAAAAATAAAAGAAACTGTACATAAAACTAAGTAGGTTCGTATCTACAAATAGTTTTCAAAAAAACATCAATCTTTTTTTTTTTTTTTTTTTTTTCTACGTTTATTACTACCTAAAACCTATTACAATTTCTTACCTTTCATAAATCTTCTTACATATAATACTAGATATATACCTATTTATTTAATCCTACTCCTATCCGTTCTGTTACAAACTAATCAAAACTAAAAAAATAAACAACACAGCTAAAACAAAAACATGCGCTCACCAACACCTGCTAGAAAGCAGCCGGGAATAAAGACCCAACAGACCGAGCGCGAACTTTGACCCTTTAGACCACGTTTTTGGGCGCCATTGTCACGTTAATTCTCGAGGCCAGAAATAAAACGTGAGCAAATATAATAATTACAGCTATATTTACAAATTTACAAAGGTGTGGGTCACTAAAAGCCTGAGTCTCGATTCACACGCGCACAGTCTGTTGGGTTTCACAAACACAGAAATATGATTACGATACCCCACTTCCCTCGCAGTCACTCGCGCTACGTCCAGACGAGGTCCAGCGTCCGTAACGAGAAGGTCGAGTTCGTCCAAGTAGAAGCGTAGGGAAGAGCCAGAGTAGGCCCCCCAGGCTCACTTGCTACACGCAAGCGGCGGGCGTCTGAACCCGTACGGAGTTCCTGGAATGTGCCCATGGGTACACATTAGTGGGAGATCAGGGCACGCCTGGACTGTCCCACATAGCTAGCAAGCGAAAGCAGAGAGGGGGTAGGTATACTTTACACGCACCCAAGCCTACTTGCTAGCGATGTGGCAGTATATATTCTAGACCAGAACGGTTACAAAGAAACTAAAAGCATATTACTACGTGTAGACATCTAGCTACCCATAGATTTTATTATTGCTAAAATTACACGTAGGAAAACTTACAGCTACTAACACGTCATATATACATTGAACCTTGGACCATAGCAAAGCGAATCTACCGCACAGCGATTACTAAAGCTAAGTAGGTACGTAAAATATGCACAACTCACCCAAGCTTGGGATTTCCTATTAGCATAGGAGTTTTGTACACAATTGGTATCTCTAAGAACACCTTCCGACCAAGGGCGTCGTAGGCAATATTGAAAATAGATGAGCCGATTACACCGATAACACAGGTTGTCACAAGAAGGACGATCCGAGCGACTGTCCGCGATGGCAGACCCGCCTTCGCCCCACCGTGCGAGAACCAGTAGCAATACTCGTGTTTGCGGCTGGCTTTCGTCTATACCAAAAGCGTGGCGTCAGATCTGTTTGTCTGTTGAATTATTTATTGTATTAATAGGTTTATGTGTACATAGGTCTGAGTGTATATAAGTTTATTAATAGAATAAGTAAGTATATCATACGTATTCTATTAAGTGTTTCTAAATTATCAATCTATCTTATCTATTCGATTTAAAGCACCTAACTAGTCGGTAAGTTGTAATCATTTTCTTAATTAAAGTTGTATTTTGTAACAAAATGTGTTGTATAGTTTACATTTCGTTACAATAGTTCCCTTTGCCTACCCAGAATGGGTGAAGAAAAAAAATCTCTGCATATATTCTTTTAAGGTTGGCGCCATCTTCCAAAAATTTTCTTTATTAAATTGCTTTATTTTTTCTCAACTGTATTAAAAATAGTTGTTCAACACACGTGCGGAACCGTCCTTGCAACTTGTTCCGACTGTTGTCGGAACTCTTTGCAATGACAGGCTTTCCGCACTCGTAATGAAATATACTGTAATGTCATTATACTATAAGGCCCGTACTGTAATCACACCCAGATTGGCATTTGTGGTACTGTCATTTTTACAATAAGAGCAAAATAAAAAAGGCCACACTTTTTTGTAAGTACAGGAACATCGCGTGTTTTGACGATCAGCTCCTATATTACGCGAACCAAATCCTGAACGTTTCCAATCGTCTAACTGTCAAATTGCATACAAATTGCTCTCGCAAACGTCAGGATTCCGACAGGATTTGGTGCGCATAATGTGGCCCCTGAGGGTGATTGCTGGCAACGGCTGGATGAGGACAGCTGAGGACAGAAAGTGGCGTGTCGTGGGGAGACATAATCAAGCAGTGGACGAATATTCTTTGAACATCTGCTTTAATAACATAATTTCAACTTCAACAAATATGGTGCGGCGGGAGCGGCAACTGGGTGGACTGTATTGGCGAACAATGGACAACACCAGAAGGGTGCTCGTTGGTGAGCGTTGGGGTGGACGTACCTGGATTTCACACCCGCGGATGACGAAGGACGATCACGGCAGCCTAGGTGGGCGCTGGATTGTCCCGGCGTCTTGTATTCCAAAAGTAGTTTACGTTTCTTCGATATAAATGCGGATCAAAACAATTTCAACTTACTCATCTTTTACGGTTCCAAAGATAATACTTTATATGGATTAGACAGACTGACGTCGTTTTAATAGGTTCTCACTTTTGGGTACGGAATCCTAAAACAGGATATATCCGGTTATCGCAGACTATACCTACATAGAGCTATAAACATGATAATCTATTCCACCTTGCGTCACTGGTGTCCTATATTCCCTAAGATAAGACAATGGTGCGACGTGCCTTAACTAAGGTACTGACGCAGAGCTTTCGCACGTATGAGGGCCATTGTTTTAGGTAACGATGTGTAAACAGTCCTTCTTTTCTTGAGGCTAATAGTTATATTTTATTTATTTTATGTTACAAAAAATAAAACTAACTCGATTAAAAATACCCGAAACCGGCGTGCTTGTAGTAGCGAGTGTAGCGCGAATTCATATCGTAGCAAAAGACGTTTGCCAGGAATCGTGGCAAAATAAAGTTAGAGGAAAGTCACCAAATATGAAATAGTATCCTAATATGGAATACCTTCATTTCTCTAAGACTATAAGTATGAAACGCAACAATCGACCATCTTCTGTTTCATTCGGTCTACTAACTATCGCACTCACACCATCGAGTCAGTTGCGCGAACGCTTCACGTGTGGCAGGCGTGTTTTGTTTTGTTGTCGTGCAGAAAATTTTAAAGGTAAGTAATAAATGAGTAATACTAGCTGTTATGTTTGTATACATAAGTGTTATACTATTTAGTATATCGGTATTATGTTTATTTCACCATTTTGTGATCTTTTGTCATTAAAATATTGTGACTTGAAAAAATATTTAGAAGAGTTTGAACTAGTATAAAAATCCAAATATGGACAGTCGTCGGTGTCTAATTATGGAATATGAAGGTAGTGAACATGATGAGTTGATGGACCAAGTACCTCCTGACTCTGCTGATGCAGAATGTATGTTCTGTTCAAGACTTTTTTCCATGGATAAAAGTGGAGAAATCTGGATTAAATGCTTGATGTGTGGGCTCTGGGCACATGATTGTGCTGGTCCAGAGTTTGATACTTGGATCTGTGACTTTTGCAAGTAATTATGTAACTTCTCTCATTTATCACAATATGTTATATTCATTCAATTGATCTCAAAGATATTAATGTCCATTTTTGTTATTGTTATGTTGATTTATGCTTATATTCCATATATGGGTACCTATTCCATATTTGGTTACTCATTTGTGATTTTGTTTTTTGTGTTAGATTTTGATTTGATAACTAATATATTTGATTAAAGGCTGTTAATTACTACATATAAATGTATGACTGATTAGTAAAAACATTAAACTGATTTAATTTATAAGAAGTTTTTTTTTATATCCCAAAAACAAAATGGTATTCCATATTTGGTGACTCTAATGATAAAAAACCGGCCAAATACGAGTTGGACTCACGCACAAAGGGTTCCGTACCATTATCTATACAATATCAGACAAAGATCGAAACACGATATATTCGGAACATTGAGAACAGCGCCATCTATAGAAACCAACAAGAAGCGTTTAACATTGACATTATTAACGACATGACATCAGCGCTGTGAAGGTTACATAGATGGCCGCTAGATGGCGAGCGCTATCTTTAGACAATGTTTGTTGTATGGGAGCCCCCTTACATATTTACGAGTATTTTATTCTGTATGTAGTATTTGTTGTTATAGCGGCAACAGAAATACATCACCTGTGAAAATTTCAACTGCCTAGCTATCATGGTTCATGAGATACAGGCTGGTGACAGACAGACAGACAGACGGATAGACAGGCAGACGGACAGACGTACAGACGGAAAGTCTTAGTATTTTTATAGGGTCGTGTTTGGCACCCTTTGGGTACGGAACTCAAAAAAATATTCGATTTAGTTTTTTCATTGAATTATAAACGTTTTCTACTAATAATAATCATAATGAGCGGAAACCATTTTTTCAGCAGCTGTAATCAGACTTCTGGGTTTTTTCGTTCGGCAATTTTTTTCTCTACAGTTTGCAGTAATGTTTTCAGATTTAGTTACCGACCAGTTAAAATGGTGAACTCGTAAATTGTAGGTGGGTGGAGTGTACAAATCGGTGCCTTCCCGACGTGAGTCACTTAAAACAGACGTCTCGAGTGCCGACAGCATTGTATGCAAATGACAACTAAATATTAGTTGTATTGTACGAAACAATGACACTTCAACGCCATGCTTTTCGTCGTCCTAAAGTGCACGCAAGCAGCCGTTATTAAGCTCTCTAGGCTTCAATAATATGTACGTAAGAAACTGAGACCCCAAGCTCAGTTAGTCAGACGAGTTAAAGCTTAGTATTGAGGAGTAGAGTAGAAATAGAGGAATATTGTTTATTATATTTTATTGGAATCTTCTTTGGCGGCCTTAATATTATGAAACAAAGGTGGAAGTGACACTTACCCCCAATTTCCTTTCAGATCTACACTGTTGAAAAATTTGAAAATAAGCTGAATGACGGGTAGTCCGCGCAACTAAAACAATATTTGAAGAAGAGATATTCAGTCATTGGTAAACCCCATTTTGGTCCCATTGGAAAGACCATTTTAAAAGATAAATGATTTTGGTAATGTTTTTTTTTCTACAACTAGCAATCCCGCAAAATAATTTCAATCCAGGTATTTGCAAAATGTACCTGGGATTGCATTCTCTATCTTAAACTAATACTTTTCATTATAAAACTTGCCGAAAAGTAATTCTGTACAAAACTGAAGATTTATCAATATTTCAGTTATCTTTTAAAACAATGTTTTTATGTGCTGTATATATGCTGGTAAGCTCTACAGTCAAAGCTACCATTGTCTCGATCGCTTTTAGCCGGAGCATATCGTATACAATTTGAGGCGTTGACGGCGGAGAATATTAAGCACGGAGGGTTTTATTATTCGGTAATCTAGAATTTTAGAACCTTAAATGGCTGATATAGCTCGAAGAATTGCTCAGTTGAAGTGGCAGTGGGCCTGGCACATAGCTCGGAGAGCTGATGGTCGTTGGGGCGAAAAATTTCTGACCTGGCGACCGCGGACCGGACGACGCAGCGTGGGAGAAGGCCCACCACCAGATGGTCTGACGACCTCGTTACGGTGGCGGGGAGTCGCAGGATGCGGGCGAGGCCTATATCCTGCAGTGGGCGTTAAATGGCTGATGATATGGGCGAGGTTGGGCTGAATAGAGAGATAGTGGACGAGCGCCATAGGCTTCATTGAAAAGAAAAGAGTGATTTAGTTTGATTCGCGTTAATGAACGATTGAGTCGAAAATTAATGACTTGATTTTTACGTTTTGTGCACTAAATTATAAATAAATTATGCAAAAGTCCTCCATTTCCTTCCGTGGATGTCGTATGCGACTAAGGAAATTAATTACCAGGAGACGGGCAGCAGCGTCTTCCTGAGATTTCAATCGCATACTGCGATCGCCAACCCGCCTGCCAAGCGTTATGAAAACCGTGAGGAAGGCCTATGTCCTGCAGTGGCCGTCAAATGGCTGATGATGATGCAAAAAGTGAAGCTTTTATCGCACTTGCCCATTGGCTCAGTTGGGAGAGCGCTGGCACGGTTAGCCAGAGGTCGCGGGTTCAAGTCCCGGCATGGGTGGAATTTTTTGCCTCTAAATAGGTTTTTAAAAATTGTCCTCAGCACGGGTTAGTGCAACAAAAAAAGAAAAAAAGGATCTACCTAGTTTGGTTTCTAACGTGATAAATAAATTACGCATACTTAACATCTAAGTCAACATGTCAATTAGTCATAACTTTACGTGTATACCGATGTTTGTTTCTCAATAAATATCGTTATCTTTATCTTAATGTCTACACAGCCGACAGCACGTCAAACCTGACATCCAATTTACAACTAAAATGAAAAGTTGATGTCCTGTCGGCGACGACCCTCAATTGAAAACTAAATTTCTGTCACTATTCAATGAAAGCTCATGAATTTTAACGAGTCTCCATTGCCCACTGATAAGGCCCTTGTCATTAGTTAACATAATGAGATTTTAATAGAAACCGGGTGCGTTCCAGCAATTTTACCGGGAATCGAACTCGGGAATGGATGGACTATGGGACTCGGTCACTGCCATTTAGGCGGGAATATTGGCCAAAAATGATGGAAAATGGTCTTGATTTTTTTGTGACTTCTTACATTTTTATGATTTCATTAAATATGCCGCGATTGAGTCGAGTTAAAATAGCCTGTGTATAGCTATCCAAAAGATGTCCATTTTTCGGATAGATATGGGAATTTTGATACACCCTGTATATGCCGAACTTCATCCAAATCCGTTTTACCATTTAAGCTTGACTGTATGACAAACATCTCGACATCGAATATTTCACACTTAAATTTCAATTTCGTTATTGTCAACATAAACTTTCTTAAGCAAACAAAGCGTATAAACTTCACGTATTTTGTCTCAGGAAAATAAATCCGGGACCAAATCTAACACGAATAAAACCATACATATCACACGAGAGAGAATGCCATAAAAGTATATCATGCAACTCTGTACAGAGAAATCCATAAGAAATACATATATTTCTTCGGCAAAGAAAAGGGACGCTCATTTTTGGCACAAGGCGCAGTTTTCTGTGCCGTAAAATAAAACATGACCCCCAAAGATACCGACAGAAATTTGAAATAGAAGACGCAGAAATTCTACGGGGACGCATCTAAAATTCTACAGGGAGACTTTGTTCACCGTATTTTAAGGGGGGCATTCCAACCTTGATCCAGAAACACATGGTTCATGTTTTGAAAAAAATTAGGGGTCAAACATCTTTTTTATTTGTTACCCATAATTACGTCACTTAAACATAAACTAAGAATATGAGTTTGAGTGTCTTATGGTCGGCGCTGGCCAACTCAATTTTTTTTAATACCTACTTACTTAATACTTCCTACCACTTCGAATTTGGATTCACAGTTTGGAGCCTAAGGTCGGAAATCACGAATTTACATATATGTTTTACCATTACTGATAAATCATTAATAATATTGTTTTTCACGATGCAAAGAACATTTCACAATACGGTGAACGAATTCAAAGTCACTTGTAGCGGGGGCTGACTGCTTCGTTGGTCTAGCGGTTAACACGCTTGACCAAAACAAAGGTAATGGGGTCGATTCCTTCTGGACGCCACCGCGCTTGATGGACTCAGTCTAGGTGTATTTACATGTTTGTGATGTCCTTGCCTGGTTACCATAGCACGGGGTATCCTGGTTTGGGACCAGGTCAAGTGATTGTGTTATGTGAAAGTTATTTATTACGTAAGAAAATTTAAAACAAAGTGCAGTCTGGCGACATTTGTAAAAAAATTTAAAGGCTTTAAACGTGAACAAATAAAAAATAAAACCACTTTCAAAAGCCCTTGGCCCTACGATGCCTTGAAGCCACATTAAGTGTGCAACTAAATTAAGTACACAACTGAATTTTTAATAAATTACTAAATAGAACGCGCAGAAATTATAGAAGGAGGTATCTAGTGAGTGGTCTTTACCACTCGATTTTTTCGAGTGTTCGATCAGAAGAATCCCAGGAAACTGGTTCAATCCGCGGAATCTGGTTAGCTCCGCGGTATCTGGTTCGAGCCGAGGGACCAGGTTCGATCCGAGAAATCTGGCTTGATCTGAGTAATCTGGTTTGCTCCGAGGAATCTGGTTCGGTTCAAGGAATATGGTTCGTTCTGTGGAATGTGGTTTGAGCCGAGAATTCTGGTTCGATAAGAGGAATCCGGTTCGATCCGAGGACTCTGGTTCGATTACAGGAGTCTTCAGATTCCTCATCCACCATGATAACCTGCCTGAATCTACCATTACTTAACCTACCTTAATATCATTGGAACCTCTGTTGCTTCATGTCAGAGTCATGACCCAAGGATACGCATACATCTTGAGTTACAGTAAGGTCAGTTTTTATGAGTACATGTTTGCGGACATAACTAAAAAACTTTCTTTGTTTGCTAAAACTAAACAATTACTAAACAATAAAACTAAACGGAAATGGTACAGTACAACAAAAATGACTGCCTCGTCCTGTTTCACGTCCGCGATATGTTCCTTAACATAAGACAGCGGTCCCAACCACTTCATTCATTTTGATAAAGTTCAAGTTCTAGCCCGAGAGGACCGCTTCTTTCCTACAATGATACGCGAGGCAATAGAGATCGCCGGCATCGAAATTTTAATAGAGATCGTAGTTGGAACATAGCTACAGCATGGGAACCATGCTAAGTGCACGAAACCCCCTTGCTAGAAGTATGACTGTAGATTTAATTTTAATTTCAATAACTAATAATCAATATTTTTGAGTTTAAATAAAATAATTGTTTTGTAGACTGAATTTTAGCTTCAATAACTAGTAAGCAGTATTTTTGAGTTTATATAAAATTATTGCAGTGCCAATTTAAATTTGAAAATTTTCCAAAATATTTTTGGAACGTAACTTAAAATGTTTTGCCGAGGGTAGTAAACTAACAGTTAATGCTTTCAAAAAGACGCCTGTCACCTTAGTCTACCGAGACCACGGCACTTGCAAAAGCACCGAAACGTCGGAAAATTGTAAAATGGAAAAGTAAACGAGTAAATATTCGTTAAAATTCAGCTTTATTATGTCTAGTGCTCGTGGTAATCTCAAAAAATACTATAAGTAAGGTTATTATTATAAGGTTATATCATCATCATCATCATCATCACCATCAGCCATTTGACGCCCACTGCAGGACACAGGCCTCCCTCGTGGTTTTCATAACCATGAGGCGTTTTGCCATAAACGCCACGCTTGGCAGGCGGGTTGGCGATCGCAGTATGCGGTTGGAATCTCAGGAAGACGCTGCTGCCCGTCTCCTGGTAATTGATTTCCTTAGTCGCCTTCTACGACATCCTATGGAAGGAAATGGAGTGACGTTATTCTTAATCCGGCGCCACACGGATAAGGTTATTTAGGCATGTATAATTTATATACCTCCGAAACTATCATTTTGTTTATTTGTACATCTACTTCCTTCTCCAATGTCCATGGACTGGAAATTTTGTCTGGAAGAGATCACTTTTAGTGATAGGGCCGCCATCTGTACTCGTAGGTTAAGAAATATCTGTGTAATTTCCATATTCATGTACAATAAAGTGTTCTGTATCTCTATCTGTCTATCTATCTTGTTCATACTTGACCTCTTTTTCCCTTGGCAGAAGGCTCGGAAGTACATAAACGCAGAGGGTGTATATAAAATGAAGTGGCCAATAATAGTAAAAAGTTTACAAAAAAATATGCAAAGGCGTACACCCCCTCGGCGTAAAATTTTATACCCCCTTTTGTGCGTATTGAAGTGGCATCGGTGTTGCCCTTTTATATACGCTGCGGGTGTAGTGCGGATTTGTACAGTTTTGATACTAACCGGGTTTTTTTATAGTCATTTATTCAAGAATTTTCACAAAGTACATATTTAAAACAGCAGACCCTCACTCAAACCTGTATCGTCATAAGCAGCCTATATACGTCCCACTGTAGGGTACAGGCCTTCTCTTAGGGAGAGAGTATGGGCTTAATCACCACGCGTGCACACCGCGGATTGGCGATTTCAAGCGCTGAGGTATGTGAATAGCTCAGACACTCAGGTTTCCTCACGATGTTTTCCTTCAACATGGTATTGCTACTATCACTTCACAAATGTACATAACTTAGAAAACTAAGTCATAGGTACATGACCGCAACGGGGATCGAACCCGGGTCTCCCACTTCCGAGTCCGAGATTTTATCCACTAGGCTACCACCGCCATTACCAAACCTGTATAGGTTTATCTGTGAGGTGAGTTACCCTTTGCTTAAAATTAGCTTAAGAAATATTGTTTTAAGACATTTCGACACCTATTTGGTTCACACAAGATTTTTTCAACAAGTAAAATATTAAAAATATTCACTGCGTTAAAATATTCAACATTAAATATTTTAACAAAAAATTCCACAAAACACAACAAGGACATCACAAACATAGAATTACACCCAGACTGAGGTCACTTGTACGAATCTAGAACGGCGACCTCCAGTGGGAACCTAACCGACGACCTCTGGTTAGTCAAGCGTGTTAACCGCTAGACCAACGAGGCAGTCAAATTTGTTGTGAATGTTTATTTAAGTACGTAGTTAGTTTGTGTTTTGCGTGTCTTTTGGGCATCACACATAAAATATACAATGCATCATTGAAACCACTGTAAGCGTTCTCTGAGAGAGTGTATCCAATTGTTTTAATCACCAAGAGTGTCCACCGCGGATTGGCGATTTCCACCGATGAGGTATATGAACACCTCAGCCACTCAGGTTTCCTCACAATATTTTTCTTCACGGTTAGGTAGTGGTATTGCTATGTACTGCAAACTTGCGTAAATTAGAAAAAGAGGTCGGAATCGAACCCACGACCTGTCGAACGTGAGGCAAAGGTTCTATCGAAGAGCTACAACAGCTCAATTTGCAGTTAATTTTATTCTTTTGCAACTATCAGTTAAAATAACCAACATTCGTTCAAGAAGTCAGTGATTTTGATTTTTGATCGAAGTGTTTTGTTCCTGCATGGGATTGTACGACGACGAATCGCGCGTTTCAAATGTGAAAAGTCACGACCTTCCAGTCCATTATTTCGTCGGCTTATTGATAGATAGATAAATAATTTATTCACATAAGACACACACACGTATATAAAGCAAAGTAATACAAATCAATTCAAAAGTCACAATACGAAGAAAGACAATAACATACAGAAAAAAGCAAACATACACAAAACAATAACATACAGAAAAAAGCAAAAACACACGGGAAATTAGCCAGACACGGTACGACAGGGGTTCAAAAGTGACCAACGTAGGTGTGGCAAATGTGAATGGGCTCCGACTCAGCATGTGCTGAAAGTCCAGGAAGAAAGCAAGAAGAAAGAATTGCAAGAACTCATTAACCGAATATTCACTATTGGGAGAAAAACGACTTTTTAGTTCGTGTTAGTTAATGGTTGTATTTCCTCTTCCTTATAACATCGTTAAAATAATGTCTGATATTAAAACACCACTATTGTATCATTGTTCAATACATCTATATGTCCATACCTTTAAAAAAAGCGGTTAGTGAGTTTTTGCAGTAAATGACTTCTTGCAGTAAGCCGACGATTTATCAAATTCTGACATCTTAGCGCCACAAAACGCGCGACTCACGCCATCGTGCTACCCATCCTGGACTACATCTTTATATGTAAAAATCAATTACTGTTCGTTTGTCTCGCTAAAACTCGAGAAGGGCTGGGACGATTTGGCTAATTTTTCTTTTTTTTATACTTGTGGAAGTACAGGGAAGGTTTAAACGGTGAGAGGAAAAAAAAAACTGATGTAGGTGATAGGAAGTTCACGGGGTCATCCAGTTAACAATAAAATAAATAAAAATAAAGTAAATAACTTCCACACAATAAAATCACTCGACCTGGTCGCAAACTAGGCGCTATGGTAACCAGGCACTGACCAGGCATTTGGCTCAAGCAAATCAGCCAAAGGAGAGCAGTCACCAAAATAAATCGTCATCAATCTTATTTATGTTCGCAAGGTTCAAAAAAGGGAGTGAGATTCCACCTTTTTATTTTATTTCCCGAACAATTTGTGAAGTTTGAGACGTGCCGAAATTGCGAAGATACCTGTCCGCCAAAGTTATTCGCTGCGGAAGATTTAAAGGGACAAAGCTAAAAAATTAAGTTAAGATTCGTCACGATGTCTCTGTTAAAGTATTACGAATGTTGTACATCATCATCATCATCAGCCAATTGACGGCCACTGCAGGACATAGGCCTCCTTCGTGGTTTTCACAACCATGAGGGGTTTTTTCACAACCACGCTTGGCAGGCGGGTTGGCGATCGCAGTATGCGGTCCCAGGAAGACGCTGCTCCCCGTCTCCTGGCAATTGATTTCCTTAGTCGCCTTCTACGACATCCACGGAATGTTGTAGGGCCGATTTCATAAAACTACAATTCATGGTTTTTTATGTCAATTCGATGAACATTGCAGTTGATTAAACCACAGATTAATAAATAGACTCTGCTACGCAATGTACTTCGAATTGTAGTAATAAACTACGAATTGTAGTTTTATGAAACGCGGCGAGTTCAAATTAATAACATTATGTTTTCAAAAAACATTCGGGCTCGAGAAACACTAAAGGCAACTTTTTTCCCCACTTCTTCTTGCGCTAAATTGACAACAAAAACTAACATTATTTCAAGAATTCAAAATTTTAATAAGAAAATTGATTGAATGCGCAGTATGGAAGTGTTCAACTATCTAACAATCTTTACTTTGTCAGATCATTGAATTTTAAGTTAAAATTCAATGGTTAGATCGGTGATAAATTTTTCGCGACGAATCTTGTATTGTATGCAGCAGAAGCTGCTTCCCCCTCATTTGCAAGAATAAGTTTGTTTTGGTACCTATTTTGTATTTACCGTATTTTATGTAGGTAGGTTTATTATATTCGAGTCTTACCAGAACCAAAGGTTTGCTGGAAGGGATTGCGTCTTCCATCGTCCTCTTACATAAACATAATAAGTTGTAAGGTGTAGTTCTAGTTAGACCTGAGGTTTCCGCACTTAGCCTCATAGTTGGGCCATTATACGTAGGAAGGTTTCCTCACAACCTTTTCCTTCACGATTAGCGAGTGGTTTTGATACTACAAGTTCACAAATGTACGTGACTTAGAAAACAAAGTCATTGGTACATGTCAGGATTCGAACCCACGACCTCCCGAATGAGAAGCCGGTGTTCTACGGCTTCGGTACCACTGTTCCTAGAATGGTGTAATAAAGTACCAAATAATAACAGGTATGCCACAGGAATGCAGCCAGTAAGACGCTCGGCATATTATGCTGGGTAGGTTAACTACAGACCCACTGAGCGAATACGAACGAATGAAAGGGAACGAATCAGTGACTGTTGTGACTGCCTCATTGCCCCCGTGAATTTGAGGACATGGCCTCAGTCTGGGTGTATTTTCATGTTTGTGATGTCTTAGCACCTGAGGCCTAATTGTCTATCTTTTGAATCTATGACAGCTCGTGTCAAATAAATGCAGTCAGAATTTCATCAGCACCTTTCAATTGAAAGGGGTCGTGATAGATTCAAAATATAGACAAATTCTAGTTTGGGACCAGGACAAGTGATTGTGTTGTGTGGAAAATATGATTACATTACAGGCACAGTGAAAGCAAGTGAACTTTATTGAACTCCATAGTATTTGAACGAAAGCAGAAGAAGTAGAAGTATAATTCTCGGCACTGGCAGACAAAAGAGCCAGGAGGCACTGAATCCATACCGATCCGACTCCTTCCTTTTGTGTGTCCTTTCCGATTTGCAGTAAGGCCTGCCGCTCCCGAATTGGACATTTTGTCAAGCCAAAAAGTGTAACTCTTAGCCAGCGGCCACACAGAAGAGACGTGGGCCGAGGGCGCGGAAAGGACACGTCGTTAATCCAATTCAATGGACGAAGTCCACATAGAAAAGACGGGGCGACGATTTTTATGGAATGCGTCACGTCTTTTCCGCGCCCCTGCCCGCGTCCTTTCTGTGTGGCCGCTTCTTAAATCGTCCGTAACGGCCGCAAAAGCCTATGCGTGGGTGCTTCTCGGCTTCCTATGCCAAGTGGCTTGGTCGGATTCGTTCGACTGGTCTGTCGCAGCATTATATGCTGAAACAGGAAAACTGAAACACGTCGCCCACAATATCGTTTTATTTCTCTACACACTGTGTCTCCCAGATTTATTGCACAGCGGCTCAGCCATCTGTGCGAGAGAAATATGTTTTATAGAGCGGATTTGCTCAAGCTCTCGAACATAAACTATGAAAAGTTTGGGGAAGTCACTTTGGTTCCGCGGGAGAAATGGAAGTTTCGCGAGTTCCCTTTGTGTGCTTGAATACTCGTAACACTGACCAAGTCTATTGTATCGACCACACATACATCTTCGCATCTAACTAATTTTAGTTAGGGTCCCAGAATTTGCTTTGCTTTGGGCATTGAATTAAAATTCAATGCTTTGGGGTACCAATTTAACAGTCCGCCAAAAATACTGTTTGGAATAGTATAAGTTCAACAGTCAGCAAGAAATACTGTTTTCATTAGAAAGAAAATCTTTTCTATCAGCAATAAAAGTCTTTTGATCAGTATTAGCAGGTAACTTTAGTGGTCGGTAGACAATATTGAGTTCTAACCCGGCGACCGCGGACCGGATGACGCAGCGTGGGCAGGCCCCCCACCAGATGGTCAGACGACCTGGTTACGGTGGCAGGGAGTCGCTGGATGCGGGCGGCACAATACCAGGAAGCTTGGAAAACTATGAGGGAGGCCTATGTCCCGCAGTGGACGTCAAATGGCTGATAAGACAATATTAAATTGTGCAGCAAAAAAATTCGGGATTCCGAATCGATATTTAGCGACCTACCACAAACTTGAAACTGTCCGCTGCTCCACTTGACTATTTTGCTGCACCATTTAACATTGTCTCATCATCATCACTTCGAATTGAAATTCCCCTTTCGGCTCACAATTCCGAAACAAAATTCAGCATACCTGGCCGCCCTTAAATATTGTTAAGTTTTGGTGGTCGTAAGTTTTGGTTCTGTGAAAGGAGAGAAGCGGATCGATTATATTTAATAATGACAAACCGACATCGTTGGCAGAGTCATTCTTATTATTAATATGCCTACGATGTGTCCCTGTCTGACTAGCCTATAAAAACAGTGACTTACAGAATATGTTGAACCGTAATGTATAGCCAGTGGAAATATTCACAGTATATTATTATGGTGGATTAGCTAACAAGTAAGCTCTATATAAAACACAATATTTGTTGTCACATTTATGATCTAGCATCACTTGAGAACGTGTTGACTGATACGTAAATTTTTGTTGTTTTCAGTGAATAAACAGGTTAAGGTTTGCATGATAGTTCTTTTTGGAAAATTAACATTAGTAAATTGTAAGTACCCGTGCGAAGCCGAGGCGGGTCGCTGGTGAAAATACAGAATTTTTTTTATATTTTCTAGGCAATTTGAATACCAAAAGCTTCTATTTAAAATTTTCACGTATTTTTTTACAAATGTCACCAAACGGTGCCGTTGATTGATGTTGCGCTCTTATAATTTAAGGTTTCTATTATTTTTACAGTTTTCACTATTTTGACCATACTCAATACATAATGTTTTTATTTTCTTGCAGACAATAAAAAAGTTCTTATACCTACTTATTTCAAATTAACCCAGATTACGATTTAAAAAAAACGCTTCCTAAACTAAGTACTTCAGCCACTGCTTCCTTGTTTTAAAATACTTATGTATGTATTTTGATTTTGTGCGGATTTGTCAGCACTGAGAGCTGGCGAATTAATTTAGTTATGTCAGGAAAGTTACGTCCAATTAAACCGGGATTTACGCGCAGCCCAGGACCCGAAATTAGACTATAATAATAACAATCCGGTCTTAACTCCGCAGTCTCATTATGGCAGAAAAATTGCTTTTCATTAGGGGCCTTAAAGTTTAGATTAAGGGAAAGTTCTGTAAAGAAAAAGGAAGTTCATTAACTTCTTGGAATAGATAGATTATATTTTTCCGATTTGGGCCTCGTTACGCCATTCAAACTAAACCAGGTTTAGCTTATTACTTAAACCACTAATTTTATAGTTTTCTATAGGTAAAGTGAAATGCCCTTAACACCTCGAGAATATAAAGTGTGTTTTAAATAAGTAACCGTCGCTATTATCGGTCCAATCGTTTATTTAACTTTTGACAAATGCACATCCATGAAGTTCCTTATTTATTAGACAGGAAACCATAGGCAAAAATGCAACTCTTCATGGACACCTTTATTTTTTCACGATAGTGATGCGTCGCGCATATTATAACGAGTAGATTATGTAGCGAAGACCATTTAAGTTGATTTTCTATAAAAATATAAACCTATCTTATTACAAAGATCTATACTATAAGAAATTAGTTTTACATTATTGTAAGTAACAAATTAATATGAAAACCTGTTGGGTAGTTTTTGGTTTATCACGTTGTCACTGACAATCTACAAAAATATCAAAATAACATAGCAATGCAATCAATCGATTAAAACTTCAAAGAAATTTTAATCGGTTATCTAAAAACCGAATCGGTAACTTCATAGAAAATCACTAAATTGAGCTGTCAAAAGGTTAATAAACGGTTGGACCGACAATAAGTATATTAAAAAAAAAATTATAGCCTATTAGATTAGATTAGATTAGACTACTTTATTTTACACACTAGAAAATAAAATATATTAAGAGGCTTAATCTAAGGAATTCCAGTAAATCCGCGTGAATATTTTAAATAAATCATTTAAAGCAAAACTTCCGCACACAATCACTTGTCTTCCATACAATACAAATCGCTGATTCGTCCGATTTAGGCCCGTCGACTGGTAATACTGGTTTAAAAAAACTACTAGGAGGTGACTACTAGACCTCTACCATGAAGGTAGCTTCCATGGAGGTAGCTACCGTAGAGGTCAGTTATCACGTCAGTGCAGTGACAAATTATTTTGAGGGAACATAAAAAGAGTTTCTCCTCGACTCCTTTAGTAGGGAACCTGTTTTTGTTATAGTGATCAGAGGTCAGTCCTCACGTCAGTGCAGTGACTAATTATTGAGAGCGTGAATATGGCGGAACCACGGCTGTGATTTTAAAACTGTCTATCTTATTATTTATAACTTTTTCCTACTATTTCCTACCTACGATAAGAAATTTCTACCTCGTGTCTCTTACCTAGAATTTATCAAAATGTCTGGTCCCGCCATAATCACGCTCACTAATTATTTTGAGGGAACATAAAAAGAGTTTCTCCTCGACTCCTTTAGTAGGGGAACTAGTTTTTGTTTACTCCTGCATTTGACCCTTGAGATTGTATTTTAATGAGATGTGTCACATAAATTAATTTAAAACTTAGGGTGGCTCCATCTTGCTAATTAATTTACATGAAAAAGTAGAACAGACAAGAATTGAAAGATAGGTTGAGTTTGTTTTTAAACTGCAATGGACGACGTGCAATGGTTTGTTTTTAAACTCATGAAAAAATTTAGAAGTTTCGAAAGACAGATAAACTAAACTAGTACAGAAAAGAGGTCAGTGGACTAAAGATTTTAGGACCTCCTTCTTAAAAGTATTTCCTACTTTATTTTTTACTACATCATCTACATTTTTCATGACATATAATTCCAGCAAAAATGCGTATATTTGACAGCAGATCAACCTTTAAACTTCTGTTACAAAGACTTCTTTAACGTAACTTATTAGAATAAACGGATGTAGGTAAAGGTTGATAAACTGTTGACTGTACGCTAAGTATTTTAAAACGTTTTAGTGCAAAGAGGTATTTAGTTACCACTTAACTTCTAAACCCGTAAGAGCGAATCAGGGAAGGGCGACATCACCGCATCGCGAATAACTATAGTTCGACGCCACTGAAGTTCGAAAACTTCTATGTAAATAATTTATGTCTACTTAATAAAGTTGATACCTCCTATGCAATTAGAATAACATTCATTAATTTATAAATCCTTCTACGTTTTTTTGCAATATTTCCGACACGCAAGTTAATAGGCCAAAAACTGTTCTTTAGAACAGTTTTTTGAGAAATGCTTAGAAGCACTTCCCTATATCACCAAAAACCTAAAAATAATTGTCAAGTTACGCATCGTCTTTCTTTTTGTATGGCTTGCCGCCTAAGGTTTAAATTTTTTTCTCTAATGCTTACCAAAACCCTTATTTTTAGCAGAATCTTGGCCAATGAGACAGGATTGCCCATAAACTCTCTTTTCCCGCGCAAAAATGGCGGCTTTTCTTGAATTTTTTTAAAGTTTACGACGGCCATATTTTTTAAGCGTACCGCCTCGCGTCTCTCGTGCTGATGAGATAATAGAAGCTTTGCTACTCAAGGCGTACCGTCGACAGCATACCAATCTTTATACACGGGTACCCTATTTAGTTACGTTAAGGTCTACTTTTTAACATAACTAGTTGCCCAATTGAACACGGCATTCTGCCAAGTTTACCTACTGACTTCGGAATTATTTAACCAGATTCTTCATATTAGATTCCTTTTTAACAGACTTCAAGCGTCCCATTGGTCCCATTTTCATTTGGTGAAGATCTGATGAAGACTTTCAGAGATGGAGAACGGAACTCTTCAATGGACAGCAAATAAGGCAGTAAATAAGGCCTAATGGGGCACATCAAAACGTTCTTGGGCACATCCTTTAGTAAAATCCGTACGTTTCATAAAATAGCGTAAAAGTAGTCCCAATGTAATTCGGTGATGTTCTGGTGAAGACTTTCGGGGATGGAAATTGAGAACGTCAAATTTTAAAGCAACGAATTAAGTAGGGTAAATTATGGTTATAAGGGACTTGTATATCTTTCTCCCGCTCCCCCACAAAAAAATTAAAACAAAACATTTTTCAATAATATTTTTTTTTAAATAAATAATAAAAACCGACTTCGAAACACTACGGCGCTAAAAAGTTAGAAATAATTTAAATATCTAGAAGTATTTATACATGTAGGTATTGTAGAAGTATAATTTGGCGTCGGAGCCTAAAATATATGTGCTGGTCATGAAACTGGGCACCGACTACAAATTTCTAGGGAAGTGGCAAACCCCGGTCTCTACCTACGCCTCTGGGATACAGGCGTGAGTTTATGAATGTTTTGAAGGTGCACACCTTGAAATTCGCACAATTTCTTTTCCCAAGAGAGGTTTAATGCAGCTATTTAAAAAAGTAATTTAACCTTTGTTGTACCGTTTTCAACTAAGGTGGAACAGTCTAAGTGCAATACGTAGACGACGTGATGCAGCGTTTACACCGTGCCACTCACGCTGCTGCTACCGTTGCCGCATAATCACTTTTAAGGCTGCTGTTACGTCTGGCATTCTGACTCGCTCGCACATTGAAAATTTTTGTGTAATTATAAAAAAAAAACTTTAAAAATGTGGTCTGAGGCTTTCAAATGAAATCAAAGTGATTTTATTCAAAATAGTACACAAACTGTGATTGAAAGTTACAGGTAAAACTAGGTGTCCATTTTAAAATCTAGAATCATCATCAATCTAGAATAATCTAGATGATTTGTAAGATCTTTGCAAGATAACAAATTACTTAATTAATTAAGAGTAAGTTTGAGTCATCATCTTTGCAAGATAATGACTCAAACTTACACATCTGCTATTTAAATGATACAGGTTCTACCCCGTTCCATGAGTCGAATGTCGAGATAAGCGAAACAATGAGCGAAGACGATCCGCTAGTGAAGCGGCTGTTGAATGGGCGCACATGGACGATTTTATTTGAGAGCTCGTTTCGTGGAATGGAGTGTACACGGGTAGAGACAAAAATTTGGATCCTCACCCCATTTCACTAATAATCGGTGCCATGTAAACGGTGCATGTGCGATGGTGGTGGCATTAGTGCTAATGGGCTTACAGTGCCGGCCCTTCCTTCCTGCTACACATATCGCTTTTTAGGGTTCCGCAGGTGCGGTGAGGGACCAAGTCTAGACTCGATTAACGCTAGGAATAGCACTTACGGTGAAGCGAAACATCGCTAGGAGCTACGAATAAAAAACCATAGAAGTATTTCTCCCTACAAAATTCATACTTGGCCCCAGTCTCTCGATTACTCTATACCAATGAAATCAGCTCAAGATGTGCTGTAGAGTAAATCACTCTGTGGTTGGTTTATTCTGTGCGCCATGCGTGACGACGTGAACGTTCATTGGGCGATAGTAAGTGACAGCGTAACTGATGATTGGTTGTATACAAAAACGACGGTTTGAACCATGTACCTAACCCGTCGAAATATCTATGTACGTCGCAGGATGGTGGCGGTCTGACGTTGGCCGGTGATAACACAAATATAAATTACTAGCTGTTGCCCGCGACTTCGTTCGCGTGGTAATTATGATGTGTATTTTTCCGGGATAAAAAATAGCCTATGTGCTAATCCAGACTATAATCTATCTCTGTGCAAAATTTTATCCGTTTAGCGGTTTTTGAGTGAAAGAGTAACAAACATTCATCCATACATACAAACTTTCGCGTTTATAATATCAGTAAGGATTCATGCATCATAAGGCGTCACTAGCAACTTGTGTCGTCACTGCTTACGCCAGTTGTGTATGGAGATTTTTTGTACCGTGACTGGAATTAGTTTTCGACAACATATTTATAGAATACTAGCTGTGCCCGCGACTCCGTTCGCGTACATTTCGATTTTTACGAAGCAGCATTTGTATGGGGGCCACGTCTTATCATAACTGGAGCTAGAATTTAAATAGCCTATCCTGTGTCCCAAATGTCTATATGTTTTTATACCAAATTTCATCAAATTCGGATAATTGGTTTAAGAGTTATGGAGGAACATACATACATACATACACACATACAGAAAAAAATTCTAAAAATCGTGAAATTAGTTTCAGTATCATATATTGAGCCTATAAACACAATATCTCTGAAAACAAACTAACTTACTTCATGACCGACCCTTACAGATTTATTATTAGTATAGATAGATGAGAAAAAATCTTTGCCACTATTAAATAATCTCTTGTTTATCTCTCTGATGAAATATTTTTATTTGCAAGTTTTTTTTGTAACCGGGGGTTTTTGAAAATAATTTAATTGAAGTTTAGTATCTATTATTACTGATGGCCGTTGGGGCGAAGGCCTTCCACCCGATGGTCTGACGACCTGGTTACGGTGGCAGGGAGTCGCTGGATGCGGGCGGCACAATACCGGGAAGCTTGGAAAACCATGAGGCAGGCCTATGTCCTGCAGCGGGCGTCGAATGGCTGATGATGATGATGGTGATGTTAGGTGTCATTAATGATTTTTTTATAAGTTGGCCGCCGATCATATTATGCGCGCACAGACAGTTTTTTGGCCACCTTGCGTAAGCTTCAAGCTTCTAGCTTAAGCAGGTTGCGTGCTAGCAGCAACAGCCTCCTGGTCGTGATTCGATATCACGTGATTCGAGTGATACGATAGCTTTTTAAAGCATTGGTGTCGATCTCATGTAAATAAAATAAATAATAGTAAGTAAGTAGTTTCTAAATACTAAAAATACCCACTAATAAAACTATGGATTTGTAATCTGAAATAAAATGGATATATACGAGTATATATTATGTGGCCATAATACATAGTACGGAACCTTTCTACTGCAGACAGCAGTTGCGTCTAGACGGATTCCCGGTCATTGGTCTAGCTGACGTTTTAATAGGTTTGTGTTTGCGTTAAAAGTTTCTGTAGACAAGGAGTGGTAGTGGGGCCACGTTACTGGTGCCACCTTTGGCATTTGAAAAATTGTGAAGTGAAATACTTATTACATTCATAAGGCATATAGCAGCAATAGGTGCTATCTACAGCCTAAACTTAGGTTTTTTGCTAACATAACGATCGTTTTCTCAGCAAAATAAGCAATTAGAAGAAGACGAATTAAATCACACATAACATAAAATCACGTCTGTATCCCAGAGGGGTAGGCAGAGACCACGGTCTGCCAATAGCCAAATTGAATCAAATTGTGGTAATAGCAATTTTCAGAACCTACGCCAGAATCCAAGAACCCAGGCTTTGCTATTTATACTTAATTATTTCCTATTATACATAACAAAACATAAACTCACGCGTGTATCCCACAGGGGTAAGGTAAAGGGATGGCCACTTGCTACGGTCCTGCACGCAATCCGTTTTCGGATTCTTTTTATCTTGCCCTTCGCATTAGCGAATGTATTAACATCCTCTATTTGGTCGAAGTTCTATCCACCTGGGACGTCCCTTACCGGCGCCTCCACCCACATTCGCTCGATATATTTCTTTCTATTATTTTTATTTTATTTTCGTCAATCTTTCTTCCGACATCCTCTTCATGTGTGCAAACCAACGAAACCTTCCTTTCTCATTTCTAGTCACTACATTCTCTGTTAGCCAAAATGTTCCCTATCACTATTGCGTATTTATTCAAAGTAAACACCGCACATACTTCTCAAGGACCTCATTTCTACTGCATTTAATTCTTCTGCCATACTTAATTCTCGCAACCATACATAAGTGTTGGAATCAGCACTGCTTTATTGATAACCAATAAGATAAAATTTAGTTTACATAACATAAACTCACGCCTGTATCCCAGAGGGGTAGGCAGATCGGCAGAGGGGCAGACGGACTGCCACTTGCTACGATCCTGACAGATCACTTTCGCATCCAACAACAAGTCGTTGCATGCACGCACGCCGGTTTCGGGTACTTTGTGTCTTGCCCTTTACTAATACATCCCCTATTTGGTCGAAGTATGTCCGTCTGGGTCGTCCCTTACCGGCCCTTCCACCCAAATTCGCTCGATATATTTCGTCAATCTTTTTTTCTTCATCCTCTCCACATGTCCAAACCAACGCAACATTTCTTTTAGTTTAATTTTTACCAAAAAGTTACTTTATCCTTAAAGCTTAATGCTCAATGTAAAAATTACTTTGCTAAATTCCTCCAAAATCCCACAAACACCATGCGGTTAGTTAATGCACCGGGCTTTTGGCGGAATTTAGCAAAGCAATTTTCACATTTTAATGCTATTATGGATTTTGGCAAAGTAACGCCTGATTCCATACAATACATATCCTTAAAGTTCACGCGTTAGACCTCACACTACGCAGAGCCTGAAAGTGACACACACGCATTAATTCTGCTTTCTTGACTGCGAATGGCGAGACTTCCTGATTGATTAATCATTATGATTGTTCTTGTTACAGGTAAGCCGTCACGAAAAGCTGTCAACGAAATCTTAAGGCAACTTTTACTCCTAGCATCCCGCTCGCCGCACATTTTAACATTTTAGTGTCTGAAAAATTATGGTTATACTTTTGACAAATATTGCGGCACAAAAAATATTGCTGCCGGATATTTTAGACATATTTTTATATTCTTCTTTAGCGTTCCGTACCCAAACTATTATCCAAATTACTAAGACTCCGCTGTCCGTCTGTCTGTCTGTCTGTCACCAGGCTGAATCTCATGAACCGGTGATAGCTAGACAGTTAAAATTTTCACAGATAATGTATTTCTGCTGCCGTTATAACAAAAAATAGCAAAAACAGAATAAAATAAATATTTGAGGGGGGGGGGGGGCTCTCATGCAACAAACGTGATTTTTTTGCCTTTTTTGCTCGATATTAATAACGGCAACAGGTAGACGCTTGAAATACTCAAATGTTGAATACATATTGGTACGGAACCCTTCGTGCGCGAGTCCGAGTCGCACTTGGCCAGTTTTTTCATTTTCAATTTTTGACGAAGAAACTTGGCGTAAAGAGTCCATAATCTTTCTTGACAATTTTCTTTATAAAGAAAATAGACAAGAAAGTTTACACTAGTTAGAAATATATCTAAAATAATTCTAACAGACAAAAGACTTTTTTTTAAGGTAACTTTTGAGATACTTTTTGTCAAAAGTATACACAACCTTTTGATATCATTAATAATATTAGAAGTGCGAGCGGGAGGGGTGTTACAATTAAACCCAGCCATAAAACGAAATATTAGTTACGTGGCGAAAAAAAAAATTTACCGTTTTTTTAATTTTGACATTGTCACATTGTGTACTTTAAATAAAGATAAAAAACTGGGCTATAAATTGATTTATTTTAAAACTATTCATGACAGTTACCATTAACCTAAACAATTGAACAATAATTTTCATTGTAACTTTCATATTTTATGTCTCGCTTCTTGCTCGCTTATCTTATCTTATTCAGCTGATATGCTTCTATAAATTATGCGCAACAAATCCTAAACGATTGGAATCGCTCAGAAATTCGTGCTCACAATTACGCCCCTGGACGGTCAAAAATCAAGTGGTATTTCCCAATGATCAGTTTTCCGCGCACAGCAGCCGCTGCCGTGCTTTTTGCCTGCTGCTTTTTTTCTTGTTCAATTGCCTACATACTAATAAGACGAGTGCCTAGGTACTGTCTTATAATCGTGAACAGTATAAAGTTTAACCACGGCCCCGCAGATTAGCGACAAAATTGGAAAACTTGTGAAAAATTCTAGCTTTCCGCTACACCGCTGATGTTTCACCTTAACTCGAGTAAGAATTTGATGCTTCCACATCTAACTCGGTCAATGTTAAGCTTAGTGGCATATTTGCGACGACAAGGCGTCGACTCAACAAGAAAAACATAAAAAGAATGCTTTGCAATAAGGCTTTAGGTTTCGAGCACAGACTGAAGAAACACAAGAGGCTTGTATCGAAATTTTGTAGTAGGTGGTCCGCGAACTACTGGTCCGTCAGAGCCCCGGGATTGGGTTTCAGAAAGGTCCTGTAGCGCATGTTCCACTATATCATCATCACCCGACCGCTGACCGCTGCTTGGTAATGGGTATAGACTTTTCCCCATCATGCCATCTTCCGTGGTCTCGCCATTTGCATCCACGGGCCCTCTGCCGACTTGACCACATCGTCCGACCATCGGGCTGTTGGTCTACCCACTGACCGCCGTCCGCCACACCATTACTGCCCTGGTCCACTCGCCATTCTTCCCACCTCACCAGGTGACTCGCCTATCGCCACTTCAGACTTGAGATTCGGACACCAATGTAGTCGACCTTCATGCGCATGTTTATTTGAATTACCTATAAATTGATTAATTGGAGCTTTTGAAAGCCACGTGTGTTGAACTAAATGGACTGATTACCCATATGCCGATGACATCATCCGTTGAAATAAAATATCGGGTGTTAGCACTAGTTAGTGCCCTTCCCGGTTCAATATAGATTGACTTGGCCATCGCATGAAAACACAATTTGTCTCACAAGTATACGATATATTGATATTAATAGCGACGGTATTGCAGGGGTTAGGCGACGGCTAACTGCGATTTTTTTTATGAGTGAGTGGGTAGGATCTCTTCTCATTACTTAGGTATAAATCTCAGCTATATATATTTCCTTTTCAAATGCCTAAATCTTAATTTTTTTCTATACAGACACCCGTTTTTGCGGTGACTTAATCGTTAGTTTTTTTTAATTACTAGTTTTAATATTTTGTGGATGTCAGAGGAAGCCTGTTAATGACTTTCTGTTTTCATATTTTTAAATAGTATGAAGTTATATAATGTCAATGACTTTCCTAAAACTGAATAAATAAAATAAATAAATATACGATACAAGAGGCATACAAGAAGAATTTCTGCAAAAGCGCGGCTTTGAACGTCAGTATCTCCTAAAGCGTTGATTTCCCAGGCGTGGTTCCTTTGGGAAAAATGTGCGATCACATGTTTGGTTTGACCAGCTCATAAAATCAAGAGCATCTTTGAAACCTCTGTCCTCTGTCACTCTATGCCCCAAGGCAGCCTTTATTGACACTAGGCTTTCACAAACAATAAATACCTAGGATTCGTCGTGGATCTACACATTTTGCGGCTGCCGGTCGTTTCGCCTGCTATTGTTGTGTTAGCGAAGAAAAATGTCCTGGTGAAATTCAGGGTTTATTCCTATTGTCCACCGGTGGACATTTGTGCTTGAGATTTATGAAATCAGAAATATTTTAGCGTAAATTATTTACATTATCTTTGTTGACTGGGCAATGTTAGCAGCTGCCTTCGTGTCGAGCTTATAGCGGAGAAAAAAGCAGCGAAGACACTCCACTCTGCCCATCTTCACGATAAATTCTTTACCATAAATTAATTCACCAAAAACCATACTCTAAATAAAAACGAAAATATTGCAGATAAGTATTTTGCCCAAATAGTGTAGTGCGTATCTACGACATACCTACTTTTGTTAGGTTTTGGGCAGCGTAGCGCAGTAGAATATAACGTGTTTTTTTTATGTAGCCTATATACGTCCGACAGGCCTTCTCTAAGAGAGTATGGGCTTCATTACAACGCATGCCCACCGCGGATTGGCAATTTCAAGCGCTGAGGTATGTAAACACCTCAGACACTCAGGTTTCCTCATGATGTCTTTCTTCACAATTAGCGAGTGGTATTGCTACTACAACTTCACAAATGCACGTAGCTTGGAAAATAAATTCATTGGTACGTGCCGAGGTTCGATCCCACGACCTCCCGAATGTGAGGCCGGCGTTCTACCACTGCGTTACCACCGCATCAATCTAAGCATAGGATTAGACAATTGAAGTGTTTTGAAAACAAAGCTTGTGGTTCACTTTCATTACGTTTCAGACGAATTTCCGCGACAGCTTTCAAACCGCTACACTTTAATTTATCCCTTAAAACACTCCATAAATGCAGTACAAATAGTCCGTGGTAAAATATTTCCCTTGTAAAGTCTCTACTACTATATCTATATTTTATACGGCGTTTATGGAGTGTTTTAGGAAATCGTGTTCTTAAAAAAAACCGATAGATTTTATTTCAAGACACATAACGAGATGTAGTGTAGTGATATCTGCCAGATGTTACGGATCTTTTCGGATGCTACTTTTTAGGTAGAGGCTTGAGTTTATGTACATAAGACAAAATAAGACAAAATAAGCCTTATGTAGTCCCCATGTGTGAAAAAATAATTCATGTTCGTTAAACCTGAGATTTCGACGCCTCATAGTGGGGCTATTGTGCGTAGCAATTACTGTAAACACCTCAGACACTAGTGTTTCCTCGCGAGGTTCTCTTTCACAGTTATTGAGTGATATTTGATATTGCTACAACAACTTCACTAACTTAGAAAACAAAGTCCGGTGAGGCCGGTGTTCTACCGATGCGCTGCCGCCACTTCCCCTGAAAAGCCCCTTGTTGCGTGTGTTATAAGAGCGAATATCGAACAAAAATAATGCCAATATCATTTCCATCGAATGCGGTATCGAAAGCTTGCTATAATGAAGTGATATCACGATAGGCTTGCACTCGGCTTAATTTACTGATGTTTGTCATGACCTGCTCAACGCATTTCCTTTTAGGGAAGGTATTGAAGGAAAAAAACAATGTACCATGCTCTTTATAAGTACGTCTGCCATTAAAATATGTTGACAGGCAGTGCTTTGGTGCACCGAACCTTCTCAAAATAATTATTAACATTGGTTTACCGAAAAACATAAATTTAAACTGAATTGAAAACCGGGCGCACAACAAATAAGTTTTCAGCACAGGATAACAGGAAAAGAGATACAAAAAAACTTCTAATTTGGTATAAATATAATTCGGCATTTACGTCTTTGCTAGAGGATTTAGGTAAATGAAATGGCAAGTCCTACCAACACTAGGCTGCTCGACATAGGTGAAGTGGCCACCCGGACGCTATGACGCCTAGGAGATTTTTTTAAGTTTAGTAAGCTGACTACCCTTCGACACCCTCTCATGTTAGGCCCATATTGCACTAACGCAAAAACGCAAAACCTAATGATGTGGAGAGAAGGTAATGGGGACTTTTCGTACAATCTTGAGACTTGACGCGGTCAAATTGTTCAAGTTTAAATTGATGGTTAGTTTAAAACCTCACACCACGCATCACTTAGTGGATTAAAAAGTTGGTAAAAACATCACATAATTATAATAGCAGCTCACTGTTGTTCCAATACGGCCATGTAACCTGCTAACAAGCTTTACTATATCACCTTCTAAGTAACATTTGCACTCGAAGAAAATAGTGTTACCCAATGGGGCCCGTCGCCTTCAAACCCCATCACCATTATCGTTACATAATCTCGATCGACTCGACCTAGGCTAGGGGTGGGGTCACTACACCTGCGTAATGAAAAAGGACCTTTACTCTCCGACCATCTAGTACTGGGCCACGGGTCACCAGGTCGAGGAAACCAGAACCGAATTATCTTGACCCCTATTTCGTTGAATATTGTTTCACGGGTCAGGTCACGACAAAGTATGTTCAGCTTACGTGCGGCCGCGCCCGCTCAACAGGGCTTCTTTTATCTGATAAACGCACCTCGCAATACGTCACATGTTTATGGGTTAACTAGTCAACAGGGTGACTTCGAGATAATTTGATGTTTTCAAGGGGGCATTCTAACCATGACCATTCTAACAATGGCGCTGAATTGTTTTTTTGTTACCCGAAATTACAATTTCAACCGGCGCGGGGTAGAAACCGATGTGCGTGCATGCGACGACTAATGAAGGTCGATGAAGCTAAAGTGATCTGTCAGGATCGTGGCAAGTGGCAGTCCTTGGTCTCGGCCTACCCCTCTGCGATACAGGTGTAAGTTTATGTTATCTTGTTGTTAACAATATCAGGACGAAAAGTAATAAAGAAAATATGGTCCGAACGTCTTATGGTCGGCGGAACTCACATGTAAGAGCACAATAGACTCTAACATTCACCATAATAGAAGACATTTTTCAACGCTACTCCCCACGATACTTCACTAACTATGAAATTGCGACATATGTGGACGAGTGTCAGTTTCCTTAACACTCGTTCTTCCATCTCTTCCTCTCTTTTCTATTGTAGTTCTAGTTCTAGTTCGACTGGAGATTTCCGCACTTAGCCTCATAGTTGGGCCATTGTACGTAGCAAGTGCTGAGGTATGTAAATATCTCAGACACTGGTTTCCTCACGATGTTTTCCTTCACCGTTAGCGAGTGGTATTGCTACTATAACTTCACAAATGTACGTAACTTAGAAAACAAAGTCATTGGTACATGCCGGGATTCGAACCCACGACCTCCCGAATGAGAAGCCGGCGTTCTACCGCTCCGCTACCACAGCTCTTTTTCTTTTTTTTCTATTGTAAAGAAAAGAGGTAGTTTATGATTTGCGACTAATGGTTGTTGATGAAGCGAAAGAGTTTTGTCGGGATCGTGGCAAGTGACAAACCCTTGTCTCTGCTTACCCCTCCGGGATACAGGCGTGAGTTTATGTTCGTATGTAGGTACCTTTGTCTCATTCCTTTTCGGGGTCAATTTCTTAGCATCAAATCAACACAATGATTTGGCAATCGTTCGAAAGTGTGAAAATTTCTTCGAAGACAGTTTGCAAGATCATTGTCTGATCTAAATTGTGTTTGTCATCGTAAATCAAAACAAAGACTTACTTGCAGTTGAACGGAGTGCGTTTTTCCGTTAACGAGAAACTTTGTTATTTTGAAGATAATGTTTTTTATGACAAATTAATGAGCAAGAAATGCCACACAAGACGGTGGAATGAACAAGGAAACGCTGCCAAAAATTATGTTCCATTTTCTCCCGGGAAATGTGGTTTTACATAGAGTAATAAGCAGTTACGTTGACAGGACTGTAATTTACGTTTTTATGTGCCGAAAATTTATTGGCTCTGTGTACTAAGGTGTAGTGTGTTTGTTCCTCCGACGCTCGTTTGTTTCTGATATTGCTTCGCACAGTCCAAAATCAAAGTGGTACTGACGGTACACCACGCTTACATTGTGGAACAGATTGTAACGTGATTTCGTGTGACAAAATATAACGTACCAAAATATTAAAACACTTTCATGTTTTTTTCTAAAACTTTTGTGATTCACAGAGTGTTTCACTAAATTCATTCTCAGCTATTGCACGCGCAAAAAATGAGCGTAACTCTTTAGAATTTATTAATAATTATGATAGTTTCGCGACCGGCGTACGACTGAACAAAAAAACTTCATACCTAGTAGGTAATTATATTTTTTATTTTTGATATTTTATTACCAGTTTTTGGCATAAATGCCAACTATCACTATCCCAGGATCACTATCCTAGGTTCTCGGCGGTGGAACCTAAAAATCACGATAAACATGACACAGAGACTGATCTGACGCTTTTTGAAAAAACTATCTGTAAAAAAACATACGAGTTTTGAGGGTTCCGTAGTTGAAAAGGAACCCTTAAAGTTTTTCCATGTCCGTTCGTCCGTCTATCTGTCTGTCTATCTGTCCGCGGCCTATCTCAGATACGATTAGTGCTAGAAAACTGAAATTTAGCATAGACGTATCTATTAATATTTAATCACGGCGACAAAATGGTAGAATAAAATCTTAAATACCTCATAAGCAGCCCATATACGTCCCACTGTAGGGGACTTGGAAAACAAAGTCATAGGTACATACCCGCACTGGGAATCGAACCTGGGTCTCCCGCTTCCGAGTCCAATGTTCTACCCACTAGGCTAACACCGCTTTATGCTTTATATTGGTTGGTTTAAAACATCATAGGTGTAAAAAAAACATTTTTCGACTTAGAGATCCGTTGCGAAATATTAAGCTTAAATTTTTGATAGAGCCAGGCGTCGCCCACATCTCCCGGCTAAACGATTGATTATAGAAACGTGAAAAAATCTGGGCAGTATCACATAATAATGAACTTAAAAAGAAAACTATCGTGGGCGACCAACTTATAAAAGGAAAACTTCGTACCAATTCCACTGAAAATGACATCGATGAAGTTGTTAATTCTGTAAAGCTGGTAAAAACCCCTTCTTCTACGGAACCCTGCAATGCACGTGGCCCGACACTTACTTGGCCCCGACTCGACGGGGGCCTTAATTAAGGACCAATTTAAGGACTGAAGAAGGTTTTTTGACCAATTTTCTCCAAAACGAACTAGAACTGTTGTAAAATATCGCTTTGTTTCATTTGGAACTGAGTTTCAGTTTCAGCTATGTGCATTATAGTACAATGGGGGATCTTGCCCGAAGATGCTGATATCTCTTGTCGATGTGGAGCTCCACAAACAACATCGCATCTTTCTGTCTGCCCTGAAGCTCCACAGTGCAGCTTGCGGGATCTCATGGAGGCATCACCCAGCGCAATCGGAGTGGCGCAGTTTTGGGAGCAAGATGTCTGAGGAGGGGTCGACGCTTTCGACACGAAAGAAGAAGAAGAATAGTCAGATAGACGTTTTGGTCACGTGACGTGTTTTTTCATATCATTGACGCCTAGAAAGTTTGATGCGTGTGCGTGCGTAGACACGACGCGGCAAACGTCTTAACAGGATCTACGCCCTGGTGAGTGGCGGGCTTTATTACGAGTCTTTAATGCGGACAATTCCTCGAGAAAATTCCCTGAAGATTTCTCTGCTTAGGTTTCTTAGCACACACTTTCGTGTTTATTGCTTTATCTTAACCCTAAATGGGTCCGGGTGACTGGGGTAGCGCCAGATAACATCCCTGAAACTTGGAAACATTTCTATTAATGCGCGGAGTCTGTTACTGTCGCTGTTTGTTGGACGTTATGCTGTCTCACAGAGAGAATGGTAAAAAAAACATTTGTTGAGTAATTTTTTTTTCTTTATTATTAAACAAAATGTTCACTCAATAAGAGTCAAAGCTGTTATTTCAGAATTAATAGATTTTGAAAAGAGGAAGCGAACCAACCAACTCCACATTTATTCCTTTAAGAAACGTTTTGACTTAGTTGACGGAGTTTGTCTTAATTAACAAAGTTTTCAACGTCCTAATTTTACCGCCAATTTTCAACAGCACATCAACTTTTAAGTACATTCGTTGCAAAATCGCTCCTAACGTAACTGAAAAGAGCGCACGCATGTAAAGGTTAACGTGATGCCGATTGTTAGTTAACAATTTGTCAATAAACTGTAGACAATTGTCACCAGCTTTTTAGGGTTCCGTGTTCGACTGGCCATGTCTGTCCGTCCCACTGTCTGTTTGCCAGGTCTGTCCGTCCGTCCGACCGTCCGTCCGTCCGTCTGTCCGACCTTTAAGGGGCTCTATGCTTGGAACCGTAATAGGTAGCCAGTTGAAATTTTCACAGAATGTGTGTTAGAGCAAATCATAAAATTTTAAGGGTCTCTATACAAAAAACGTTTTTTTTTCGCCATTTTTTCGTTTATACTCGTTAAAATTCTAAGCCATTAAAACATAATTTGTAAAAAAAACAAGTCTCGCAACTCAGTTCTTAGCAAATTTCAAATTTTAATTAGCTAACCTACCAACATCTTATAGTAACCATATCAATTCTAAAAATCTTTTATGTTTTAAATAAATTGACTTGGCCATCTCATGAAAACACAATGTGTCTCACAAGTAATACATATTATATAAAATTAGAATATTTAGTGTGATTTCCAAGTCAATCTATTTCAAACATAAAATATTTTTTGTATCGATATGGTAACCATAAGATGTTATTAGGTTTCTAGTTTTATCCACAACGAAGTTATAGGGTCGAAAATGGCCTGAACGGCCTCGAGAAAAGGATAGTACGGCCGTGCTGCTTTTTTGGCACTTCCGTGCTCCCAGATACATACAATACAGGCATCAAACTTGTTGTCATTGTGGGACATTTTTTAAATCCTAACGACAAATAATAATAAACGGCTAAGTACGGAACCCTCGGTGCGCGAGTCCGACTCGCACTTGGCCGGTTTTTAAATACCTTCTTTCTTTACTTCCTATTTACATTCTGTTACAGCAATTCGTGCTCACACACACCTTTTCCCCAAAAATTCAACGCGCAAATGTAAAAGCCAATTCTCGATCTGTCATTTTATATTTTGAGTTAACAATTTACGATCTTATCCATAAAAACACGATTCCTATAAAATACTCCTCAGAGGCATTTTACATAATCCGTGGTTGCATTTTTTCCTTTCCCATAAACAATTTAAACTGTCTCTGAGAAGTGTTTCAGAGGTAGAGGTTTTATAAATAACACCGTCAGTTTATAAATGGGCAATGTACGTGCCGGAATCATCAGATCGCATTTCTCTCGACTTTTCCTTTCTTTTCTACCATGTTTAATTTCATCTCGAACAACTTTCTGTGTTTTCTTTGCTGGCGTGCCGTCCGACATTATTATTATAATTTTGTGTAATCAAGCAAGACTACTTATATTTATTTTAACGCGTGCGGTAGGCTAGAATGCTACAATCAGTAGGACCACTGTCCTATTTTTTTAGGGTTCCGTACCTCCAAAGGAAAGACGGAACGCCTATAGGATCACTTTGCTGTCCGTCCGTCCGTCCGTCTGTCTGTCAAGACCCTTTATCACGGGATCGCATGAAGTTATCGAGTTGAAATTAAAACTATATACTCAGGTCTACAATCTCTTCAAGCTGTGAATAAATCAAACTTATAAGTTAACGTAAAAAAATGATAAGGCCGTTTATGCCACATAAACGTATATTTCGACACTCAAAGGAATCAAAATTGATAGGGTTCTTTCCATTGACCTAGAACTGTGAAATTTGGCAAGTAATATTGTCTCATACTGCAAATACAGAGAAAAATCTGAAAACTATACATTTCCAATTAAATCATACACAAATGCAGGGAAAAATCTGAAAACTATAAACTTCTAATTAAATCATACAAAATTAGTCTTTCAAGTTCGGGGAAAGCTCCGAAAAAACTGCGAGACCCAAACCTGAATGTTTTATAATATGGAAGTAGCGAGTACGACTCGCACTTGGCCGGTTTTTGTTATTTGTGTACGGATATTTGGATATCGAATGTATGGCTCCTTTGTGTACCATTGCTGGATCAAGGTCTTCCCTCCCCGCCCGCCAGATCACCATCATCCCCAGCCCACCGATGCCCACTGCTGGGTATTCTCCCAAATGCCATCTCTCGCCATCCGCATCCACGGACCTATCCGCCCGCCAGATACTTGACTAAACATCCGCGCAGGCAAGAGTTTCATTGAAATCAATTGAAAAATTCTTTATTGCACAATTTTGTACAAAAGGGAGCTTAGACACGCATTTTTTTAAATTTATTTATTCAAAATATAAAACCTTAATATAGAACACAATTTCGCCAAACTGCATAGCAGTTGGACTCGTGATGGACTTAAGCGTGATGTTATACATATAGCCTATATGTTACGAAACTAAGCTATGATCAGTATAAGTTTTATTAACTTCCCTTGAGTGGTTTTTGCGTGATGCGCGCCGAAAAAAACAGAGTGAGACAGACATATAAAATGTGGCTTTCATAACCATGAGGGGTTTTGCCATAATCGGGTTGGGTTGGCTATCGCAATATGCGCTTGGAATCTCAGAAAGACGCTGCTGCCCGTCTCCTGGTAATTGATTTCCTTAGTCGTCTTCGACGACATCCACGGAAGGAAATGGAGTGACGCTATGCTTAATCCGGCGCCACACGGAGCAGACGGATACAAAATTCGCAGATTTATTATTGTGAGTGGTTGACCAAGGGAAAATAATTGATTTCGAGAAAATCGCGTTTGAAGTTTTGTGTATAAACAGGTTTCGATCAACCTCGGCTCACAAAAAAAATCATAAAAAAATAACTACGGCACCTAAAAATATTCTGGTTAGACCAAAACAAAGCTAAAGAACCACAGATTAAAAAAATCAAATAAAAAAAATAACGGTTTCCAATCCCCCGAGGTCCCTTTTTGGTCAACCACTCACATGGGTATAGATTGTAGAGTTCCTTCAATAAACTGTGCTCAATTTATTCCTGTGCCTGCCTACATTTGTTTTCTCCAGGTCAGTTCGACATTTTTATAGGTGTAACCGCTAAACGGCCGGCGTCCTATAAACCGAAATAATGTATGAACATTACGGGAGTAAACATTTTATCTTCATACTCCGTCCCGAATAACGTTTTCCGGTTGTAAACAAACTGTTGTTCGAATGACGATCGAAGTTAATAAACATAATGCTGGGTGTTTCCGAAAGGTATGGCGAAACTTAAGGAGTTTATTGTACTCATAAATACAAACAATTTTTATTGAGATACCAACTCCGAAATATCTTTCATATTGCACGATTTTTATCAACGAACTGTTTATGCAATCCAGTTTTCTTAGCATTCACGCTTCGAGGGAAGTGGTAATGATAATGTACAAAAACTCACGTCATTCCGCTCTCATCCGTTGCGTGAGCGCAGTTATGGAGCGATTACTGTCTAGAGAAAAGCCTCTCTTGAGGCGTACATACAAGCAAACAGGACCTATATTATATAAATGCGATGTAGTTTTGTAGTACAATGTCAACTGAATGAAGGTGCCAGTTTTATTTCATTGCCGCTTCAACGCCGCGCACACACCTATCAAACCTTCAAGGCGTCAATGGTGTGAATAAAAAACCAACTAAGTGCTTGTCGGGCCACGCGCAACGTAGGGGTCCTTAGAAAGAGGGTTTTTAAGATAAGATAAGATAAGATAAGATTCGTTTATTTGTAAAACATACGTATACATAGGATGTTCAAAAATGTAATTTGTTCCAGTATGTTTTGCCACTGAGGCGTACAAATATTTAAACATAATTTTAAATTTCTCTATCTATATATATCGTCAATAATTATTATATTATACATGTCAAACAATATAGATTTAAAAAATAACAAATAAAATTAGTCTAAGAATAATTGTATGTCAATAACAAATAATTAATTAATAATTTAAGCAGAAGAATCTAAAAAGAATCATTAAAATAGTCATTTAATTTGTAATAGCATTTTTCGTACAACTTGAACTTCAATTGCTTTTTAAATATCATGTCATCATGTTCTCTTAGGCTAGCAGGCAACTTATTATATATTTTTGGGCCCATACATAAAATGCTTTTGGTCATTAACGCAGTTTTTGCTTCCCTGACTCTTATGCGTGTAGGATCCCTGCTTGCTCGCATACCCTTTGCATCTTCTCTACGTGGAAATAAGTCTGGGTTTAACCGCACAAACATTGCAACTTCAAATATATATAATGAGTAAAATGTCAAGATATTATATTTCTTAAAATAGGTTTTACATGTGTCGGTAGGTTTAAGTCCAAACATTGCCCGCAGACACTGCTTTTGTGCTTTCAAAACTCTTTCGCGTTCTGTCGCATTTCCCCAAAATATGATACCATATCTTATTATCGATTCTGTTAAACTATAGTAGGCCGTTAGCAAGGTGTTAATATTTACTATCGGTGCGAGCTTGTACAATAAATAAGCTGATTTACTGGCTCTTTTACTAATGTTGTCTATGTGTAGTTTCCACGATAATCTGTTGTCAATGGTCAAGCCTAGAAATTTGGTAGAGTCTACTTCGAGGACATTTTGTTCCTGGTGTTTAATATCTAGGTTTGGCATAGTTGGTATCCGCTGACTGAAATGCATAATATATGTTTTTTTAAGATTTATCTTTAAGTTATTGCTATCAAGCCATTCGATCATCGCCCGAAGCCCTTCATTGATGTCGTGTTTATAAGTGGATGTGTCTTGACACTTAATAGTAATTGTGCTGTCATCAGCAAAGAGTGCCATAGGATGCTCCACATAATTCGGTAAATCGTTAATATATATTATGAATAGTAGCGGTCCTATTACGCTGCCATATTTAATTATGTCTGGTTTAGATAAATATTTCTCTTCCATTTTTGTATTTGGATTTATTTTAGTTATGACCGTTATTTGATTCCGGTTTGTAAGATACGATTCCAACAGGCTTAGGACATTGCCTCGTATACCGTAAGAGCTCAACTTATGCAACAAAACATCATGATCCACATGATCAAATGCTTGTGTGAGATCGGTATACAAAGAGCAAACGGGAATTTTTTTATCTACGTTTTGTATAATTATGTTGAGGACGTCATACACTGCCATATTTATATTTTTGTGTTTTCGAAAACCTTTTTGTTCATTGACTAACATATTATTTAATTCTAGGTAGTTACTGATTCGTGAGCAGATAAATTTCTCGAAAATTTTGGATATTACTGGAATGAGAGCTATTGGGCGATAGTTTTCCATAAGTTCTTTATTGTCTTTTTTGAAAAGAGGTTTTATTAGCGCGGTTTTGAGTTGTTCTGGATATTTCCCCTTTTCAATTATAAGGTTTAGTATATAACTTAGGTGGGGAGAAATACATTGCGCTACATATTTAACAGCCTTGGTGGATATATCATCATATCCAGTGCTGATGGTATTTCTTAATGAAACTATGATTTTTAGAATGTCTACAGGGCAAGATGGTGGCATGAAAATGGAATTTTTACGGGCTTTTAATTTAAATTCTAAGCTATTGTTGCTTGGTCGTGTGATAGGAGTTACTTTGTTTATGAAGTGTTTGTTAAATTCATCCGCAATTTGTTGTGGATTATTTATTACCATGTCACCTATTGTTATTGTTGGTATAGACTCATTTGGCTTATTTTCTTTAGAGTTATTTATGATTTTCCACATAGTTTGTGATTTGTTCTTAGATATATTGATTTTATAGTTGTTCTGTGATCTTTGTGTCAGTTTTATTATAGATTTGTAGCGTTTAGTATAGTTGTTTAGTTTGGTTTTAGCGCTATTTGTGGGATTAAGTCTATATTGCCACAATAGAATACGTTTTTTCTTGCTACAGGCTTTTAAACCGTTTGTAAGCCATGCGGGTTTTTTACGTAATTTTATGTTGATAATTTTCATTGGAAAACATAGGTCGTAAATCCACTTAAATAATTCCATAAACTCATTGTAAGCTATGTTAGGATCTTCAGTTTTATACACTTCTGAAAAAGAAAGACTCTCTATATAATCTTTAAATCTGTCAAGGTTTTCTTTGCAGATATCACGTCTCTTAATTTTCCAGCTGTCAAGTAGGCATGTCTGTTTTACTGGGCAGCGCAAAAACTGCGCAGTATGATCGGATAGTCCACTTTCAGTTACTTCTGTCTTACATTTTTTTCTAAAATTGTGGGCAATGTTGTCTATACACGTTTTACTAATCATTCTCGTAGGCTCTTTGATAGCTAATTTAATATTTAAAGTGAGTAGGTGGCATTCTAATTCAAGTGTTTTGCAGCTAGGGTTAAGTAGGTCGATATTCAGATCTCCTGCAATTACAATATTTTTATTTGCTCTCGTTTTTAAGACTTGTAGTATTCTTTCTAGGCGATCAAAAAATACTTGATAGTTATAGTTTGTATTTTTAGGGATCCTGTAGATGCAAACAATTATTAAGTTAAATTGGACTAATTCAGCTGCACAACATTCTATAATGCCACTTATAGATAATTGATTTATTATGGGTAAGTCTATAAATATAAAACCTTTTCGTACTAAGATGCAAGAGCCACCTTTGCTAATATTCTCTCTACCGAAATACGCTGCTAAATTATAGTTTGGTACTACTAAGAATTTTTCGTATCCAGCTTTAATGTTGTGTTCTGTTATACAGAGTATGTCGACGTTTTTTTTCTGTTCCGCACGTTCTTCCAAAAACACGGTTAATTGCTCAGACTTATTAATTAATCCTGATATATTTTGGTGCATTATCTGGACGTATTTATTGGAGAACAGACCTTCATGATAAGAGTTTATAATATCAACGACAAAGCTCCTCATCTGTCTGTGTATCTTTATTTGTGGAGATTGGTATCGCATCAGTTCCAGTCTGGGTACCAATGCTTACGTTGTTACAGTGAGATTTGGTTAATATAAGTCTGGCGCGAGCGCAGTCTTGTTGGTATTTTAAATAGTTATTTTTATAGTCTATGCGCAAAATGTCTCTGAGCAATGTTCGACCAGCAAAAAGTTTGTTAAACTTCAATTGGTGATATAATGTTCTATTATACACGTCTAAAAAAAGTGAGTGAGAAAAACGTGAGCTAACATGTTTTAGACATTGATTAGTCATATCCTTATTTAAATAACTAGTTAGTCCAACGTTACATACTATAACATTAGTCCGGGATAGCGCGCTCAGATGACAATATAATGTTGATTGTAAATTTAGAGGATCCTGGTCGTTTGAGCCGGCAATAATGATTATAAAATCCTGATTAGAGTATTCCTTGCATTCTGACTGACATGGCGTTAAGATTTTAGCCATCGTGGCATTGGGTTTTATAATTGAGGAAACGTCATAGCCAGAGCCTAGTAGATTTTGCAGTATGGCTCTGAGTCCTCTTCCTCTTTCATCGGCTAAAAGCAAGACTCTCTTTGTCTGCTTTTGAGGCTTTATTGCCTCGAATGTAGAGTTATTTTTCTGCTCTTCATCGGAATTTATCTCCTCTGCTTGACTTTCAGTATTACTTTTTATAGTCAAAAGCTTCTCTATATTTCTAGTAACGCTATGAAATGAAAGCTCTGGCCCCTTGCAATTGTAGCTCTGGTTAAGGTTGATGGCGATATCACTCTTCTTCGAGGTGTTCGCTTTTCGGGGAGGCGTGAAATTTACTTGTAATCCCTGGACAACATTATTGGTCAAGTTTTGTTGTGACGTACACGGGTATCCCATTTTATATGTATCTGTCCGTATTTTTCGGTACTGGGGAGAGAAAAACTTTTTTGGAGATGAGGTATTTCCTATAATGTTCAGGTCTCCCAAGCCCACTGATCTGTATAATTGTAATTTCTTCTCAATTTCCTTTTTGTCACTGTTTAGTGCGAGATTTTGAGTATTTAGGCTATCGATCTCTATATGTGCTGCTTCTAACTCGAGTTTTAGTTTTATGTTTTCGTTCTTGAGCTCATCCAGATCCTGATTACTGAGCGGGCATAGATTCGGTAGACTTTGGTAAGACATTTCAAACATAGATTCGTTAGATTCGCTATTTGCTTTACGTCTTGAAACCCTTTGAGTTACGTAGCAGATATCCTCCTGCTCGTGTACTACTAGAAGTTCATGATCTTGGGCATATTTTATGCAGTTCTCACAAGTATACTCGTTTTTCGTTGCATAGGCTGCCATATATTTTGCCGTGGTCATATTTACGCAGTTATGATGGTAATTGCTTTTACAGCGTTTGCAAGTTAATAGTTCTGTATCGTAGATAAAGCTGGAACACACTTTGCAATTCATCTTTATAATTGCTTTTAGCGCCCTCTATGGACACTTATAATAATATTATGCTTATGTATCTCTTGCGAAATTTATTGGTGATGGACTTTAGTTCAGCTTTCTGTCGATTATTAATTGCTTGTCGAAACAATAATCAACACCAAAAGTAATATTTGATAGTAGGCTCGAACTCGTGTTCACTCATAGGGACGGAACCTCTGCACAGCGCGTTAACGCATCAGCTAGTGGAGCAGTTACAAGAAGAGGTGAAATTAGTAATATCGTTATGATGAAACGATTGAAGATTTTGTTTGTCCGTTAATTTTCAAGGTCAAGTTATTGTATTCATCCGCAGAGCTAACGGGTAATTTGAAATTTTGCACTTTATCACTTATTTCTCAGCTGGTGCTTGTTTTTGAGGATTATCATGATATTGTTTGGTTTTGTTAACGTCTTTCCTTCATAACTTCACTGACTAGTAAGATTTAATAAGATCAGTCCATTAACAAGCACTCATACACAGGTCCCACTTTTACTTTTTGTTTTATTAAATGTTTTAGAGTTTTGAGTTTAGATAACAATATCACATAACTTTTAACCAAGTTTAAATCGCTTAGTCTTGCATTTATACTGTTTTACATAATTTAACACTTTTTAACATAATTTAATACGCAAGCTGATGTTTACCGTGACACTAGCGCCGCCACCTGCTTTGCTTTAAATCTGCTTTACAGAACTAAAACTCATCGAAGTAATTTTCAATGGATTTTGTACGAAATTTTACTTTTATAAGTTGGTTGCCTATTATTCGTTAGAAAAGCCTACTTAACCATGATACTTTTCCTTTTAAGTTATTTGTGCTACTACCCTGAATTTCTACAATCAATCGTTTAGCCAGGAGAGGGGGGGACGCCCTACTCGGACAAAAATTTGCGCTTTAAAGCTTAATATTTCTCAAAAGGAACCCTAAATAAAAAAATAGTCTTCCTACACTCACAATATTTTTAACGACCAATCCAACGATGCCTCACATGATGAGGTAGACGAGAAAAAAAATCCAATATTTTATATTCTTTAACTTAGTCGGCGTGAGAAATATGTATACACAACACATACCAAATTACAGCTTTTTAGTACCACTGCTCTGCGCTAGGCCCCGGACGGACAGATAGACAGACAGACAGTCGGACATGGCGAAACTATAAGGGTTCCTTGTTGGACTACGGAACCCTAAAAACTGAGATAAAAAATAACCAACAACCCAACTGCTGAGCATTAACTACTAAGCAGGCGAGAACATATATAGGATCGGACATACTTACATACATACGAACTAATCGCATTACCCTCCTTTTGGGGTCCGCCGCAGTCGGGTAAAAATACACCGACCCAACCGTATAGGTATCTGTCATTGTACTAACAGAATCGAGGCCCCGGTAAATGGTTTCTGAAATGCCGTATACGTTCGGCGCGCCTACGCCTAATAACCCGTATGAGTGGCGTATGGCTTTCGAAGTTCAACGTCTTTTGGAGAAAACAGGTTGGGACAGAGATGCACCAATAAGTCAAGTTATGTAGGTAATAAGCATTGTGTGTTTCATAATTGGGAAACCAGGTTTGATGTTTTGTCTCCTCTCCTCGAATTCGATACCTGTAGGCTACAAATTCCCGCTTTGTATGTACGTTTGTACCTACGTGTGTTTTTACTTTGTATTTAATTATTTAATAATAATTATCAATTATTACGCCAGACGGCTAAATTAAGGTCCAGCATAGAGGCTGGTCTTATTTGAAACCGAAACGAAAACTCAAAAAAAAATACCTAAATAAATGGAAGGGTTTCTGAATTTAGCTGAATGTGACACCGCGTGTAACACATTTCTAGAATTCTGATAAAAACTCGTGTCGTGTACTGTACACAGTCGACAGCACATCAACCTTTACAGATGTGCACTCCACTTGGTTACGTTGCGGGCGTCTTTTCAATATAAAGGTTGACATGGTGTCGACTGTACGCCCTCAGCGACAGCGTTAATAATGACTTCCGCAGAGCTTACAGGTGACATTGTGTAATGTGCAGTCGGCGACACCCGAAAGTACACCTTTTTGTTCGATTTTCGCACTTATACCGAGCACGTTATGAGTTAGCGTAGCCGCAACTGTTGCGAGTTTACATTAGTAACAATCATTCCATCACACTTTGTAGTGATGTACACAAATGGACTGCCACCAGGTATGCGGTTATCGATATCGAGGCTAACTTAACTGATTTCGGGGCTCTGTTTTTGAAGTGAAAACTTCTTCACGCACATTTTCTTAATAGTGAATTAAACTGAAATGTAACACTCTAGTCGGTGATGCTGAAATTACATTAAAAAAAAATCTTTATTATTGCAGGATTCTCATTGAAGGCAAACATTGCCTATTACGGGAAACAATTCCCAACAAAATAAATTACTTAAGCATTTAGACGTATGCAATCACTAGACCAAAAGCCAATACAATAAGTCAGATATGTTGACAGTGCAACGCTAATTTAGGTTAGAAGATTCCGGGCGTCTACACAATTGGAGTCAAGTGTAGTTGTTTTTAGACCACGGATAGATAAAGCATAAAGTATGGGAGATACAGAACGTTTACTTGGCTCTTATTATGAAACTAGAAGCATGGAATTCCAATCATAAACTCCTTTTGACTCGGCTGTAAGTCAACTTTTTTTACCAACTCTAGCAATGGAATCTTAGAACAATGGAATGAGTCGAGTTTTTTAATTTTGTTTATGTAAAATGTAATGTATTTATTTATTTCAGGCAATGCCCATTTAGTGTTAGTAATAATGGTGTTACCTAATAAGTGGTAACTAATATAGCATAAGTGTGCTATATTAGTAATAATATAATATTATACCTACATTAAAATTAAATTTACATTAAATTATATTTACATTACTCAGACCCAGCCAGCTCCAATGCTTGTCGGCATCACGTGCATCAATACTCAGTGGCGATGTATGGGGGGCTGTTCATCCTGTCTGCCAATATTATTCACTTTTGTTTCTGATCTCTCAAGCTGATAGATAGATAGATAGAATATTCATGATCATCATCAGTTCTCAATTATTCGGATATAGCTTATGGAAATATTATCAGAGCTAATTATCTCAGAAATAATTGCTTCAATGTAACCACCTGTCCTGGCTAACCATTCGGTTTAATTTAATTAAAAAAACGCATTGAAATCGGTCTATCCCTTAGGAATCTACGCTGCCACAGATCGACGTAGACGTGTGTCACTCGTTTTTTTACCATGGTACCATGATCTATACAAAATTAGACAAAGATCGAATTTGAGAAAATCGCCATCTATAGAAACCAACAAGAAGCGTTTAACATTCACATCTAACGACATGACATCGGTGCTGTAAAGGTTACATAGATGGCCGAGCGCTAGCTTTAGACAACGTTTGTTATATGGGAGCCCGCCTTAAATATTTATTTTATTCTGTTTTCAGTATTTTTTGTTATAGCGGCCACAGAAACACATCATGTGTGAAAATTGAAATCACGTCGGACGGACGGACGGACAGACAGACAGACAGACAGACACACAGATAGACAGACAGACAGACAGACAGACAGACAGACAGACAGACAGACGGACAGACGGACAGACGGACAGACGGACAGACGGACAGACGGACAGACAGACAGACAGACAGACAGACAGACGGACAGTGAAGTCTTAGTAATAGGGTCCCGTTTGGCACCCTTCGGGTACGGAACTCCAAAAACGGTGGTTAAAAATGAGTCAAATCGATCAATCCTTTTATATATTCATATACCGAGTCTAGAACATGTTTAATGATCCAATTCGGAGCCGATGCAGACTCTCGTTAGAATAACTGGAGCATTCATTTCCATTCATCTCCTTTGATTTATTCGTGTCGTTATAAATAAACGACATGCGTGTTAATTAACTGTATGATTAACTAACCGTTTTAATCGATGACGGATGTTGCTGCCATCTGTAATGCAGTGATAACGAATAAGACATTTTGTCTAAATAACGTTGTCTAATATACTAATGATCTAGTTCTTAACCTTATTCTGTTGGCGATTTCAGGTTTCTGGAGATGCTACTTACAGTTGACTATAAATTCATAAGCAGCCTATATACGTCCCACTGTAGGGCACAGGCCCTCTCATAGAGAGAGAGAGAGTATGGGCTTAAACATCACGCGTGCCCACCGCGGATTGGCTATTTTATGTGCTGAAGTATGTGAATAGCTCAGACACTCAGGTTTTCTCACTATGGTTTCCTTCACCGTTAGTGGTGATTGCTACTATAACTTCAAAAATGTACGTAATTTAGAAAACAAATTCCTAGGTACATGTCCGCAATGGCAATCTCTTGTCCTCAATTCCGAGTCCAATGTTCTACCCACTATGCTACCATCGCTGTTCGACTATAGAGAAACTTTTTTTTTGCAATGTTGCCCAATATGTAAAGTGGTAGGTCCATTGAGTGGTATTGATGCCTGCAATAGATATAATAATAGATAAATACTTTTATCGACATCAATCAATCAGCCGTCGCCCACTGCTGGACATATGCCTCCCCCAAGGCACACTACTTCTTTCTGTCCTCGGATACTCTCATCCAGCCGCTACCAGTAATCTATCTCAGATCGTCGGTCCATCGAGCTGGTGAGCCCTACGCCCTACTATACCATTACCACGTTCGTGGTTAAATAAGTATGACCCGGCAATAATAGATAAAATTATGTTGTCGATATAAACAAGAGGATTGTCCCATCGCTATGACAAAACACGTGCCATCCTTGAGTCCGAAATATCTGCTCACCTTTATTTTCGCGCGCCGCGGTCGACATAGAATGCGTAAACAAAAATTGCCGCTATTTTGACAATTTCAGCAACTATTCTTATGTACAATAGAGACTAAAGCTGTGTTTTCATATAATAATGTTAATTATTAGCGGACAAAATCACACAAATTGATATTTCAGCTCAAAATTGGCCACACAGTAACATTTTAATGAGCGCGAAATAAGCAAATTATTTGTATAATATGATTGGGATGTACTACCGAAGGCCAAGTACATGCATCATCAATGCAGAGATAGAGGTTTGTCATGACGTGGCAAGTGGCAACCCCATGTCTCTGCCTAGCCCTCCGAGACACAAGCATAACTTTACGTGGTTGAAATGACGATTTTACACTCACTATCGTGTCCGTTGCATTGACAATTATATTAGTATTTAAATACAATATAATATTGAAAAACGCAAAATCTAAAAGCATCTTTTCAGTATCGATATTGAATCTATTTCAACTAACCTGAAGGTTGAAATTATTTTTTACACAAATTGACCGTTTCCAGTTTGTGAAAATACTGAAGTTGATGTGAAAAATTAACGTTTGCTTACGTATTTGAAGTCGTTCAATCATTTATTGATACTGACGAACATAACATAGACAGCCTATATACGTCCCAGTGTAGGGCACAGGCCTGCTCTCAAGGAGAGAGTATGGGCTTAATCACCACGCGTGCCCACCGCGGATTAGCGATTTCAAGTGCTGAGGCGTGTGAATAGCTGAGACACCCAGGTTACTGTAACGCCAGTCAGCTCCGGCTAGCTCTTTAACGCACGAAAAACCGGCAAGAAGCTGAAAATTCTCCATCCGAATGTTCTTACTTTATCTAGACTTTTCTCCGCACGTTGTTTCAGAAAGCACAAAAAGCAACGTTATGTTTTCCCGAGTAATGTACTCGAAGGGCAAATGGGTTTCGTTCGACCTTCCAGAAAATTGTTGTGAGTTGACCTCCGCGACAGATCCGCCCAGGCTAGGGATAGCCTGGATAATATAGGAACATTCCGAGTGAAATGTGAATTGTACAGCACACAGCTTGTCAACGGCTTAATTTTTGTTACAAACTCGTCTTCAAAGCAGTTGAGCTGAGTGTAAGCATATAAAGATAGACTTGCTACTTAAAGATTAAAATCAGGTTTGTTCACAGTATCATTACAGTTGCTTTTGTTCTTATAACCGACTCATATCGGTGGCCCTTCCTGGACATACAGATGATGCAGGTATAAGCCTGGTAAAATAGGATTATATTGCTTTTATCTGTTCATTGTTCTAGATTATTGTGCCGTGCCAAACATCCGCTTGGGAGTATGTTTAGATATTAAGGTGTAGTTATTAGAATCTAGATCCAGACCAGACTACCAAATGTTACAAGTTTAAAACTCTATATAGTTTATTGACCTATAAGATAAGAATATTATTTATTGCACACAAGAAGCGAGACATAAAATACGAAAGTTACAATGAAAAAGTACAATGGGTGGCCTATTGACCTATATAGTATTTCGTACAGAATTCATAATCTCCTCTGCTTGTCCGTAACTTCTTTTGGGGTTCATACAGTGAGATTAATACCCAGTTTCTCGTACACTGATGTTAATCTATTGTTGACAGCTGTCAGCTGTTTTTTTCTGTTCGCACTTTGGCCAACTGACATCAGTTAAGAAGAGATTAAAATCTGATCATAAGTGTATGAGAAACAGGGGGTAAGGGTTAAATAAGTGGTAGTAGTGTATACGCACGAGCGTTTAATGGGTTACTCGGAGCTATCTAGCGCCACCAATAGAAAAAATCATAACATAAACTCACGACTGTATCCCGGAGGGGTAGGCAGAGACCAGGGTCTGCCAATTACCACGATCCTGACAGTTTTAGATTAGATTAGATTTACTCTTTGTATGGAATCAGGCGTTACTTTGCGAACATCAACATTTACGTTTTAATGTTAATACTCTTTATCGCACACCATACATTATAAGATAAGATAAGAATATTCTTTATTGTACCAGGAAAAACACAAACATGAAATGTTTACAAAAATGCAGTACAATTGGCGGCCTTATTGCTTATAGTAATTTCTTCCAGGCAACCGACGATGGAGAGTTGTTGAAGGAAAAGTGAGTACGAATATGTAAGTTACATAGTATGCAACTGGCGGTATTCATAAAAATAACGTCTCCTTTTATAATACGTTTTCGCAAAAATTTTACGGCATAAGACTCAATAACCTGCGGGCAAACTATGTTTGTGCGCAAACAACAAAAAGCAATAGGTACCGAACAGCTTTTTCAGGAAACAATATCGTGTCATGGACGCAGCCGAACGATGGTCAATTATTCAGACACAATCACAATCGACTGCCAGCAAAAATGAAACGACTCGAGAGTCAACAGACTGTAGGTATTTCAGCCCACAATATTTCAGCCATTTAACGGTCAGTTTTGCGGGAAAAAGTAAATTTTATCTTTGACCCAAATCGAATACATGGTTATTTTTATAAAGCGCAATTTTATAATTCCTGAAACAAATCAACAATAACTTTTTAGTAACAATATTTCATAAAAAGTATTAATAAAACCGGTTTGTCAGTATCGTGGCAAACTCTGGACTCTGTATACCCCGCCGGGATACAGGCGTGAGTTTATGTTATGTATGTATTTATGTGTGTGTCTTTGGCTGTGCTGTTTGCGAAAAACATGGCGTCCAGTGAAAATTAACACGCGCAGTTCGCACGAAAACGTTTTAGCCTAATGGAGTGGAAACTGAGGGAATTATGTACATATGTTTGGGTCTGGTTGCTAGCACTTAGTTGCCCAAATAATGTGATCGTGGAAAAGTTTCAAGGATATCGTATACTATGTGTATACCTAATGGTCTTTCATCGATCATGAGCCGCCTATACGTCCCACTGTAGACCACAGGCCTTCACTCAGAGAGAGTGTATGGGGCTCAATCACCACGCGCGTCCACCGCGGATTGGTTCAAACACTCAGGTCTCCTCACGACAGCTGTTTTCGTCCACAGCTGGCGAGTGTTATTGTGACTATAACTTCACAAAATTAAATATACATAACTTAAAAAACATAGTCATTGGTACATTCCCGCACTGGAAATCTAACCTGGGTCTCACGCTTCCGAGGCCAATGTTCTACCCATTAGGCTACCACCTAATGGTAAAAGAACAAATTACTTGTAAAAATCACTTTGCATGTAGTTCAGGTCTCTTTGTGAGGGACGCGGAAATTAAAAAATAATTTAAAAAAAACCGGCCAAGTCCGAGTCGGACACGCGCACCGAAGGTTCCGTAATCGCGCCTGGCATTTTTTAATTATTTGATTAAAATCCTTCCTACTAATATTATAAATGTGAAAGTTTGTGAAGATGTTTGGATGTTTGGGTGTTTTTTACTCAATCACGCAATAACGCCTGAACGGAATTACATGAAACTTGGCACACAGATAGACAAAGATTTAAATTGACGTAGGATGCCCGTGGGATTTTATTGTTACCGTAATGTTTTTTCAAGTCAAACTCTAATACATTTATTTATTGCGTTGCCATGGTAACTAGAATCGAATAAACGGATTCTGTAGCGGTACGAAGTTCACCGGGACAGCTAGTAGGTATATAATAAGTTGGCTTAATTAGCTTAGTGTTTTTCTAAGTATATTTCTAAGTACATATTATAACGTTGTAATAGCTGTTAGTCTTCCTAGAATCTAAAATAAAATAAATAAATAATTAAATAAGTCCCACAATCACGTCCCGTTTTTACGATAGAGCATAAACCAAAGAACGGCGAAAAAAATACAAAAAGACCTCTATTTTGTATTTTTTTTTTAATTTTATTGTTTGTTAGGTAATCCGCCATAATAACACATATTCTGTGAAAATTTCAACTGGCTACCTATTACGGTCCCAAAGCTAGAGCCCTTTAAAGGTCGGACGGACGGATGGCACCCTTCGGGTGCGGAACCCTATTAAGATTGCTGTTACGTATTTATCGCCAACTCATCGTGACAGATGTTAACAAACAAAAACTGCAATGAATGTCAAGATTACTCAAGCTATATGATTACATAGGCCTTCCCAAAGCACGCTACTTTCTTCTATCCTCGTCTCATCTAACCACAGCCAGCAATCTGCCTCAGATCGTCGGTCCGGCGAGCTGGTGGGCGTCCTACGATACATTAGCCAGTTCGTGGTCTCCACTCGAAAACCTTTGCACCCCGTCAACCATCGATTCTTGGGCATACGAGTATGTGACCAGCAGACTGCCACTTAAGTTCTTTGCCGGATTGTCTCATTTCCTTGTGCATGTTATCCATCAATTGATGAAATAGGGAAGGCTTTTTCGTAAACGGGCGACTCCCGGTTTCTTAGGCATTAAAAACGTAGGTGCGTATATTTATTAAATAAATGTATAAATAAATAACTCTTACAAGTTCTTTGCTCATCGAAGGTCATTTCTATCATCACATTAATTCAAGAAATATCAACCCGTATTATCAATTTATTAACTTAGATATTAAGTATTTCAAAAAGTTGTTTGTTTACACCCAGACAAAAGATGATTGAAATGAAAACAAAAAAAACGGCTAAGTGCGAGTCGGACTCACGCATGACGGGTTCCGTACCATAATCTATACAACGTTTGAACGTTTCGAACGCTACCTGTTGCTGTTATTAATATCGAACAAAAAACGGCAAAAAAATCACATTTTTGTATGAGAGCCCCCCTTAAATATTTATTTCATTCTAGTTTTAGTCTTTGTTGTTATAGCGGCAACAGAAATACATTATCTTTGAAAATTTGAACTGTCTAACTGTCACGGTTCATGAGATACAGCCTGGTGACAGACGGACAGCGGATTCTTGGTAATAGGGTCCCTTACCCTTTGGGTACGGAACCCTAAACTGTACGTTTCAGTTGTATGCCAAACCAAATGACAACCGTCAGACTGTTAACGTATGAGCAACCGGAGGTGAAACGAATGAAATTTAAATCAATCATAATTTATTTTATTTGGTGTACAAAACAGATCACAGCCATTATATGTTAATTAAGTCAACATTAAATATTTCCGTACCTACTTAATTTAATTTATTTGTAATTATAAAATAATACAATCCTCCCTGGCAATTCCCCGAAGTTTCAGTAAAAGCCGGAAACGCCGCGTCAAATCGTCATAACTGACAAAACCACATGTTTTTAAGTAATTGGCTGGGAACCTACCTCCTTGGGTTTCACGATTTCCGGTACAGCTTTTTGGGTAGCGTTTGGTGGACGCTACGAGGATTTCGGCCAAATATTTTCCCATTCACATGCTTTTGGAGTAATGTACGCATAAACTGACGCCTGCATCCCAGAGGAGTAGGCGGAGACCAGGGATTGCCACATGCCACGATCCTGGCAAACCTTTTTCAGTTCATCAACATCCACTAGTCGTTGCATGGATACACGTCGGTTTCGGGTACTTTAAAGAATAGCATATTATTGCTAGCTGATTTGGCAACGAGCTATTCTCAGACCTACCAAATATACACAAAGGTGAATCCGTTTCGGAGGAGTTCGGTAACAACCCCTTTTTTATATTAGATTTTTAAGTGTTAGATTTCTTTTTTTGTTTTTTTTTTTATATTTATTTAGGAACGCCAAAAGGCTACATATCTACCAATACACTAGTAACAGAGTTTTATGTTTAAATTTCTATTATGCGTCCCAGTTACGGGCATCCGCACCATTTACAGATAGATTTCACGACATCCCAATACCCCTGGCGGTAACTCTGTAATCAAGCCACTTGTCAGTTCCCAACTGTTCATTTTATAATTCACACGTCTGTAATTGGACCAACATAAACAACTTTTCTCAGAAACTATTTATAGCTATTGCTTACACATTCCTTGCCCGACCACCGATGCCTAGCTTCTATTTCTAAGGCCATAAGAGCTTGTCTTAATCCACGGTAGTCTTGACGATCTGGTGAACTCCACGCGAATGCTATACGGTTCGAAGCATGGATTACCAGATCTGATACAGTCAGTGTGTGCCGATGATGGGGAACGACGTCACTTCCCGTAGCGTCATCAGCTCATCCTAAAGGATAAATAAGTTCTCAACGTAAAACGTAAACCACGTCCTGTATTGCTAGAGCTCCATCATTAATATCTAAGTAAGACGTCATTGGAAGTAGACTTTTCTTTGTCGTTTTGTCAGGCGACAGTTGAAAGGGAGTGTGGAAGACAAATATCGTGAGAAAATTATTGTAACGAGTTGGTTGTTCATGTTCTGAGATATTCAAAGAACGTTGCTCTGATATGATGATGGCTGAAAATGTAAAGGGCAGATGTGATCATGGCTGACATTTGCTGAATGATGTGTGTATTTTATTATGAAATTTATTCCGTTATCCCTCATAATGGGTTACTTAGGCCGTCTTGCACCAATGCTATATGACAGCATTATCTGTCAGTTTATCCATGGGTAAGCTCTATATTTCCGTGTGGCGCCGGATTAAGAATAGCGTCACTCCGTTTCCTTCCGTGGATGTCGTAAAAGGCGACGAAGGAAATCAATTACCAGGAGACGGTCCGGCCGTCTTCCTGAGATTCCAACCGCATACTGCGATCGCCAACCCGCCTGCCAAGCGTGGCGATTATGGCAAAACCCCTCATGGTTATGAAAACCATGAAGGAGGGCTGTGTCCTGCAGTGGGCGTCAAATGGCTGATGATGATGAAGCTCTATTCAGTGAAAATGTGCAAAAACGTCTTGTACCATGAAATATGCAGAGCGATCCATAGATAAATTGTATGACTGATAACCCTGTCGAACACTTATTTTATTCCTTTAATTCGCTCAATATGTTTCTTTTGCTTATCTGTACTATCTATACTAATATAATAAAGAGGAAAAATTGTAAGTTAATACGTTTCTAAGTTTGTATGTAGGGGTAATCTCCGAAAGTACTAATCCGGTTTCACAATTTCGGTGTAGACGTAGGGTACATCCTAATTCTTCAACCACGCGAACGTAGTCGCGGACACTGTGAGCCTTTAACATATTTTATCTACACTCATATCATAATCTTCAAATTAAGAATTCAAAGGTAAACACATATTGACAGGCTTTAAACAATACATAACTTTAAAGAAAATTAAAAAAAAAGTGTAATATAAAGTTACATTAAAGGTCAGATTTTTCACTTTATGTTACAGTTATTTTTTTTAAAGTGTTGCTGTGATCACGGAACAAAACTTAAGTTTTTTTTTTAATGTCAAAAGTTGACTCCATAAAAAACCTAATTTCATTTTCGTGCAGACGATTGAATGTCAAGATAGATACTTTTGTCGAAATTGCGCCATTTTGTTTCAAAAATAACCGTAGATTTATGTATAGTACAAAGCTTGTCAAACGTGTTTTCCTTTGATTCCTTACTTTGAAGATTAAGACATGAGTGTAGATAAAGAAGTGTATGAGACTGCACATAACTTGGTATTAAAACACTCGCGAATGCTATTAAAAACTCGCCAAGGCTCATTTTTTAAAATCTCGCTCGTGTTTTAATAACCCTCATTATGTGACAGTCACATAATAGTAGTTTATGCAACTGTCATATAATGAAGGGTATTAAAACACGAGTGTGAGTTTATGAAACGAGCGCAGCGAGTTTCATAATAGTAACGAGTGTTTTAATACCCGTGTTATATGCAGTTGCATACACTACTTTATCTTCACTAATGCAATTAAAAATTAAATTCACGCGTACGTGTATAATCACAGTGATTTTGCCGCCATTAAAATTTAACCAATGAGAGCGCAGCTGCGCGCTTCAATAAAACGCGACCAACCTGATGGGCCCTGCAATCAAGTTGGTCGCGTTTTATTGATGTTATAATGAGATTTTACGATATCGATGTGAATATTATACCATCATGTGAAATTGCTTAAATTGAGTGTTTTGTTGTCTGCGCTATAACAGTAGTAATTATAAGTCAAGTATTGAAAACATAAGTAGAATGTTACAACATTAGTGTAGATAAACTACTATTATCTACTCTGATACTATAACACAAAGATTATAAAACTGAAAACAAAACTCTTATGACAAACATTACACATAGGCCAAAAATAATAAAAAACAAGTTTTATTACGACACAGGTCTTGTATGGACACCTGTATACCTATACAACCTCCAGCTGGACCAAGAAGGTTGAACCTCTACTTTTAAAAAAAAGGTTTCAATGAACGAGTCCGCGGCTACGCAAGCACGCATGCGCAATCGATGTTTGCTCCTTGGCGCAAACATTTTACATTTAAAAAAACTTTTCAATATTTAAACAAAGTTTGGTTCTGTTTGTAAAATAAATTAGTTTTTGTGTAAAAACATGTCTGAAAGCGAGGATAGTGGTAATTGTACACCACCAGACATTCTGGAAGCTGCGTCAAACATGACTATGAACCTGTTACCGGCGAAATCTAGGAGCAACTATAATAAATGTTACCACGAGTTCATGGAATGGAAAATGAATATTTTATGTATTATAGCATGAGAGTAGATAAAGTAGTGTATGACACTGTACATAACTTGGTCTTATAACACTCGTGTGATACTATAAAAATACTCGCCTACGGAGCGTTTTTTTAAAACACACTCGTGTTATAAGAACCCTTATTATGAAACAGTATCATAACCTCTATAGCAATTATTCTGAATAGTTCCACAAGCAACATAGTTCCATTAATAGTTCCATTACAACCAGGGTGAGTTAATATGACACCTCACTCGAGAGACGTTTATATGGAAACTCAAACACGTGAAATCCCCGGGTACTCATCCCCACAATATACTCTCACTGGTACCATTCAAACGGGGCACTATGGGTACGAAAGCTTAGCTAATACAGAAAACAAACGTCGTGGGAAAGAAAATACGCAAGATTAGGCCTGTGATTACAACTTGCCTGACTAGAACACTGTGGAATCTATATTTAACGCGTTACGAACTTACGACTAATGGGAGCGTGCGAATACGGCTTAAAGGCGGTAAGAGACATGCTTACAAGTACTGTGCAAAACAGACTTTGAACGTATTTCATAAAACTAAAATTCATAGTTTATTCACCTGGAAAAGATCCATTACCTAAGAGGCCAAGTCGATCGGCACTAGCTGGCCTGAATTGGAAGCTGCCGCGAAACACGCGTCAGAAGTGGAAATCTGTGGCTGAAGCTAAGCTCCCCTAGGCGTTAAAGGACCGAAGAACATGTACTTTGCATAGACGAGTAACCCACAGATTAAAAAAACGTACTCACTTCCTTTGGAGTAACAGCGACCACAGGTTATTAAAGATGAAGATAAAGATATTTATTGAAACCATATGTTGGTGATCTTTAAGATCAAAAAGCATCTAGAGCTAAATTTGCTTACTAATTCATGAGCAATTATTGCCTTGAAGTTTCGTAAAATTAATTAAAGAGTTGGTACAAGATTTTTAAATATTGAAACATTCGCTGAACTGCATGGCAGTATGTTGGAAAATTATGGCGCACTTCTTATTTTATCTTATTCTAAGGCTGACCTGACCAGCGAAGAAGAATATGCGTAAATGACGGCCAACCTCCATGAGTGGAGAGGCTTAGGAAGAACAAGGATGCTGACCTGAATCACCTCCCCAAATATAGACATACAAACAAATGTGATGTGGTGTATGCAGACGTTTGCGTTTAATCCTTATACATCTTTTTACACTTACGTTGACACTGAATGAAACTGACACTGAATAAGATCAGTTTGTGTGTGTGTGTGTAAAACATTTTTTGTGCAAAAAGGGTTACTTATGTAACATAAAGATTATTTAAATGACAATGATGTCTGAAATTAAAGCCAGTTCAATGCATTAGTTTTAGGATTTAGAATAATAATTCAAAGTAAATTGATAACACTAACTTTGGGATTTTTTTTACCATAATTTCTCCATAATGATCTAGACTTTGAAATTGACACTTAGTTTAACTTGTAATGTTTATTAAACGGCAGTTTCTGTGGTTCTTTAAATAAAAAGATTTTGATTGGATTTGACTTGTTAGCGCGTGCTCCTTGGCGGTATTGCGTGACACATCCACGCACGTGTCAGACCTGCGTTACGTTTGATAATGTTCCTAAACACAATACTTTCCCTTTCGCATTTCGTCTTTCAGATAATTTGTGAGAGAATAATCGCTTTTCTACCAAAACGAGCTAATGTTTCTCTTTGCGGCAATTTTGTTGGAACAAAGTCATTATCTGAAATCGAGTTTGCCGCTACAATAGGTTTTGCGGGCTCTCGGGCCCGAATGGGGTAATTATCTTCCACCAGATAGATGAGAATTGAGCATAGTCTTGATGAAACCTTGTAGTACTTAAGAAGATATTCATGGCAAGTGGCAAGCCACGAATGTTGGTGAAGCGAAAAAGGTTTGTCAGAATCGTGGCAAGTGGCAACCCCGGGTCTCTCGCTATCCCTCCGGGATGAACTTAAAAAACTCAAACTAAAAAATGCTTTTCACTATAAGCACAAAATGTTTACTAAGTAATCGTCGAATGCGGAGAAGAAGCTCTGCTAACAAACTCCAAATATAATGTTTTCAAAACACGTTTAACTTAATAAACAGACTTTTCAACTTAAAGTTACATTACACTCGACACAATCGTCTTAGTTAACGTTATTGGACGTTACGTTATGACGTTATTCCCAGACATCTTTGGTTTCTAAATAATCCTTAAGTAAGAGCAAAATAATCCTTAACGTACAGGCGTGAGTAATGTAATGTATGAGTTATGACTACATTTACTTCGTCCCATTTTTTAAATTAACATAAGAGCCAATTAGCCCGTTCTTCTATATAATTATATTTTTCGTTTTAGGACCTTCTCTCGGGGAGAGAGAGAGGGTGTATGGATTTAGACTGTTCTTACGTGGAGCATGATTTCTCGCTCGCACAATTTAACATTTTTAATTATTGTAATAAAGGTATGTGAGTATCTCAGAAACTCAGGTATCCTCGCTATGTTTTCCTTCACCGTTAGCGAGTGGTATTACAACTGCAACTTTACAAATCTAAGTAACTCAGAAAACAAATTGGTATATGCCGGGATTCGAACTCGCTACCACGGTATAAGAACGATACGAATAGGAAAACAAAATATTTTATTAATGCCATAACACAGGGCGACATAAGCTCTATTGAACAACAACGCGTCTAGCAGACGCCAGTGGCCTAACTATGAGCAACAAATCCTGAGCGATTCCAATTGTCTGACTGTCAAATTCCATACTAATTTGACAGTTAGACGATTGGAATCGCTCAGGTTTTAGTGTGCGCAATATGGAAGCAGGGGCCTAATTATGCGCACCAAATCCTGAGCGATTCCAATCGTCTGACTGTCAAATGCCATACTAATTTGACAGTTAGACGATTGGAATCGCTCAGGATTTCGTGCGCGTAATATGGACGCAGGGGCCGAATTATGCGCACCAAATCCTGAGTGATTCTAATCATCTAACTGTCAAATTCTATACTAATTTGACAGTTCGACGATTGGAATCGCTTAGGATTTAGTGTTCGTAATATGGAAGCAGGGGCCTAACCACGGAACAGAAAAATTTTTTTATTGTTCTGTGGGCCTAACTATGCGCACCAAATCCTGAGCGATACCAATCGTCTAACTGTTAAATTCCGTACTAATTTGACAGTATTTTCATTTTGAGATAGTAAGTTTGTATTTTGTAATAATTTTCGATTAAATGTATATGTAAATGTTTGCTTAAAGACATTTCTTTAAAGACAGTTTGGAAATTCTGTAAAATGTTCTCTGCAGTACTGTCCCCAAAAAAGAGCGTTCTTATGGGACGTATTTCTTAAAAACATTGTTCTATACCGTCTTCATTTTTTGATCTCGAAGCAAGATGCGACTTCCCACGTACATGAATTTGGATCAAATTTAAGGAAGGTATCGTTAAAATATGACGATTTGATTTTTTTAAACCTGTCCCGCCAAAACGCCTATGACTTTAAGATTTCAGCATAAAATATCTGATCATAATTTCATTGCCGGGGTACAAATTTTGGCGGCCATGCCCAGATACCATCGGAAAGTGAAGCTTGCAATAGGTTTGAATGGTGCATGTTCATTTCATTTACCTACACGTCCGCAAATTTAAAGTCGCTCAGCGTGCTGTGGAACGGGCTATGCTCCGGGTTTCTCTGAAAGATCGATTTCGAAACGAGGTGATCCGACAGAAAACCAAAGTCACCGATATAGCCCACGGAATTAGCATGCTGAAGTGGCAGTGGGCCGGCCATATCATCCGAAGAACTGATAACTGATGGGGTAGACGAGTTCTTAAGTGGAGACCGCGGATCGGTAAACGTAGTGTAGGACGTCCTCAGACTCGGTGAGCGATGATCTCCGCAGGGCGGCTGGCAAGCGCTGGATGGGAGTAGCCGAGGACCGTGCTCAATGGCGTGCAATAGGAGAGACCTATGTCCAACAGTGGACAAGCGTAGGCTGATGATGATGATGACGCCTGCATTACGGAGGCGTAGGCAAAGACTAAGGTTTACCACTTGCCACGATGCTGATGGAACTCTTTCACTTCATTAACATTAATTAGTCGTTGCATGCACGCACGCCGGTTTCGGGTACTTTTTGTGTTGCCATTTGCCCTTTCCCTTAGTTAGGTATGGTGATAAAATACATTTGAAAAAAAATTAAATGAAATGGTTAAAATACATTTTGACACGTCTTACTTGCATACGGCTTTATATGGTATTTGAGGTTTATTTTTTATTTTTGTGATGTTAAATAAGTCTAGTTTATGTAGTTTTTGTTTTCCTTTTTACTTTGTGTTATTTAGGCTTTTTGTAGTTTATTTTGTGCACATATATAGACCCGTTTTTCTACTGCTTCCCCTATACCCGAAGGTTTGCTGGAAGAAATCTCTTACAGAGATAAGCTCGCCTTTGTACATGTAATTTCTTATGTAATGTCCTGTTAAATGTCTTGTGTGCAATAATGTATAATAATAAGTTTTATTTTATTTATTTAGATGTACCAACAGCCAATATATTCACATAAAAAACACACATAACATGGTGATTGTTCGCCCACTTATAGAATGTTTCGGCAGGCATAAAATCTAACAAAACTGTAATTAGAATTTTAGTATTTTTTTTTTGTTTTTAGGTTTTTTTTGTAAAATCAAAGGGACTGTGTGGTAAGGAGCCAATATAAAACTACTTTTCTGAAAGCTCCGGCCTAACTTTTTTTAAGTCGCCAGCCCAACTCTATCAGCCTACGCGCCGATTCTACAATTACACATCGAAACGGTCGAACGTCTCCGAAAATAAACGGTACGATAAATAAACTGTCACTTTCCGAACGGAAGCCCGTGGTTCTGGAAGACAGAGATGCCCTTTCCGTGACTGTGACTTGAAAATAAATAATGCGGAACTTACAATGTGTTATTGAAATAACGCAGAACTAGAAAACCGTCTTTTCAGCTAATCAAAAGCTTAAAATCACAATTTTATATATACATTTTTCATACAAATTCATTTCAAAATTGTATGAAACCTTAAAAAAATAAGTTAAAATGCGGTGGAAATAGGTACCAGGTTTTGCGTTATTTCAATAATACAATGTACAGTTGTAAATACAGGAGTTTTTTTCTTGTGACAGTTTTTGATGGCGCTAACGAAAGTGTATATCATACCTAATGTCTACATTATAGTTACAATTTTCTTCCCATTTATTTTCTTAATATCTTAAACATAAAGCCGGTAAACTGAAAACTGCGCTATCTTTATTTATTTTATTTTATTTGGTGTATAAAACTGAACAGATCACAACCATTACACGATATAAAAGTAATAATAATATGACAAGAATAGGTACTAATTTGTGGTCTAAAGCATGCACACACAACATCGCCACATGTAAGTTTGAGTATCTTAATAAAGTATACAATTTTAGGGATAAGCATTTTTTACACCATACAACTTGGTGAATTCTGGATATTATTATTATTAGTATCAAGCAAAAACGGCAAAAAAATCACGCTTCTTGTATGGGAGCCGCCCTTAAATATTTATTTTATTCTGTTTTTACGAGTAGTATTTGTTGTTAAGGCTACAGAATTATATCATCTGTGAAAATTTCAACTGTCTAGCTATCACGGTTCATGAGATACAGCCTGGTGACAGATGGACGGACGAACGGACGGACAGCGGAGTCCTAGTAATAGGGTCCTTTACCCTTTGGGTACGGAACCCTAAAAATGACACGATTGTGTTAGAGGAACACAGGTGTCAGAGCAAAACCGGCGTCACCGGCGTTGACGACGCAAACAAAAGCTTTTGATGACTGACACGAATTCACGATAATGGAAAACGAAGTGGCAAACCTTGTGACTATATATATGTATAAACGTATGTCAAGGCAAAATTCTTCGCAATTTACCAATGAAACAAAACCGCCTCGTGTATGTAAACTTCACGGTGTATGTTGGGGTATTCGTAAATAGGCAAGAGATGAGGACGTTACACCGTCCGTCCGTCCGTCACAGTGCGACACTGTACGTGTTAATCCAATGACTGGCAGTGAATTTATCTTTTCAGTTGATTTTAAATGTCGTTTTCTATTGACGCTTTCTTGCTAGAGAAAAACGGTAATTTTAAACGACGCGGGCGTCTACTTGATTTGTAGATACGGCTTCAAATTGTCAGACAATTGTAACTTCTGATGCTGATGTGTGATTATCTAAGTTTTACTGAATATTTTTCGGTCTTGGGCTCGTTCCAAATTCAGAAAACATTTTTTCTTTTGTGAAAACTCGTCTATTATATTGTGCCATAAGATTCCGCCAGAAATCCCACACTAAACTTTTATCCTCCTCAGTCCTGACCTTGAAAATAACAATGTTTTTCACTTGTTATTTTCGAGGACAGGACTGAGAAGGTTGTTTTTTTATACTTATGCAAAAATTTTAACATTTCTTAAATTTCTTGTTTAAAAAAATACGCCAACAATTAGTACCGGCTCTCCGTCTAACAGAACAATGACCCACGGACCCGCGGCACGCACGCACGTGCGTAATAGTCGATTCGAGTTTGCGTCAAAATACTTTTGAAAAGTGAGTTTCTTTAAAAAACAAACTAGCGTATTCGATAACTATTGCCATGCACGTACATTTTGCTATGTCTTTCAAACCACCCAAAATTATTGCAGTATACTGTCTAGTGCCAGATGGCCGCATTTTGCAAAAGTGTACTCGGTACTCGGTACAATCGTTAGTTCAAGCGGCATCAGCAGTCGGATTGTACTGTAGAACTGATTGCCTTCTTTTCACATTGCGTAATAAAGTAGAGGCCCGTACCTGGAGACAGATGGGCTAACGGGCAAAAAATTATCGACTGCGCCACGCTATGATGAGTTTCTGATGTCTATCATTAAATTATATCATAGGAAAGACCGTACCTAAAAGTGGACCTCACCGGGTAATAGGGGATGTTCGATTATCACACTTATGGCGCGTGTGATAAGAGCTACCGGTAAATTCTGGTATATTCTGCCGTATCGGTACTAGTCTTGATCGGTTCTTTTCTGAAGTATTGGTGACATTTTCTAAAGTAGTGCAACGTTTATTGCGTCATGTTCATGGAGTAGCATTGCAATGTATGTTATATACGACGGTTTGTTCACATATATAATGAAGCTGAGTGACTTAAAATACGAGCTATGTGGTCTCAAAGACGTTTTGAAGCAACAATGGAATGTAAACGTCTAACAAAATCCCGACTTTTCCAGAATTCAGGGTCAACTGTGCACTGTGTAACAACCCATCTTAACGTTTCCGATGTGTCAAAAGTATGTATTTTATAGCTGGAGTGGTTTAAAGAAGTAAAAATCAGCATCACTCAACCCAGTGGAGACTTACAAAACTAATTTCATTCAACAAATTAACAAGTGATTCTGTCGGAAATGAGCCCAGCCCGCCCCACAGAAACTGTGACGAGTGGATAGGCTTGGGTAAAAAATATCAAAATATCGATATTTTTTCAGAAAATTATCGTTATACGTATAATACGTGATTTTTTTTTTCCGATCGAGTTTCGATATTTTTTTTCGGCTATCGAAATCGATATATTTTAAAGAGCTTTGCTTTAGCAAAGGTTGAATTACACATCATGTATACGACTTGCCAATCCGCGGTGGGCACGCGTGGTGATTAAGCCCATACTCTCTCTCTGAGAGAAGGCCTGTGCCCTACAGTGGGACGAATATAGGCTGCTTATGATGATACGACTTGCCAGGCTGTATGGGTTCAGCTTCCTTCTGGACATTTTTTTTGCAATTGTTATAAATATTGGGCAAAAATATCGATATATCGATATTTGTTGTCGATACATATCGATACGTTGGAAAAATATCGATACGATATAATTATGTCGCTATATTTTTCCACTTGCCCATCCCTACGAGTGGATGTTCTGAAGTAGGAGAGCAGGTTACCTGGTCTATTTCGGTGCGAGTCAGCTGGCGGCCTCTTAACCGAGACTCTGGTGCAATGCACACGTAAATACCTGCACGGCCCAGCCCTGGTGAGGTAGGCATAGGTGAAAATTGTTATGAAACGTCGTAGCTTTCATGTTGCATAAATATCTCGAAAGGTTCAGGGCCTAGTAAGAAACTTGCGTCTAACTTAGATTGGAGTGACAAAACTTAGGAAAAATTAAAAAATAAAACCATAACAATATTTTTTCAGGGTTTCCGGGATCATAAAAATGTGAAAAATAAAGTTACCAATTACAAAAACTTATTAGATTTTGTTTTTTCATTGAATTCTAGACGTTTTCTTATAAAGGTGTCCATGCATACAAAACTTATTTTGGAAATAACTCAAATATTAATAAACGCTTCATACATTATAAAGTGTTCCGTGCAAGTTGTGACGTCATAGTTTGAGCCCGATTTGTATGGTATGGTGGTGACTATATTGAAAAGTATTACGATGTTCGTAGTATTAGTTCAGGTGTACGTAGCAGGATGAGGCTAAGTACGGAAATCTGAAGTCTACCTATGACCACCCGAAAGGTTGTAAGTTGTAAGTTAACCGACACTCAACACTAATAATATAAAGAGGAAATGTCTGTAAGTTTATATGTAAGAAGAGTAATTAACCGATTTCAAAAATTTCTTCACCAGTATTTAGAATGGACCTTCAGGGTGGACACTGGACATAGGCTGAGTATATAGACTAATCCGTTTACCACGCGAACGTAGAGGCGGGCACTGCTTGTCATCAATACATAAGCAGCCTATATACGTCCCACTGTAGGGCACAGGTCTTCTCTCAGGGAGAGAGTATGGGCTTAATCACCACGCGTGCCCACCGCGGATTGGCGATTTCAAGCGCTGAGGTATGTGAATAGCTCAGACACTAAGGTTTTCTTTCGCCGTTAGCGAGTGGTATTGCTACTATAGCTTCACAAAGATACGTAACTTAGAAAACAAAGTCATAGGTACATGCCCGCTTCCGAGTCAAATGTTCTAACCACTAGGCTACCACCGCAGTCGTCATCAGTACGAACAACTTTTTCTAAAAAGACTACATCCAAATATCAGCTTTCCGTGCCTACGACACCAACATTTTAGGAACAGCAGAGCTGATAGGAACAGCTTCGCGATTTGCCCAAAGAAGGAGTCTCACACGCAGTCGCCAGCGGTCAACCTTTTACGTATTGGTGGCAAAGTCACCCATAACAGAACTGGGTAGAGTACACGCATGTAAAGCGATCGACGTGCCGACTGTACTTGCGTCGTCGGACGGAAAACGGAACCAAAACTGATTTTTTTTGTGTCACTACAGGCCGACTTTGTATACGTTCACCATATTTTTAAGGGAATGTTCAATTCATTGTGAAAAACAGCATCATTAATGATTTTATCTACACTAATGTTGTAACATTCTACTTATGTTTTCAATACTTGACTTATAATTACTACTGTTATAGCGCAGACAACAAAACACTCAATTTAAGCAATTTCACATGATGGTATAATATTCACATCGATATCGTAAAGTCTCATTATAACATCAATAAAACGCGACCAACTTGATTGCAGGGCCAATCAGGTTGGTCGCGTTTTATTGAAGCGCGCAGCTGCGCTCTCATTGGTTAAATTTTAATGGCGGCAAAATCACTGTGATTATACACGTACGCGTGAATTTAATTTTTAATTGCATTAGTGAAGATAAAGTAGTGACAGTAGTGTATACACTACTTTATCTTCACTAATGCAATTAAAAATTAAATTATATGACAGTTGCATAAACTACTATATCAGTAATGTTATAACGTATTTGTAAATACATATTTTGTGATTGAAGACCATTGGCTCCACTCTGAGAATCCAAATTCGAAGTGGTAAGAAGTACCGTAACGTAGAAATATATTTTCTAATATAATTAAATGCTTGAGAGTTTGACGTCCGGTATGCGTAAACAATAAAAAAGCCGGCCAAGTGCGGGTCGGACTCGCACACGAAGGGTTCCGTACCATTATCTATGCAACATTCGAATATTTCAGGCGTCTACCCGTTACTGTTATTAATGTAGAGCAAAAACTGGCAAAAAAATTCCTATTTAAATATTTATTTTATTCTGTTTTTAGTATTTGTTGCTATAGTGGCAACAGAAATACATCATCTGTGAAAATGTTAACTGTCTAGATAACACGGTTCATGAGATACAGCCTGGTGACAGACAGACAGACACACAGTAGTCTTAGTAATAACCCTATAACTAAGACTGCACTGTCCGTCTGTCGATCTGTCACCAGGACCCTTACCCTTTGGGTACGGAACCCTTAAAACGATTGATTTGGCCGGCGCCGACCATAAGACGTTCAAAGCATAGTTTTTTTGGATTTTTATTACTTTTTATCCTGTTATTGTTTATTTATGCTTAAGTGAAGTAATTTTGGGTAGAGAAAAATTTTTTTTTTCAAAACTAGCACTATAATACTTTTCTAAATCTGTGAAACTGCTGTAGTTTCTATCTATGGAATAAACCTCTAATTTTGGCTGGAGATCGCCCGAGCGTGCTTCCCATTTTTCAGGCTTAATTAAACGGCCTTAGGGTGTTTTGTCAACGTTGTTAGTTGATTTGTTACGGTTTGGGAGGTCGTTGAGATCACGGAGGGATCATTTAAGCGGACAGCAGAAAAAAGACGGTTTTGGTAGGCAAAAAATATTTTCTACTAGCTGTTTCCCGCGACTTTGTTCGCGTCTTAATTTTAATGTGTATTTTTCCGGGATAAAAAATAACCTATGTGCTAATCCAGACTCTATCTTTGTGCAAACTTTTATCCGGATCCGTTCATGTATTCTCTGTTATGAACACTCCCTATTGAAATCTTTATTTCTTCAGCTATAAAACGAACACTAGTACGACGACCCGCCAAAACAATTTTTTCAATATTTTTTATTATTTCTTCAGTTACCACAGTCGTAGGGCGCCCTGAACGCGAGTCGACATTAGTGGATGTTCTTACCCTCTTAAACTCAGCACACCAACGCGCAACCGTAGAATAAGGAGGAGCATTAACCCCTGACGTATCTTGCAAGTCTTGATTTACTTGTTCCGTAGTAAAATTTTTCAAACAGATAGCTGTTTAACTATCGCACGAACTTCAATTTTCTTAATTTTCGATTAATTGTTGCGACAGAACACAAGCAATAACATTCTATGATTGAAAAAACAAAAGAGCATCAAACTTTTTTTATTTTATTATGTCGACGTATAAGTGGGCTATGCCTGCCAGTATTTTCTTTTTATCTGTCCAAGGAGTTTATACCTCATTATCACTACTTATTGAACACTCCTCCTACATCCAGGCATCAAACTTGGCGGGATTGTGGACTTATTATATATTTTAACGACAGATAATAAAATACGGCCAAGCGTGATTATGGGACTCTCGGTGCGTGAATCCGACTCGCACTTAGCCAGTTTTTGTATCCCATTGGTGGCGCAAGTTAGCTCCGGGTAGCGGTCGTTACCCGTTTCTTTGTAGAGAACCGTATTTACCGAGCTTGTCTTGAAATAGCGCGAATTAAAAGTGCAGTCAGAACTCGGGATTAAGAGATAAACCCAGTGGTCGTAGATCTCCGCTTGCTTTTGTTTCGGCGAGCTGGTGTCGGCTAAGAACAGGGGAAACAAGGAAGTGAAGGAGTGATGCCATAAAGCCCTGTCACACGAAAATAAACCTTCTGCTATTTTGGTGGATAGATGAGGAGAACTTAGATTTTAGTCCCACTTTTTATTAATATTTATTTGTTTATTCAAGACACAATTATATATTTTTTATCATTTCTATATTTATTTATCCAATGTTAATTGGGTGTAGAGCTTTTTTGTTTATCAAGTCCTGCTCTCCCATAGTATGATGTACCTATTACAAATGCTCATACCTCAGCTTCCAGAAATGATAAAATTTGGCTGCTCGAATTTGTCCTAAAATAAAAAAAAACACTTCGCGATTTGAAATCTGAACATTCCAAATGTTTTAATTTTACACAATGGGCAGAACTAACGCTTCCATGACTACAAATTCATGTTTTATAATTGCTATATTATCTAATTATAACACCAACAGTTTTGTAGAAATACAGTCAGAAATAAACGAAATATGAAATTCTTGAAATGCTTATTTCTATCAATTTCTTGGGAAAAATCATAATTCATTTGGGCTGTATGTGTTTAGATATTTTACCACATAGTAATATGAAAACAGATAGGTAGATTTCGTTAAAATATGGATTCAAGATAGATCATGCTCTGAAACTTAGGACACTTTCCATCCGAATCGAAAACGGTATACCCTCAATGCTTAAAAAACAGACGTGAAATAAGTTTGAAATAAGAACTTCTTATTTTAACTAACATTCAATGCAACTTTATTTGTAAAACTGAGTTTCCTGTGAAGTTTTGTAGTAATGTGTAATGGATAAGGCTTTAATATTCATGGCTATTTTGTTTTTTTTTCTACCTACATAATTAAATAAATTACCCTATCGGATTTCTCAGTTATATCGAATTACATAGTAATATATTAAACGGATCTAACCGCGATTATTTATTAGGTAAAATTTAATTACCTTTGATTCCCGACGTTTTATCGAATCAGCTTCGATTCTCTCATTTCAACTTTCCTCCCCTCTGGCTCACGAGAATATCTCCACGTCTAAATGGTCCTTAGGAAAACACTGCGCTAACTTGCTAAGTAATTAAATTGTTGCCCTAGTAAACCCCGTTGGTTTTAGGTTAAATGTTTTTCTTGTCTAACGATCCTCGAGCGAAATGAAGTTTGGCTTTTCTAGCAATAAAAAAAATAGACACGTGTTTTTGTGCTCTTTGAATTTTTCTGCATACCTATAGCATTTGTAGGGTACTTCAAGGTATGTGATTTAAATCTGTTGAATTTTTTGGGCCGTACATTTATTTGGGGGTACAATATTTGGTCCTACAATATAAAGGCCCTAGCCATACTTTCATTTAAATCGGAAGTTAAATAATAATTTTGCCCATAATTTGGCTCTTTTATTACTATTTTATAAGTCATGTAAAATTTATGATCGATATTGAATTAGCTATAATTTTTTGCATCGCATGTTATTGAGATAATTAACAGACATACTTAAAACAGGGTCGGGGTCCCATTTCATAGAACTACAATTCATGGTTTACTAGACAATTCGATGTACATTGCAGAGCTGATTAACCAACTGATTAAGAAAAGGACGACTAAATTGTATTAGTCTGCTACGGAATATAACTCGAATTGTCACAATAAAGTAAATTTTATCAAACGCGGCCCAGATGTATGAAGTGAATACTTAGACGCTGTAGCACCTAGTAGGACACATTTTAAAACAAATTTGACTTACCCAGCACATGTTGGCTTAGACCGACTTGCGCCAAATCGCTTGATAAGTAAATAGATAAATACTTATCCAGCGATATACGAATAAATAGCTGATTGACAGAGTTGTCACTCGTACAATTTATCTACGGACAGCTCTGCAAATGTCGTGGCTCAATATTTTTTGGACTTATTCACAGGGTTCACCCCTGGACAAACAGATGGATGCTGCTGTCAGATAGCGCTGGCGCAACCTAGCCAAGCAGCGGGTTTCCTGAGTTAAGGGGATCCAGTGGGCTGACTAGCGCCACGAATGAAACAAAAATCATATCTTCTTTTACACACACAAAAAGTGTCAGTACAACGTCTTAATAGTGATTTTTAGGATCCTTGGCCGTGAACCTAAGGCAAAAAACCTAAGACTAGATAGCATTAACGCCAAAAACTGCCGTTTCTGGCATAAATGCTCTTAGTCCCAGGTTCGTGATCGTAGGTTCTTTGTCGTGGGTCCTAAAAATCACTGTTAACATTATTGAGAGATTGTAAAGACATTGTTCAAATCATCATCAGCCTATGCTTATCCACTGCTGGACAAGGCTCTTCTATTGCACGCCACTGAGCACGGTCCTCGGCTACTCTCATCCAGCTCTTGCCAGCCATCCAGCTTTTTCAAATAGTTAGCCAACTGGACCCCCTTAAACTATGACTATAACAGCAGGACACAGCACAAAAGCGTCGACGAGATGTGAAATCATATCCGTATCCTATTAGCCCTTCAAGTCTACTCTAGCAATCTTCACCGACCATTAGCAACGAGCTGATGCCACAGATTAGGACAAAAGATTCGTTTCACGACACTGGCCACGTCTGCTATAAAATCCTTAAAAAAACGTTGTGATTCAATTACGACTTTCAACTATAAAAGCTTGCCAGAAACGCGGTTCAAAAAATGTGTGAAGCACACTTTGTGCCAAAAAAGATGATGTCTGGAATTAAAGCCAGTTCAATGCATGAGTTTTAGAACATTTACATAAATCCTGTAAATTAAGGACTTGAAAAGTCTAAGTTTGGAGTTTTTTTGTCCATTTTTTCTCCAAAATGATCTACATTTTGAAATGGACACCTAGTTTAACTTGTAACGTTCATTAAGTCGCAGTTTCTGTGCTACTTTGTTAACTATGACTTGCAACTAAATAATCCTGTGTTCTTTCTGCATATTCTAATAACTGTTTGCAGACACGTTTCAAAATTATTGACATCCTCCAAAGAAACTCATTCCCAAGTTAACCTGGGTACCCAGGTGGGTTAACATCGGGTAATAGGTAATAAGAACTATGTTTCACTATGATATTTTTCTATGTCTTCTATGAATGACTGCAAAAGCGTTTTAAAACCACAAAAATCCCTGCACTCCGTCTGCACTCCCAAGTCAATCCACCAAGGTAACAAGGACTTGAAAATAAATAATGTCGTGTGCTTCCTTGATATCTAGAAACCTGCACTGCCAATTTAAACCATCTGTAGGGGTAATACGATGACGTTAGTTGCGCGTTTTAAATGTCAAATGTCGCGACTTTCCCGTTGTCAAATTCTGATATTTTAGCACCACAAAACGCATGACTCGTGCCATCTCTTGCTGGTTAGGTAATCATGACTATGTTTAACAATGACTTGTAAATAAGTAATGCTGTGTGTTTTCTGCATCTCCTAGTGACTGGCAGCAGAAACCTCACACTCCCAAGTCAACCTAAGTGAGTAGGTAAAAATTACATGTTTAACAATGACTTGTAAATAAGTAATGCTGTGTGCTTTCTGCAACTCCTAGTGACTTGCAACTGACACCTCACACTCCCAAGTCAACCCACGTGAGTAGGTAAAAATGACTATGTTTAACTATGACTTGTAAATAAGGAATGCTGTGTGCTTTCTGCATCTTCCAATGACTGACTGCAGAAGCGTTTCACATCCCCGCACTCTGTCCGCACTTGACTCACGTTGGTTTATATTTGGATCCCTTTGATACTCGCATCTACACTCCATTGGTAGGTATGTAGGGTTGGCAGATGTCGAACAATTTTTTTCACAATCCCTACGTTTTGGAGATGTTTTCTGGATAAATGAGTGTAAAATTTTAAATTCTTATTTTTATATTATAAATCTACTCAATAGACAGCAATCCTTTGCTGTCGGTTAAAATTAGATACTAACAGCCAGTTTCTCGTATACTACCAATCTGATAATCTTTTGGTAACACTTGTCAGGTGAACAAAGTGCATAAAAAAATCTGAGAGCTGTTAACAATAGATTAACAGTTTGTTAGTGTACCAGGAACCGGTGGTAAGACCAAATATAAAAAAACCGGCCAAGTGCGAGTCGGACTCGTGCACGAAGAGTTCCGTACCATTATCTATACAACATTTGAATATTTCAAGCGTCTACCTATTGCAGTTATTAATATCAAGCAAAACACGGCAAAAAATCACAGACAGACAGACTGACAGACAGACGGACAGTGGAGTCTTAGTAATAGGGGGGCGCTTTTGGTACGGAATCCTAAAAACGAACATTATTAAAGGTAACAATCTCGAAATTAATTTGATTCCTACTGAATTCACCGTATTTGTACTGTACGTTCTCATATCTTATAGCTATGATCTACTTGCCTTCTACGAGTGTAAAACATACAACATTGAAATGTAACTTATATATAATTCAATTATACTCTACGAAATACATAAAATAACGCCTGTATCCCGAAGGAGTACGATTGAAAATAAATTGCTATTTCGTATTTTTCCGGACTCATTAGGAAACCCTAGTGTGAGTCCGTCGTAAATTAGTGTTGATAATATTATTATGATGATAAATTGGAGTTGGCTACTATGGAGTTCTGAGGTTGAAACGGGTTGCTTATTTAGATTAGCCATCTTTGACTTGTAACCTCCTTGCTAACAGATGCCAGCGATGTTATCTTGGAATGAAAGATACGCATGTCGTATGCGTATGCGCATTTATAATGGAGTTTTTCATCGAACTTTTTTTGCAAGCAAAAGTCAAGTAAAGGTCCCTCCTATCACGTGACTGTCACTGTCATTCTGTTGGGTTAACATTTTGAGGATTTCAAAGTGTCAAAATATGTATGTATTTGACAGTTCGGAGTAGGTTACATACAGTGGAGGACTTACGCAGTAGCGCCCCCGTAGGGCACGAGACACACAGATGGGACGTAGGGCGAGAGCGCGGTAAGATGTACAGAGTCACAGACCAAGAGCGACCGCAGAGCAAGGACTATGGTCTGTGACTCTATACATTTTACCGCACCTTCGCCTCCCATCTGTGTATCTCGCGCCTAAGAGCTTATCTTTACACTTTAGTCAATTTCAAGAAACTGCCATCATCTAGTCCGCTAAATCTAATTGATTCTATAAAATCCATAAATGAACTTACGAAATGAAATTTATTTATATCTCCATGTTTAATATGAACGCATAACAAACATCCTCCGTCAAACTAAATAACTTACTATTTTTAACCTTTTCGTTCAGCTTAAGATTGTTTAGTTGCAATCAAACTAATTCGATTTCATATAATTATATGAGAAATTCCTGGAATTAATTAAATGGGATACTTACACGCTACTGTTTCAGTTACTTAAGTATATAAACTACTAACGTCTACTATAAAGCACAGATTTACGTGAAACCCTACTTCTGATGATTTCATCTAGGGCCTCGAATTGCATTCGAAACAAAAAACAAAAATTTTGCTCCGTGGGATTTATAAATAACCACCAACGTAGTTTGATGAGCCAATGGAGGCGCGGCGGGTGCGTGTTATAGGGACAAAATATAGAATAACGTGCGGACGCGTCGCGTCGAATAATGTTATTAGTTTAGTCCGCGAAAATACCTCGTTCCGAACCCGCGCGTTCCAGAGCGGGAGAATATTGAACTATTATTTAAAAATGGTTTCAAAACAGACCTCACTTTTTTTTCTTAAATCAAAAATCAAATAGTTTCTGGTTAACACATTAAAAAGTTTTAAAATACAGAGACGGTTATTAAATTAGAGAATGTGTAGATAAACGGATTCTTACAGAATACGTGTGATATTTTACAAAGTGATGATTAGCGGACTATAATAATATTACGTGGCGAGCAAAATATTTCAAGGGAAACTCGGTGCCAAGTGTGAAAGAGTGGGTGTAGAGAATTTGTGGTTCTTCTATAAGTGTTGGTTGAAATATAACTCAGTATGGTGGCTATGGTTGACGTCTCGGAGAGGACAAACAATTATTTCTTTAGAACCTTTTTGCCAGTAAGTTCAGAAAGCTCCTGCTGTAATTTATTACTCAAATTCCCATTTGATTTTCTTTTTTCATATTTTTTACTAGATGTGACTCCGACATCATTCACATGAGACTCGAATAAAAAGTATCTTATGTTTCACACTTTAAGGCAAACAGACTAACAGTCTTAGTTACAAAAAACCCTCCTGAAATTAATTTTATACAGTCTGTAGTAAATGCAATGATCAGTATTCTACCACTATTCTATTTAAACTGCATTTGAAGAGTGTTTTAGAGGAATCCTATTCAATAAATAAAACCCTCGCGGTTTTGAGGCCGCTTTTACTTCTCAAATCGTGAGATTCGAACATTTCAATTATGGTAAAAAATTGAGAATACTTTTGAAAAATTGAATGTAGATACTGTATGGCGGCACTAGCAAAATTTATTTATTAGAAATCGTAATGTACTTAACTGAATAAAAGCATGCTCTAGGCAAAATTACGTAAAGGAACATCCAAATATTCAATCATCTGAACATCCTCTGTGTTTTTAATACGCAATAGTAATTGGAATACCTTGGTACCTACAAAAGTACTTACGCGACACAATCCAATTTCGATGTTTACGTTTAAATTTGAACTGTCCTCACACAACCCTGATCTCTTATTCTATCAGTTAACCTTAATTATTATTGTAAACGTCATTATCGCTTGAGAAAATATTTCAAATATTTTCATTAACATTCATATCCTCAACATTCACAAACACTAATTCTTCAAACACAAAGGGAAATCAAATGAATCACTGGAGCGAACGAAATTTTGAAACAGATCCAAATTCTTGTCCTTGGACTATTTGTCTTTTAAGACAGTAAAGGATGAAACACACCAACGCGGTGGCAGTGATGGCGGTCCATACGTCCATATAAATCCTACTTCAGTAAATGACGAATGTATGAACCGCCACCACCACCACCACCGCGTTGGTGTGTTTCATCCTTTAGACGAGATTTCTGTCCTTACACCTCGCCTTTGTTTCTACTTACGAAAACCATAGCTATAAAAACTGCAGACCTTGCGGCCGTAATGTAGAGAGAAATGAAAACAAACATTCGCATACAGTTCTATATAAGATCCAACAATAATAATCAGGCGAGTAACTGACTATTCACCAGCATTGCTGTTAACAATGTTTGCATCACAGTCTGCATTAACCGTACGTAACCGAAAGGACACTTTACCACGTCGAGCTGTGGTAGCGTGTCGGTAGAACCCTTGCCTCACATGCATTAGGTCGTGGCTTCGAATCCCGGCATGTGCCAATGACATTGTTTTCTATGTTAGCTATATTTGTGAATTTGTAGTATCAATACCACTCGTTAACTATGAATAAAATCATCGTATTCGAACGCTTGCTACGTACAATGGCCCAACTATGAGGCTATCTTAGATATGTAAGACTTTAAATGTATTTTTTTTCCTCTGTACAATACAGTGTACAATAAAGAGTTCTAATCTAATCTAAGTGAGAAAATCTCAGGTGTAAATACGATTAACTATCACATCCCACGTAAATCCATCACACGATCCTCATTCCAACATGCTCATGAATATTTTCTCTACGTTTCAGGCCGTAAACTCCCCACCGGTGCCACATCGAGACCTCAACAGTGGCAATGCTACCTACCGAAACTACAGCGATGACTACGCCACCATATCTCAGCGCGTCGAGCGACCAGTTCAATCCGAAGAGCAGCCAACGAAGAAAGATAAGAAGTGGTCGTTTGGGAAACTCTTCAGGCGAAAGAAGAAAGAAGATGAATCAGCTTCGTCTTCAGAAAGCGACGGAGGAGTCAGCACTCGCTCTCAAAGGAAAACAAAAAAGAAAAAGCGAACGCCAGCAGTCAATAACTTCGATCACATAGTCGTCAGAGACACTAGAAGAGCACATAGCCTTGCTAAGCCTGCAAACAAGGACTTCAACGATGATGGTGTTCTCTCTGACCCGTCAGCTGGCTTCATCAACTACAGGGCAAGGTTACCAAACCACATTTATGGAGAGTCTAAAGAATCACTCTCAGCAAAAGATGACCTGTCAAGTAGATCAGCTAAAACTTCTTTGGAAATGCCGTCGAAGAAAGCAAGAAAAGGGAGGCTAAAGGCCAGGGTTGAAGCCCTAAGGAATAGTATGAAAGGGGATTCGAGTAGCGATGAGGAATCACTGAAATCATCGAACTCGTCCTCGATGGTACGCTTTAGAAGTGACGACTCTCTTATGCGGTCTCGAGACAGCTCGTTGAATAAGCGATCGAGAAGTGCAAGAAATGAAAGATATATCAAGCGACTGTCCAGAGACGATGAGAATCAACTTAATAAAGAAGCGGAATTGCTGCAGCAAGGGTACACAAAGGCAGAAGTAGAAATGCTGACGAGAACTCCTACAAGTCAAAGCAGTGGATATGGGACCTGCAAACGAGACCAAAATAGAACCCTACAGGAGCAACTTTATACTAATGATTCAAACAGACGTCCAATGAAGTCCGAATCTATCTCATCATTCCCATCGACCCAAAGCTACCCCTCATCCATTAACTTTAACGCTAAAGTTAACAACGACCATATTAACTATTCCATACAATGTCCGAGCAATAACACGAAACGAGAAACGCTTTACGCTAACACCAGGAGAATTGTGCCTGACCAAGATAACACAGAAAACGTTATGTGTGTAAAGTTCCCATTAGGGAACGTAACTAATGTTAAGAGAGAGGAGCGGGCACCGCCCGTGCCACCTCCCCGTGACATGCAACGAAAAGTAGCCACTCCTATATCCATGTACTATGATAATAACCCCATAGTAGCCGATAGAGTGGAGGGGCACGCTAAGGCCATACACGGCGTGCCAAACAACGACTTTGAAAGAGTAATGCGGCGAAGCCAGGAGAGATCGATTAATTATGGCCACAATGGTCTACGGCGGCCGATATCGAATTCTGAAGATCACATTGCAATGATGAACAACGAGTATTTACAAAACTTTCATCAGAAAAACGAACAGCCCAGAAGACCAGCTTCGGTATCCGCTGAGCCAGCAAACTATGTGTTATATGCAAACACACCTCCATGGAGAAAAAAGTTCGACCAAGCTAGTATAATAAAACCAGAACCTGTTCAGCCCCGCCATGTTGCCTCTTTGCTTTATTTCGCTGATCAGAGCCCGAGATCGCGACGACCAATAAGCATAAAAACTAGTCAAAACGGTTACGAAAACCAATATTTAAGTGATTCGCAGACTTCCTTAAACCCTCGCGAAGACGCCATCAGACAAAGACCACGAAATGCTTCTGAGTTTTGGAAAAAAATAGATGATGCTGAGAGACAAAGAAAACAACAAGGCATTTTTGCCAACTCGAGAAGTAACAGTGAATATCCCAGTAACACTCAACTACATAGAAACGGTCAGTATACCGAACCAAACAGGCTAGGCCTTGAAAGAGCTAAGAGTTCTGATATTCAGAACAGAAACACGATGTCTAGAGACACGACAGATGGTGCCAAAATGTGGAAAGCCACAACCGAATATAAGAGGTCCATAACACATGAGCCGCAAAAAGTCACTTCGCCGACCAAAACTCATGTTAGACACAAATCCGATACTTTCCTTCCCAATTCCTATCAAATATTATCAGATGATGAAAAGACTTCTGAACGACGGAAATCAACTAACCTTGATGATGCTCTGAATGAACTGGAGCAAATCTACAATAGTTTAGGCCTAGGAGATGAAGACTTATTGGACAGAGCTGAACGTCGTGAACTCATGACTCCTAAATACAACGATTACTACAACGATTGGAATGGCAACGACGATGAAATGCAACTAAGGAGTCAACCTACTACCCCACTTAGGCGCATGAATAGACGATCCACTCTACCCGATAAGCTGCAAGATGACATGGCATTCAGAAAGTTCAATTCCAAGGAGAAAAACACATCGAATGCTAAAGATACTCAGTCACAAATTAGTTATATGCTAGCCTCACCTGCATATATTCCATATGCATCAGACGACGATAGGCACTCTGTGGGCAATGAACCAGATATCGTCTATGATGATATGGTGTATAGGAACCTTAAACAAACCAACAGCCGTCTCAAGACTATGGACCCTCAGCCACCATTCGGTATTCCCGTAGGACCAGTGTCACCTGCACCACAAAGTGACTACTTACATGCAACTCCTGAAAACCGAGGAAGGTCAAGATTTATACCAAGAAGGTCACCCGATCTTGTATCCGATGATCTGGCCTATAGGAGCCTAAGAAAAGATGGCAACAGACATTCGTCTCTTTTTAATGGTGAAGAATTTAATGGCCATGTCAACAATAACCACAATTACCACGAATGCGCACTAGGAAAAGATTCGCCAACGAATATTAAAAAGAAGAGGGCAGTCAGATCTCTTTCAGCAAACATATTCACGATGATACAGAAGGAAATCGACGAGGCTCTAAACATGAGCAAAGTGGCGACGATACAGAAAACGCACAGTAACAGTGACGTTACGAGACGCCTCCGTGAAGCTTTCGAAAGTAACGACAACGATCAGGATCACTATCCTCGCAACAAGGTAAAACAAAGAAATCACACTGTCAATCTCTTTGTCAATAACATCCACCCGCCCAGTCATCATTTCGCAAAAGACGACTCATACATTCACAAAGACGAAAAATATCTCGCTAAGCCTCCATATTGTGATAAGTCCAAAAGTTCATCCCCATCAAACCGATCACCTCAGGTCTCTAAGCGTTCATCAAAAGACGAGTTCCAACAAGTTCTCACTATGCTTGCACAAGAAGCTATGGACACAAGCAATAAACTAGGTGTCGCCTTAGCTGAGTTGGACAAGAATAGGAACATCAACGATCGAAAATCCGACATTCAGAGTAAAATCTCTGACAGCAGACTTAACTTCCTTAACGGTCTGACAAGTAAATCCAATCACGATAGTGATAATATTACTCCTGAGATTAAGTATGTCAAGGTGCACTCAGAAGTTGTCAATGAACCAAAAGTTGAAAAGGCAGTGGAAGATTCTAAAGGCAAAAAGACAGAAGACAGTCTTATGGCTATATCCGATCAACTGCATAAAGTAGAAGATCAACTTAAACATAGTTTTGAAAAGGAAATTAACTTTGATGACGAAAGCATGAGATTATCGAACTATATTTCCACATCCGAAGAGCAGTTACGTGCACAGGAAACTACAGTAGTTGTACCTGAAAATAAATTGATTCCCGACGTCGTACCTTTGTCTGTAAAGAATGATTCAATAATCATTGGAAGTATCGACAAAGTGGGTTCTCCTGAAAATACATCTATAGAAAATAATCAAAATTCTCATGAAAAAATCAAAGAATTGAATGAGATTAAAGCATTCAAAGAGCTCAAAGATGGCATATCAGACTTGATAGCAGGAATCTCACAAGTCAATGAAAAGTTATTTGTTCCAAAAACACCAAAGGAAGAAACAAAATCTGCTGCCAAAATTGCCTCCATAACAGAAATAAGTGCCAAATTGAATCAAGTGACACAAGATGCACCTAAAGTCGACAAAAGAGCTTCAGTTAATCTTTCAATTTATGAAGATGATTTGGAAATAAAGAAGGAACAAACCGACTCAACTGAATACAATTCTTCAGAGGAACTAGCTACTATTTTCAAACTAGATAATTCCAGAACCAAACCAGCAATTGCAAAGGAATCTCAAGAGAACATTGTGAGAAATGACTTGAGCTCACCGAAACTTGTCAAGAACATGAACCAGCAGCTGCGAAGGCTCTCAGTGGACGCGACAGAGGATGCACCTAGTCAAAGCAATTCACTGCCAACGAACGTGCCGTGGAGAACTAAAAGGCAAAACAATTCACAAAAAGATAACCGAGGTACGTGGCCTGTAGTCATGCATGGTGTTTGGATCTCACTTTAATCATAGCATCCCTTTTCATGTTTTCATTCACGTCATGAATACACTATTGGTCATGTCGCCATTGGAGGTTGTGACCAAAAAATAGAACACAACCTTGCAGCCATTGGTTTGTTGATTATCGATGGGAAAAATCTGATTTGACGTTATGAGGCTATATTACAGTCTTCTTTCAACTATGTCATGTCATGTAACCTTTGGAGAATAATACGGAACACTACGAATAGGTATTAAAGTTACGACCTATAGTGTGTTCCCGCTTTACCATTACAGCAACCCGCTTTTGACCATTCAGTATGTACTAATTAAGTAAATACCAACTTATCTGTGAATTTGTCGAAGGCGAGGAGCTCTTAGTTTTCTTGGAAACCGTCTTACATTCAAGATAAATTTTGAGTGCGCTATCAACATAATTTTCTAAACGAAACACTATCGTGAGAGCGCACGTTAGATTGGTCTCAGCGATAATAGTGTTTTATTAAAAAGGACCTTTTTTACTGGTAAGGAGTTTTCCAGTAATTCCAATACAAGTTCCACCTGCCCTAAAGTTAAGTTGGTACGCACTATACTGTTCTGCCCATTTAGTTATTCTTTACGCGGAAGGATGGACTCAATTATTTGTCTTATTGCTTTGGTTAGTCTCTTTTAGTACGCTGATCAAGGGGCCCGATGTAACGGTATTCCCTGTCAATTAAAGAAAGAGATTGGGAAACTATTCTCCTCTCGCTCATACAATTTTACCGTCTATGTTGTGTGAGCTAGAGGTAAATAGTTTTACAGTCTATATTTAATTAACCATCGTATATAATAAAGTAGCAGCGCCATCTTGCTTTACGTTGCTACTGAGAACAAGACTTGGGTATGGCAAAAGAAGCAAGAAAGTAGAATTGATGTAGTGGAAATGAGGTCCTTAAGAAGTGTGTCTGGTGTTACCTTGAATGACAGGATATGCAATAGTTTGATTAGAGAACGTTGTAGACTAAAAGAGGATGTAGTGACTAGAATTGAGAAAGGAATGTTGCGTTGGCTTAGACATGTGGAGAGGATGAAAGAATAAAGATTGACGAAACAAATATATCGAGCGAATGTGGGTGGAAGGGCCGGTAAGGCACGTCCCAGGCGGATATACTTCGACCAAATAGGGGATGTACCAGCAAAGGGCAAGAAAAAAAGTACCCGATACCGGCGTGCGTGCATGCTACGACTAATGAATGTTGATGAAGCGAAAGTGATCCGTCAGGATCGTGGCAAGTGGCAGTCCCAAGGGACTAGTCTAGGACTAGACTAGCAGAGACCAGTCTCTGCCTACTCCTCTGGGATACATGCGTGAGTTTATGTTATGTCATGTTTTGAGAACAAGATGGCATGTTCGATATCGCTGTAATACGTTTCGCTCTTTGCAAAACCTAATCTCTGTGATTCAAAGACGAGCGTCAACTTCATAATAAATTCATCCTTTTGTGTTGAGAACAGAGGGACGACCCTATACTAAATACGTAGTTGTTCAACAGAACAGTATTAGCACGCTTATACATATACCTAGGTGTTTTATTGACACTAATTTTAGTTTACTAAACAATCGCATTGTAATTGTATAAACCGTGCGGATTGACTTGTTAGCTCGCGCGATGCGATGTCTTTCGCGCGAGGTGCCTATTTAATTCAAACGGGTTATACCATTTGAATGACATTGCATAAATTGTTTAGTAGACTACAAATAGTTTCAAATAACGACTATTATGTTATTGAGTAACTATGTTTTTAGTAGACGGCCTAGATGAGCTTTACTCGCATTTAATCTTTTTTTTAATTAACGAATAGGTGTGTTTATTTTTTGTTTTTTTACTAACCAGTATGTCTGTTTTTTTAAGTTTGCGTTTTGTTTTGCCCCACCCCCGGCAGGCGGCGATTCGAAGGGCGAGTGGCAGAGCCGTGGCACGTTGATGTTAGCTTGCTCTTACACGCTGATGTTCACCCAGCACCTGGCAGACCTGGACTGGCTGACCCTGCTCGGATTGCTCCTGGCTATGATCACCATCGTGGCCATGATGCTCATCTGAAGCTGGCATGACTAGGCGCAGCGTAGAAAGACGCCATTTTTGGGTTTTCGTATCGCCAATGGATGGTTTCACATTGGACGATAACCGTAACGACTTGTTACTGCGTCCTTGTCCGCGTGGAATGATGTCTTTCTACGCCGAGTTAGCAGAGCACTATTCTGAATCCAACAGATGACAGTATAACTAAATTACTACGAATTTGAAGGTGAAGGTAATGAAAGTACTACAAAGGAATGGCGTGGCGTTCTGGATTATAAAAGAGTATGAAATGCAAATTCATCAACACTCGCTTTTATGTCTTAGTCGGTAAGAGTTACGACTCGTTAGGCGCGAGACACACTGATGGGACGTGGGGCGAGGGCGCCGTAAGATTTTTTTTTTTTTTTATAATAGGTTTAACGGCTCTGGATACTAGTCCTGTACAGAGTCACAGACCACAGTCCTTGCTCTGCGGTCGCTCTTAGTCTGTAACTCTATTATCATATTACCGCGCCCTCGCCCCACATCTTTCTGTCAGTAGTACCACAGTAGTAAAGTCGAGAGCATCTTTATACGCGTGCACTCTACTCCTTTACGTTACGTTTCATTTTCCAAGAAGTTGTTCATTAGAGTGATTGTTTCATTGACACTATTGCTAGTCAACCAATCGCATTCCGATTGTATAACCCGTGCAAATTAAGTCAGCGCATCGCGCGATTCGATCTTCTTCGCGGGAGATGCCTATTAAATTTGCGCGGGATATACCATTGGACTGACATTGTAATGCTGTTGCTCAGTAGACTAAAAATAGAGGCACATAACAGATGTTGTCGTGCTAATAACGTTCAATTGAACAACTTTGTTTGATAGCTCTTATCGCCTACGACATAAGAGCGAGTCACTGAATGTAAGTTGCAGGTACTGTTGGATTTAGAAAACGATATAGAGCTTTACATGTAGAGCTAACATTTATAATCGTTAAAAAACTTTAGATTTTTTGTTATGATTGTTATTAGGTAATATATAATTTTTCCCCAAATAAGAGAAAAGCACATATAATCAGAAGACTATGGGATATATGTACTTTGTTTATAGACAACAAATACCAAAAGGAATTTGTTCCATTTATGCGAACAAACCTAACAGCCTACCAATTTACCAGTTGGTACTTTATACCTCTAATGAAATTGATCAATTATAAAATTAATTCAATAGTTATTATTGATTACTATTTAATTTTCATGTTTTGTATGTAGGTCTAACTTACTATTACTATTTTAGTCGATATTGAGCATGGTTTTATCGTTTTTGCATGATTATTAAAATTAGTTAGGTATTTATTAGATAAACAGTGATATTATAAGAACGCGAAAGGTGACTACAGTCAACAGCTTATCAGCCTCTTGGTATTTTTTTTCTCGAAAAACGTCTTTTAGGTAAAGGTCGACGTTCTGTTGAATATAATAGAATTGAATGTTTTGTACACGATGTTGCTCTAAATTAAGGAATCGAAATACTGAGAAAAATTAAAAAATCATGTACAGGGTGTAACAAAGTCCCCATACCAATCCGAAGAGTGGAGGGGAGAGGGGGTCACATTTGTCAATACAAACAACTATTATTACGGTGACCACTTAAAATTCCACAAAAACAAAACAGCGTTTCCACAATTAGTTACCGAGCTACGGCATTAAAAAAAACATCCAAACAAGACAATCAAGTCAAAATCAAAGTCCTGGTCCCAAACTAGGATACCCTGTGCTACGGTAACCAGACAAGGACGTCACAAACGTGAAAATAAATGGATAAATTAAATGAACGCAAATGAATTGCAGACGGGGGTTGCCGAGAAGACGATTCTTGCCGGAGCGGTCAGAGGTGGCAAATGACCGAAAATGTTGGTCTGAAAGGGGGGGAGGCCTTTGCCCTGCAGTGGGACACCCATGTTATGGAGGCTGCATCAACTACAAAATATTATTCCCATTTTCAAAGCTTCTACCTTAGTAGTGTTCGAATTTTGTTACGCACTGTATATTATTGTGTACTTTATATATTATAACGAAAATCTAAGCGTTAATCAGGTGTCGACTGTACGTACCTTTACCTAGTACGTATAATGCCGGCAAATAACTTGAAGAAATGACTGACGGTCCTAGCCCCTGGCCACACAGAAGGGACGTGGGGCAGGGGCGCGGAAAAGACGCGACGTGTTGCATAGAAATCGCCCCATCGCCGCCCCGTCTCTTCTGTGTGGGCTTCGTTCCGTCTCTTCAGTACATTTTGTATGAAAGTGAATTGGATTAACGACGCGTCCTTTCCGCGCCCTCGCCCCACGTCCTTTCTGTATGGCCAGGGGCTTAGCTTTTTTCGGGTCTCATAGGTGGGGGACGGGGGTTGAGACTTAGGCCGACTTGGACCTTATTCTTATTCTTAAATGTCACTTAATTAGCCATTTAAATCGACTTTCGTGGGAATTTTAGTTAAATGCTGTTTAAGCCAAATTCAAAAAAGTGGTGCCAGTCGGCTTTAAAGTTCTTCGTACGTTAGTTTAGTCAAATAGTATGGCCAAGTTATGTGCCGGGCATTATACAATTATACATCAATGTATTGTACTGTAAGCTGTATTTAGAAACGCACGTTTGGTAACTGTGAGAAAATATTATTATTCAATCGTATTTTCGTTTCTGTCATGCTCTGGTTAATATAATCAAGATTGACTGTGAAACCTTACATTTGTCAGTATGTATTAAAGGAATGACAACTGGAACCCATTTCGTAGTACTTATGGTTTACTATGACAATTCGATGTACATTGCATAGCCGATTGGCCCACAGATTAACAATTATGAAGAATGACAATTCGATGTATAGTGCTACAAAGTTATCTGACCCGGTGGAGGTGTCAAATATAGTATGGAAACGTCAAGTTTACTATGAGAAAAGTGACGCCTTCACCGGGTCAGATAAGTTTGTCGCACTCTATATTGCGCGGCCGAGTCTTCCTTCTCGTTAATCTGTGGGTCAATCGACTTCGCAATGTGCATGGAATTGTCACAGCAAACCAAGATTGTAGTACTATGAAACGCCCCTACTCTCCTATTACGTAACTGTCCACCGTATTTGGTTATCCGTTATGACCTTTTCAAAGAGTCAACATATTATGTTTTATTTGACAGTTCGGAGTAGGTCAAACCATACAGTGGAGAAGTTATTAACCAGATTAGCTACAAAAATACAAAAAGAAAAAAAAAACAAAAATGTTCTATTCTCCGCCACACCACAAGAACCCTATGCCAGCATATGGACCCTCTTCCAGTGATAGCCTTGTCCTGCGTTACTAGGTATATAAGAAGTTGATAAATTATAACGAATGTTTTTTTCTAGGTGAAAACTGATTGCCCCAAGTTCTCGGCTGCCCACCTGTGATGACATATTTTACCATTTATTTGTAACTTAATATTGTATTCTATTGTATAGTCAAATATCTTTTAACAACTCGTATAAGTACTTATCCATTTAATTATACTCGAAGTTTCTCTGTCCCATTTGTTGTATATTAAAATGTAATTAAGTAAGATAGCCGTGTTGTGTTTACTTTGTAGAGGCTTCCGCTTATTTTGTAATTAAGTACATACTTGGAGCGTTATTTATATGAACAAAGAGGTACCTATCTATAATTTCAAATAAAATGTTTCAGTTTTATTGAGGTTGTTTCACTTCCAAAACGTGTTTGAACTCGTCCAATAGGTAGGTACATTGGTCTAGTGACTAGATAAAAAATCCCGCGTTCAGCAAGTGCTCAGCTTGGCCGCAACAATAGTGATATACCTATTTTAACCAACTTCAAAAAATGAGGAGGCTATCATTTCGACGCGTATATATTTTTTGCTATGTTTTCGCATAACTCCGTCAAATCTTAACCGATTTCGACAATATTTTTTTTTTCGAATAGATATAACGTCCCATTGGTCCCATTTTAATTTGGTGAAGATCTGATGAAGACTTTCAGAGATGGAGAACGGAACTTTTTAATGGACAGCAATAAATAAGGTCTAATGCTGCCGCGCTTACGAAAAACGCACTAAGTGCGATTTTTTGCGAAATTGAGTTAGATACATATTTGAAATCAGAAAAATGAGATCTATATCTTTCCCATAGAGACCATTTCAATATTTTTGTATATACCCCCTTTTTTAGTTTTTATAAACGCATTAACTTCGAAATCGATTTATATTTTACTAACCAAAACCGCATCATCTACAGTTAGTGCGTTTATTGTAAGCAATTAAGTAAAGTGTTATGTAGTTACGGTGTTAAGAATAATAGTACCAACATTACATGATGCACTGATGATAAGCAAATAATTACTTATTTTTGTTGACAAAGCAATTAAACGCATTAAGTATCCTAGATAATGCGTTTATACTAAGCAAGAGATAGCTTGACGGGGGCGAAGCTAGGAAAGGGAATGGTTTCGGGGATGTGAAACGCCCTGAGTTTCGCCAGTCACGACGTTTTCAAGAAGCTGGACTCATGTGCGTAGGAGCAGGATTTGCGCAGTAAGTTTAATTGGAATATTTAAGTTTACTTGGTACACACCTAGTATTATAGTTATGTACACAATCATACTCGTAATCATTTTTTTCCACTGTTTACATCCCCGGCTACTTTAGGGTAACTAAGTAGCCAGTACAATAATAATAATTAATTTATTTCAAGTAAGTAATACTCATTTTAATTAGTAGGCTTATAAACTATATCTGTGAGTAATTATAGCTAAGGACACAATTATAAATTACATTTAACAGTACACATTAGAGGGTATGTGCAGGCAGGCACAGTGACGCATGTAAGGCGAATCTAGGCGGCACAATGAGGCCAAAATAGGTACTTTTTCTGAATAACCTACCATGAGAATGAGTAAATGCATTATTAAATCAGTTCATATCGTTTCTTGGTTGGTAGGTGGTCAATCGTGTGACCTACTTTTTAACTGGGCTCCTTGTTACAAAATGCAATTTATCCTTAGTCCTAGTCTTACTTGCGTCTTAACACTTTCGGATGACACAAATCGGGATGAGAGTTTAAGCTAGGACAAAAGATAGTCTTAATTTTGTATTATGTGGGATTACATGTAACTGCTGTACTAACTTACTCAACTTATGATCGGTTAGCAGTAATGTGGACCAAGTGCCAGAGGTCCTGGGTTCGACTCCCGGCCGGGCGAACATATATTTTTGTATTGTTTGACTATGTATATTTTTTTATAAATGGCTGCGTTCGACTTCAATCCAGCCTTATGGAAAGCCACCCTAGTAATTCCGGACGCCTTAGTTACAGGTTTAACCTAGTTAAAGGCTCAATGACTTTTCAGCAATTTTTGATCGCAGAAATGAATATGAAAACCTCTTGACATCAACACAACAAAGTTCATAGATCCGGTGCCAACATCATCATCACACGACACACCTCCACACGTCCATGATACACGTTCTTCTTTGCTGTGTTACGAAACTTTGCCAGATGAAGACAATGAGCTTGATAAAAATTATACTTACTACGACTCAGATGACAGTGTTAAGGATAAAGACTATGAACCAGAAACAGTAAAAAAGAAGACAAGAAATACACTCAATATCTTTAGCAGACAGGAAGCCACCGGCAATATAAATGAAGAAAAGAAGAAGAATTTCAGACTGATTGCGCTAACGGTAATTTCGATCTCAATACGTGCCATAGATATTAATTAGGTTTAACCTGTTATTAAATAAAAATGGTTGTGGTAGATTTAACCTGATAATAAATAAAAATAAGTGTGTTGTTTTGTATCTTTTTAATGTCCTTTAAACAAATAAAAACTTTGTATGAATAATTTTTTGTTTTTATTAGACTACAGTTGAATAATCTTCCCATTATTTGGCTTCCTTAGACTTTTACTTGTGTAAATTTAGAGATTTTGCTAAACATAAACGCATTAATCGAAGTAGTTGATGCACTTAATATTAGTATAACTAAACTTACCTGGTAAAAGCATTCTATTGAAAAATGGAATAAAATTATTTGCTAAGCATAATTGCATTATGTAGTATAGTTGATGCATTTATGATTAGTTTGAATAGAATTAAACCATAATAAGTTGCTAATAAAAAGTAGTTTTTAAAAATTATAAATATAACTATAATATTTGCACAACTATAATAAAACACAAAGTGTACCTTATACTTAGTTGCTTCTCTAAGTCCAATTTTCACTTCAATAGCTAGCTTAGTTCCGGAGATACAAGTAAAATAAAAACAAAAACTTTAAACGCGTTTTTCTCATAATTTGTTAAACCATAGTTAGTGCGGCATTCGTAAGCGCGGCAGAATGGGACCGAACCTTTAGTAATATCCGTATCTTTAAAAAAATACCGCTTTGTACGATTTATTTAAGTGCAAAAGTGTAAATAAATAAATAAAATAGTACAGACAGGTTATTACCCAAGTACGTAATTCAAATATGGTCGAACGTTATCTATTGTGTTCCCAATAGCGGTTCATTTAGGTACCTAAGTGAGACATCAGAAATAACAACTCAAGTCATTTATAAATGTTTTAAAATATCACAAAATCGCGCTTTCATAGATTTATTAAATAAGTAGGTACCTACATACCAAACCAAGGTAGAGTATAAGGGCAGTGCCGTTACCGCTCTGTAGTGTCCTAAGGCCCCTTTCAGCTGTCATAGAACTTACTTAATCTGAATCACAGTAGGTACGTCCTGTAAAACCAGCAATAGATATCACCGAGGGTCCTTTATGTAGTGTAAATAGCCTTCTGATAATTATGCTTTTCCATTCCTTGTTGTCGACCAACAAGCGGCGCGGAAAGGACGTGTCGTCATTCCAATTTACTTTCATACAAAATATATTGAAGGGACGGGACGAGGCCCACACGGAAGAGACGCGGCGAGGCAGGGCTCGATTTCTATGCAACGCGTCGCGTCTTTTCCGCGCCTTCGCCTCACGTCCCTTCTGTATGGCTGCTGGCCATAAAAATCACGCCCTCGCTCCGTCTCTTCTGTGTGGCTTCGTCCCGACCCTTCAGTACATTTTCTATGAAAGTGAATTGGATTAACGACGCGTCTTTCCCGCGCCCTCGCGCCACGTCCCTTATGTGTGGCCACTGGCTAAGGAGAAAAGGGGGTATTACTTTTGTTTCCTTTCAACGTTGGGTTGATTTGTTGCTGCGTTGTAGCTGTCAAAAGAGTTTTTATTCATCTCTAGCGCCTAATGGTTCGTGAAGTTTGTCAAATTATATCCCGAAAAACTGAAAAGTCTAAGTACTAGCGCGACATCTACATTAATATTATGAAACTACTGCAATAGCGCCATCTCTACCATTACAGTAAATTTCGTTTGTATACGTGTCTCCTAGCTGCTGGATTTACGTAGTAAAAACATTTTTCGCTGGGTGTCGCTACATGACACTCATAAAATTGTTTTCATTCTATTTTTTTCAAGATGCAAGAACACAAATTGAAGTAAAAACTGGACTTAATTACTAATATATATAGCTACAATCCGGTATACTCACTGACTGACTGACTGACTGACAGATCATCTATAGGTTTCCTCGGAAACGGTAAGAGCTACGTGAAAATTTTGTATCAGAAAGTTGTAGGGAATGTATGATATACTGCCATCCTATGAAGCCGATTTTTGAATTTCGAACGCCTTCTCCCATACAAATGGGCTAACTTTTTTGTTTACTGGCCGATTTGGATGAAATTTGGAACAGGTGTTTGTTTTGTGATCTCATTTTGAAAAAAAATTTTAAACGTTCGAAATTCAAAATAGGGGCGAGAATATGGCCGCCCAAAAAATCGACCTCTGCGCAAAAAAGTCGGCAGCCAACTGGGCATATGCTAGAGACGTGCCCTAAACGGCATCGGGTTGTCAAAGGACCCAGGTATATGAGAAAAATCTGACATTTTAGATTTTCAAGATGGCGGCCGAGATATCGACGATTGAAAATCAGAAAATTTTGTATGGAGAATTTGTACTGAAAATCGACTTTTAGTACAAAATTTTAAACAAAGATTAAAAATTTTTCAAAAAAACAATTTTTCGAGGCCGAAGTGGGGATGAGGAACCTCGCCGCGGCGAGGCCGGAGGCCGAGCTCCGTTCAGGCCATGGCCGAAGGCCGAGACTATACATTTTCCGGCGAACAAGCAGCAACGCAAAAGCCAGATGGGACAAACTTGCGAGGCCGAAGGCCGAGCTCCGCGAAGCGGGCACCAGGAACCCCGCCGCGGCGAGGCCGAAGGCCGAGCTCCGTCCAGGCCGAGGCCGAAGGCCGAGACTATACATTTTCCGGCGAACAAGCAACGCAAAAGCCAGATGGGAGAAACTTGCGAGGCCGGAGGCCGAGCTCCGCGAAGCGGGTACGAGGAACCCCGCCGCGGCGAGGCCGAAGGCCGAGCTCCGTCCAGGCCGAGGCCGAAGGCCGAGACCATACATGTTCCCACTTATCAAATCCCTACCCCAAGTGTCTAGCGAGGCCCTAGGCCGAGCGCCGCGGAGAGCGAAGCTCGGAGCGGCTGGGGGTTGGCGCGCGTAAGCGCGCAGGGGGTTCACCCCCTAGTTAACTAATATATAAATGTTAATATTATTTTCATCATTCAGTTATTCAGTTTAATCAAGTCATTCGAATCCATTCATTCATTTCGTCGGGCATCTACACTACACAAAGACCTAGTTGACACTACAGCTGTCAACTGTCAAATAACTGTCGTCAATTGTCATTATTCCAGAAGAAAAGATCGTTGTTAGTGTGGATTTATTTGCAAACGTGTTTTTAATTACTTTATCATGTAGTATTTGTGTAATATTGTTAAAAAAACTATCGTTGTGAAAGTGTAAAGGTGTACTTTAGTTAGTTTTACATGGACACGTGTTGATGTATTAGATTTTATACGAAACTCACCGTCGAAACTGTTCTATGTTCCTGTTTACAATTTCTTGCCGCGATCGTGATTTTTAAAACAGGTACGTAACGGTTTTATTACATGTATTGTTGTTTGCAGAAATTACTGCTTTAACTAAATACATTAATTTTATTGCGATGGACATGCTTTTAAAAAAGTAAGTATCTACGTTGTTTTTATTCTGATAAAAATGTAGGTTAGCGACAGAAGTCAGATCTTTAACCTCTGCTCGAAACTTGTATAAAAAAGAAAAATACAATCGAAGACAACACAATCATGTCATAATCTCAACTCAAACTAGGATGCCCTGTGATTTGGTGACCAGACATTAAAATCACAAAGATGGAAATAAATACGCAGATTGAGACCATTTGTGCAAACCAAATATGATGAATATGAGCCATTGTTATAGCCAGTGCTGAAGTATGTGACCACCTTAGACACTCAGGTTACCTCACTTTGGTTTCCTTTACAGTTAATGTGGTATTGCTACTGTACTACAAATAATATGTGTAACATAAAAATGTAGGCAAACAAGATTCTTCTTACAACTTTTGTAATTGTACATAGACATAATAGTAACATATTGGATACTCAAGTAAATTAATAAGTGTGGTAAGAATCCTGTTTCTTTTAGAAAGAAAGAAAGAAAGTGGATATTTATTTAAATTGTCACAGAAACACAAAGTAAACACAGAGGTACACAAACAAAAGACACAAACATCAACAAACCAGAAATAAAACCAAAACAAATGTGAAGAGAACATGTGAGGCATATAGAATCAAAGGGCAGACAATTATGTTTAGATAAACAAAGTCATTGGTACATGCCGAAAGCAAACCCAGACCTAATGACGAAAGCTAGTCTCACATTCAGAACCAGATGACCTGAATGTGAGACTAGCTTTCGTCTTTCTACCAATGCATTAATTGAAACCTGCTTATAGTTTAGTACCTTATGGTTTTGTGTTGCCTGTTGGACCCTGTTTTTTTTAACTAGGTCATGTAAGATAATCTTAGCTAACACATACCCATAGACTAATGTTGCCAATTTTGTTAGTAAATTCTTGTGAATGAGGAGAGACCATAATTTATAGTACATTTAACACAGCATCTTTGATTATCTAATCTACCAGCCCTCTCATAACTCAGTGTTTGCTATGTATGGCTGCCTACTGTACAATATTTACCTGATGCTATAAAGAATTTCAATAATAATAATAATGTCCCAACTATGAGGCTAAGTACGGAAATCTCAGGTCTGACTGATTAAAACAGACCAGGCCTTGCAGTCAGTTTCCTGTTTGTTGGAGGAACGGTGTCTCCACTTGCTAAAGATGAGGAAACCGCAGGGTCTGAGATGTTGTCATAACTCAGTGTTTGCTATGTACAATGGCCCAACTATGAAGCTAAGTATGAAAATCTCAGGTCTAATTGATGAACAGACCAGGCCATACCGTCAGTTCCATATTTGTTGGAGAAACGGTGTCTCCTTAATCAGCACATATGCAATTGCTGGACGAGCCTAAGGGATTCCACTTCATTCAGACCCCAGCCATCGAAATCCAGCCACTGCCAGTACAAATCTAGTCCAGATTGCTTGTCTACCAATTATTAATTAACTAACACCCTTCCCTAAAACCACATATTATTATTCTCAATGGCTTAGAAGATATTGAGGTTCTAATTTGCAATTCACACTTTTTACATTTGATACTTGATATCCTGGTAATGCGTTTCCGTGGGATAATATTTTATTGTTACTGTAACCTATTTTCAAGTCAAACTCTAAGATATTTATTTATTGCTTAGCCATGGTAACAAGGATCGTATGACGGATTCTGTGGCAGTACAAAGTTCTCCGGGACAGCTAGTATTTAATCAATTAAAAATAAATTAAATTTTAATGCACAAAAAATGGTGATCTCAAATATGTGTGGCTTAGGCAAACGCACTGTGACGTAAAAATGCCAAGAGTTTAGCATCCATTGTACTAATAATATGTTTTTATTTTTATAACCCAAAAATTTTATTTATTCCTCAGCTAATTTCTTTTCATAACTTAGTATGTTTGGCTGTCCATGTCTAGTCCATCCAGTGTTGCAGGTTTCGGGTTGGGCGTCAGTATTTTGACACCCTGTATATAAAGGTTTATCAGCTTTTTTTACTCTTTAAGTAATTAAATACATTAAGTTTCGTACTTAATTTCTTTGGTTATACAGTGTACTGTGGGTGTGTCTAATAATAAATAAATGGGCATGCTCGTTCTGTTTAGGGGCACCGACACTCATTCGCCGACACTAAAATTCGATTTATTTTATGAGAACGCACTTCGCTATCGAAAACGGAATGAAATCCAAAAGTTTCACAAGCTCCTTTTGAACTGAATTGTTTTACTGCTGGGTGGCGTGGTGGGCTCTTCAGTCAGCACCTGCTCCCGACTCGGCGGTGCGGACCGCGAAGCTCGTGCACGAACACAGTAATCTGTAGTCTTTAAAAATACTCAAGTACTCATAGTATTTATTAGGGTTAACACGAGCACTAGACATAATAAAAATTAAATTTTCTCGGATATTTAAACAGATAAAAAAAAAACGAGTAAATAATATCGAGAATGTCCTTGCAAATTTAGTTTTTAATATACTCATCATACACAAACACCGGCTGCATCCCGCAGGGGTAGGCAGAGACTAGCGTTCGCCATTTGCCACTATCTTGACAAACTTCATTCGATTCTTCAACATTCCTTAGTCGCTGTGTGCGCCGAAAAACATAATACTTATATGTATTTAAAATACCGGCCAAATGCGAGTCGGACTAACACACCAAGAGTTCCGTACAATGACATAACATGATATTACGTATATTTAGCAAAATTTGGGATAGGCAGAGACCGGGGCATGTCACTTGACTCTACTCACTACTATTTACAAAAGAATGATGGGAGGGTGATAAGACCTCTCAAGATACGAAATTATCTATGAGTATGTGGGACTACAGTTATTTCGGAGCATCGCCTCGCCTGTACTGGCCATAATGCAGTAATTTCGTTTAAAAAAATTACATCTTCAGATAAACCCAGTTCGTCATTAAATAGCCTTTAGCACTCCAGGTACCACAATCACTGGCACTTCAATCATCAAGTAATTATTGGACTTAATTAGAAACATAACACTTTCGGGTGCATTACACATTATTACCTAAATTCTGGAATCACATACTTACTTAATTTTTTTTTGCAAAGGGCAAGATAGAAAGTACCCGAAACCGGCGTGCGTGCAACTTGATCGTGGCAAGTGGCAGTCCCTGGTCTCTGCCTACCCCTCTGGGATACAGGTGTGAGTTTATGTATTTATGTGTAAATTTTTTTCTTTCGACAAAAATTAAAGTAATTGTTTCCGGAATCAAGTTTATAATGAAATACTTAGTTTAAAATTAATATAGTAAGCCTTTACATGTAAGCATTTTAATGCCTTGTTTTCTGGTGTGTACAATAAAGTGTCCTAATCTATCCGGTGTTAACTTAATAATGTTCTAATCTAATCTAATCTATAGTTTCCTAATATGGGGTTCAGCCTCCAGGAAGTGTGAAAAACTTTGTTGTAAACACATCACATTCGCAACTGTTGCTGAAAAGTATTAGTTATACTGAAAACAAAAGGAACTTCCCTAAAAGGAAATAATGCTAGCTAGAGTATTTCGGACATGTAATGCGTAACACCAAGTGCAGTCTCGTGCCCCTTGACAGCCTCGAAAAGCAGAGAGAATAGCCGAATTAGTTGCCAACCTCCGATAGCAGACGGCATGTAAGAAGAAAGATGGCAGGAAGTGTTTAGTAGGTCTTAACTCGTTCTAAGGTCAGAATAACAGGGAAGCGTTGAATCTCTTGAATGGGGAAGCATTCTGATGACGTCATATAACGGGGCGCGTACGGTGCACGCTGGTACTCAGTATTGCCTCATTCGGGCCCAATGCCAATAAGCAGGCTATTACAACAATTTTTTTCATCGCTCAATCAATATCACCGCACCGTTTCACACCAGAGGTGAGAAAAAACTGCAAAAATTGTTGACAATACTAAAGCTTTGCGCACGACGCGTACAGCGCGAATGTGCGAGGCTATCAAAAAATGCGGCGCGTTCGGCGCGTACGTTGCTGACAAATGTGCGATAGCTCTCCGCATTTTTTTTTTGTATGCAATGATGTGAAACCAAGCCTACCAAGCCCTTCTTGAAGTACCATCACTGGAGGTTGGCAGTCAGCTCTATACAACTCTCACTCTCTAACCTCTCTCTATATTCAGTGCAAATCTGCGGGGGGAGCATGAGATTTTATCGAGGCGGTTTATCTACAAAAAATGGCCGTTTTAACGAGTTTTGACGTCTATAGTAGGTTAAATTATCGTCGCGAGCACAATGCGTCGTTTTTATCCCAGTGCCGTGAGATAAAAAAACATCTGTCACTATAAGATAAACCCTATCGCAAATGCGAGCATGAGGACAACATAAAAAGATATGTTATCGACTTTTGACAGATTTTTCATTTAAACTTATCCCACTTTTGAGAGGGGCATATAAACTTATATCTAGCGTTTCTGTCAGTCATTCTACGAATAAAATCATCACATTTGTCATGATTTGTCCACTGGTGCCTCTTCGCGCCACCTACGCATCCCATTCGTGCCCTTCCTCTGTTTCTGCTCACTGACCAACCCCACAAATCATACCTAACTTCTACTAAGTACCTAAGTATGTATGGTGTATTTACTACAAATATATGGTTTCTAGGAAGTTTTCTGGAAAAAGCTTGACACAGACTCCTCCATTTTTGAAGTCCGTTAATAATAAAATGCTTTTGGTTATAAGTAAATCTAATTTATTTTGTAACTTTAAACAATGAAATAGGTGGTTTAATACATAACTGGGTACCCAATGGAGAAAAGAAGCATGATATGTTTTCTTCTGAAAACGGGAAATTGTTACCAAACAAATAACAAATTAATATGTTCTTCACCTTTGATGTAATCTGTAACAAAAAAATAAGAAGTAAAAAAAAAATGTAATGCATTTCCTAGGAGACTCTGGATATGCCCTTGAGCCTGCCTTAGCTGATGACGCCCATCAGAGGAGATGCCGAGTAGACTCCCGAGGCTCGGTACACACATTGCCATTGTGGAGCCCGAAACCCAGTAGAGGAGGAATGGCCAGCTCAATGGAACATTCCCTATGCTAGGCAACAGCCCAACGAGCTGCTATAGTTCAAAGTTATATTTAACCCTTGAATGAATGCCCCTGTGCATGTAATATAAAAAAACTATAGTGGAACTTGGGTAATTAAGCATCCAATTTTGAGTTACTATTTTGAAAAAATAGGGTGGGCTGTGACTTTTTTACTGCTAAATTTAAAATATATTCAATTCGTACATACATATTCCTTCGTTTTAATATTTGATTTATTTGTAAGATTTGATTGATTGTAGCATAGACCAAATATGATTGTAGTCAGCGCATTCAAAATATCCTGTAACAAATAAAGAGCATAATTAAAAAGGAGTCCAAAACATTCCAATATGATGTAATAGCTTAAGACGAAAAGAAAAAAAGGTAAGACATGTTACGAAAATTCTTTTAGATGCCCCTAAGAGCAAAAATTGACGCTATACTGGATAGACCTCTATGGTCTATCTATCCAAATACTGTAGGTATTCACTGAGCATTGCCTAGGTACACATTTGCATTAGTTTCACAAGCATATTATTTACCTATTGTACTCGGTTGGTGATGGTGAGTCAAGTATTGAACTTAATTTAATATATCACTAGATAATAAGTACTATCAACACTTACATTCCGCCACTGCTCCAGTCGTGTCGCTGCGCAGTCATTACTGCGCCCTCTAAAACAGAAAAATATTATAGTTCTTGCCGATGACTGACTTGTATATGATGTGATGTCCGTATGAGCTTGTAGGAAGGATCTCCAACTATTGTAGTATTGTATAAATTAACTGCAATGGCTATAAAGTTTGTACTTACTTCATTTTCGGCATCTAAACATCTATTATCCGTTATTTGTTTGTTTATTTACATTTTATTTGATACCTAGCACAGACTAAGTAAAGGAAAGATCACAGACAGATCAGATTTCAATCTGTCAAAAACGCAAATTGAACGAATGAAATAGTGATTTTCGTGACATCGCTATTTGCCGATTCAGTGTTGTCATACCAATAAGTAGATAAAATAAAATGTCTATCTTATCTCCTATCTAAGGAAGATATGTATATCGAAGAGAAGTCATGCTCGCGGGTGGGATATAATATCGTAATGTTTTAAAATTTTAACCTATCTATCTAGATAGGATAAGAAACTCATGCTCCCCCCGCTGAACGACTTCCACGGTTGTAACACCGACGCTGCAAACAAGTTTCACCACCTCCCACCGTCAGGATTCCGACAGGATTTGGTGCGCCTTTGGCCCTAGATTCTGCTAATGCGAAAGTGAAAAATACCATCCGTCCGTCCGTCCGGACGGACGTCCGATCCTTTACAGGGCTCTATATGTATTTGGAACCGTAATAGGTAGCCAGTTGAATATGAATATGTGTTATTACAACGGACTGAATGATTTTTTTTAAGTGCAATAAAAGTATCAATAAATAAATAACCCAACAAAAAATAAAATTAAAGAGGGTCTCCATACAACAAATACTGCTCGTGCAATAGTGTTCCCTATCTATGTATCTAACAAAAGTGTTTTTTTGTTTATGTTCTATCGTATAAACGGTACAGGAATCGAACTTGCTTGGGCGTGATCACAGGGCGTGATTGTGGGACTTAATTATATTTCGCGAGTCTGACTCGTACTTGACCGGTTTTTTAACGGACTTCAATAAAAGGCGGATGTTCTCAGTTATATTTTTTTATTTTGATTACTCAGAGATAATTTGCTACTACTTTGTAGGATTTCTTTGATTCCTATGTTAGAAAAGGTGTACCTGAGAGATGATCCCATATAAATTTGTTCAACGTCTGATGACGGGATCCATGTGAAAATTATCAAACCCTTCAATTTTCCAAAGGCATTTTCACGGCAATATGGACACAACCACACCGCGATAAAGAATACGGTAGCGCCACCTAGTGTTAAAATTAGCAAACTATAGTTTCTCTTTAGTGCGTATTTTAATGGAGGTTTCTTTTGTCTTTATTGACTTGTACAGGTTTACAGTATTGGCACATCATTTTATTTCATGCAACCTAATGCCTAATAGCCGTTTCTTATAAAAGATCCGCGTCGACAGAAAACCCTATTATGGTACTGATCACAGCCAATTATGGACAATCTATGAAGTACTTCACATGATACGGAGGGGAGGGGGTCGACAAAGTGTGACATGGAGTGACAAGGGGCGGGAGGGGTCCTAAGGTTCGTGACGTCACATTTCAAAAAATTTATGTAGGTACATAATTAATAATTTATTGTTTTATAAATTTTTTCAAATGTTTGATATGATGTTTATAATATTAAAAAATAATTTGAATGGGTATAAAACTAATTTCGGAAGTGCAGTTTTAATTTGATAATTTCTAGACGTAAAATTGCAAAATGTGTGACATGGACGGGGGAGGGGTGAAAAAATCACGAAATTAGTGAATGACCCCAGCTAATTGAGCATTAAACGATTTTTCAGCTAAATTCTTGGTATGTCGTGGTCGGTGGGCAGACCACCAGCCCGGTGGGACGACGACATTGTGAAAGCGGCTGGGAAACAGACGAGACTGGCAAGGGACCGGATGGGTTGGCGTGAAAGAGAAGAGGCCTATGCTCAACAGTGGGCTTTGTTTATGAGCTGATTAGATAGATATTACATAACATAACATAAACTCACGCCTGTATCCCAGAGGGGTAGGCAGAGACCAGGGAGTGCCACTTGCTACGATCCTGACAGATCACTTTCGCTTCCTCAACATTCATAGATATTGTAGTAAAAAAGTCAATTCGGAAAGAATCATTCTTTGTCACGGAAACGCATTTTAGTAGAAATCCCTCCCTAAGGAAAATGCCATAGATAGATACCCATTAAAGTTACACTTATTAATCATATCTACGTCATTTATTTAAATGTTAGAATATGCGAGTGAGATAATGAGCCTTAGGATTAAAGGAAACAACTCATAATAAATAATATATTTATTTAAAAACAATGTTGTCACAGAAGCTTTTTAGTGATCCATTTTCTCCCAATTATTTACTTTGGCGCGTCTTTCTTCTTTTTCATTCGTATCCACATCATCATCAGCCATATGATGCCCACTGCAGGACATAGGCCTTCTTCGTAGTTTTCATAACCATGAGGGGTTTTGCCATAATCGCCACGCTTGGCAGGCGGGTTGGCGAATGTAGTAAGACGCTCAAGAAGACGCTGCTGCCCGTCTCCTGGTAATTGATTTCCTTAGTCGCCTTCTACGACATCCACGGAAGGAAATGGAGTGACGCTATTTTTAATCCGGCGCCACATGGAAATCCACATAAAGAGTCTTGACATAAAATGTTGTAGTGTGATTCCATACAACTTGTGTAAAAGTCAACTGTCGGTACGCTTACGAGTATGTATCGATCGATCGACGATAACAAACGTCCGTTAATAACTATGTACATGTATGTATGTTTGTTGATTTCTGCTAAGCATTTTATTCCTAATTAGAAGGAAAGATTTCTGACTGTCTGCGCTGCTGTCCGTGGCATAAACAGAGGCACGAACCGTTAAGCAGTGTCATGCTCACTTGATTGCGGGCACCGTTCGACTCGGAATAATAACAGCCAGAGGCAAGTTGCTTCAGGCAAGGTATACCTGACTGAATCAACTAGTTTCGAGCCAGTTTCTACTGCACAACTTCTTAAGTTGCTCAATTATTATATCAGTGAAGATGCTTTTAAGCGGCACGAATGTTTAGGGCCAAAATAGACAGGCTGCATTTGAACTGTAAGACGTCTACAAAGTGCAGGACTGCACACAAAAATGCAGTTTTCCTGCGGTCGGTGAGCAGTTGCTCTAAACTGCCATTTTGGAGACGGCTTCAGTTCAAATGCAGCTCGTTTGTTTTGACCTTTATTACGCGATTCCAACCCGCAAAGGACGTGATGTTTTTCAATGGAACTTACTGTAGATAGAATATTCTTTATCGCGGCAAGTGGTAAACCTTGGTCTCTGCCTACCCCTCTGGAATATGACAGATATGCTCAAATGGTATCTTGTATAAGATCGACTTACTCACCTATCGTTTCGTCCTCAGATATGTATAGATAAGAAAGTATGTTTGTATCTTTACTTCACTCAGATCACCTATATCAGGGTTCTTTATAGACCTCTTCTAACTATCTAGATCAGAGTTCACTAGCTCGGAGAGTTTGGGAGAGTAGGAAAGTCCTGAATTAGGATGAGAGAGAGCAAATTATTGTTTTTAGCATTTACGCGTCTCACTTATACCTACATCGTGACCGCTATAATATAATCATTATCGCTTGAAAGTGAATAAGATACATATGATATTACAATTATTTTGCTTGTGCATAGATCTCATTCAGATAGATCTGATTGTGATCTAATCCTGTCTAGGACACCAGGGCAGAATCGAGGCTCTAGAGTAGTTTCGCATCGCAGACACTCCCGCTATGGTCACGCAGGTTTGGCGTTTAAAGAAACTAAATTTGATAGCATAAAGTTAAACTAAATGGCAGACCACGGACGGACCATCCGCAATATGATTGATGGGCCGGTGTTGCAAGCCGGCGCTCATTGATTGCAATCGTCGGTAGACCGTGACAGCCTCGCTGGTAGGTAATTTCGGTTTCCTTTAGCAGCTAGCAGCTAAGCGGGCTACTTCATTCATCGATTCATTCATTACGATCACATAATCATCGATATTATGTGGTCATAATTGTAATTGTCTCGGCCATCGAGTTTTCTAGATCCTCGATATGACATGATTCTCAGACTTGTGAGTCACGAGACCTCTACATTTTCACAAGTTGTGATATAATAGGACAAAGTCCGCACGGCTTCGACTTATCATTCAACCAACACATTTATAATATTTGTAAGGAAGTCTACTTCTCATTCCTTGGGAAGCCTAATCCCTAGATTAGCTACTCACTTCGGAGGTTACGAAGTACGAAGAAAGTATTGTTGCTTAGATAGGTACATCCGCTAGCTGTACCAACGAATACTGTCGCGTGGGATTCGAATAAAAAGTCTTTGCAATTTCAGACCGTTCCATGGTTTATCTGTAAACCTTATCGAAATCAGTTTAACATTTTAAGACTAGCCGTAGTAGTGGCGCGTTTTTTTTTTCAATTTACTTGTTTTATAAAAGTGAAATGAGACGTCCTCGGCAAAACAAAAGCCATATTTTTGTTAAATTGTCAATAAACGCACTCATTCAAAACTTAATGCCCATAAACACGTGGGCAGAACTTGTTATTTTCCGAGCTACTTGTCGATGGATTGGCTATTCGCTCTTTTATTATACCCACGGGATTAAAAAGCCTCATAACTATCTCGTAGTTTACTTCGGGCAGTAACTTTTCTAAAGCCATCATACTTCTCTGTGATTGCCCTATAAAGCAGTAACTGCGCGTTTTTCCTCCAAGCGATGCATGAACGTTTAGATGAAAAAACACGCATTTGCAATTGCAATGATAAGCACTCGGCTGCGGTTGGTATGGATAGTTATGTTGCCGCAACGTGTGCGACGCGCGCCAATCGCTTCATTGAAATAAAAAGAGTGATCTAGATCGTTTCCTTCAAAGAAGTACTTCTTCTTAGTAGTTCACGTTTCGTTCGCGAATGACAGTGGGTTTATTCGTTCACGTTTCGTTAGTTCGCGAATGAAAATAAATGAATGAGTTTTTAAATGAATATGTTAAATGTATAAGAGTCAGTCTTTTTTCAAAACTAGCACCGTTTGTTTCTAAGTCTAAGTTAAAATGTCCTCTTATTTTTTTTTTAACGAATCCGAAGTCATCCTGTAGTCATAAGATAATTGATGGGAGAAACATTGCTTAAATCAAAATGTAATCGCGAACGAGAGAACGTCGAAAGGCGACAGTGAAGATAGAGAAAGAAGAATTTTCGTTCGTAACTCAATGGATTTAAGGATATTGATATGTGAGATGTTATGAAAACCATGAGGGAGGCCTATGTCCTGCAGTGGGCGTTAAATTTGTCCTAACTTCTTATATGATTTCTATGGTACAAAAGCAATGTCACTCCAATGTAAGTTAGACGCGAGTTCCCCATTATACTCGTACGTGTCTAAATAAGTAAGACATTATATTAAATTATCAACAGATACAGTATATGTAAAATAAATTATTATTCTGAAACCTCTTGCATTGAACTGGCTTTGATTCCAGAAATCTTACCGAAAAGTCAGAAATTCTAAACGGATAGATATTGATAGTCTTTTTTTGTTGTCTGAGGGACATCAAACGGTATTTCATAAAACAGGTTTGTAGCCTACTATGAATACCAAGCAACTACCACGCATACGTGCGGAGCCAACCAAGCCGCGGGTTTCCTCACGATGTCTTCCTTCACAGTTAGCGTGTGGCTTGTCTTTCCTGTGGGCTAGGCCGACTAAGCTGTCAGGATGGTATAGGTGCTGGGCAAGCCTACTCCGTATAAAATACAATGTCCCAGGCACTGCAGCGTCCGTGGCCCTTAACCCATGTAGTGTGAGTAAAGGTGCCACTGGACGCTGTATAAATCATCTCATTACGTAGATCCAAAGGCATAAGTTCCATATAATGTAAGTGAATTGTACTTTGGACGAATAAACTTTATCTTATCTTAAGACATAATATCTATCTATCCAGCCTCTGGCCTGTCATGGCAACCCTCCCAGCCCCCTTTAGTACAAATGCGCGGGCGCGATTTCCCCACGTGCCTTCTGTGTGGCAGATGACTTATGAAGGTATTTATTAGGGGTTAAAGTATGAAATTGCCGATTTGTACTGAAAATCTAAATTGTTTATTTTTTAAATTTTTAACACATTTATTTAATCAAAATAGTTGCCATTATTATCTATACATTGCTGCCATCTAATGGGAAGGTCATTAATGCCTTTGCGATAGAACTCCGACGATCTAGACTGCACAAACTGTGTGAAAGCATTTTGTACTGCCTTCTGGGAAGAAAACTTCTTGTCACGTAGATAATTGTCCAAATCACGAAAAAAATGGTAGTCCGTTGGAGCAAGGTCTGGTGAATACGGAGGATGACGAATGGTTTCTAACTGCAGTTCCTGAAGGGTCAAAATGGTTTCTCGTGCTGTGTGAGGTCTCGCGTTGTCGTGGAGCAATAATGGTGAAGATCGATTCATGAGTCGGCGCTGTTTTACTGCTAGTTTTGTCAACATGGTTCGGAGTTCGGCACAATAGACATCTGCCGTTATTGCTTGACCAGATCGGAGAAAACTATAGTGAATAACACCATGCTGAGACCACCAAACAGTTACCATTACCTTTTTATTGGTAAGTTTTGCTTTAGGACACTGTTGTGGCATTTGACCTGGGGTCAGCCATTGCATTTTTTCTTTTCCGGTTATCATAAAGAATTCACTTTTCATCACATGTTACAATTCGATCCAATATTCCTTCATTTCTGTACCGGTTCAACAAGGCAACACAAGTTTCAACACGCGTTTCTTTCTGCAGATCAGTCAAATCATGAGGCACCCGTTTTTCGTATTTTTTTATTTTATTGATTTGACGCAAGTGAGTCAATATTGTGGGTAAGGTAACGTTAAACCATGCCGCTAATTCCTGGGTAGTTTGACTAGGGTCGGCTTCCACTATCTCTCTTAATTCATCGTTATTCACCTGTGTGGGCGGTCTTCCTCGTGGCTCGTTCTTTAAGTCGAAATTTCCATCACGAAAGCGTTTAAACCAAAATCGCACGGTGCGTTCATTAGTAGACCCCTCTCCAAACGCAGCATTGATATTGCGGGCTGTTTTGGTCTTTGGCCTTTGTATCCGCATTAGTTCCGCGTCGGAACTCGTATTCAAAAATCACTCGAATTTTCGCAGTATCCATCTTTCTTGTCTAAATTGAATAACAAAAACAATTGAAAGTCGATATTCAAATGTTTTACATTTTTAAAAAAAAGAACATCATAGAAACTATTTGAAAAAAGTTTCATTCGAAAACCTCAAACCATGAAGATTCTATGTCAATTCAAAGAACCTATTGCAATAAAACGGCAATTTCATACTTTAATCCCTATTATTAAATGACACTGATTGCAATGGGGTTTCATTCTTTTATAACGAAGCAATTTTGGTCCAAATGAATTCAATTCATTATTACAATAGTAATTTTATAATTTCCGTGTATGGAAGGAGAAAAGGGAAAACACGCTTCACAAAACAGTTTTGTTTATTCTGGTAAAGCTCGCAAAATAAATTATTGTCGTCTGAGTTCCGAACGATTTTACCTGGATGTTGTATTACCGTTTCAATTACATTTCCGTATGTATCAGTTGAGTTTGCGTTAGTCTTTCAATTTACCACATCAATTTTATTATGTAATGGTTTTTATTGTCAGCTACAAGAGTGTATCCAAGGCTGCCGGCGGGAAATGTTAACGAAAAGGGTCCGCCAAATATTGACATTATTACATTACCTGCCGGCATAGTATACCTTAGATATCACTTTAGAAAAAGTAATAAAGGTTTCTCTGATAAAATGCACATATTCCTACATCGGACATCAGGGTAATATTATTATTAAAATTCTTTATTGCATTTAAACACATAGTTTTGCACATAGGCGAGTTAAATGATGCTTGACATGGGTCAGGGATTCTACACGTCAACTGCTTATTTTTGACGTAGTTTTGCTCCTCATCGGGACTTTGGGAGGCATCATCAATGCGACAAATTAACGTAATTTGCACTTTAATACTTTCAGTCTAAAGGGGAGGCCTTTGCCCAGCAGTGTGACACAATTAAAAACTTTCAGTGTGTCAGTAATATCTGTGGCCTGAGAGCTTTCTAACTACGTACATTTCTGAATAACACTAACGGCGCAGGAAAATATGTGTTTGTATCTACTGTTACTTATAGCACGGTTCTGTCAGGGAATTAAAATAATTTCTCCTACACTGGCCAGCTCACAGTTCTGTTCTGACAGTAAAATTGTAACGTCGGCAAATGAGAAAGCCAGCAATTGCATCCAGCCCCAAGGACGCGCGAGCTCGGTAAAATAAACTTTCCTGCGGTAACACTGTTCCTCGCTGTTGGTTTGCCGGAAAATAGTAATTTTTTGCCTGAAAGGGTCGTTTATACAGGTTTTTTTATTACGTTCTTGCCCCTGATGTCTTGGCTGTGCGTTCTGAAATAGCTAGTAACAAAACAGTACTTTTTATTTGAGATAAAGTTATCCATATCTTAATAAATACAAAGTTATAGATATCTTAATCTGAAACAGAAGGTATTGAAAAGGGTTGGTTATAATGTCCCCGCTTTTAGGCAATTTTCCCCATAAAATAAGTGGCAGCACTGGTGTCATTTTTATTTACTCACAACTAAAGTCAATAAAACATGAAATTGTGACACAGCAACCTTTACATCATTTCAATAACACGTGAAGTTCGTAGGTATGTAATGTGTCTGTTTTTGTAATGAAAAAAATATTATGATCTTGTGTTGGTGTACCTTTGAAATTTCGCGGTTTCGTACGTGTTCCTTGAACATTAGAAGTTTGCGGAACACTGATCTATAATCTAATCTAGGGAAATGAAAAACGAAAAAATAAACGAGTAAATATCCGCGCAAATTCAGTTTTTATTATGTCTAGTGTTCGTGTTGACCTTAAAATACTTATCTAGGAAGAAAGTCAACCTTCGAGATACCTAGTTCCTAGAAACTTTAGAAAGTCACTAGTGCCACAGTCAGGGCCTGGTCTCCAGGGTAATCACAGTTAGTTTCGCAATTGGTGCAGCTATAGTGTCTACCGACGTTCGATTTCACTATGCATGTTATGTTACTCGGCAATGGCCTACGAACGTTGGAGAAAAACGCCCGACGGGAATTTGCCATAATCAGGCCAGTTTCTACTTTAACTATATTTAACTAGACACCTTCACACCCGAAGGGGTAATGCGGTAGTTAGCTCAAAGTTAGGTTGAGGTGAAATTGTTTATATACAATGAACTTTGGCCTTTGTATCCGCGTAATGAGATGATTTATGCAGCGTCCAGTGGCACCTTCACTCATACTAGACGGGTGAAGGGACCAGTCGGACGCTGCAGCATCTGGGACATGGTGATTAGATGCAGTAGGCTTGCCCAGCACCTACAGGAATGACAAGTCAATACGTGCGGAGCCAACCAAGCCGCGGGTTTCCTCACGATGTTTTCCACTTTAACTATTTTTAACTACACACCCAGGTAGTTAGCGCAAAGTTAGGTTGAAAATTGAAGTTGTTTTTATACATAACAGGGAATCCTAGTTTGGGAGCCAGGAACCACTTTTTTTAACCCTTTTCTAAATAAAGTTTTTTTTCTTTTTTTTTTTTTTTTTTCATTTTTAAAGTAGTGTCTCCCTCCATAATGCCCGGCAAAAAAATCCCTGAAGTCGGGATGAGTTTGCGATGGACACGTAATAGCATTTTTTTTTATCATTTTGTTTTGTGCCCCATTTTTATGGAGGAGCTAATCTGTACCGCGTGACTATACTCCGTTCCACGAGTCGAATTCCTAGGGAATCAAATACTCGCATCTCATTGGTCATGTGCGCGGCTAGAGATAAGCGAAACAATAAGCAAAGACAGTTTGCTATTGAAGGTCACGCGCATTAACCAATGGGCGCACATGGACGATTTTCTTTGGGAGCTCGTTTCGTGGAATGACGTTTCGACAGTTTATAATATTAGAAAATGTACTTATTCGTTGGAGCGAAAAATCTCCATCAGGGTATTTTATCATCTAACGTGGCCTGTCAAATGAGAACAAAATATTTTTTTGGTAACTAGAGTATTGAAGTCCCCATCTTAACAGTCGTTCGATTGTTCGACATAAGTACTTACGCCCAGGAGACGATGTCTGTAGCTGTGTTATAGAGTTTGTTATCTCGCCCCATTTTACTGATAGAAAAATTAAATTAAGATTGTTTTTCATTTTAAACATCAGAGGTTTTAGTGAAATGGGGTTTTTTTTTCTTTTATATTTATTCAAAAAAATAAAAAAACCTTAATATAATACACAATTTCGCCAAACTGCGTAGCTAAAACTAAAGCCGCTGGTTCACAAATTCTTCAAGTTATACATTTATGAATTTCTAATAGCTCTACTTCCCGAACAGTGATGCTAACCGCGAGGAAACCTGCCCTCACTGATTTTGTACTTGAAATTGAGTACATTAGATTAGAACACTTTATTGTATACACCAGAAAACAAAATAAATTAAAAGGCTTACATGTCTAAGTTTTGCCGTATACAATTGACTGACACATAAATAATTGATTGATTTATTGATTGATTCATCCTCTCCACATGTCCAAACCAACACAAAATTCCTTCTCAATTCTAGTCACTACATCCTCTTTTAGTCCCTCACGTTCACGTTAAAATAAAAAGTTATCCACTCCACTCAGCCTTGTTGAACATAACTACTTTCCGCCTTAGGGAGGTTGGTCGTCGTCCCCTTTCTGTTGTGCGTGCGTGACTCATCCGATTGTTCCTCGTCTTAGTCACTATTAACCATGTTTACTCTATCATTTGTGACTTGTGTGACTAAATGAGAAAACATAGAAGGTCGGAGGTGACGACTTGATGAGCAAACATCTGAAATAGAACTACTACTAAAGATGCATTGCACCCTAATAAACGTTCCACTGCAGGGCACATGGAGATACACTCGGATGTCCTTCCCATTTACATTACATTTTTACTCTTTGTTGGACACACCAGAAAACAAAATATTTACTTTAAAATATAAAATAAATACAATAAATACGTTACATATCTAAGTTTTGCCATGTACTTTTAGCGAGTGTTATTGCTACTACAAATAAAGAAGTATTAAAAGTTTTAGACTTTATAATGCAAATTTGTTTTGGTTTGTTGACGTTTTTGTCTTTTGTTTGTGTACCTTTTGTTTACTTTGTGTTTGTTACATACAGAACCAACAGGCATAGCGCTGGCGCGGCTTTTACCCCAATACAGCCCGGCGCGACACGAGGCAGCTGACGCTGCATTTCCACGTTGGTGTCGCGTACCTAGTTTTAGTTCACACACTCTGTATTCAAACTTCGAATCGGTCGCTAGGTTAATTAGCCCTAAGTACCTTTATTATAATTTTTTATTAAATTAATTAAAAAGCATTCGGTTTTTTTTGGAACCTCCGGCCGCAGCCTACGTAATTGGCGCAGGCGGTAGGATACTCGTGGGTCAGCTCGCGTGCGGTAAAACTGACCATAAAATCGCGTTCCTGACCTGGAGGCTATCAAGACTCCGTCCACGGGTATCCAGAATCTACAATCCAGCTGCAGCCAGGAGGGGACTCCAGACATCGACTCACCAAGAGGAACCGGAATGAAACTGTAAGTGCACTTGAATTGTTCTTGTGTTGCTTCCCTTATTCCTAAGTTCACCCTAACTCCCAAGATTTTTCACCCGAAAGATTCTAGGGCAGGTATACCTGCATCTCGACAGGCTCGCCAAAGTAGAATAGATAGTAATAGAGACTTGGACTTAGATTTAGGCTTAGATAGGTTATTCAGAGATAGAGAGATGGCTCATGATCCAGATACGATCTTTAAAGCCTTGAGGCTCGTACCCGAGTTTGACGGGAACCCTAACGTTCTAACTCGCTTTATAAATATATGTGATACCATAGTAGGTCAATATATGGGCACGGCCCCAGGCAGTGAACTCCCAAATGTATGTCTATTAAATGGTATACTTAATAAAATCACGGGCTCTGCTGCCTCAACTATCAACTCGAACGGCATCCCTGATAGTTGGCTGGGCGTTCGAACTGCCCTTATTAATAATTTCTCGGACCAACGAGACGAAACGGCGCTGTACAGCGACCTCTCATTAGCTGCACAGGGTAATAAAACACCCCAGGAATTTTATGACCATTGCCAAACCTTGTTCAGTACGATAATGACTTATGTCACTCTGCACGAAAGCGTAGCAACTACAGTGGAAGCGAAGCGAGCACTATATAAAAAGATCGCAATGCAATCTTTCGTACGAGGACTCAAAGATCCCATAGGATCTAGGGTTAGGTGTATGCGCCCTCCAACCATAGAGAAGGCACTGGAATACGTGCAAGAAGAACTTAACGTAATCTATTTACAGCAACGCAATGACCAACCGAAAGCCCAGCAGTCATTCAAATTACCAACCCCCTCTTTGCCCGTCACATACACTGCCCCACGGCCTCAATATTACCAACCCCCAGTTAACAACTGGCCAGCCCCTGTAACACAAAGAGGTTTCCAAGCCCCACCTCAGGCCTTTAAATTCAATTCGCCTCAGCAAGGTTTCTCACAAAACCGCATGCCTAACATGCCCACTCGAACACAACAAATGTTCCGTAGTGCACCCCCCAACTACAACCCCCAGAGTAACGTTTTTCGAATGCCACCACGAAATAACGCACCCCAAAACTCTGCACCAAGACCCATGAGCGGTGTGCAGCATTTCACCCCTAGACCATTGCCTCATAGCATGATGACAGGACACGATTGGCGTAAGGCAGGGAACCCTCCACCTAACAATTATTTCAAGTCCCGTGAAATGCATTTAAACGAGTGTGCATCGGCGTACGATGACTCATACTTCCCCGCCGAGTTCGAATATGACCCGGAGTACTATTACACGGACGATTCCAACTACAATACCTATGGCATTGAATATAATCCCGATGTAACGTACTATGACGACACTGGCGATAACCAGCTATGTCTTGAAGGCCAACCACAGCCAGGGCCTAGCCATGGTCATCAGGATTTTCAGTCAGCTCAGAAATTAGGAAAGCCAAAATAGAGGTCAATCTTCAAACACAACGTCAGCTACCCTACATCCAGATTTCAGACCCACCTCTTAGATTTTTAATCGACACAGGTGCGAATCAATCTTTCTTAAGCTCCGAAGCGGTAGAACAGTACTTCCCCAACTACCACCTTAACTATGACCCATTCGAAGTCACAAACGTGCACGCTAAGAGTAGGAGTGATTATTCTATAACACTGCCTTGCTTCCCGGAATTCAACGACCCGGACGATATTAAGCTTTTCGTGTATCGTTTCCACGAGTACTTTGACGGACTTATAGGGTTAGACCTGTTAGCTAAGTGGGAGGCTAATATCGACCTTAAAGACTCCAAATTATTCACGAAATCTGCTGCTAACCCAATTCACATGTATAACTCATACAATGTCAACTTATATGAGGACATGATACCGGCCGGCACCTCAAAATTAGTGCGTATTCCGATAAACGCCCCGGACGGCGATGTGCTCATAGAAGAACAAGTGATCTGTAATTGCATAATACATCAATGCCTCACGACGGTCACCAATAGTCGCGGTTACTGAGAAGTCGAGAATCCGACACCGAACGACGTTATCTTTTCACTTGACCAGCCAGCTCAAGCTGAGCTCTTTAACGTAGAGTGTAGTAGGATAGAGGAACGGCTTAACACGCGCGCGCAAGACGTCATCTCGCGCTTAAGAACTGACCATCTGAACGAAGAGGAAAAGGGTAATCTCATCACTCTTTGCTCTCGATACGCCGACGTATTTTATATTGAAGGCGAACCTCTCACCTTTACGAACAAAATCAAACACCAAATTAGGACGACAGACGAGGTCCCTATCTACACTAAAAGCTATCGCTATCCATTCATACATAGACAGGAGGTTAGAGACCAAATCACGAAGATGCTGGACCAAGGCATAATAAGACCTTCGGACTCAGCATGGAGCTCGCCCATCTGGATAGTTCCTAAGAAAGCCGACGCTTCTGGCAAACAGAAGTGGCGCCTAGTAGTCGACTTTCGCAAAGTAAACGAAAAGACAGTCGATGACAAGTACCCCATACCTAACATCAATGACGTACTTGACAAATTAGGGAAATGTCAGTACTTTACGACCCTAGACTTGGCAAGTGGCTTCTACCAAGTCGAGATGGACCCCTCTGATGTCCCCAAAACTGCTTTCAATGTAGAACATGGTCATTTTGAGTATGTTCGAATGCCCATGGGACTCAAAAACTCTCCATCCACCTTCCAGAGAGTTATGGACAATGTCCTTAGAGGTCTCCAAAACGAGATATGTCTAGTCTACCTGGATGACATCATTGTCTTCAGTACTTCACTCCAAGAACACATGGTCAACCTTGAAAAGGTCCTTCAGCGACTCCGAGAGTCGAACTTCAAAATCCAATTGGATAAATCCGAATTTCTAAAGCTTGAGACAGCTTACCTTGGGCACGTCATTACTAGAGAGGGTATCAAACCGAACCCAGATAAAATCTCAGCGATAATGAAGTACCCAATTCCGAAAACCCCAAAAGAGATAAAACAGTTCCTAGGTCTTCTCGGTTATTACCGAAAATTCATCCCTGACTTCGCTCGCATAACGAAGCCCCTCACGCAGTGTCTAAAAAAGGGTAAAAAGGTCACTTTGGACACTGAATATGTCACTTGTTTCGAAAAGTGTAAAACACTTCTTACTAACGACCCCATCCTGCAATATCCCGACTTCAGTCGAGAGTTCATCCTTACTACGGACGCCTCCAATGTCGCTATTGGAGCAATTCTATCCCAAGGCCCAATAGGATCAGAGAAACCCGTATGCTACGCATCTCGCACTCTGAACGAGAGTGAGCTTAACTACAGCACCATTGAGAAAGAGCTACTAGCCATTATCTGGGCTACCAAGTACTTTAGGCCGTATCTATTCGGACGCAAGTTCAAGGTAGTCACCGACCATAAGCCTCTTCAGTGGATGATGAATTTAAAAGAACCAAATTCACGTCTCACGAGATGGCGACTGAGGCTCAGCGAATACGACTTTACCGTGACTTATAAAAAGGGTAAAGCTAATAGCAACGCTGACGCGCTCTCGCGAGTAGAGATACATAATGAGGAATCAAAGTCAGTCATCGATGAACTTTGCTCTATACTCCCCAACCCCACAGAAAGTCCACCGATCGTAGCAGACTCCTCCACTGAGACCGTTCACACGAGTAACGAACACCCCATACTTGAAGTCCCAGTTTCAGATGAACCCCTCAATAAATTTCACAGGCAAATTATTTTCACCATCGTAAGCGATGTCAAACGTAAGCCGACAGTGACGAAACCGTTCGACACTCACACACGCATAACTGTACAGTTATCGGAATCGAACTTAGAGAGTGATCTAGTTACCGCACTGAAGGAGTACGTTAACCCCAAGGTCAGAACTGCCATTTTGATAAATCCACCCCTCGGAATGTACAAGGTCATCCCCATCATACAAGATAAATTCAAAAGCTCTTCCATGAACTTAACTCTCTGCAAGTCAGAACTTGAGAACGTGAAAGAGTACCTTCGTCAGCAAGACATTATTCGCCTATATCACGACGGTAAAACAAACCACCGTGGAATAAACGAATGCTACCTATCACTATCACGCAAGTACTATTGGCCAAAAATGAGAGACCAAATAACTAAATTCATTAACGAATGTACAGTCTGCGGACAGGCAAAGTATGACAGAAACCCCATTAGGCCCAAATTCAATATAGTGCCCCCGGCAACTAAGCCTTTTGAGATAGTCCATATGGACTTATTCACAGTCCAGAGTGAGAAGTATGTAACTCTGATAGATGTCTTTACCAAGTACGGACAGGCATACCATCTGCGAGATGGAACAGCTGTCACCATCCTTCAGGCACTGTTACAATTCTGTACCCACCACGGAGTGCCTCTAACCATCGTTACAGACAACGGAACGGAGTTTACCAATCAGCTGTTCTCAGAGTTTACACGTCTACATAAGATAAACCACCATAAGATCTTAGCTCACTCCCCTAACGATAACGGCAATATTGAACGCTTCCATTCGACCCTACTTGAGCATCTCAGAATTCTAAAATTACAGCATAAAAATGAACCAATTGTGAACCTTATGCCCTATGCAATTATAGGCTATAACAGCTCAATTCACAGCTTCACTAAATGTCGACCCTTCGACTTACTAACCGGTCACTTTGATCCCAGAGACCTCAGTGACGTCGACTTAAATGAACAGCTGTTACAGCAGTATACGCAAAATCATAAGGAACAGATGAAAAAGGTCTACGACATTATCAACGAGTCATCCCTAGCCAACCGTACTGCTATAATTGATAATAGGAATAAAAATCGCGAACCCGAGATGGAATACGAACCGCAACAACAGGTTTTCATTAGGAACCCCTTCGCTAGTCGTCAAAAAACTACCCCGCGCTACACGCAGGACACCGTTTTAGCCGACCTCCCTATACATATTTATACGTCAAAGAAACGCGGCCCTGTAGCCAAGTCAAGGCTAAAGCGAGCCCCTAAGGAAGTTACCTTGTTACAGGACTCTACTGTTAATCTTCGTCCACGTGACGCGGCCTCAAGAGATAAGACTTGAGAGTCTAGCGGATGGACCCGGACTGCTGCCTTATAAGCTAGGACCAACCAGACTTACCACCCACCATCATACTTTCCTTCAGTTTATTCAACTAGATGAAATCGAAGATAAAGTTAACCTTTTACAGACTCAGCTAGATAGCATTAGCACGCAACTCGTGAACAATACCTACTTACTCTATGAGGTTCAGATACATTATCTTACTAACAAGCTTGGCAAGGTAAAATCTCAGTTAAGATCCTTAGAACCCAATCGCGCTAAAAGAGGTCTTGTAGACAGTCTCGGTTCGGTAATAAAAAGTATCACTGGTAACTTGGATTACGTGGACGCGATCAAGTTTAACAGTGCAATTCAAGCTTTACAGAAAAACCAAGATAAGGTAGTCACTCAATTTAATGAACACGTAAGCCTTAGTAAAAAATGGATGTCTCGACACACTAACGTTTTAGAGCAACTCTTAGATAACCAGAGTAAAATAAACGCTACGCTGAATTTGTTACTAGATAATAATGCGTACAGAGAGTCCAGTCTGATGGAACACGTTAGATTCGCGCAACTGTTAGACGTAATGAGAGAAAACGTAGACGACCTTCTGTCGGAATTAATTAAGGTAGAAAATAGCTTAGCTTTTATTCGTGCATCGAGCACTCATCATTCTATGATAGATATAGACGTTTTAAGTTCAATGATAGATAAGTTAAAAGGTATATATAGTAAGGATCAGATTTTAAGCTTAGAGCTCAGAGAGTATTATGACGTAATCAAATCTGGATCATATTTTAACGAGAAACAGCTAGTTATAGTCTTTCGGTTCCCCATAGTTTCCCTAAACACCTATGACCTTTATAGACTATCCATAGTCCCTAATAAAAATAACCAGGCTCTTATCCCTTCCCATCCTTTCATAGCAACTAACAAGGATTCATTCGTGTACATGGAGGCAGAATGCCCGAAGTTAAGTACCTGGTTTCTCTGCGAGAAGGAGATAGGACGTCAAGTTCGCACACAGCCTGACTGCGTTCAAGAACTTATCCTGCATCAAAACCTGGAGGAATCCTGTCACTTCTCATCAGTTCAACTATCAAAGGAGGCCATGGAGAAACTCGACGATCAGCACTACGTACTGTCTTTCCCTCAACCTACGAAAGTACAGTTAACCTGCGGAAGAGATGACTTTAGCTCAATCCAAGGAAGCTATCTTACCACTATCCCTGTCAACTGTTATCTGCGTACTACGGAGTTCACCCTAACCAACGAGAACGACCAGATCAGAGGACAACCCCTTAAACTAACGGAGATCCCTTACGACGCTGACAAGCAAGCTGATACCTCGAGGAACATGCTACGTCTCAACTCAATCGATCTACAAGGATTACACAGCATCCAGGATAAGATCATGATGCAGCTTCCCATCCAAACCGAAAAAGCGCAACCAGATGTCCTGTACCACACGACGATACCTCTCTACACTATGATATTGATCGGCGGTGCCCTTGTAACTGCAGTGGTAACCCATCGCTATGGATTCTGGAGCTGCAAGAAATGTAAAGACCCTGAACCACCCACACCTAAGAAGCACACCTATGAAGACATCGAAAAAAGAGATGAACCCAAGGGAAGGTTCCCAGCAACATTTTCACTCAACGTGCCCAAATAGTTGCTGATCTGAGGGTGGAGGTGTTACATACAGAACCAACAGGCATAGCGCTGGCGCGGCTTTTACCCCAATACAGCCCGGCGCGACACGAGGCAGCTGACGCTGCATTTCCACGTTGGTGTCGCGTACCTAGTTTTAGTTCACACACTCTGTATTCAAACTTCGAATCGGTCGCTAGGTTAATTAGCCCTAAGTACCTTTATTATAATTTTTTATTAAATTAATTAAAAAGCATTCGGTTTTTTTTGGAACCTCCGGCCGCAGCCTACGTAATTTGTTTCTGTGACAATTTAAATAAATATCCTCTTTCTTTCTTTCTTTCTTTCAACCTTCTTGCTATCCAACTTTTTAAGAATTAACGGCATTCCCTTGTGTATAAGGTACATATTTTTTTTATATCTTGTTTTATATCTACCCTTATGTACACAAACTGCAATGACAATTTTCTTCCGATACCAGAACTTTTTGCAAAACTTGGTCTTCTTTTGTCTCCACCACTCTGGTAGCTTTTCTTAGCTTTGGTAACACAAAGCGACTAACCGCGAGTTGAAGTCGCCGCGACTAGGATTGAGCGTGTTCAATTTCATTCGGTCACACACACCGAGTGCACACGCCGCGATTTATAGTCGTAGCGACAATTCGCTGCCTGCCTGTTACACACGAGAATTCCGACATTCAGTGCGCATTCGCAGCGAGTAAAATTGATCACGCCCAATTCTAGTCGCGGCGACTACAAATCGCGGCGAGTGAATCTATTCGCAGCGAAAAGCCTGTCACACACAGCGAATACTCGCGGCGATTAGTCGCTGTGTGTGACCGAAGCTTTAGTCCCGAATGTAACAACTCCTTGGCTTAGCTGAAGAATACAACATAGAAACACTGCAACGCCCTTCTATACCTTTCCCTGTATGCACTTTGTAAATAATATCTATTAGTACATCTATTAGTTGTACTATACACAACACTTTACTTGCCCCTAGTTTCCCGTACACTAACACGCTGTCAATTGACCAAAGTGCATACAAATAAAACCACTGACAGAGGTTCACAGTAGATTAACAGCTTGTTGGTGTACGAGAAACCGGGGGTTAGACTTCTTTTTACCGCTACATTTTATCGGCAATTACTCGACAGGTCTTTCACCCATCTCATCCAGTGGAATTTTCTTATGTATGTTAAGTAGGCAATAGGTAATTGGCAGATAGTGTTCTTACAGCGAACCTAACCACCAGCTAGCATATTTTTATCCGACACTAGCACTTATGCCGCTGTGATAAGAGTTGACTAGGTTTACCGCTAATACTGATATGTTTATTTAGGTCGTCGTGTGAAAGTTTCACGCTGTGTGCAGTATCATATCGGTTGTTATGTTAGAGATAATGTCTTCTCGATAGTGCGCTACAATTCACGCGTTGATTGATTCCATGGCACCTTTCTTTACTTATCCGTTTCTCATCGTCTACATACATCATAGCGTCCAACAATGTTTCCATATGAGTACAACAGGGACTGTCCATGTCCACTCATTTATGCAAGTTGAGTCCCCCAAATGCTATCTCCCACGGTCCTTTGCCAACCGAATCCACGGCCGACTCAACGACATCGAGAATCGTGACAGCAGAGCTGTATAATTCCTGATGATGACAAAAGTATGTGGTGTGCCCTCAAAGGCCCTCTTACTGGCAGTGCACAAATTATGATAGCCCGGCGATTGAGAAAATATAACGGCCCTTCAAGGTTGTTAACCTCATTTAAATAACATGGATCATCAGACTGCAATGGTTTGCAAATGTATTTTTTCTTGCGATTAGTGATTCATCTGCCCACACTACCGGCAAACCAGTACATTATTACAATCGATTAGTATAGCATGAGTTATTGAACGCAAATGTGCTTCATATAGCAGACTTTCTCTTGGATCATTAAGCAGTGCAAACGGACCATCAGTTTACAATTTGTTCTCTACAACCCTCTGTTTTTCCTGTTGTTTGTTTTGATTTTGATTTGGCCGACTTGCACCACTTCTTAAATGTCACTTATGTCGCCATTTAAACCGACTTTTTTATGAAGAATTTTAGTTAAAAGATGTTTAAGCCACATTTAAGAAAGTGGTGCACGTCGGCCTAAATTTGTGCCTTTTTATGTGGATTTTATGAAATGTCCTCGGTCTTCCAATTTTGGAAATTCGATTGCTATTCGAATACTCTCTGGTTACAAATATAAAACCCTGTCTGTCCAACGCGATGAAATCGCAGTTGGGCAGTTGTATTTTCTATGCTGACGGTTACTCCCCATCCCAATCCCAACCCATCTCCATTGCGTCACAATTCCTCGCCCAGCCGCGGTCGTGGTTCCGCAAACCGGCTTCCGAGTGACGTGATAGCCAACTAAACGTAGATCCAATTCAGTTGTCTGCTCAGGAAAATAAATGAAACATCTGTTATAGGGGTTTGTGTGACTTCTTCGTGAACGATCATTGTGCAAAAAATATTGTAATCGACATCTATGTACAAACGTATGTACATTGAGCTGAGCAACATAAATACGATATACCTACATCAAGTTGCAATTTCTTCAGCCGGCGACATAGTAGCTCTGTCTGGTGCTATCTATAACTCTTACTTTGAGCGGCCTAATTCTGCGTTATCATTATTGTGAAGCAATGTTCACAGTCGTGCATGAGATTTACCGAACTGGGGCGTCCGATTTAACATACTCCTATTCTCATAAATATACTCATAAATATATTTTGCCATTCGGAAACGTCAAATTACATAACTCAATGCAACGGAAAGTTACGGTATAGACTGGCTGATCGATCTAAAAGCCAGTGTAAACTAGTCGATGTACATAAGTTTGGCAGAAGTTCGGTATCTTCAACGACGGGTTATCATCTAGCGCCGACCAGCCTCTCTCACTCAATTCATGTTTACCTTCGCGAATCGTTGAATCGGAACGTACCACAACGGCCTGCGGATCGGCGTACGAGTTCCACTGACTAGTTTGCAGTCACCGCGCTGAGCTGATAGGTGGCTTCTGCGCTCTTCTGCCTGCCTGAACTTTGCTGTTGACCGTTGTGTTTTTTTTTTTTCGTTTGAATGTTTGGTGCGGCGTTTTGTTATTAGTTCTGATGTTTGCTGTCGATTGGTGCTTATACGGTTGAGGATTTTTGAGGGTGTTGATTTGTGCGATTGAAGGTAATTTTGGTTGTTTTTTTTACTAAGAGAAAATATCAGTAGTGGTCTGTTTTGATCTTAAATTATTTTATGAAAATAAAATTTCTGTCAACTTATTTTAGCCAAGCTACCTTATTGCCTCGGCGTGTCTCTTCGTCACCGTATTTTATGTATAAATAAAAATATGTTATATTGCGCGTTCTCGATACAATATTCTTAGTTACATGTCTTAATAGTCGGACATTTTTTTAGGCTGTTAACTCTTGTACTTTGGCATAAAAAAATAAGCTGATAACCGTCTACACTGTTAACTTACGTGAAACCGGGGGTCAGTTTTGTGATACCTGCGTGAGTTGGCAGGATGGAAATTAGGAGTGTTTTTGAGTTTTCAAAAACTTTTTATTTTTTTTAAATCAAAACTTTTTACTCTTGCTTTTTACTCTTGGGTCAACCCCTATAAAATCTAAGATACTGACGTAACCTTACGTAAAAAATGTCTTCGATAAAGAATTTTTAATACCTTTTACAGCATCAACTTTAATAGAAAATGCTATTAGAACATCGAGTTAGTTTCAAATATCATACATATTTTAAAAAAAAAGTAAAGTAATTGTTACATTACCAGAAAGTCCGACTTTCGGTTCTGTCGGATTCGTTTCACAGTTTTATTCGCTCGACAAAAGGAGGTTAATACGCGAAGTGAAGAAACGAATAAGTTATGGTGTTGAAACTGCTACAAGTTATCTCGATTACGACCGTGGACTTTTCCGCTTTTATCGGTTGAGTAGGCGGTTATTTATACGGATGACGAGCCGGTCCTATTTACCATTACGGGCTTTGGCGGATTAAGGACGTCGTCTTTCATTATATAGCATAATCAGCCTATATGCGTCCCACTGTAGGGCATAGGCCTTCTCTCAAGGAGAGAGTATGGGCTTAATCACCACGCGTGCCCACCGCGGATTGGCGATTTCAAGCGCTGTGGTATATGAATAGCTCTGACACTCAAGTTTCCTCACGATGTTTTCCTTCACCGTTAGCGAGTGGTATTGCTACTATAACTATTAAAGTGCAAATTACGTTAATTTGTCGCATTGATGATGCCTCCCAAAGTCCCGATGAGGAGCAAAACTACGTCAAAAATAAGCAGTTGACGTGTAGAATCCCTGACCTATGTCAAGCATCATTAAACTCGCCTATGTGCAAAACTATGTGTTTAAATACAATAAAGAATTTTAATAATAATAATAACACCCTGATTTCCGATGTAGGTATATGGGCATTTTATCAGAGAAACCTTATTACTTTTTCCGAAGTGATATCTAAGGTATACTATGCCGGCAGGTAATGTAATAATGTCAATATTTGGCGGACCCTTTTCGTTAACATTTCCCGCCGGCAGCCTTGGATATGTCGCAGTAAAGTAGTTAAATCAGAGAGTTAATCGAATCTCTAGACAGTTAATTAAAGGTCGATATTCAATCAAGTCGCTAAAGTTCCGTCAGACAAGTGAGTGAACGAAACGTTTAACGAGTTTCCTAAACGTTCCTAGGCAACAAGACGCATTTCAACTTTGGTAGGGTGACCAAGATATTTGATTAGAAAAAAATGGATAGTAAAAAAGACATTGCTTGTTTTATATTTATTTATAAGGCGTAATGCCCTCTTAGGTGGTGTGGATCTTTATCGATCTGACAAAGGCCACCTTTGCACGGCATGTTCTACCCAACCGAAATTGAAGAACATAACTTGCTAAACTGGCCTTTATCAGATCGATGTAGCGTCACGTCCATCTTAGGCGTCGTCATGCGCACTTACTTGGTAAGAATTTAGCTTTTGAAGGAGACCAAGATATTTCATTATTTAGGAAAATGAATAGCCAATAAAAGATTTTTTTTTGTTTTATGTTTCTTTAATTAGAAAAAATAAAACTTGCTCTGCTGCAGATACTTGGTACATTTGTTTGGTTCGTTTTAGCACCCGACTGATCAATTAGTTGATTTATTATCTTTCATCCACATTCGCAGCATGTTTTCCACATCCTGGTTACTTCTCTCTACACTCCCTTGCGTTTGAGGTCTTCTTGGGCTCCCGTGTATAATTTTCAGTTCAGGCCACATTGCAGTCAGTTCTTCTATGATCTCACGTTTGACCCACAAACCTACCTTGATGTCGCTCATCATCTTCCAAAATCTTTTCGTAAAATTTTTCTTTGAAGGAACGTATCGAGTCTTCTAAAGCCATGTTTGCAACAAGAATTCACTACAAAAACAAGACTCTTCTTCTTAATTTTGCTAAGTAACCATATTTACAATAAAACAAAACACGGAATTTCCAATCTCTCAGTTCTTCACGCTCACTCCGAAATAACAATAACAAATGAAATAATCATGGCGGAGTCGATAATATGTTTACAATTTCACCAAAGACCACAATTTGAAACAAAAAACCACTCACACAACAAACCAACGTTGCACAACGTTTGCCAAAAGAAAGACTCTAAAAGTAATCAGCTGTTGTCGTGACCGCCATCTTGTTTTACATTATTAATCAACACGCTGGCTTTCGGTCAGATAGATAGTTAAACGTTTTCGACGCTGCTTTATTTAAATCAAAATGCTAGCGACTTGATTGAATATCGATCTTTAATTAACTGTCTAGAGATTCAATTAACTCTCTGATTTAACTATTTTACTGCGACAGATACACTCTTGTAGCTGACAATAAAAACCATTACATAATAAAATTGATGTGGTAAATTGAAAAAGACTAACGCAAACTCAACTGATACATACGGAAATGTAATTGAAACGGTAATACAACATCCAGGTAAAATCGTTCGGAACCCAGACAAAAATAATTTATTTTGCGAGCTTTACCAGAATACACAAAACTGTTTTGTGAAGCGTGTTTTCCCTTTTCTCCTTCCATACACCGAAATTATAAAATTACTTTTGTAATACTAAATTGAATTCATTTAGACCAAAATTGCTTCGCTATAAATGGAATTGAATTGAGGAATTCTGCTTAAAGATACACGCGAAATTACAGGCAGCACGTTGAATCAGCTTTTTTTGTTAAGTGACATTGAGAGGCAGGCTTTATTAGGAAACGAATCCGATGCCAATTTGTGGCCAAAACAGAAAAGGAGTTAAAGAATAATATATTTTTATGTAGCCTACATACTACCCACTACAGTACACAGAACTCCTCTCAGAGAGAGAGTACGCGCGTAATTACCACGCTTGCCCACCGCGGATTGGCGATTTCAAGCGCTGAGGTATGTGAATAGATCAGACACTCAGGTTTCCTCACGATGTTTTCCTTCACCGTTAGCGTGTGCTATTGCTACTATAACTTCACAATGTACATAACTTAGAAAATCAAGCCATAGGTACATGCCCGCACTTAGGATCGAACCTGGGTCTCTCGCTTCCGAGTCCGATGTTCTACCCACTAGGCTACCAACGCTCTGGTACAACTGTCTTTCATTATCCGGATGGTCAATTACTTCTTGCTAATCTGCTCATGTATGTTAAAAATTATTTAAAAAAACATATAATTAACGTGTTTCGAGTGTAAAATATTTTGACTAAAAGACATACAAGTTTCTCTCATAGTAAGTTATAGAAGGTAGAATAATTGTTATTTTTATACGTATACTAGCTGACCTGGCAAACGTTGTTTTGCTATATTAATTAACCTACGACCTTTTCTCGGACTTACCAAATATACATAAAAAATTCATAAAAATCGGTGATGCCGTTTCGGAGGTGTTAACATCCGATAACAAACACTGTGACACGAGATTTTGATATATGTATATAATAGGGTGCAGCTTTAGAACTACAAGAACATACATTACACACACACACACACACACACACACATACACACACACACACACACACACACACACACACACACACACACACACACACACACACACACACACACACACATTGTGTTTTTACACTTACTAAGAGGATCCAACTTGTTAGGTGTCTTTTTTTTGTAAAAAAAAATGGAAAAGTTATTTCTTTTCCAATACGAAATCGTTGATTTATTGATTTTAGGCACGAGAAAATCCAAAACTCTGCCAAAGGTTCGCTTTACAACACGTCGTTAAGTAAACGCAAAACATGAAAGCTGACGTGTAACTTAATCCCCGTTTCTATCTGAACACCGGGTTTCTATTTTCCAGTACCAGAACATCTTTTTTTTATATCTTTATTTTAGGGTTTGGTACACAATGTGACCATGTCACCCACCAGAACATCTTTTAATCTGGAAAAACGTCGAAATCACGAAAAAAATATCAGCTCAACTACATTTTCACGACGGTAACTTGATTATGGCACAACTTGTTTTTAGGGTTCCTTACCCGAAGGGTGCCAAATTACTAAGACTACTGTCCGTCGGTATGGCTGTCTGCCACCACGCTGTAGCTCATTAACCGTGATAGCTAGGCAGTTGAAATGTTCACAGATGATGTATTTCTGTTGCCGCTGTAGTAAAAATACTAAAAACAGAATAAAATAAATAATTAAGGGGGGCTCCCATACAACAAACGTATTTTTTTGCCGTTTTTTGCTCGATATTAATAACGGCAACAGGTAGACGCTTGAAGCATCCACAGAATATTAAGTTCTATATTCGCTTCAAAAATAAATAATTAAATTAAAATAAAATAAACATTTAAGCGGGGCTCCCATACAACAATCGTGATTTTTTGCCGTTTTTTCTCGATATTTGTGTCCAATGTTGTAAAGATAATGGTACGGAACCCTTCCTGCGCGAGTCCGACTCGCACTTGGCTGTTTTTCCTATCTTGCTGATGTCATCATATAGTTGTTCATATAAATATAGTGATTCTTCTTCTTATTATTATTAAACATTATGCAGAATAATGGGATAAGTGGTTGTGATTAGATAAAAATCTTTTATCTACACTCATATCATAATCTTCAAATTAAGAATTCATAGGTAAACACATCTTGACAGGCTTTAAACAATACATAACTTTAAAGAAAATTAAAAAAAAAGTGTAATATAAAGTTACATTAAAGGTCAGATTTTTCACATTATGTTACAGTTATTTTTTTTAAAGTGTTGCTGTGATCACGGAACAAAGCTTAAGTTTTTTTTTAATGTCAAAAGTTGACTCTATAGAGACTCTGTTTTGCGCGCGCAATTTTAGGTATTTTTAGTTGCACTTTTGGTACCACGAAAATGAAATTAGGTTTTTTATAGAGTCAACTTTTGACATAAAAAAAAAACTTAAGTTTTGTTCCGTGATCACAGCAACACTTTAAAAAAATAACTGTAACATAAAGTAAAAAATCTGACCTTTAATGTAACTTTATATTACACTTTTTTTTTAATTTTCTTTAAAGTTATGTATTGTTTAAAGCCTGTCAATATATGTTTACCTTTGAATTCTTAATTTGAAGATTATGATATGAGTGTAGATAAAAACCTTTATATGGGTAGTCGACGCGAAACACACATATTAGATTTTATTTATTGAAGAAGGTAATCCTTTGACGCTTGATTCTTTCCAATATCTGGAAAACAATGCAACATCATTGGAGTAACGTTTTACCAATGGTCTTCAAAATCTGACTCTCGTAATGTTTTTAATAAATAATAAACATCATTCGCAGATGTACGTAACTTTCAAAATAAACAATGTCATAGGTACAATGCCCGCAATGGGAATCGTACCTGGGTCTCCCGCTTCCGAGTCCATTGCGAATTCGCAGTAGAAAACATCGAGACGAAACCCGCAGCTTCGTTGGCTCCGCACGTATCAACTTTACTTTCCAGTGGGCTAGGCTGACTAAGGATTCAGGATGTTATAGGTGCTGGGCAAGCCTACTCCATCTACAAACCAATGCCCCAGGGACTGCAGCGTCCGAGTGGTCCCTTCACCCATCTAGTGTGAGTGAAGGTGCCACTGGACGCTGCAGAAATTATCTCATTACGTAGACACAAAGGCCTAGGTTAAACATCGTACATGTAATACTAGCTTTTGCCATCCTATTCCTTCCCGTGGACTCAAATCATTTCATTTTTTTTTTATTTCTGCGATGAAAAGTATCCTATGTCCTTCCCCGGGAGGCAAACTATCTCCATACCAAATTTAAGCGCGAAGAAGCAACAGACAGACACACTTTCGCATTTTTAATATTAGTGTGGATTATTTAAACTTAGTGTTAGTTTAAGTTAGTTAACATAAACTTAGTAAATCGTTACCAACACGCCACACACTACACACACACACACACAGCAATTTTGTTTTCGCATTTATAATATTAGTATGGATTATTATTGAAACTTAGTGTGTGGCGTGTTGCGTTACTCGTATCAGCATTCTGTTTTCCGTCGTTCCTGAAACATCTGAAACAAATCAATGAACTGTCAAACCATTTCACCAACTTAAAATCTAATTTATATGCGTGTGTTCACACGTTTTGTATACGATTTACGTAATACGAGCTACACAAAGGTATCTCTGTAGCCTCACCCCTTTACTGCAAGATTTTGTGTATACTTGCAGGAGACGTGGTTTTAGGTAGCCGTGATTATTACTTTCGTTTCGTGATTATTACTTTCGTTTCGTGATTATTACTTTTTCCCTATACAAGAAAAAAAAACAGTTTTTTTTTTCACTATAAAAACGTACATTTTTAACTATTAAAAACAGTAAGTAAAAGAATAACCGCGATAGCTCAATTTTGATCCTAAGGCCACAGTCCTTGCACAGGACCACAGTCCTTGCTATGCGGTCGCTCTTGGTCTGTGACTCTATACATCCTACGGCGCTCGCCCTCGCCCCACGTCCCATCTGTGTGTTTCACGCCTAAGTCCACCACTTCGGACCAGTGTACGGTGATTTTTTCCACCAAATTGATCGTGACGGATCGATAACCTCTTGCTCCGCGTAATCGGTGACGGCTTTTGAGCTGTTCCATTAAGGGGCTCTGATGAGTAAACACTAGCGCCACCGAGGAAAAGAAACCGGCCAAGTGCGAGTCGGACACGCGCATGAAGGGTTCCTTTCTAGCGTCTACCTGTTGCTGTTATTAATATCGAACAAAAAATGACAACAAAATCACGTTTGTATACAACAAACTACAACAACAACAAAGGGAGCGCCCCTTAAATATTTATTTTATTACTTTTTTAGTATTTGTTGTTATAGCGACAACAGAAATACATCAACTGTGAAAATTTCAACTGTCTGTTCATGAGATACAGTCTGGTGACAGGCGGACGGACGAACGGACGGACAGCGGTGTCTTAGTAATAGGGTCTCTTACCCTTTGGGTACGGAACCCTAAAAATCATATCTTTTTTACGGATCGAATGTGCAAAAAGAGTCTTTACAATCACTCAATCATGTTAATAGTGATTTTTAGAAAAAGAAGAAGAAAGACATTTATGACCCATGCCCGTCAACCTAAGGCAAAAAACCAATGACTAGATAACATTCACACCAAAAACATCTAGTCGCAGGTCGTGATTTTAGTTTCATTGTCGTAGGTCCTAAAAATCACTGTCAACATGGTTGAGAGATTGTACAGACACTTTTTGTAAATGCGATTTGTAAATTATTTTTATTGGTGGCTCTAGGCACTGGATCCCCTTAAGGGTCCCGGTGAAAGCGACCGTAGTGGATTTGTTTCGTTTTAATTGAAATTGTGGTCGTGGGCACCGATTGAGTTGGTCGGATCAAATGGTCATGGGGTCAGGTGTGTAGGTGATTCGGAATGTTTTCTTTTTTCGGTGAATTTCACAAGATCTAATGTAGCGAATCTATTTTACTCTATGGAAAGAACGATACATAGATAGACGGAACGAAAACTGAATTGCCAGATCCTAAGTTTGTAGATATCATCATTTCATCATTCAGCCACAAGAAGTCCACTGCTGGACATAGGCCTCCTCCATGGATTTCCATAAAGACCGGTTGGAAGCGGCCTGCATCCAGCGCCTTCCTGCCACTTGGATGAGTTCATCTGTCCATCTTGTGGCTGGTCGTCCTACGCTGCGCTTGCCGATATGTGGTCTCCATTCGAGAACTTTTCGGCCCCATCGGCCATCAGTTCTGCGTGCTATGTGCCCCGCCCTATTGTAGATCAAATCAAATCAAATAATATTTATTATCGTAAAATTTATATATATATATATTAAAAGAGAAAGTTTGTGAAGATGTTTAAAGTTTGTGAAGATAGCGGTGGTAGCCTAGTGGGTAGAATGGCGGTGGTAGTCTAGTGGATAGAACATTGGACTCGGAAGCGAGAGACCCAGGTTCGATTCCCAATGCGGGCATGTACCTATGACTTTATTTTCTAAATTATGTACATTTGTGAAGTAGCAATACCACTCGCTAACGGTGAAGGCAAACATAGTGAGGAAACCTGAGTGTCTGAGCTAATCATATACATCAGCGCTTGAAATCGCCAATCCGCGGTGGGCACGCTTCGTGATTAAGCCCATACTCTCTCCCTGAGAGAAGGCCTGTGCCCTAAAGTGGGACGTAATTGGTTGCTCACTTGTGAAGATGTTTGGATGTTTGTTACTCAATCACGCAATAACGGCTGAACGGAATTGCATGAAAGTTGGGATGTTTAATTTTGTACTCTTTTCAATAACTTTTATTCCTGTTCTTTTTTATTCCGTTATATTACATTCCTATTCTATTCTGCTCCGTACCGTACATTTTAATTTCATTACATTTACTATGTTCATCACAGTTTTGTGTAGATACCTACTAGATACTGCTCAGACGTGTTTATCAACAAACCCTCATCAGATCTTCGCCGAGAAGGTCTTTATCTCCTCAACCTTTTGTCCAAAGGCCAAAGGTCGCGCCGGTGCGTGAATGACAGAATGTCGTTGAACTTGATTAGTTAATGAGCATTTTAAAAATAATTGTTGCATCATTCGTTGTCTGGGATGTTATAATCTGTGCCAGGTGAAGAAACAATCCAATGATAATAAAAAATAGTTATTTGTTATACAAGAGTGCAAAGTTGCTTTTTAACCGCGTGCTCCATTTTTATGACCGAGCAAGCGAAGGATTCTAAAATTGAATCACGAGCGCAGAGTGTGATTAAAAAATTAGAATTCTGAGCGTTAGCGAGCGAATCAAAGGAACACGAGGTGAAAGATGTTTGCACTCGAGATGAACACGTAACTTTTCATCCCACCTCAGCGAGGAAATGACTAAATGCAAAAAAAACACAAAGGCCGTTCCTAGTCTGAGTTTTTAACAAATTAAAAAAATGCAAAAAAAAACACAGGCGGTTCCGAGACTGAGTTTTTAACCAATTAAAAAAAGTTGTATGATAAATTCGGCACCATGGAGATACGAACATAGTGCACACGATGTTCTAAATTCAATTCACTTTATCCTCTAGCGGATAAAAACGGCTTTTGCACTCAGATATCGAAGAGCAAAAATACTCTTTCCGAGATAGGGGGATGAAAAAACTAATATCAACCCACTGCCTAGAAAGGTTTAATATGTGGAAACAAATAATTTAACGCTATCAAACCATCATTTATGTACATTTCGTACAATTTGTAGTTGCAATACCACTCGCTAACCGTGAAGGAAAACATCGTGAGTGTCTGAGTTGTTCTCGTACCTCAGCGCTTGAAATTGCCAATCCGCGGTGGGCAAACGTGGTAATTACGCGCGTACTCTCTCTCTCTCTCTCTGAGAGGAGTTCTGTGTACTGTAGTGGGTAGTATATAGGCTACATAAAAATATATTCTTCTTTAACTCCTTTTCTGTTTTGGCCACAAATTGGCATCGGATTCGTTTCCTAATAAAGCCTGCCTCTCAATGTCAATTAACCAAAAAAGCTGATTCAACGTGCTGCCTATAATTTCGCGTGTATCTTTAAGCAGAATTCCTCAACTCGAGACTTGCGCACTGAGTCAGACTACTTGTCTGTTGGAAATTCTCTCTTATCCTGAAGGTTTAGAGCTAATATTTGCGCTTTGGCTGGTGGTTATTAGTCGTTCAAATCCGGTCTAGGTTTACTTTTATTTTTCTCCGGTACTGGCTGGTGCACTTAATGTATGATTCGTTTATATTGCACACGGGGACTGGCTGGTGCCTTAAAAGAAACAATACTCTATAAAATAAATAAAAAAAAAACATTCAGCGTTATTCCTTACACCCTAACTCCATCGATGCCTGTTTTACGACGGTTGCAATGTAACCTCCGACAGAGAACCAAAGTCACCGACATAGCCCATCGAATTAGAATGCTGAAGTGGCAGTGGTCCATCCATATCAACCGAAGAACTAGTGACCGATAGGGTAGACGAGTTCATGAGTGGAGACCGCGGATCGGTAAACGTAGTGTAGGACGTCCTCAGACTCGGTGGAGCGATTATCTTCGCAGGGCGGCTGGCATGGGCTGGATGAGAGTAGCCGAGGACCGTGCTCAGTGGCGTGCTATAGGAGAGGCCTATGTCCAGCAATGGACAAGCGTAGGCCGATGATGGTGATGATGATGATGATGTATACAACCTTATTTGGAAAGCAATTGAATGTACTATAATTTTCATGTGGAACTAACTAGCCCTCCACCTATCACATACATTTTTGTGCACGGTTGTCTTCTTGCTTAATTTCGCACCGAAAACCTTAACAAGTGCGATTACCGTAAGGTCCTGATTGTTTTTTGACACTTACTCTGAAAGCAAACTTTGTGCGGTATCCGGAATATTATATTTTTTGCATATCTTCTTTTCTCGGTATTCACTTACGATATTGACCATAATGGTCTGTGTGAAACAAACTTTCCGCTCGCTTTAAATCAGTGAACTGCCATTACGACCTCTGTAACAAAGAAAACATCATTAACTGAAATGACAAAAAGTAACAGTTCGGTGTGCAACGAAACGAGAAAAAAATCTCAGTACATTCGAAAGCAAGTCAACTTTTACACTGGTTGCAAAGTCGCCCATAACGTAACTAAGTAGAGTGCATGTTTGTAAAGGTTGAGACGCAGTCGTCTGTACTGAGGTGTACAACTTGAAAGGTCGATGTGCCCATTAAAAGTAATAAAACTAATAAAGCACGAAAGAAGAAAAATGCGAGCCATCTCCTTTGATACAATTCAGGCGGCGCGGATTGTTTTTTTCTGCCTTGCACAAATCATAATGCTAGAGGCTCTTGTTCCGTTTTCTGCACACTGCAGGGAATAAAAAAATCATTCTCATTTGTTGTTTGTTACAATTTATTGCACAATAAAAAAAGGTGTTCCAGCCAGCCTAGAAACCTGTTGTCAGGGTATCCTAGTTGGGACCAGCTCCTATATGACGTGCAACAATTCCTGAACGATTAAAATCGTGTAACTGTCAAATGCCACACTAATTGCTGTCGCAAACGTCAGGATTCCGGCGGGATTTGGTGCGTGCGCGTAATTAGGCCTTAGGACAAGTTTTTGTGCCGTGTGGAAGTTACTTATTTGTTTTGTTTTTGTCGGCTAACATAGTACATTGACATTCAGCAAACCGAATGTAAATTCTTTACGTTGAAATAAATTATTGATTTCTGATTTCTGTCAGTGCAGCGTATTCGTTGTACAAAAAAATGTGTAAATATTATTAACTTAATTCCGGATTCACTTACATTCGTTCACTTTTAGTTCGAAAACCTCTAAGTAGTTAAATATACGGGGTGATTTTATAACTGCACAATTGCTGAACCACGTCAATTAGAGTTTCTACTTTTGTTATATAGTGGTGATAGGATTAGTGACGAAGTCACCGCTTCTATCGCAAAATATGTGATAAATAATGGGTAACATAATAACTTCTCTTTCAGTTTGTTTACGTTGTTTCAAACACAAATACATACATTTACTTTTAAACTGGAGAATAATCAGACACCATCATATTTTTCGTCACAAACCCATATTTCTCGTACCCTACGCTGTTAATCTACTGTTAACAGCTGTCAGTGTTTTTTTGTATGCACTTTGGTTAATTGATAGTTGTTAACAGTAGATTAACAGCGTGTTAGTGTACGAAAAACTGGGGGATAGTCTACTAATGGTTCTCCATTACTAACTCGACGACAAATGATTTCACTAAGCTCTGAGTTATGTTTAAGATTAATCTAACGTAACTTGTTGCTATGAAATATCACTTCCCAATAACTCCATGTGCAATGATTAATGCTGAGACAGAAAATGTATTCGCCACTTGAACTAATGAGTACGTCAACCGTGATAGCTTTACTGTCTGTTCTTGAGATAATGTTAATTACGCATCTAATTAACTATGAGTTTAAAACAGTCGTTTTGTTAAACTGAGCTCTGAATAATACTGGTGATGCTCACAGCTCACATATAACTTAACACTTATTATTCCAGCTTTTGTTCCGAATTGAAAGGATGAATGACTGTTGATTTGTCAGTGCAACGTGTTAGTTGGCCAAGTTTTCTAATCTCCGAAACTTCTCATCCGATTTCCAGAATTCTTTCACCAATATTGTTAGTCGAGTAAGTTATATGTTATCTTTGAATTTAAAGCGTGCGAAGCCGCGGGTACAGGTAGTTCTTTAGTAAAACAACTTCCAGCATTCTAAGCAAGGGTATCGTTTGAGCAAGCCACATCGTGTTAGACAAGCAACACAACTTCTAAACTCCCGCTTTAACTGAACAACTGAATAACTGAACTCTAAACCAGCTGCACTATAATACCTGCAAGACGACAGACATAACCTAGTCCAACTGAGTTGCGAGAAACTTTGAATATCTCAGTGACCAGCAGGTCCTGATATTAGCCAAGACTTAGGCAAATACTGAGATGAAAGCGATCTGTGCCAATTAGTGAATGTAATTCCGATACCGGAAAACTGACTAACAATCATAACAAACCTGAAATAAAATGAAATTACCCGTACTATAAATGCAAGATGAAATAAGCCTCGTTTGGTTTGGGAGTTTAGCAGCGGAACACAATCCCCTCTGGCCAGAAGGTCACTAAACACTGCTAATAGCTACTAACACTGCATCTATCGAAGCTTTACAGATTTACGATGCCATAATGTCGTTAATGCCAGTTGCCCACTTAGAAGGCTTGCTCGTAACTCCACTGTATATTGACTTGGTAACTTTGCCTGTTGCAAAGCGCCAGGGTTCCTGCAATAATCGCCTCTGTAACTACGCGTAGAGATGATATTTTACGTTGCACCTCTAATGACCTGGAACGTAGCAACACGCTGCAACAAGCAATGGAAACACCATCGTAGTTTTTCCTAGAAAATGTCTCTGTAGCCGCTACATTAAGCGCTGAGAAAACAGCTGTGTATGATTCCAGTGGCATTGTTTCGTAAACAAAAAGCGATTCCGCTAATACGCGAGTCGCTCTCTCACACTCCAATTCACACGTCTGGGTGTGACGCTGTAATGTCTCATATGTCTGGTCATCTTCCTATGCAACGAATCTTATCAAACTCGGGGGTCACCACTGCTCAGCATCTTCTTGAGGTGTTACGACTTCGACGCCAAACTGGGATATATGTAAGATTGACTGGCATTTGGCAATCGGGGGAAAGTAAGAAGGCATCCCGAAATTCATGACAATGTTGTTAATTGACAGACTCACGAAGTTGTTCCTAATTATAACGCTTAAATCGCCTAGAAAATACGTCCATTTCTAGCCATTAAGACACAGAAAGATGAAATTATCTTCTTGTACGTTGTTTGGATACATAAAAGCATAGTCGCGTTTATAATTGAGCTAATCATCTATGTCTTTATACTCTGTGGGATTACGGCAGACGACGCCTCGTCAACTAGTGCGCAGATCCGCATTTCAATCGAGCAATGAACGCAGATTGCGAGAGAACAATTTGGGATTCAAAACAATATGCGAGTGACAAAAAGGAAGCCTAATTACTTTCAATCAAAATACTTTTTACAGGACGGTTTACGTAATAAATAACACAAGAATGTTTATGTATTATATCGATATATTACCGGTAATTTGTAAGTAATTTATTTCTTCAAAAAACTTCACTAGCGCTACCCCTTCCTCTATCCACATCACCCATGGTTAGGAATAAATTACTTCTTAGTATTAAGCTCGCCTTTATGCAGATTTATCTCATGTGCAATGAAGAATTATCAAATGAATGTCCTTTATTGCACACCAGAAACAAATAAACATAAATTATAAATCTACGTGTTCAGATCAGCTGGAAGTTTGAATGTACTAAAATCGAATTCAGGCCACTTGCCTCGGACCCCTAAGACTATGTAAGTTTTTCTTTTGTGATACACTGTAAAGATCATTGCGATTTGATATCCTCGACAAATTAGAGCATCCACAGTTCCAAATCTAGTCCGATTTTGGTTTACGCCCGAGCGAATAATATCTGCGACCATATTTTCTGCACGTGAAATTCTTCTATCCGCTTTCGGGTCTGTCATATGTCCATTGACGCATTGCTTATTCATCTAGTGGCCCCTCAGAACACAAAAAGAAGAGTGGCCCTGTCTCATATATCATCGCGGCATATTCATGCGACAGTTCGGATACCCATGGACGGAAATATTTCGACAAACATATTGAAAGAATTTTGCTACATCCTGAGTTGCATGCTGCATGGATATCTTAATACTGCAATGGAACGGAAAAATCCGCGTGGTAGAGGTACCTACAGTGGTTTTTGTATAGTGGTTTTAAACTGGGGTTCTGAAATTGATGCACGACTGGTGTGGCCCAAAAAGGAATGCTCTTTTGAAAATTGAAAGTAAAAAACACAAGAAAGAGTTTAAATTAAGTAAAGTTAAGTCATGTAAGTTAATTTCTTGAAAATTAAATCATCAAGATGGCGTCCTTAGCGCTTACCCTCTAAAATCGAGCGCGGAAATTCTGAAATTTGCTGTTATTTTCAAAACAAAACTTCCCTATAATACCCCATATGATGATTTCATCTCAAAATGTAACCTTTAGTGAGTGAAGTGGCGACTGGTGTATTAGACGAGGATTCTCTGCAGCCGAGTACAAGCAGTTTGTTTATTTAAGAAACGGTTTACGTAGAAATTAGCTTCATCGGAGAAGATAATGTTATTGAACTCATCATGGCTAATAAAATTGCAAAAGCCGCGCTGCCTCCCCCGTGCCCCTTTCTTATATTGCTTAGAAACTTGTGCGGAACAAATTTATTTTTTTCAGCGCCACCCTTTCATTTATAAGAGCCAACTCCTAAATAAAAAACTTCATTTGGAAGCGGTAGTAGCCTAGTGGTAGAATATTGGACTCGGAAGCGGGAGACCCAGGTTCGATTCCCAGTGCGGGCATGTACCTATGACTTTTCTTTCTAAGTTATGTACATTTGTGACATTGTAGTAGCAACACCACTCGCTAGCGGTGAAGGAAAACATTGTGAGGAAACCTGGGTGTCTGAGATATTCACATACCTCAGCGCTTGAAATCGCCAATCCGCGGCGGGCACGCGTGGTGATTAAGCGCATAATCTCTCTCTCTGAGAGAAGGCCTGTGCCTTACAGTGGGACGTATATCTAATAGGCTGCTTATGATTTGGTTGTGGTGCAACGAACTATCAGAACATAAGTTCCCAGTAATTGATTGCTCGAATTAGGGTGTGCTTCACTTAATAGGACTTCTGCCAAGTTGTCGCATTGCAGTTTAATTAATGAAATTGGGTCATAATCTACCAATTTACAGACGATGAAGTAGTTAAACAAGGTTTCGGAAGCTTTTTTAAAGTATTTTGCTAATCTCCAAGAAACCCTTAATCGTCATCAGTAATAATAATAATGTCCACACAACACAATCACTTGTCTTGATTCTAAACTAGGATATCCTGTACTATGGTAACCAGGCAAGGGTATCGGAAATACACCCAGACAGAGGTCATTTGTACAAATGGCCAGATACCGCTAGAGGCTAGACCAACGAGGCAGTCAATACCAATCATTTGGCATCAACATCTTTTAATTTGATTTGAACAATCGCAGAATTAAATTGAGATGAAACTTTGCAACCTAAAGTTCTTGAGTCATTTACTCAACTTGGAATTGTCTTCAACACAGTTTAGATCCTGGTCTATGGTGTGCGACGCAAGTCATGTGACCAGCACTAATAAACTAAACACGAACGCATAATATGTCTAAAGTAAACAATGACGTTATTCCACAAGACCGCTGCAAAATCGAATTATGCGCCAATGTCAATGCCGATTATACAGTTGTTTGTTGCACAGACGCTATTATCCCCTTCTAAGTCGCGGCAAGGCCGTGCAAGCGTGCTTTCGCGCTCCGCTGCCTGCAGGTGTAGGTACCGTACACCCGAGTCTGACCACGAACTGACAGAAGAATAAAGTCGGGTTTTAACGATCTTAGTACGCCCGGGTTGAGTGATCTATTTTAGCTACTCAATAAAGCAGCGTTTTCACGATCGATTAGTACGCTCCGACCGAATGAGCTAAAATGGTTAATGCTACTCGTATCATGTACACTAGTGATCTTAGTTCACTCTGATGCAAACAGACAATTTTTAGAATAGAATAGTTTTTTTTTATTCACAAATTAATTAATTTATTAACACGGTGCAATGATACTCGAAGCTAAAAAACGACGGTGATTTCGAAAATTTTACTTATTTTTAAATAAACAATGTAGTGCAAAAACAAACAAATAATGCAAATACCGTGCCAATGTACTGCGTTTGTGAAAAGGATCCGGATCAGCGTGTTACAGAAAGATAACTTTCTGTTTCCCCGAACTTTCTGCCGGTACCTAACGAATAACAAACATTTTGACTGCCTCGTTGGTCTAGCCGTTAAGGCTCTTAGCTACCAAAACAGAGGTTGTGGGTTCGATTTCCACTGGGGTCCGCCGTACATTTGTACAAATGGCCTCAGTGTGGGTGTATTTTCACGTTTGTGACGTCCTTGCCTGGTTACCATAGCACAGGGTATCCTAGTTTGTGACCAGCTCAAGTGATTGCGTTGTGTGGAAGTTATTATTATTATTTACAGATTTTTGTACCAAGATCGTTGGTGTACACTGTACACGTTTCAAGTAGCATTCGAGCATCCACTTTAGCTCACTCGGTCCGAGCGTACGAAGATCGTGAAAACCCGGCTTAAGTCACACGAGACTGCGATTTGTTTTGTTGTGGTGCAGGCTAAAAATGCGACCTGCAGAGATTCCGAGAATGTACATCATCGACAACGCGGCTGGCCGAGGCTGTGATGGTGAGACGATCAAATTCTTTCCGAGATGGTGCGAATTGGCCGTGAACAGGGAAGGTTGGAGACAGATAGAGAGATCCACTATTAGGACAGAATTATAGGCTAATTAAAAAAATAGCCAAGGATAGGGGGGAAGGGGAAGCTGAAGAGGAGGTCTTTTGAAGGTTCACAGTTTTAGTCGATTGTCGATTGTTATTCGCATTGTTAATAGTACAATCGATTAATTGTTTTATTGAATACGAATCAGTCGATAACTTTTTTTCGAAACATCGCTCATTCGCTAATGTGTAGCCACCAAGCTAGTCGCCACTTCACTAATTAAGTATAGATAAATCGTTCCACTTGACATTGAATAAATCTCTTCCTCGGCTTATACCGTGCGTGAATTGCGCTTTCTGTTCCGGACGCCTTTTGTTTTTGAATTGCTTGTTAATAGTTATTACCAGGATAAAGACTGTTGTAAGAAAATCTACTAAATTTTGTAGCATTTTTAAAGTTGTTGATGGCACTCATGGAATCTTATTATGTAGGTACCAACTGCTCTTATATTACTCCTACTGCTCCAAATCCTGAATGAGTCCAATAGTCTGACAGTCAAATTCCATACTAATTGCTATGGCAATTTTCCGGATTCCGACAGGATTTGGTGCGCGTAATTATGCCTCTGATGTCTTATGTTTAAAATTATTTTAAATGTCCGTTCCGGTCAAATCGGTGTAAGAAAAACATCGCGAAGAAACCTGTGTGACTGATGTAACCTCATACCCTCAACTCTAGAAATATTCAGTCAGCGGTGGGCACCTGTGGTGATTAATTAAGTCTCTCTCTCTCTCTCTGGAAGAAGGCCTGTGCCATAAGCTGCTTATGTATTCATGGAGCTTGAAGGTACATACATAAGCATTGACAGACTAAAGCAGCTTTTGCCTGTCAAATCTTTAAAATCTTGTTACTCACTGAAACCATGACTCTGTTTTCAAAGCAATAACCAACACCGTCTCCTCCATTCCAGATCGCACGCCTAGCTACCCTACCTCCGCTGCTTAGCAACAATCACTGCCAACCACTCCGCCCGCGGTGCCAACCGCCATGCTAGACTTCCTGATCTTCGCCTGCGCGCGCGCATACGAAGAGACGCAGAGCTCGTGACGTCACGGAGCCATGAGCGGGGACCAGGACGAGGGCCGCGCGGCCCGCATCCTGAAGTACAAGGAGGAAAGACGGAAACAGCTGACGGCGCGCTCGGCGGCGCTCTTCTCCGCGAACGTCACTGAGAGGTCGGTTTAAGTTCTATATATTGTATCTATCAATATCAAGTACTCCAAACCGGCGTGCGTGCGTACAACGACTAATGAATGTTGATGAAGCGAAAGAGATCTCCGGGAGTCAGGCGTGAGTCTAAGTTTATATCTGATCTATCAATCCATCTCGGTACAACCCCCTTGCCTCATAGCGAGAGCCATTCGTTAACTGTGAAGCAAAACGTCGTGAAGAAATCCGGTGCCTGGATTTCCTTGCTCCGCAAATGTCATTTCTCCGTAAATGTCACTGAGATGACGGTTTTAGATCCGTCTGTCTATCAAGCCATACAGCGATGGTAGCGTGACGGTACAACCCTTGCCTCCTCACATGCCAGAAGGGGTGTGAATTTCAATTGAATTCCGAATGTACCTATGACTTGGATTTTCTAAGTTGCGTATGTTTGTTGGTTTGTTGTCATAATGCCACGCTAACTGTGAAGGAAAAGATCGTGATGAAATCCTGTGCCTTGTTGGCTCCGCACGGACTGATACTTCCTGTTGATGTCCCTTACTCCACCACCGTCTAAAAATATGTCCCAGGTAGTACAGCGTCTTGAGTGGTCACTTTACACATCTAGTGTACGCAGGAGTTGCCACTAGACGCTGTAAATCATGCGACATAGTTGCAAAAGGCCTTTATTGTTATCAGCCATCATCATCGGCTCACTGCCGGGTTCCTTACCATCCGCATCCACGGACCTTCCGACGACTCAATCTTGGAACCGTATCGAAGTGAATTCTAACTTCGGGAGTCATTGTACATGGGCCACTAAATATTCCCTGTACAATAAGTGATCGGAAAACCTTTTGTTTAAAAATGGTACTCAAGAAACAGACTAGCCTGATGTGGAACCAAGCTATTACTGATTAAAGTACAAACTAAGCTTTTTGCACTGCGGATAGTTTTACTGCAGTCACTCATACCTTTGACGTTTCAAGTCCCACCCACTCGTAGATTTCTGCGAACAATTTTATTCCTAGGACTTTGTTGTTATGAGGACTATATTTCTCGATATATGACCATTAACGTATCGTGTCTTTCCTGATTCCAGGAAATCCAAAAAGGTGACCAACAAACAGCTCTCAGAAGACACCAATCATCGCAAGGCATCTTCGGAGATCAGCCTTGACGCGGCCACTACATCGTCGTCCATCAAAAGTACTCGAACTTCTCGCCTCAGAGCTGCCGCCGCAATCCAAGACGCCCCTAAGAAAGCCAATAGGAGCTCTTCCGTCAACTCCCTAAATGTCCCTGATGATGTGAAGAACAAAACTACCAGGAGTGTCAGAATCATCGAAAGAGACAAGAGAACTGCAAACAGAAGACAGAGTAGAGAAGAGAAGGAGAACGTGAAGACTTCTCCGGTCCAAAAAGACATTGGTGCTATTAAAACGAAACCCAAACATTCCATTGTTAAATTAGATAAAGACAAGAGAAAAAATTTAGTCACTAGTTCTAAACGAAAGGCTGAGAATGCCACCGTTAAAGTTCCAAATGGTGGTGTTAACGCCCACCTCGAAGAGGTGAAACACGAGGTAGTCAATCTTGATGAGTCGTTGAAAGTTAACGGAGAAGAGATTCTAGAAGAACTATTGAATGAGTCGTCAGAGAAAGACCAATTCGAAGAACTGTTCAATGACTTAGTAGAAAACAAAGTCCAGGACGCTGTCACGCTCAACCTTAACGATGGCGTTCCGGACGATTTAGCTGTAAACCTTAGCGTAGATAATGAACTCAATTCCATTAGTCAAAAGGTTCCTTCAGATGTTCATAAAGTTGTGAAGGAAAAAGGGATCATTGCCAATAGCCAGGAGATTAAAGTTCCTGTAGTATCTGCTTTTCAAGATTTGGTAAGGGAAAACTGGCATAATGCCCAGAGTCATAAAGACCAAAATCCTTCATTAGGAACTCCGCAGTCTTCCGTCGAAAATGTTGCCGAAGATAGTGTCAGTGTAGTGCCAGTGAATAAGCAGGTTAGTCTGTTAAGTGTGACGTGTGTCCGAAAAGTGGAAAGGTTCAGTGAGTTGCTTAGTAATCTGTGTTCGCCGTGCGAAGCTGATATTTTGTTCGAGGACATACTGGCTGAAAATGGACTGGAAAACAAGGAAGAAATGGTAAGTTCACATTGACAAGAAACTGTTTCCTTAACAATCTCTCTTTGAAATAGTGATCAGCGGCAAACGATTATATAGTTTGGGCTCATTACGTTGGTAAGGAATGTTCTTGTGCGCCAATAAACGTAAATACAATGTACACTTCTCTTCTACGTCATTGTAAGTAACAATGCATTGAAAAGATAAAATAAAGATAATATTTTTTAATGATTCTCAATGCTCATATATAGTTATGCACTTTAACGGGTGTAATCGCGACTGTTTATTTAGTAAACTTAATTACCTTAATTCCCAACGTTTGGCAGCGTTGCAGGTGCCGTGGTCACGGGTAAACTAAAGTGAAGTGGTACTTAATTTTACCTAAAAACAAACGCGATTAGACCCGTTAAATGTATGACTATTGAAAATAAATATGAAACATCTTGATTCTCTTCCAAATCCCCCCTACCGGAGGTGAATCGCGGTCAAATATTGATATTGTCTACATACACACATACATACTCGTGCATAAACTCACGCCTGTATCCCAGAGGGGTAGGCAGAGACCAGGGACGGCCACTTGCCACGATCCTGACACATCACTTTCGCTTCCTCAACATTCTTTAGTCGTTGCATGCACGCACTCCGGTTTCGGGCACTTTGTATCTTGCCCTTTGCTAATACGTTCCGTATTTGGATATTATCCGGGATACCGCCGTTTAGCCAAAGTATTTTTCGCCAAATTTTACTTCCCAATAAACTTATGGCATCAGTTTCATTTCCCAAATGAAACTTTAGCAAGTTTTCATTTCGCATTTTATTCATTTGGTCAAATTATCATTTCGCATAATTTTACTGCGTCAAGTTTTATTAAGACAAACGTTTATTATGCTAACGTTTTATTTTGGCAAGTGTTATATAGCAAATAATTGTTTGATTAAATTTATATTTCGCATTTTGTTCAAATTTATATTTCGCATTTTGTTCAAATTTTGGGTTGGTTGTTAGGTCAGTACACATAAGCAATAATAGGTTCGAAGTTCCTGGATGGAGCGGAGCGCAGCGACGCTCCATCCTGAAACTTCGGGTGTTAGTTCTTTTTTTTATTTAAAAGCGAAAAAAAATATTTCACTAAAAAACTTAGTTTTGAGTCAAACTTAAATAAGGTTGGTGCATGGAAAAGTAATAGGTACCCTACATTATATGGCAAAATGGTATGCCATTCAATATTTTGGGAAAGGTACTTTTTGCCAAACGATACTTTTGACTGAATAATGCTTGGTAAAATGAATTTTGATATAATATAATAACTTTTGCTAACTGTTTATTTGCTTTAAGTTGTTTTGAGAAATGTTTTTTTGCCAAGTGATAATTTGCGGAAAATAGTTTGGGAAGTAATACTTTGGGAAACGATTTTTGGCAATACATTAGTAAACCATATTATCCCTATTCATCCGATTTTATCTAATATATATAAAAATCTCGTGTCACAGCGTTCGTTACCGAAACGTCTTCACCGATTTTTATGATTTTTTTTTGTGTATATATATTGGTAGGTCTGAGAATAGGTCGTACAACAACGTTTGCCGGGTCAGCTAGTATCTGCATATCAATCTCAACATACATGTATGTCGACCGGAATGCCAACTAACAGTATGTCCCACATACAGCCTATTAGATTAACCATTTACACCCTTAACTAGGTCAATGATGACCTTCCAGTACCTACTTAAGCACGCCAATAATGCCTGGTCGGGCTCTAACATAGAGGGTTGCCCCTATATTGCAAACCTGTAACACGTGAATTAGGTAGCGTGTTTAACAACAATTTTGTTTCCTCTTGTTTTTTCTCATTTCTCAGAGTTAATATATAATTTTACGAGATTCGCGCTGTAATGTCGCATCCTCCCGTGAATAATTATCCTACATAGAATGTCTATTCTATTTAACACATATGGTTCTAAGCTAATATAAGACGATACCACAAAGCAAAAAAACCTTAAAATAGCATAAAAAATTTGAAAAAATAGAAAATTTAACAAAAACTATTCATAAGTCGTAAAACAGTAAGTAAATGACAAAATGTAATTGACACACGTCGTAATCCTAGGACAAAAGTTGTCGGTTGTTGTGCCCACTTAATTAAGTTTAGTCAGATAAAACTTAACTGGAGAATAAATTGCATTTTTTTCCAATTTTGCATTTTTTTAAATTGTAATTTCATGTGGTTTCAAGGTTTTTCTTCTACAAAACGGAAGTGTTGCTGTCTTCTTATGGTAGATAATGCTTACACCTATAATTATGTTTTAAATATAATGTACCAATTACTTTGGTTTCTAAGTAACATACATTTGTAAAGTTACAGTAGCAATACCACTCGCTGGCCGTAAAGGAAAACATCGTGAGGAAACCTGAGTGTCTGCGGTGTTCACACCCATCAGCGCTTAAAATTGCTAATCCGCGGTGGGCACGCGTGGTGATTAAGCCCGTACTCTCTCTCTCTCTCTCTTTCTCTGAGAGAAGGCCTGTGCTCTGCAGTGGGACGTATATAGGCTATATTAAAAAAAAATAGAATGATCATTCTTCTATGTAGGATATGGTGTCTTCGAGTATTTTAATGTTGACGGTTGCAGGCTGACCACAAGTCCGATGCCTGGATGATCTTGTCTACTGAGACGCAACCCCGATAACGAGATAGTAGAACCAGCATAGTTCAGTTACATTGCTAATGGAATTAGTATCAAGGAAACGTGCTCCGTCAATGAGTAGTCCAGCGATAAAAAAAGTTTTTAAGTTACAAAGAACGTACTGAACTGGAGAGAAACAAAATGTTATTGATGTAGGCACAACCTGAAAACCTTTCCTTCAGTTAGGGCCCGAACACAAAACTGCGATGCGACGTCGCATCGTAAAAATCTGCTAGCTTGCGCGACGCATCGCAAGAACTTGCGAATTGATTCGCGTCGGCGTTCATAATAGTAATAAATGGATGAACACAAAATCTTTTTGTTTCTTTTTCCTGTATCTTCTTAGCAACAGCAGACGTAAGCACTTATTTTTACGATCCATATCACGACCTAGTTTACAAAATACGTTCAGTACGTTCAAAATATGGTCACCCGAATCGTGGAAGGGGATAGATGCCTTATCACACGAAATCGCATTGCAGCAATTCGTGTCGCAGTTTTCTGCTTTGCGCCGATTCGCAGTTTTGTGTACGGAGCCTTAATGCACCGTACATCAATGCTGGCACAGTGACGCATGTAAGATTAATCTAGGCGGCCTGCTATCATGCTCATTGATGCCGCTGCAGCTGGACCGCACACTGCTAAGCCAGCAAATCCAATAAGATTAGATTAGAACTCTTAATACGATATTTGACACGATCAACAATAAATTATTTCATATGCTCGATTAAAACAAAAATTACAAGACATCTCGGAAAATGTATCTCTTTTAGTCAATTACTAGTTATTACAATTTTTAAATAGATTGAACATAAAAAGAGGGCTCTGAAATGTGACGTCATAAGCAAGTATTTTCATACAAAATTCCGTTTTAAAAGTAACTCATTTGATATTCTGTCAAATACCCAATTGCACACACCAGAAAACCAAATACAACAAAGGGTAAAAAAGCAATATTTTTTTTTGTTATTGGCAGTACTCGTAGTTTAATTATTATGCGAAGCGAAAATAATTTTAGATTTTGTGTTATTTCATTAACGCGTATTGTACGCGAATACTTACGTAATTCTGTGTAGTTCCTCGTCTGTTATAGATAGACAGGTGAAACCGACGATGCACTCGCCAGTTCATTATTATGGCTGCTCGTAACATGCTTATCTGCTCGATTAGATGTGTCACACAAGTGTTTAATTTTGTGACGTCTACGTCGACGTATTGCGACAAAATCAATATGTATGAAAATTTAAAAATAAAATAAAAATAAAGATTAAGGATTTCCTCAAAAACTTAGGTCATCATCATCATCAGCCATTCGACGCGCACTGCAGGACACAGGCCTCCTTCGTGGTTTTCATAACCATGAGGGGTTTTGCCATAAACGCCACGCCTGGCCTAAAAGCCTAGGTATTATTAAACAAATCGGATTTTTGCATATTAGCCGGCCATTCGCACAATGAATCAAGTCGTATTCGTCGAGTGTTGAATAAAGGCCTCCCCAAGGCGCGCCACTTCCTTCTGTCCTCGGCTATACTCATCCAGACGCTGCAAGCAAACTGCCTCAGACCGACGGTCCAGCGGACTGGGCCTAATTATGTGCCCCAAATCCTGAGCGATTCCAATCGTCTGACTGTCAATGTCCGTACTAATTTGACAGTTAGACGATTGGAACGCTCAGGATTTGGTGCGCGTAAGATAGGGGCTGATAAGCGTCCTACGCTGCGTTTGCCGGTGGTCTCCACCAGAAAACCTGACCTAAATAAAATTAGGGGAAAACCCCATATTGATTTTGTTACACCCTGTATATTATTGCAAAATGAATAAATCAACCTCATTGAATTACTTATTTATGAAAGAAGATTAATATACATAATTATCGGATTTGAGATGTTAGTCATAAGATTCGCAAGTCTGCGATTTTAATTTTGAGGTCATCGCTTTTTTCTAAATAATTTGACTAAAATTGATGTAACAGTGTTAGATCGTAAACTTTAGAATTTCATTAGATATTATCTCATTTCATGCTGTTGACAACTTAATGTGTTAATGGGCATTAATAATAATTTTATTAATCTGTGATTTTTTAGGCTACCCGGAGCTAAGCGCCACCAAAAGATTTTTATCATGCATTGTTCGAAAAAGTGAACATCACAAATATCAATAATTGTGATAGCTATTTTTAGAATCTGCCGCCTAAAACTTAGGACTTTAATGATTTTTTTTCCAAAAACGCCTGTTTTTAGCGGAAATCGTTTAAAGTTATTGAAATAAATTATCTAATAGAAACTTGTATACATGTATGATGTTCACCTTTTGCAAAAACATATTATAACAAGAGATAATAATATGATTTTTTTGATTTTTTGTGACCAGAAAACAATATTAGCGAAAATATATCGCCCTAAGTTCATGAAGTCGTCATTGTACGGTCAACAGCAGCTCGACGAGTACATTTTAGTTTGCAAATTCGCCTGTAACACAACAGAATAAAGTGCACGCGCGTGCTGTCGACTGTAGGTACTACAATGATCAACAGAATCTAGGCCCTAAAATGGCGTCGTCACGTAACCCCACGGCCTTTATATGACCCAGCAAGGCACCATCAAAGACAATATTGTCTGCTTCAAGACAATCGATATCTTTAATGGCGGGACGGCAATAATCGACCCTAATGTCTATGAACGACGACCCAATTACAGGCAACCTACATAGTTGTTGGGGAATGGGGTTTACTTAACCGTGGGACGACGTTTTGCTGTTGTTTTTTTTTTCGACTGCGACCGAGCCCAAAAGAACAGTAATGTGTTTGGCTCGTATGTATGTATGTATGTACGTATGTCCGACTCTACTTTCCCTCACAACTCCTTAACCAATGGTCAGATTTTGACTAGTAAAATCTTTATCGATTCTTCGTGTCTGCGTGAGTGTCATAGGCTAAATTAAATCAGCATATATTTTTTTATTTATTTAATAAATCACTAACCAGACGAAAATAAAAAAAACTGAAATAAAAAATAACCAACAACCCGACTGCTGAGCATTAAATACTAAGCAGACGGGACGCCAATTCAAAAATGTGACTCATTCCGAGGTACTTAGATTGGTCCCGCTTACTTACGTTGAAATTTTCGCAGATGATGTATTTCTGTTGCCGCTATAACAACAAATACTATAAACAGAATAAAATTAATATTTAAGGGGGGCTCTCATACAACAAACGTGAAATTTTGCCGTTTTTTGGTCGATGTCAATAACGGCGACAGGTAGACGCTTTTGAGCAACTTCATCGACGGTGTTCGCTTTGGTTTTTTTGCGTATGGACGGAAGCCGAATGAATTTAAATATACGTTGTTTATGTATAAGAATAATATAGGTATAATAAGTAAATAATATATAGAGATAGACCGCACCGCCAACAAACGCAGTTTGGCAAAATTGTGTATTATATTAAGGTTTTTTTATTTTTTTGAATAAAAATGATAGATAATGGTACGGAATCCTTCGTGCGCGAGTCCGGCTCGCACTTGGCCGGTTTTTTTTAAGTATATAGAGAAAGGGATTGGGTAACTATTTGCCGCTCGGTCACACAATATAGACAGCAATATTTTATAAGCGGGAGGCAAATAGTTGTCCAGTCCCTTTCTTTAATTAACAGCGCCATAGTGTATAACCAGCGTCGTGCATGACTAAGAGAGTTGTTAAGACCGTAAACAGGCGCCGCAAAATTACATTGAAACTGGTAGTTAAGTACTGTTAACCACATTTGCATACTACAAGCTCTGCTCTCAAACAGATGGCAACAAAAGCATTTCTCAACTTATGACTATGTGACTATAATCTCCATTAGGGCTGCCGATTTAAAAAAAAGTTTGAATTTCGAAAACATTTTTTGTATTAACCCCTTATCGCACAATCCCTTAAGTTACGAAAAAAAAATGCTTGAAGAAAATGTTTTTTTTTTGTAATAAAAACATTTAAAACCATGTAATACTATATTTTAGAATAATTTTATGTATTTTTATTTACCTACCGTAACGATGTCACCGGATCCGAACAATTGTAATGTTAACCTAGAGCCCGAACATGCTCCATTCAAACTCCGTGTCAAACCCGGTGAAGTAGCAGCCCTACTCTCTATACATAAAAAACCGGCCAAGTGCGAGTCGGACTCGCGCACAAAAAGTTCCGTACCACTATCTATACAACATTTGAATATGTCAAGCGTCTACCTGTTGCCGTTATTAATATCGAGCAAAAGACGGCAGAAAAATCCCATACAGGGAGGCCCCCTTAAATATTTATTTTATTCTGCTTTTAGTATTTGTTGTTATAGCGGCACCAAAAATTCACGGACGGACGGACAGCGGAGTCTTAGTAACAGGGTCCCTTACCCTTCGGGTACGGAACCCTAAAAAGATTTAAAAAAAGTTAGTTCCGTGTGGCGCCGGATTAACAATAGCGTCACTCCATTTCCTTCCGTGGATGTCGTAGAAGGCGACTAAGGAAATACGTAGCCAGGAGACGGGCAGCACCATCTTCCTGAGATTCCAACCGCGTACTGCGATCGCCAACCCGCCTGCCAAGCGTGGCGATTATGGCAAAACCCTTCATGGTTATGAAAACCACGGAGGAGGTCTGTGTCCTGCAGTGGGCGTCAAATGGCTGATGAGCCAAAAACAATCAAACACTTTGAAATCGGTAAGACACCCGTACTAAACTTAGCGCCACTAACGTCGCAGCTAACTAATTAGAAAATAATTTTAAAAGATGGCGGATTTTCAGCCAATCAGAACTGGGGCATATTTATGCGCACCAAAGCCTGTTGGAATCCAGACGTTTGCAATAGCAATAAGTATGGAATTTGACGGTTAGACGATTGGAATTTGCGCGTAATATAGCAGGCAGCTGTCCAGAGGCGTCTGTTCGTGGATATTTTTCTACAAAGCAAGACTTCTGCCATGTTCTTCACTTACACTATAAAATCGATTTTAATTTGCGAAAATCGCCTTCGTTGCCGTAGGTTCATGATGGCTGTAAACATATTAATAGTGGCCAGTTTTAATGTGCATCCTAAATAAATAAAGCGGTTTCTCTTGACCTCGGTATACCGCAAAACGATCACCGTATTTGGTCCGAAACGAGTCGGCCTTCACCTTTATTAGTATTGCTGTAAGTACCATATTTGTTAACGACTTGTTTCCTGCTTCCGTTTATAGAGCTCTCTGTTTTTTATTTGAAGAATAAATGTTTTGTTAAATGTAGAACCACTTAAAAGAAAGACTAGGTATGCCCTTGCGATCAGTGACGTAAGGTTTTATATGGTCTATAAAACCTTTCACTAGAATGAATCTAATGTCAATGTGTCTTGGGCATACAGTGTAGGTAGATCATTCAAAGATTCAGAAGAATATAACAAGATTTAGGTTGTTTAATTGGCAAGATTATTTAATAAACAATTGTAATAAAAATACGCATATCTTAGAGGTTAACGTTTACAGTACATCGGTGCACTTTCGACCGTTTGTATAGAATCTCAAATACAATCCAGTTCAATTATGATCTACAGCATTAAGGGGTCCAGGGAGTAACACCGGCGCCACCGAGGAAAAAATCATATCTCTTTTACAGAACGAATTTGCAAGTGTCTGTAAAATGTCTCAATAATGTTCGTAGTGATTTTTAGGACCCATGGCCGTAAACCTAAGGCAAAAAACCTAGGACTAGATAGCATTACGGCCGTGTTTGGCATAAATGCTATCGAGTGCCGGGATCGGGATCCTAGGTTCTTTGTCGTGGGTCCTAAAAAACACTGCTAACATGATTGAAATATTGTACAGACAGACACTTTTAGCAAATTCGATTGCGCTAGCTAGTCCACTGGATCCTCTTAAGCGTTTATTACCTCGTAACGAGTCTTGCAAAGGTAAAAGACTGAAATTCAATTCACAAGCAAGGATACTATCGCTTCAAGTAGGTCGAGTCCTCCGATAAGACCGCCGCGTCGGGAAATTGCATGTAAATTATTGACGACCCATTCCTTGCCCCACTTTGTGCTTGCAACACATTCAGCACAGAACATCCGTGGAGACGTCGAAGCTCCCATACGCGAAGAAGTATGACAGAGAGAAAAAATCCACGCCTAAACACTTTTTGGTTTTGTTTTTTCGCGTTTGTGAAAACTTGTAGAACACAAGTTGTTTAGATATGACAAATTATAGAAGAGTGAAGTTATAGTAGCAATACCACTCGCTAGCTGTGAAGGAAAACATCGTGAGGAAGCCTGAGTGTCTGAGGTGTTCACATACCTCGGCGCTTGAAATTGCCAATCCGCGGTGGGCACGCGTGGTGATTAAGCCCATACTCTCTCACTCTCTCAGAGAGTGAGAGAGTATGCCTGTGCCCTACATTGGGACCTATATAGGCTAAATACATAGAAGAGTCAAAAATATTGCATATCTCATCATTATTATTGGCCAATAATAATGATGAGCAATGCAATATTGAATAGATTTTATTGCCCCGACAGATATTTCCTTTCCTTATACTCAGCTTTGATTTGTTAACAGTAAACCGATTGATGGGTAAAGCTACTTCAGGGGCGCGGTTTCAACTCTATTATTACCCACTGTATAATGTTTGTTTTTAATGTTATTGTTATTCATGATGAGCAACTCTTATGCTACAAGTTTTTCATAATTCACGAAACTTTTAAAAAAAAACTTTTTCGCTTAAATTTTTGGCATAGATATACATATATGAATTATCTTATTCTTGTTGTTCATTATGATGAGTGCCATAATCCCCCAATCGGTGTAAAATAAAATCGGTCTAAATTGACATCGGGTGTATAGAGGTTGATACTTAGCTCTATATTAGGATAAATATAGGACAGGTCCTATCTTGCTAAGTACAAAGAAGAATAGGCTACATTTGTTAAGGGTGCGGGCTACGAGTTTCCTGCTAGTTACTTGCATTAAAGTTCGATGAAACTTCGTCACTAGAATCCCGCAATTTCCAAACTAGTCCTCATTGACCTGAAAATTGTATCGCCAAAGACTGGCAACCTCGAATTATCTTTCTTTTTTTTAAGTAGCCAGTTTTTTTTTTCTTAAAAAGCCACACACAAAGCATGCATCATCGGCCTTCGGCAGGATTGTGGCGCGCCATGCCAGTTTTGGTAGCGTTCTCTGTTAATCGATTGCAAGTATTGTTCGTAGAAGGCGATGTAAATGTGACAGAAATACCACTGTTTTGAGACTGAGTTCATAGCGGTGGTAGTTCTGCAAATAGATATTTTTCTAAGTTGCACCACTGGATTACGCTGGAAGATTAACATCGTGAGGAAACATGAGTGTATGTTGTGATGAAGGGCAAGATAAAAAGTATCCGAAACCGGCGTTAGTGCATGGGACTAATGAATGTTGATAAAGCGAGAGACGTTTGTCAGGATCGTGGTAAGTGGTAATCCCTAGTCTCTGGCCACCCCATCATGATACAGGCGTGCTTTTCTGTATCTTTTGTAAAAATAGAACGATTTTGCTGTATTTTGACCAAGACATCTTTCTGTGATTTCTGTTCTGTAGGTAATACGCCCAGTTGACATGAAGACGACCTCGGTGCAAGTATAACATCGTATTTGGTTATGCATGATCCTCGAAGTGGCTCTCTGCACCCAAGTCTGGGACCTTAATCTGTAGTTGCGAAATATGAAGCTTGGTCGGCTGAAGGCAGCCTTTGTTTCGTCTTAGGACTATATTTATAGCCGAATAATTGGGGAATCAATAAATTGATCAATTTTATTGCCTTTGCCAAAACAAAAGCCAGTCAATATTTGGAAAGTGATATTTGCGACCAGTTCAAACTTTAACGATGTTAACTTTTGCATGGTTAATTGGTGGTGTCGGCAGTGTAATCCCCAGTTTCTCGTACACAAAAAATGTGTTAATCTACAATGCCAAATGACCAAAGTGCAAAAAAACAACTGTCAGTTGTCAACAGTAGATTAACAAATTGTTAGAGTATGAGAAACCGGGGGTGAGTCATGTAACTTATACGAGGTATTATTAAAATAATGAAAAAAACTGAAAGCATTTTTTTCAGTACTGCCAGTAAAATTATACCCCCTTTCAATAACCAAATTTAAAAAATTCTTAAAACTGACCTAGTCAAGCTGGGTACTTATTTTCCTATTGATGTGTTTTAGTTATTGATATTCTAGATAAGATTTTCACGTTCTGCTTTATATTTATATACCTATATGTACATTCAATAACACGATTTATAGCTTTTGGCATTAGGCTAGTTAGTGGGGTTGAGCTAGCCTGTACAAATTGACGCTGACACTTTAAAGTACTTTGCGCTGTTAGAGCGTTATTAGATTTATTTCTTTCTACAAGGAACCCGAGTCTAACAATTGGATCGAAACAATTACACTTGATATGTCAATCAAGCTCGTCCAACCCAATGCAGTTTTCAGATCTTTGCAACTATCTCTCCAAACATTTTAATCAATCCGTCAATTAGTAAACCCTAATCACCCCAGCTCTTTACTTCAGTTGCTGTTACTGTCTCGTTTTTAACTTCTTTATCAGATAAGGACGCAAGACCAGTTTCTTTAAACGTGTTGGAATCAGGCATTAGGACATCGCGTGATAAAGTGTTCGCTGTCCGCGTGGTTGAATCTCTTGAGCCAATACATTCTAACTGTTTTGTCTTCTCGAGACTTCTCGCCGTTTTTGTCTTGTGCTAATTGATTAATATTGGTGTTCAATATATTATTTTGCCTATGTCCAGCAGTGGACTTCTTGTGGCTGAATGATGATGATGATATTATTTTGTTTGGCGCCGACTCAAAATCATTTAAATTTGTTACGGGCACAGTTAAAAAACCGGCCAAGTGCGAGTCGGACTCGCGCGCGAAGGGTTCCGCGCCATTATCTATACAACATTAGACACAAAGATAAAAAAACAGCAAAAAAAAAAATCACGTTTGTTTTATGGAAGCCCCCCTTAAATAATTATTTTATTTTGTTTTTAGTATTTGTTGTTATAGCGGCTCCCATGCAACAAATGTGATTTTGTTCCCGTTTTTTGCTCGATATTAATAACTTTAAAAACCTATTTAGAGGCTAAAAATTCCACCCATGCCGGGACTTGAACCCGCGACCTCTGGCTCACCGTGCCAGCAAATATATATAATTATGTAGGTAGGTACAGCGATATCATTCCGATGTAAAAACCTAACTGCAAAGTGGGTTACTCGGGGCTGCAAGTGATGTAATTCACTTCGGCCAGATGTCGCTGCCTGTACGTAATACAGAGAAGTTTGTAAAGAGTCTCGAAATTTCATCGATGCTTGCACTTGCCCATTAGCTCAGTTGGGAGAGCGCTGGCACGGTGAGCCAGAGGTCGTGGGTTCAAGTCCCGGCATGGGTGGAATTGTTAGCCTCTAAATAGGTTTTTAAAATTGTCCTCAGCACGGGTTAGTGCAACAAAAGGAATATACGATATTAATAATGTTGTATAGATAATGGTACGGAACCCTTCGTGCGCGCGTTCGACTCGCACTTGGCCGGTTTTCTATATCAGCCTTCCCAGGGAGATTTTGAATGCAAGTCTAGCTATTCATTCGGCCTATCGACTGTTGACGACCGGTCACCATCAGTAACAGCTCGCCAGCAGAATTTGTCTGCAAATAATTGTACAACATACTTACTTACCTAATCTATTTTGTTGACGTTCGATTGTTGCAACGCGTAGCTTCATGAATCACGGCGGTTCGGGACCATTAAAATACCCCGTTTAATTGGCGGCGCATAAATACTTCCAAATAAGGCGTTTTGCTACAGTGACATCGATCAAGTGAAAGACGAGGCCTGAAGCTTCACATAAATCAGCTCCGTTCAAAAGGACTACTTAGGGTTTGAATTAAGATTTATAGGTTACAGTAATGATCTTTGTGTTCCATAATAATATACTGCTCAAAACAATTAGTGGAATGAGATTTCGAAGTGGAATAAAAGTTTCTGTTCATATTTTAAATTATTACTGGCCACTAAATATTAAAGTGACATTCTTCACGAAAATAAAAAAAAAAGACATCAGCGTTTGCGTTTATTTGGTGGGCAGTTACAATTAAAAACAAAACTACTTTTTTTCTACTTTGTAATCTTATTCCCCTAATTGTTTTGAGCAGTATATATTATGATCAGTTATGATGATGTCCTCCATGACGTACCCGTTGACGGCGGCCTTATGGCTGGAATGGGCAACTTTACTGTAAGTTTCACCAAATCTTCAATACTAAATTGTGCTTCTATGATATTACAAAACAATGCATTTTGACCAAAACTACATGCACAGTTCACTGAGTCGGCCTTTTCTGGTGTGGGTACGTTTGCGGGTTGGCCTCAGTAAGTTTTATCATGTTATTTGTATTTGTGTAGATTATTGGTATGTACATAAGCAGCCTATATACGTCCCACTGTAGGGCACAGGCCTTCTCTCAGGGAGAGAGTATGGGCTTAATCACCACGCGTGCCCACCGCGGCTTGGCGATTTCAAGCGCTGAGGCATGTGAATAGTTGTTTATGAAGAGTTTTCCTTCACCGTTAGCTAATGGTATTGTTACTATAACTTCACAAATGTACATAACTTAGAAAACCAAGTCATAGGTACATGCCCGCACTAAGGATCGAACCTAGGTCTCTCGCTTCCGAGTCCGATGTTCTATTCACTAGGCTACCACCGCTGTTTGTATGCTGCATTTGTATGTATCTGTTGATGATATAAGTTACTCGGTTATTTAGGTATGTATAATTCATATACCTCTGAAACTATCATTTTGTATGTTTGGACATCTACTTCCTTCTCCCATGTATTAGTCCAGTCCATTCAAAGGTTGTCTGGAAGAGATCGCTTTTAGTGATAAGGCCGTCATCTGTAATGTTAGGTTACGAAATATCTGTGTAATTTCCATTTTTATGTAAAGTGTTCTATATCTATCTATCTATGTTCTCTAGTGCCTGATCATGTTTGCATAGTATCTGACATTGCCCATACATGGTCTATTGTCGTTTTTTTTAGCAGGAACGCGTAACGCGTTGGTATGTAGTACCTATGGATATACGAGTACTTTATCAATTAAGGACCTTCTACAAATGTTCTGCTTGAGGCCTTCTGCATGTTCCACACTTAGCTGTGACATCGATCAGGTGAAAGACGGGGCCTGAAGCGAATGCAAGCGCCACCGGCCAGTTGCACGAACGCCGCGCGGTTGCCCACGCGCACGTCGCGATCTAGCTCACTTGGATTAAAGTTTTATTTGATGAAATGTTCCCATAATATTCGTGAGTAGCTGGAGGATTTTGGCTGGCTGTTCTCCTTTATTAAGTGCTGATAAGCGTTGTATTGCAGGCTACTTGATATTGTGATTTCTCTCAAATATTTGGTCGTGAGCTTCTGTGTCTCATGTCGGCTATCATGAACTTCTTCGGTAGTTCACGGTAGGGTCACAAATTCTATCGCTCACTTGGAGTTTTGATTTACTCGATGTTACATACCCCTGTCAATAATGAGTGTTTGATTGTCCGGGGTTCTATTGTTGCTAATGTTTTGCATTTGAAATATCGCTCTAAAAACTTGGAAATCGCCGCTATTTTTCTTTATTTTATTGTATTACCTACGCCTCACTCCGGAATACAGGCGCTATGTGCATGTATCTTATCTTATCACATGCATGAGCTACCTTTTGCTAAAAATATGTTTGTTTTTGTTGTATACCCGTTGGATACTCTATAATGTGTGAAGAATTATAGTGTTTTAGACAAAGTTTAGTTACGCCGTTACGCGTGGAATTTGTGAGTCCAGCTTATCAATTTTTTACATATTGTCTTAACAGTATAATTCCAACTTGTTGTATCTTTCAATCAGTTCATTAATCGAGGATATCTGGCGCTTATGTGTAAAAATATGTTGCATTATTTGATCGGTATTAGGGTTGGTACATTCGACTGATCAACCTTTACGTTTTAGTTATTATGACGCCCATAAAGGTCGTAACGTCAAGGCGTAGAGTACACGCATATGCATCATCGCACGCATCACCTTTTGTGACCCTAAATTTTTCTGATTTTTTCTGAAAATTCAATCGAAACATTTGAAATGATAAATATAATATAATAAAACTGACATTTCTTAAAGCCTCTCACGTAAATTACGGATATTTTGCACGCAACAAAATTATTAATGGAAAGCGAAAAGCTCAACTTACAAAATTTTCGTTATCAAACATCCCATGTTTCTGGTAATTCACGCGGAAAATGTGTTAGCGTTTGGTTCATTGAATTTCAGTATTTGTTTCGCCAGTAGGTTCTGCCAATTAAAGCGACAAATGAATCGAATGACATGAATGGAGAACTTGGACAGCAATGTTTTAATTGCATTCCTGAGGCCATGTTTAAAGATAAATTATTATGTTTTCTTTTTTCTACGGCTAATGCTTTTTTACAGTATAACCTGTAGAAAAGTCATTCCAGTCACATAGTACAAAAACGTGCCATACAAATCGGGCTCAAACTATGACGTCCTAACTTGCACGTAACTCGTTATAATTTATGGAGCGTTTATCAATACACAAGTTATTTCCTAAATTAATTAATTAAAAGCTAAATCTAAAAACGTTTTTCATTACTCGAGTAACTTTATTCTATCATTATTCGAGTAACTCGATTTTTAGAATTTTTGAGACCTCTAAAAACCCAAAAACAAATATTTTATGGTTTTTTTTCTGAGTATTTTTATGACTTCTAAGGTATAAAAATAAAGTCACTCCGATCTAAGTTTGACGCAAGTTCCCCATCGTACGTGTCCACGTCAACGTGCACGGAAGCGGACACACTCGGTTCATTTACGTCGCTCGCGTTTCTTAATCATTGTCTGTTGTTTCGCGAATGCAATCGTGTGAACGGGGCCACGATGCCGTTAGCAAGAGGCTCTCTTCATTGGCTTTGTTTTTCATCCACCTTAATGATGATCCAGATGTGACTCGGTCGTTATGGCCCGTTGCAGAAGTTCCAATCGGAGAGGCAGCGGATGACTTTAGACGTGGGTTACATCGAGGGCGCGGAAAAGGTGCGACGTTCGCGTCCTCGCCCCATCTTAGCATTTGTTACTCGTATGATTTTAAACAAATTTGATACGCTAATGCTCAATGTCGTGACGATACAACTTACTAATCCTCATAACGCTGGCGTTCATTTGATCTCAGTGGACTTATTTATTACCTTCGTTAAGAAGGTAATTATTCGAAGTCAATTCTTGGTTGAGTTTTTCTAGAGGAAGATGTTTTTCTTCTGTCGTGTTTACCTGTGTGACCTGTAACGTAACTAAGTAGAGTGCTGAATAAAAGTTGATGTGCTGAAACCTGAACATATGATGCGTATGTCACACATCTGTAACAATATTTGGTAACGTTTTGTAGAAGCTACGATATTAGGTGCACAATATTGTTCATTGATGATGATTATGATTGTTCATATATAAGCTACCAAGTAACCGAGTATTTAATAACACTATTAATTAAAGAAAGGGACTGGATAACTATTTGCCTCTCCCTCCATCGCTGCCGTGTATGTTGTATGAGCGAGAGGAAAATTTTAAAGTTATTCGGGACCTTGCTTTAATTTATCATATATTCTTGTTCAGCAGGAATGGGCAAACTAGTGATTGGAGACGTAAACCTAACCTAACTGACCTAGACTATTGCAATGCATTTTAGAACGCAGATCTCAGGTTGCTGTTACAATTTGCATAGCGTGGGATCCCTGATCTAGGTCCCTGATAGATATTTCATCTAGCACCGAAGGTTGAACTGTGGATTATGATGAAACACTTTTATAATAATAACTTTGACTGACCACAATCGCTTGTTCTGGTCCCAAACTAGGATACCGTGTGCTATGGGTATCCTATGTAATGATTAAGCTATTTATACACAGTGTAATAAAATCCTCGTCGGTACTAACGACTTTTACAATAGTGACATGTCAATATGGCAAAAAAGCGGGCCACACGGCCGTTGGTTTAACGTGAAACGTCTATAAGCGGTAATTTTATGCTCAAACTGCACAATTTGTTACGCGGCACTCGCGCCATCTAGCGGCACGAAACAAAAAGATCTGACTAATGACTACTTTGTTCTACTCAATGATATATAAATGAATTCAACACGACACATTATAACCCTCGGCGAGGTGAAAGCGGTGAAGGTGGTACTAGCGGACTGAAAGACGTTTCACGTCAAAATATCAGCAGTTCGCTGTAGGGGCTGGCCTTACAATGCTAATACAATAATTTCGAAATTTTCTCCATAGTTTGTATTGTGGTGTGAAACCCCCATTTTCGGATGGCTATCGGGATTTTATAGTTAGTGACAGTTTGTTAGGTTGGTTTTAGTTCAGGTTTCGATTAAACATTATTTCATGTAGGTACCGAGTTACTACTGTAAACATAAAACAAACGAATACTTGTTTGATGGTTTACGGTGGTAACTCGTATGTAACTTCCACATTAGGTACAGGATTGCCCAATTCCTGAGATACAATATTGGATTTCAGTTTTGAGAGTTTGTATTTGGCACCAAATTTTGTTCTGACACAAGTTTTTGCTTAGATTTTTATTTTTTGGACAGCGAATAGGAATTAGCTTTTGTAGGATTCCTTTGATACATATTAATGTATGAAACTACCGGTCCGTTAATGTCGTGTCGTTACGGTTATCGTGTAATGTGAAGCCGTCTTGAGTTCCTGTGTCGTCAAATTTGACGGCTCGGCTTCATCGCCTATCTAGACTGCCTTGTTGGCATAGCGGTATCACGCCCGATTACCATGCCGGAGGTCGTGGATTTGACTCCCACGGAGGGCCGCCGTACTAGGTGTATTTCTATGTTTATGATGTCCTTGCCTGGTTACCGTAGTACAGGGTATTGTGTTGCGTGGAAGTTATTATTTTATTTTACTTTAAAGAGACATCTCTTTGGTCACCTGGGTCTCTTTCGTTAATACCATTTCTTGAGCCAGCTAAAACAAGGTCCAAGTGTTGTGTCAACATCGAACCCCAACGGACTCGGTCGCTTATGCGGTAGCATAAATTACACGAGTTGATTGCGTGTTCACCTGTGAAAATGCGGATTTACTTCAAGGACTATAAAATCAAAGTGGTAAGTTTGTTTTGTCGCTTTTAATTACGTGTGCGTAGTTACGTACAGTCGTCGGCTGATCAAACTTTCAATTTCTTTGTTGCAAAATCGCCCATTCATTCAGCTTTGGTCTAAAAATTAAGCAAAAAAATATTGTCAAAAAATTTATAATAGGGGCTGATTTTTTGGAGTAGTGAGAAGAATGAACGACCTACGACGAGCTGATCTTGATAGACGTTATTGCTTCCCGTAATTTAATTATTTGTGTCAACGGTTTATGTTCATATTAACCAAATCAGAATATGAAACAGTATCAGAATAACACTAGCGCCACGAAGGGCATAAATAATATTTTTTACAGATCATATTTGCAAAAAGTGTCTGTACAATCTCTCAATCATGTTAATAGTGATTTTTAGGACCCACGACCGATAACCTAGGCTCACGGACCTGGGAATAGATAGCATCTATGCTAAAGAGGGCCGTTTTTGGCGTTAATGCTATCTAGTCGTACTTTTTCTGCCTTAAGTCACGGACATGGCTCCTAAAATTCACTATTAGGACACCGATGCGAATTGATTACCATCGGCATAATAAATGGATGAACTCAAAATCTTCTTTGTTTCTTTTTCCTGTATCTTCTTAGCAATAACAGAAGTGAGCACTTCTTTTTACGATCCATGTCACGACTTAGTTTACAAAATACGTTCTGTACGGTTGACGGTCGGTCGTCGAAGGAACGGTCACCCGAATCGTGGAAGGGAGATGCCTTGACGCACGAAATCGCATCGCAGCCGTTAGTGTTGCAGTTTTCTGCGTTGCCAATTCGCATCGCGCCGATTCGCAGTTTTGTGTACGGAGCCATAACATGTTTGAGAGAATAATTACTTTTTTTACAGATCGTTTTTGAAGAAAGTGTCTGACCATACTCTCTCAATCTTGTCATGTAATCATGTGAGGCCCAAGGCCGAGAACCTAAGGCAAAAAACCTAGGACTAGATCCTCGACCCTAGGTTATCGGTCGTGGGTCCTAAAAATCACTATTGACATGATTGAGCGGTTGTACAGACACTTTTTACAAAAATGATCTGTAATAAAAACATGATTTTTTTCTATTTGTGGCGCTAGTGAACTCCCAATGTGACGCTACTGGTGATTTGAACTTTTATTTTGGAACTTATAAAACCGCGTCTAAATAGTTTTGGCCCCATAAACCCCGTAAGCGGTGGTAGCGCGGTCGGTAGAACGCTTGCCTCACATTCAAGGGGTCGTGGGTTCGAACCCCGGTGATGTACCAATGACTTTACACACGTTTTTTTTTTACGTTAGGTACCTAAATTATTTTGTGAATTTGTGGGACCAATGCCATTTTTTCTCCAAAACCATCTTCAAATGGACACAAACCGGCCAAGTGCGAGTCGGACTCGCGCACGAAGGGTTCCGTACCATTATCTATACAACATTAGACAAAGATCGAAGTTAAGAACAGCGCCATGGCGCTGTAGAAACCAACTAGAAGCGTTAATATTGACATTTAACGACATGACATCGGCGCTGCGAAGGGTACATAGATGGAAAATTTCACATCTGTGAAAATTTCAACTGCCTAGCTATCACGGTTCATAAGATACAGCCTGGTGACAGACAGACAGAGAGACAGTCAGACGGATAGTGAAGTCTTAGTAGTACAGTTCCGTTTAGCACCCTTCGGGTACGGAACCCCAAAAACGTAGTAATAGATATACGCCATTGGAAAAGGGAATCTTTATCTTTAGTTTCACATTACGTTACTAGCACAAAAACCCGCATCCTAATCCCAACCAATAACGTGCGACTACGAAGTAACAGTTACTGAAACCAATTTGACTTTCCGTGTAGGCATTATGTTATCGGTTCACCTCAAACTATTCGCGTGTTTACTTTTTATTCGCATTCCTCCGAACTTTCCATTGGGTGCGATGGTACAATAAATAATGGTTTTATCAAATTACAACACTGCAACTGTGATCTTGCTTTTTACGCCGCCTGTAGAGATGTTTTTGATCGTTTCCAAATGATAGCTTGTGCGCCATCTTAGGCGCAATTAATTACACGCTCTGCAACAGTTTTATTGGTGAAATTGAACGAGGGCAAGATAAAAAGTACCCGAAACCGGCGTGCGTGCATGCAACGACTTGATTGAATGTTGATTTGAAAGAGGTCTGTCAGGATCATGGCAAGTGGCATACATAAACCTCTCTGTCTACATTACATGCGTGATGCAGGCGTGAGTTTATGTAATGTAATGTAATTGGACGAGCTTTATCGCTGATTTGGGTTCGGAGAAGGGTTTGAATTATTTTCACACAACAGCGACAACTGACAAACATAAAATTTTTCAAAAGTATTCAAGTTTTTCACAAGCGTTAAAAATGTTAGAATGTGCGAACGAGACGGATGCAAGAAAAGCAGCAACCTTTAACCAACTTTGAAACTTGGATATAGGTAACCAACCGGCGTTCCGTACATTAAGGGTGCCGTTACGTCTGGCACGTGGACATTCTAACATTTTTGAGGATTATAAAAAAAGTATCATCATCATCAGCAGCCATTTGACGCCCACTGTAGGACATTGGCCTCCTTCGTGGGTTTCATAACCACGAGGGGTTTTACCATAATCGCCACGCTTGGCAGTCGGGTTGGCGATCGCAGTATGCGGTTGGAATCTCAGGAAAACGCTGCTGCCCGTCTCCTGGTAATTGATTTCCTTAGTCGCCTTCTACGACATCCACAGAAGGAAATGGAGTGACGCTATTCTTAATCCGGCGCCACGCGCATAAGTATACTTTGAAAAAGTATACTTTTGATAAATGTATTCTGAAGGTTTGCTAAATAATAAAATTACATTTTCACTATCATATTTTGAGTAAACATTATTAATTTTAGTACTTACCTACAACTTTTTTTTTCAAATAATAAGTATCAACATCATAAGCCATTTGACGCCCACTGCTGGACATAGGCCTCCCTCGTGGTTTTCCGAAATTCCCGGTCTTGTGCCGCCCGCATCCAGCGACTCCCTGACACCGTAACCAGTCCCTGCCATCTGAGTGCTAGTAAGTAAGTATAGAAGAACAAAAATATATCTTAATTATCTGAAGCTTTATTGCCTTGCATAGCATCAGACTTAATTTCAAAGTATACTCTGTTTATTACAATCACTAAAATGTTACAATCATTAAATGTTACAAAGTGCCAGATGTGACAGCAGCCTTAACCATCTCATCATAAAGTAGTCATAAGGCATCCCCTTTCCTTAGAAACCTCTTTCGCTAAGAAGCCTTCGGAACGCCTTGGAACTTGTAATGCCTTGTAACGTAATCGACTTTAGTTTCGACCTTCGTACTACTAAAGTTCTTCATATTTCTAGGAGCAATTACGTATTTATTACGTAATAAGGACGATTTTGATCATTTTCGAAACTCTTGGCCCCCAAGGACACGTAAAATTTCTTAGATGCCACCCCCTCTTTACGTATGATTTTACCTAGTTAATTGTCGGGACCGTTTTAATGTAGCTAATACGTCACGTCAATAAAAAAAAACACTAGAAGCGAAAATTTTAATTTCATTCTAAACGTTTTGTCATGAGGGTTTACACGCATAAAAACATTATTTTACGAAATAACTCTAATATATTGATTAACGCTTCATACAATATAAGGTCTTACGTGCAAGTGGTGACGTCATAGTTTGAGCCCAATTTGTACGGGTTATATAATGAAAAGTATTAGTCGTGGAGAAAAAGAAAATATTACGTTTATTTCGTCGGCTTATTCCAAGAACTCATTAACCGACATATTCACTATTGGGAGAATAACGACTTTTTAGTTCGTGTTAGTTAATGGTTGTATTTCCTCTTCCTTGTAACATCGTTAAAATAATGTCTGATACTAAAACACCACTATTGTATCATTGTTCAATACATCTATATGTCCATACCTTTAAAAAAAGCGGTTAGTGAGTTTTTGCAGTAAGTAAATGACTTCTTGCAGTAAGCCGACGATTAAGGTCTTACGTGCAAGTTGTGACGTCATAGTTTGAGCCCAATTTGTACGGGTTATATAATGAAAAGTATTAGTCGTGGAGAAAAAGAAAATATTGCGATTATTTATCATTTAACGTGGCCTCTCCTACTGTATTAAAACATTTTTTTTATTGCAAGTTCTCCATTGTATTTAAAGTGAATCCGGAATTAAGTTAATAATGTGTGTGTAGTGCTTACGAAATTTTTAGTCCCAAAATTGAATTTAAAACAATCTTTGCGACACAATATCTCTAGAAACTGGCCATAGGGTTCAACGACTGCCTAAAATTAATCCAAATACCAAATACAACAACACTAGTGTTTCAGAACATAATAGCGAGAACGGTTTTCATACATGTTTTGTTGAAGAAGCGAAAGTGATCTGTCAGTATCGTGGCAAGTGGCAGTCCCTGGTCTCTGCCTACCCCTCTATACAGGCGTATGTACGTATATATTTCACACAAATTGAAAATGCCTTAAGTTTCAAGGCAGCATGGGAAACAATGTTTGTTTCTTTGTAAAGTTTGTAAACTTTGAAGAAAATACGTGGGTACTTATTTGTGTCGACAATGTTGTTTAAGGGAGCTCCATAGAGTGACACTAGCGACATGCGCGCCACCAAGGGAAAAAAAATATATCTTTTTTTTACGGACGATCCTTAAAGAAAGATATTAGTTTTTTTCCCTTGGTTTGGTTTTTTCTGCATAAAGTGTCTGCATGTACAATCTCTCAATCGTGTTAATAGGATTAGAATAGGACCCATGGCCGTGGACCTAAGGTAAGAAACCTAGGACTAGATAGCATTAACGCCAACATCAAAATCAAATTTTTTTACTCAAAGTAGCACAGAAACTGCGACTTAATGAACGTTACAAGTCAAACTAGGTGTCCATTTCAAAATCTAGATCATTTTGGAGAAAAAATGGACAATAAAACTCCAAACAGTCTTTTCAAGTCCTTAATTTACAGGATTTATATAAATATTCTAAAACTCATGCATTGAACTGGCTTTAGTTCCAGACATCATTGTCATCTAAATAATCTTTAATGTTATAGTGGCAAGATAAAAAGTACCCGAAACCGGCGTGCGTGCATGCAACGACTAATGAATGTTGAGGAAGCGAAAGTGATCTGTCAGGATCGTAGCAAGTGGCAGTCCCTGGTCTCTCCCTACCCCTCAGGGATACAGGCGTGAGTTTATGTTTTGTTATAGTAGCTTTTTTGGCACAAAGTGTTCTTCACACTTCACAAAACGGACGAAGCCTAATTTGTTTTTAGCCCGACCTTCATCTTTATAGGTCTAGGGCCGGCCGTCGAGAATTGTCCCTCATAGTGTTACCAAGATCCTTGACCGATTTAGGGATATATAATATCTTTTTAATATCCCAAATAGGGGATGTATTAGCAAAGGGCAAGATAAAAAGTACCCGAAACCGGCGTGCGTGCATGCAACGACTAATGAATGTTGAGGAAGCAAAAGTGATCCGTCAGGATCGTAGCAAGTGGCAGTCCCTGGTCTCTGCCTACCCCTCTGGGATACAGGCGTGAGTTTATGTGTGTGTATGTATATATAATATTATTACTGTTGCAAATTTTGATGTGTGTTTTTGGATCCTGTGTGCTATTCCAGACTATAATCTAACTCTGTGCCAAATTTGATCTAGATCAGTTTAGCCGTTCTTGCGGAATTGAGTAAGAAACATCCGTCCATCCAAACTTTTGCATTTGTAATAGTAGTAACATTAAATAATTTCACATGAAATGTTGTTGCATACGAAGGCGTACTTAATGCTAGAGTTAAGGCAAAAACTTCTATTTTTAGTCCATATTTGCCTTTGTTCGTGATCTTTCTTATGTTCCGTGTGCAAAGATACTAAATCAATGTCTGGATACAAAAATCGGCTAAAAAATAATCCTCCACATTTAGGGGCAATCCGCGAGGGGTCTACCTAATGTATTTGAACACATATTTTGAATCCTAATAATCCCGTATTTATCAATCAAACCCTAATGTCCTTGTAACTCCCACTGGGGACCGCCGAACGCCGTACATTTGTACATATGACCTCAGTCTGGGTGTATTTCCATGTATGTGACGTCCTTGCCTGGTTACCATAGCACAAGGTATTCTAGTTTGGTACCAGGACAAGTGATTGTGTAGTGTGGAAGTTATTTATTTTTTTTCGACTCATGCTCGCGTTTTTTTTATGTAGGAAAGTTAAGAAAATTTTAAAAATAATAATGATGACCGACGGCTAGATGGGCGATAGAACCTTGAAGATATAGTTTTTTCAGATTTTAATTACTAACCATTAGAGAGTAAAATGTATTTAGAAACATCTGTTTTAGGGGTATGGTCGGTGAAACGCAGCGGAAAACGGATTGAGTGGACCGTAAAAGTATCAACGTCTTGGTACGCTATGACGCAGAGTTTCCGACGGCTTACCTACCGCTACCATAATTGGGTCTATAGGCCTGAGACACACAGAGAAGACGTGGGGCGAGGGTGCGGAAAAGACGCGTCGTCTTTCCATTTCACTTTCATACAAAATCACTTTCATATAAAAAAAATGTGCTGGAGGGACGGGACGAAGCCCACACAGAAAATACGGGAGGAGGGTGCGAACTCCATGCAACGCATCGCGTCTTTTCCGCGCCCTCGCCCCACGTCCATTTTGTGTGGCCAGGGCCTTAGCACTAGCAACGCTAGCAACGCTTGTCAATATTGTGTACGTCATTGACATTAATTACGCGTCTCGTCTCGAAAGTTTTTAGGGTTTCGTGCCCGAAGGGTGCCAAACGGGACTCTATTACTAAGACTTCGCTGTCCGTCTGTCTGTCACCAGGCTGTATCTCATGAACCGTGATAACTAGGCAGTTGAAATTTTCACAGGTGATGTTTTTCTGTTGCCGCGGTAACAACAAATACTAAAAACAGAATAAAGGGACTCCCATACAACAAACGTAATTTTTTGCCAATTTTTGCTCGATATTTATAACGGCCAAAGGCAGACGCTTGAAATATTCACAGAATATTTAGTACTATATTCAATTAAAAAATAAACAATTAAATTAAAATAAAATAAATATTTTATTCGACAAACGTGATCTTATGCCGTTTTTTTCAGATCTTGGTGTCTAATGTTGTATAGATAATGGTACGGAACCTTTTGTGCGCGAGTCCAACTCGCACTTGGCCGGTTTATAAAAACCGTGTTTGAATTTTGTCTGTAATAAGATTTTTCTTCGGCTCTTTATTGAATCATCTTCTATTCAATATTATCTCGTTTGCTTTTTGTAGACTTAGAATGTGACTTTCAACTATTCCTAATGAACAAACATGTATTGATCGGGACGTTCCTCAATCAACCTTGGGACCAGTTAGATACGCTTTTCAAATCGCTGTTAATAAGCGAGTGTGAATTTCATCTTAGTCTGAACAGAGCCGAAATATGGGTTATTTTTAGAGTTCTGCACGCGAAGAGTGCAAAACGAAATGTTAGAAAGGGGAAGCCCATGCCCAGCAGCAGTGGGGCGCAATAGAATCTTCATAGAAATTGTGTTATTGTTGCGGATTGCCCAAAAAATAGGTACTTAAATACAAGGTTTTTTAACGTTTAATTTTTGTTTTTGCTCTATCGTAAAAATGGTAATAAAAACAAGTGTCAAACTTGGTATGATTGTGGTGTATATTCTGTACATATGGAGTATAAAATTGTATATTAACTTAATAGTATAAATACAAATAATAAAAACCTAACATCAAATAATAAAAAAACAGCCAAGTGCTAGTTGGACTCGCACACAAATCGTTCCGTAGCACCATAATATATATAATATTAGGTAGGTCACAAAAACGCCTTCGAAACTGAATGAAAGACATTCAGTTCTATGAACACGTCTTGTCTTAGAACACTCGGCCGGTTTTTAGGGTTCCGTACCAAAAGGGTATATATCGTCGGCTTATTGCAAGAAGTCATTAACTGCAAAAACTCACTAACCGCTTTTTTTAAAGGTATGGACATATAGATGTATTGAACAATGATACAATAGTGGTGTTTTAGTATCAGGCATTATTTTAACGATGTTATAGAGAATAAGGAGGAGGAAAAACAACCATTAACTAACACGAACTAAAAAGTCCTTTTTCTCCCAATAGTGAATATGTCGGTTAACGAGTTCTTGCAATAAGCCGACGATATATATTATGGTGCTACGGAACCCTCGGTGCTCGAGTCCGACTCGCTTTTGCCTGTTTTTTTTAAAGCCTCCAATCGTTCCTTCATACCTGCTTAGTTATTAGAAACAAAATGTCAACGTCTACGAAAGAAAAAATCGTGAGGAAACCTAAGTGTCTGATGTGTTCGCATGTCTCAGATGAAATTGTCTCAGAGCTCGAAATTGCCAATCCGCGGTGGGTACGCGTGGTAATTAAGCTCATTCTCTCTCTGGGAGGAGGCCTGTGCCCTGCAGTGGCACGTACATAGGCTACATAAAAAATAAGTCAACACAAATCCTCCAATCCTTTTCCAGCGCCTGGCAGCGCCTGCGTGCGCGCCGCCCTGCCGCCGCGCGCAGCCGCCGCGCGTCGCCGGCACGCCCAGGCGCGCGCCTCCCACTTCTGACACCGCCCCCGCTGCCGCTGCTGTTGAAGCTGGTAAGCTTCTTTTTACTCTTTATATTTGAATTGAATTGAAATAATTTATTCACTTAAAACACAGTAAAATGACAGAGTACTCATATAAAGTATACAATTTAAATTAAAAATAAACATGCAAGGAATGCCAGTGCACTGCGTTTGTGAAAGGACCCGACTCAGCATTTGTCACAAAAGGGTTACCTTCTGTAAAGCTGGTATTCTGTCGGCACCTAATAAGTAAAACAAATAAAAACAAAGGACACACACATTCGCTTGGAACGATCTCTTCCAGACGACCAAACAATAATTGAATCGATTAGAATTCTCTATTGTACACACCAGACCTTGTGTGCTTTTGGTAATGAATGTATTTTCACTTCACTTATTTTTACATTTAAAGGCTTACGTATCTAAGTTTTTCCGTGTAAAATTGGCAGTGTTATCGGTAAAAGCGATGAAAAAACTGATCGCTGTTAACACTAGGTTAACGGATTGTGTCTGTACGAGAATTCGTGTTAAAATTTCTGAAATGATACAGCCATATTTAAAATTTAAAAACATAATGTAAACTCATGCCTGTATCCCGGAGGGTCAGGCAGAGACCAGAGTCTGCCAAATTTCAGTCTAATTATCACCAGGACAAGAGCCAGTCCTACCCCCGGTTTCTCGTACACTAACAAGCTGTTAATCTATTGCTAACAGGCTGTCAGTGGTTTTTTGTATGCACTTTGGTCAATTGACAGCTGTTAACAGTAGATTAACAGCGTGTTAGTGTTCGAGAAACTGGGGGTAAAAGTCGACACGACTTCTCTCTTATAATGCAGGCTAAGGCTAAAATTAATTACTTAATGTACTTTACGAAATCCTTGATGAAGTGAAGTTAATTCCCTTAGCCGAATTTTCACTTTAATTTTCGTCTCATATCAAATCTTGTTACGTACCAACTGGGAGAATGAGAAAGGACGAGAGCACAAAAATCACGTGGCAGAAGTACCTACACTACGGTATTATAAGCTACAGATTTAAAGTAAAGCATAAACTCGTGGCTGTATTTCGGAGGGGTAGACAGATACCAGGGTCTGCACCTTGCCACAACCCTGACAGATCTCTTTTGCTGATTGTTTTATAAGTAATATCGTAATTATTACTATCGCATTACCATATCATATTCGCCTTCGTAAAAACATGTACATTCACAAACATGTACATACACACACATGCACTCACGCCTGTATCCCGGAGGGGTCGGCAGTGACCAGGGTTAGCCACCTGCCACGCTCCTGACAAACGTCCTTCATCAGCGTTCATTAGTCGTTGCCTGCAGTTTCACATACATTTTACCTTCCCCTTCGCTAATACATCCCCCCTATTTCACTGAAGTATGTCCGACTTTGACGTTCCTTACCGGCCCTCCCACCCAAATTCTCTCGATATATTTCTTTTGTCAATCTTAATTCGCTCGATATATTTCTTTTGTCAATCTTAATTCCTTCATCCTATCCATATGTCCAAATCGACATCCCTTTATTCATTCTCGCCATCCTCTTTCAGGGTACAACGTTCTCTAATCACACTACTGCTTACTACTTATCCTGTCATTCGAAGTAACACCACACATTCTTTCTCAATGACCTCGTTTCTATTGAAACTTGCGTAAGCACTACACATTATTAATTTAGGTAATTCCGGATTCACTTACTTAGTTTTTGGTCCGTCGTCCGTCCAGGTTTCGCTTTGATTCGCAGAGCTTAATCATGGTGAGCAGAGACGGAGCTCACGTCGTAAGTTGCTCGTAGAACCAAATAAGTGAATCCGGAATTAAATTAATGATTGTGCAGTAGGCATTAATCTTATTTTTAGGGTTCCGTACCCAAGGGTAAGGGACCCCGTTACTAAGACTGTTGTCCGCCCGTCCGCGTTAGACAGTTCAAATTTTCACAGATGATGTATTTCTGTTGCCGCTATGACAACAAATACTAAAAACTCGCATACAACAAACGTATTTTTTTGCCGTTTTGAGTCTTTTTGTAAAATTTCTGATCTGTATTCTCGCTGGTGTAAACTCGCGGCGAGACGTCTTAAATATTCAGCAACTAAAGTCTGTCCTGTGACTCGTTACTCTGCGAAGTATTATCAGTGGTGGCGCGTTCAGGGTTTTACTCTGAAGGATTTCAGGAATGAGTTTATGTTCGCAATACTTTTGTTTAAATGTCGGGAAGGTGCTAACTTACTTTAACGCCATTTTCGCGTATTTTCTGAATTGTATGAATTTTTTTTTGTATAGAATCTTACTGGAAAATCGAAGGCTTATGAAATATTGACAATGAAAGTCGCACTCCTTTTTTACACTTTTATTTTGCAAAAATGTATCTAGTATCGTGTAACGAACGTTTCTTCTCGAGAAACCTTGTCGAGACATTTGATAGTAAGTAACCAAAAAAAATTCGTAGAAAAAGGAATGAAGTAGTTTGTTTTGTAAATAGAACTGAAACTCGAACCGAAAGATACACATAGCGTATAAATTAAATTAGACTACCCATAATGTCTGAGATGTTCACAGTTTCAGCGCTTGAAATTGCCAATTGCGGTGGACTCGCGTGGTAATTAAGCCCAATATCTCTCTCTGAGAGAAGGCCTGTGCCCTGCAGTGGGACGTGTTATACAGGCTGCAAAAAAATAATAGTAGATACATAATACAACTTGTTTCATTAATAAATGTAAAAAAATATGTATATTCTAAGGCTTGTGCTATGACAGTGTGACAGCATATAATTTATGCACTATTAATCATATAATTTATGGATAGACGGAACGACAGTTACACCATCGGCTGAAAAAAACATCGTTCAACATGACAGCCAGTGCCACCAACTTAAAATTACCGCCATTCCTGTTTTGGTTGGCTATTAAGATAAGATAAGATAAGATAAGATAAAATTTATTAATAGAATCGTAGGTATAAACCGAACGTAAGAATGAAATTTATTTATCTAACTATAACACTGTCATTTAAAGAAAGGGACTGGACTACTATTTGCTTCTCGCTTTTCCAATGAAGCCGTCCATGTTGTTTGAAAGAGAGGCAGATAGTTATGTAATCTTCTAATATGTAAAAATGTCGTGTCACAGTGTTTGTTATCGAACTCTTCTGAAACGGCTTAACCTTTTTGAACATTTTTTTATGTATACTATTTGGTAGGTCTGAGAATAAGTCGTATGCTAATTAATATGGCAAAACAACGTTTGCCGGGTCAGCTAGTAATAACAATTAGAATATAGTTTACCTAATAAATAAACGCGGTTAGACCCGTTGTCGATAAGAACGTTTTGAGCCTGAGTAAGACCCAAGTTTGTGAAATAGGGCAAGGTCTCCACACTTGGCTTAATACCAGACAGTCTGGAGGCTAATGTAGCCTTTGCTACCTAGACTGCTAGCGCTTTTACGGAGGGACTAACTAGCCTGTCTGCATGGCTTATCACGGGTGAAACATGGAAGCTCCTATGCGTTGTCACTGCGCAGGTTGTGAGTGTCGTTTTTAGAGTTCCATACCTCAAAAGGAAAACGGAACCCTTATAGGATCTCTTTGTTGTCCGTCCGTCTGTCTGTCCCTTTGTCTCGGGAACGCCTAGAGGTATCGAGTTGACATTAAACTATATACTCAGGTCTACAGACCCTTGAAGCTGTCAGAAAACCAAACTTCTAAGTTAACGTAAAAAAAAGTAACGGCCGTTTATGCCGCAAAAAACGTATATTTCGACGGTCTCAAGGGAATCAAAATTTATAGATTACTTCCGTTGACCTAGAACTATGAAATTTGGCAAGTAATATCGTCGTATAGTACAAGTACAGGGAAAAATCTGAAAACTATAAATTTTTAATTAATTAGTCTTTGAAGTTCGTGAAAATGTCGGAAAAACTGCGAAAATTTATTCCTGAACTATTAATAATATGCACCTACAAATTTGTACGGAACCCTCGATGGGCGAGTCCGACTCGCACTTGTCCGGTTTTTTTTATGTAGCCTACATACGTCCAACTGCAGGGCACAGGCCTTCTGTCAGAGAGAGAGTATGGGCTTAATTACCATGCACGACCACCGCGGATTGGCAATTTCAAGCGCTCAGGTATGTGAACACCACAGCCACTCAGGCTTCCTCACGATGTTTTCCTTCACAATTTGCGAGTGGTATGACTTAAATTGTCCGTGTGGCGCCGGATTAAGAATAGCGTCACTCCATTTCCTTCCGTGGATGTCGTAGGAGGCGACTAAGGAAATAAATTACCAGGAGACGGGCAGCAGCGTCTTCCTGAGATTCCAACCGCAGTGGGCTTCAAATGGCTGATGATGATGATGATTACTTAATGAACATTGCAAATTAAAAAGTCCATTCAAGATTTAGATCGTCGATGAAGATCGAGAAATCAGTAGCTGTGAGCTTATTATTAACTTTATCTACGTATTACCCGCTCGGGTAATAAACTATTCACAGTTACGAGTATTACTCGTACGTGTGGAAGCAATTATTTTTACGACACACTCGAGTGGTCTATTAAGTAATGTAATAGAATTTTCTCGTCCATTCTCCGGCTGTATATTTTCCGCGAGCGAAAATTACGATCACTGAGTGTGCACCGAGCCACTTTTTTACGAGCCGGTATAAATTTTCCGATACCTCATCTACCTTCTCAGTTTACTTGTTAGCTTTGTTATGTAATCGGCCTAGATAAGTCCCACGGTTGGGCGTCGGTCATTTCTTGGAGGGAGAACTGGTGCGGGGCATAATATGAACAATACATAATTATGTACATTACATAAACTCACGGTCTGTATCCCAGAGGGTTAGACAGAGACCAGGGATTGCCACTTGCCACGATCCTGACAAAGCTCTTTCGCTTCATCAACATTCATTTGTCGTTGCATACACGCACGCCGGGTTTCGGGTAGGTGATCGAAGTATGTATGCACCCGGAATTTTTTTGACCATTTTGTTTTCGCCTTCTGCAGTATATTTTCCACGACAACGTAATTCGTTGGCGCATTTCACAAACCCGAAATTCCCACCAGCATACGTTTCATTTGCTTACCCCCAGCTCCTCGTACAGTCTGTTAATCTACGGTTAACGCTGTCAGTTTGACAGTTTTTTTGTGTGCACTTTTCCCAACAGCTGGCAGCTGTTAATATGTAGTCAATATACAGATAGCTAGTGTACGAGAAACTGGCGGTCATTTGCTATAAGGCGTGGACCACACAGAAAGGACGCAACGCTTTGTATAGAGTCACGGACCACAGTCCTTGCTCTGTTGTCGCTGTGTAGTCTGTTACTCTATACAACGCATCGCGTCTTTTCCGCTCTCTCGCCCAACGGCCTCTCTGTATGGCCCACGCGTAAGTCTGACCTAGTAGACACGGACGAAGTTCCACGACGTGAACCACGTTAATAGACTTGCTTGTTTATGATCCTCACGGTTTGTGCCCTTAGAATTTCCAGTTAGTGCCGGGTCTCGGAGGAGTCTGCTGATCTGACCTCAATCCTTACGTAAGGTCCTTTTTATACGAAAGAACGAGAAATGTCTGCACGTTTATGATGGGAAGCTACCCGTATATAAAGGAACAAAAGCGAGCGAAACGGGTCTATCACGATCGTGATGTGATGGCAAACCCTAGCCCCTGCCTACTCCTTCGGGATCCAGGCGTGAGTTTAAGTAATGTATGTTTAGTGTAAAAGCGAGTCCTAGACAGCAGATTTATACACACAAGGACAACTCATCGACTGGTATACTGCCAATCTGAATGAGTTTGATAATAATATATAAATAAATATTTAATAAATAACTTCCACACAACACAATCACTTGTCCTGGTTCCAAACCAGGAGACTGCGCTATGGTAAACAGGCAAAGACATCACAAACATTGGAAATACACAAAACTGACGCCATTTGCTTAGAAATGCACGGCGGCCGCCAGTGGGGATCGAACCCACGACCTCCGGCGTGGTAATCATGCGTGATACCGCTAGACCAACGAGATAGTCAATACAGATGCTACAACGGTTATGGAGATAGGGGATCGGGCCAACTATGTTTATGTCAAGGTTCTGCCTTTTACCACCCTTTCATACTGTATCTAAGTTAAAGAAATTCCCGACATAACATAGATAAGCAGCATGTACAGTGCATTCCATTGCAGGGTACTTGCCTTCTCTCAGAGAGAGAGAGAGAGAGAGAGAGAGAAAGCTTAATCACCACGTATGCACGCGATAGAATACGAAGGCAATTTCTAATGTAGTAGTAAAATCAGAAACGAATTCAATCTCTCAAGTCCCTTACGCTTCCATAACCGTAAACATCACAGAAGAAACCTCAAGCTAACGTACCTATCTCTTTACGGGCACAACATTATTACATTTCCATAAGGAAATCCTTATCCGAGCTCTGGCGTCTCTATGGAGACTATGGTGAGCTAGTTACTTGCACTCCGCCAAGTGTGAGGGCTCGAATGACGTGAGTACAGAGCCGTAGCAAGGGTTTTTTTTTTGCCATGAAACGTGTTTCAGTTCGGTAGTAGGGGGTTACTTGGTAAAATCGCATGCAACAAAAACATGTCGCCTCGGCGAGGACTGTAACTCAGTAACTGCGTTTCGTGTGCAAAGTAGAGCAAAGTAGCCATTAGTATCCGCTACTAAACGGCTATATAAAGTAGCCACTCTGGACTCGTGCCGCTAGATGGCGCCAATGCCGCGCAGTTTGAGCTAAAATTGTAGCGCTTACTTATAGTCGTTTCAAGTTAAACCGACGCGACGGCCGTGTAACCCGACCCACCCGGTTTTTTTTAAGAGTAGGTTGTTAAATGAATGGCATGTACAGGAGAACGCGCACATACCTGAACCGAAGTCATTATGAGTTTCCTTTCGACGGTATTTTAACCTTTCGATATTTGAATAACCCTTTGTACATTTTACATTTGTGAAGTTATAGTAGCAATACCACTTGCTAAACGAGGAAAACATCGCGAGGAAACCTGAGTGTCTCAGGTGTTCACATACCTCAGCGCTTGAAATTGCCGATCCGCGGTGGGTATGCGTGGTGATTAAGCCCATACTCTCTCTCTGAGAGAAAGCCTATGCCCTGCAGTGGGACGAATACAGGCTACATTAAAAAAAATTACCCTTAGAAAATTATTTCTTAGCAAAATGTTATGGATGGACACCAAAACCAGCCCTAAATGTGGGATGTATTATTGTATTTCAAAAATGTATTTCAACGTAAAGAATTCACATTCTGTTTGATGAATGTCAATGTACCTACATCGTTAGCCGCTGCCTTCGGGACGTTGTTGAAGTGGAGAAAAGGGCAGCGAAAATAACTCCACTCTGTCCATCTTTTCTCAAATAATTTTAAACATAATGCGTAAGTTGCTTCCTGCATGATAAGATTCCATGATGGCCATCAATAAGGCTTGTTTAACTGAAAATACTGACTGACAGACAGTCGCCACTTGCTATTCCATTTGCCAACCGAAGGTAGCAGAGGTAACCATGCCTACAAGTGAGGGAAGGTCCTAAGACTTCTTAGCAGTCGGGTTTCTTTGACGGTAACCCCTAGCTACGTCCCTGGCCTGACTAACCCTTGTGAAGCTCGCATGCGAAGTTCTTTTGACACGGTCTCCTTGTGAAGATCAAAGGATGTGCCGTTTTGGGTACAGCTAACTAAATCACTGAGAGATGACCATTCTGCGAGGTTCTCGTCATGAAAGGAGTCTTGGGACCACAGCGAAAAGACGTTTCTGGGGTTTCGTCCGGGGTATGGAGGAGAATTTTTCTGAAAAACTTTTAAGTAACCGACGGAATAATAGTATTTTTATACAATGTGAAAATTTCATCTATCTATCTATACTAATAATAAATCTGTAAGGGTCGGTCATGGAGTAAGTTAGTTTGCTTTCAGAGATATTGTGTTTATAGGCTCAATATATTATACTGAAACTAATTTCACGATTTTTAGAATTTTTTTCTGTATGTGTGTATGTATGTATGTATGTTCCTCCATAACTCTTAAACCAATTATCCGAATTTGATGAAATTTGGTATAAAAACATATAGACATCTGGGACACAGGATAGGCTATTTAAATTCTAGCTCCAGTTATGATAAGACGTGGCCCCCATACAAATGCTGCTTCGTAAAAATCGAAATGTACGCGAACGGAGTCGCGGGCACAGCTAGTTCCTAATAAAAAACAAAATGTTCACTAAAATAACGCCAAAGTTGTTAGAATTAATAGATTATGTAGTGAAGAAGCTGACGGAGGAACTCTACATTAATTCTTTTTATAAAAAGTTTCATAAATAAAAGGGGCTTTAACAGTATAATTCTAAATGACCCGATCGGGCCACCATAACAATGGTTTTTAATTATTCTTTTCAAGGTCATAATTTAACGGGTTCAAGTTAATTCTCATGAGTGTGTAGAACAGTAGATAACCCAGTACATAATTATAACTGTGTATAATCAATCGGTGATATAAACTGGTGGTAAGGCAAGGCAGAACAACTACGAATTCTCTAATCAAAGGTCGATTAGATAAAAAGTGCGCGTTTTAACTTTTCTTTTATTAATTCTAATAACGAATTATTAATTATTAATTAGCCTGTCTAGCGAAGCTTTGTCTAAGAGAAACTGTCTTCTGAAAACCCAAAACTTTTGGACGGATTTCGAAAATGAGTTAATCAACGTATAACTTTAGCTATTGTGTCTCTAACAAAGCAATTTGTGTAAATGAGTAATAAATACCACACAGACGAAGGTCGCCTCGCCTTTTATGTTCTCAAGCCAAAAGTTGGCAGTATGATTCACGAGCTTTATTATATTCTATCATCATTGTGTTGAAGTTGGCTCATTATGAAGAAGCTCTGTGATGTGATGACTCATACAATTTATTCCGTCTCATACATAGATATAATCTCTGTCTAACATAGTTAGATGTAAACAAAAAAACCAGTTCTTTGTACACATTTGTAGGTACTTACATATTATAATTAGTTCAGGAATCGAGTCCCGAGCTTTTCCCGAACTTCAAAGACAAATTTTTTTATGATTTAATCACAAATGTAGTTTTCGGATTTTTCCCTGTACTTATAGTAAAAGACAATATTCCTTGCCAAATTTCATAGTTCTAGGTCAACGGAAAGTACCCTATAAATTTTGATTCCCTTGAGTGTTTGTGTGTGTTTTTGCGACATAAACGGCCGTATCTTTATTTTTACGTTAATTTAGAGTTGTGATTTTTTTCACAGCGTCAAGGGACTGTAGACCTGAGTATACGGTTTTAATTTCAACTCGATACCTCCACGCGATCCCGAGATAAAGGATCTTGAAAGATAGACGGACGGACAACAAAGTGATCCTATAAGGGTTCCGTTTTTTCCTTTTGTGATATGGAACCCTAAAAAGGTAAAAGGAAACAAAAAAACTTGCAAATTTTGTCGTCCGCCTGCCCGTCTGTTCGTCTTTCAAGATCCTTTCCTCTCATGAACTGGTAGAGCTATCAAATTCGGTTATCCAAAAAAATATCGGATGTCTCTAATTCAAAAAACATTTCGAGGAATAAGGTTTGTTAGCAGATTTAAAAAATATATGTATTTTTAAGAGTCGTATTTTGTTACATATACGAAAAAAACCCTATAACCTTTGTTTGATCTTTATGACGTCACAGAAATCGACAGTTCCATGGTAAAACCATGTACAGTAAAATTTATTATCGCGCAAGCAAAGAGAACGTAAGGGATTATAAGCAGCAAGAATAGAATCCAATGAACTATGAAGACTATGACACAGATTAGAAAGAAAAAAGACAAGACTATGAATGAAGTTGACAGATTTGACGTTTACAAAACTGACAGCTTTTTTTTTATTCTGGTGGGTATGGATTTGCTACTATTCAACCTGGGATTGTGACGTCACTTCCGATAAATACTAAAATATTAATATAATATTAACAAAAGCAAGGAAAAATATATTACTGAAAGTGTATTTTTGAAATGGCCTATATTTTCTAAATAATATATAAAAAAAAAACACTTTTTTTATTTTTACCTACCCCATTGAAGTTTACAGTATAATAATATCAAATATCTATTGTGACAAATTCGCTCTTATTTATAAAAAGTCAGTTCCATTAAAACACACTCAACGGAGTTAAACGGAGTTAACGCCTGTTTATTAGAGGAATTGCTGTTATAAACGGACTCTATTTCCGTCTTAAGAGTGTTTTAGCGGAATCGACTTTTTATAAATAAGCCTGTCAGTTTCTGAGTCAAGTTAATTTATGTTAATAAAAATGTATGGCCATTTGTACCAAATATTTTGACATCCGCACTCTTATTGATTTTTACAAGACTTGTTATGAATTTTCCAAGATTTCCTTAATAATGCGCTGAGAAATTGCTTCTTACCAAAGTTCACGTGAAATTTTATATTCGGGAAGAAGGCAGTACATTAAACAGAATAAATTTAGTTTGTAATAATTTTTTCGTACACCCACTTGGTTTTGATATGGTCTAAATCAAGTACCGCAACATAGGGGAGGGTATTTCTTGAATAAAGAAAACGAATGAATGACGTAACAACAGCCCGCAAGGCATATTTTTTCCGCACTATAAATATTTTTATCAATAGTTTTTGTACATTCCGAGTAAGTGTAGCAAAATAAATGTAATCACGAAAACACATCATGTTACAGAGTACTTAAGAGCTTATTACCCAGTGGCGTAGCATGGGGGGGGGCGGAGGGTGCGGTCCGCACCGGGCGGCACTTTGCCGGGGGCGGCGCTGCGGAGGTGGCAGTTAGAAAAAAAAATTAAAATAAAAAAAAAAATTCTTTCAGTGTTTTTTTCGTCTTTTTTTTTATGTTACCAAATACCCAGGTACCTACCTATTACGTTTTCTCTGTAATTTTTCTGTGATATTCTACCTATGTCAAAAAATGTTAATTTCACTTTTCAATTCAATAAATCATTCAATAAAACTAATAAAAGTACTCTTTTTACCATGCCCAAATTTTTTATAATGGATTACAAAAATAAGAGGGCGGCAAATTTGGAATCCGCACCGGGTACTAGTGACCTATGCTACGCCACTGTTATTACCTATATCAGCTTTCATAATGGGTAGATTAACACTGAGTACAACGCTAGCCTTGAACGAGGCCACTCGATAATAATAGGACAAAGGTTCCACCTAAAGGAACTTGAATGTCAAACTAAGGGTTGCCTTGAAGGTCAGACTAAGGTTTCTTCTAAATAGAAAGCCAATCGTCAAAGGCCCTGCCTTATTGGGTACTGTGCCAGTTTATAATTCTGTAGATCTAAACAAAGTTTGATTACCGTTGGAATACCTGGGAAGAGATGCGTATCGAGTTATGCTGGTCCCAGATAATGCACAATAGTATGATTGTATTGGGCTAACATATAGTACTTAATAATTATTGTACACTTTACCCCTTGTTTTAATTTATAATTTTAACATTATAATGTTCGTATCACCACATCAAGGGTTGGCTGGAACAGATTTCTGCTCGCCATGTAAACTTTTTAATTTTTCGGTAAATGTTGTCTTTTATTCATGTGTTTTTATGTGTGCAATAAAGTATAAAGTATGTATAAAGTATAACGATTGGAATCGTTCCGGATCTGGTGCGCGTAATGTAGGAGCTGGACAAGTGATTTTGTGTTGTGTGGAAGTTATTATAATTATTGTGTGTTTATAAGTGAAGTCTATTTTTGGCTTTATTTTCGCGATAATTAATTGTTTATTTATTCTGATTTTATTAAGGAAAACAAATAGTTGTACAATGGTAACTTAACATAATTACTTAATTATTTAAAGTATTACGTAGTTGTACCACCAGCACCGTTAACCACAGATTAAATTAATTAGGGAAACAAAACAGAGAACTTAATATTGTACTCTCGTGCCTTTTAGGCGTTGCATTAAAACGCATTGGTTCGCATTGAAATAGTTTAGGGGGTAAAACATGAATATACTAATCAATATTTCAGAATAGCTACAGTTTAGTATTGTTGATTTTGTTGTTATTTTGTGCTGTCTGATTTCCAAATAATAGATAGATAGGTAGATAGAGAACACTTTATTGTACATAGAAAAGGAAAATGCTTAGATATATTTTTTTAAATACATAAGCAGCCTATACACGTGTAACTGTAGGGCACAGGCCTTCTCTCAGGGTGAGAGTAAGGGCTCAATCACCACGCGTGCCCACCGCGGATTGGCGATTTCAAGCGCCCAGGTATGAGAATAGCTCAGACACTCAGGTTTCCTCGCGATGTTTTCCTTCACCGTTAGCGAGTGGTATTGCTACTATAACTTCACAAATGTACATAACTTAGAAAACAAAGTCATAGGTACATGCCCGCACTGGGAATCGAACCTGTGTCTCGCTTCCGAGTCCAATGTTCTACCCACTAGGCTACCACCGCTGTTTTTTTAATAGTGATAAAGAAACACGTGTAGTTTTTCATTCTACGAAATGGGAAATAGCTGTGTTATTGTAAAAATAAGGTAAGATAAGATAAGAATATTCTTTATTGCACACAAGAAGCGAGACATAAAATATTATAATAGTTAACACAGTTTGCGAATTATGTTCCAGTTGGCGCGTGTTTTATTAGCGATGTGTAGACAGTTTAATCTGTTGAACGTTTTACCCAGTCATAAAATATACGAATTCGAATATGTTTCTGCAATGGAGCAGTTAGCTGACAAATAGTGTTAAAACAGTTAACCGAGATTTACAATTCGGAACTTGTCTCAAACTTCGATTGGAGTAATATTGTCTTATACCAAAAATGTATGTAAAATATGTTTGATATTTCAATTAAGTTTGACGGTGGATTCCTTTTCCAACATTCTCGTTTTTAAAGTAAAATAAAATAAAAAATAATGGATTAAAAGTTACGGCCGTTTATGCCGCAACAACGTATCCGGCGTGCGTGCATGGAACCACTAATGAATGTTAAGGAAGCGAAAGTGATCTGTCACGATCGTGGCAAATGGCCGTCCCTGGTCTCTGCCTACCCCTCTGGGATACAGGCGTGAGTTTATGTATTGTAAGTGTGTATGTAGACAATGTCAATATTTGACCGCGATTCGGTAGGGGGGATTCCGGTAGGTGGTATTCCCTGATCTGTGCCTACCCCTCTGGGATACAGGCGTGAGTTTATGTACGAATGTATGTATGTAAAAAATAATGTAACATCTTTTTAACGTTTTACCAACGTTGGTCTTTGATATGACTTGGGAACTGTCGAAATCTTACCCACAGATTAATTGAACTAAAACTGTGGTCTTTCTGTGGTAAATATTGTGTTGTTACCCTTTTTTGTTCTCCAACTACGACAATAATGCTTATTTAATTTTTGCCGTTATTTGAATGGATGCCTCTGTAAACTCCTAGGGATAGATGTGAGGATTATGCTGCTGTGTGTGCCAAATAAATAGGCATGTGAAATTGAAACTGGAGTCTCTGTTGTTTATTAACCAAATCATTTATATTTATAGCTTTACTTGTCTTCAAATCTATAAGGATCACTTGGTTACTGTTTCCTTTTCCCAGTCAGTTAGGGTTCCGTAGTGAACAAGGAACCCTTATAGTTTTGCCATGTCCGTCCGTCCGTCTGTATGTCTGTTCGTCAACGGCTTAGCGCAGAGACGGTAAGTACTAGAGAGCTGAAATTCTGCTTAGATGTACATATTTATAACGCCGACAAAACGGTTTGATAAAACCTCGAAAAAAAAAAGGTTTTTTAGGGTACCTCCCCAACACCTAAATTAGGGATGAATTTTTTTTTCTCGCTTACACCATAGTGTGGGATATCGTTGAATTGGTCGTTGAAAAATATTGTGGGTGTAGGAATACAATTTTTTATTTACGTAGGTTTCCGTTTGCGAAATATTATGCTTTAAAGCGCAAATTTTTGTCCGAATAGGGCGGCCCCCACCCCTCTCCTGGCTAAACGGTTGATTGTAGAAACGGGGAAATTCAGGGTGGTAGCACATATAATGAACTTAAAAGGAAATTGATCACGGCTAAGTAGGCTTTACTTGGTAACGAGTAATAGGCAACCAACTTATAAAAGTAAAATTTCGTATAAAATCCATTGAAAACGACTTCGATGAGGTTGTTAGTTCAGATAAAAAAAACCTCTCTACGGAACCCTACATTGCGCGTGGCCCGACACGCACTTGGCCGGTTTTTCCTATTTTACTCTTATTCATTAAACATTGGGTCTCTTATTGCGTCTATTATAAGTGCTGATCCAACAAAAGTTGATAATCCAACAAAAGTGTTTCGGTACATACAGGCTACATGTTTACCCTTACACACTCGTGCACTATAAAACTGAATACTGCTCCGTTACAGGCTACTTTGCAGCGGGTACCTTTCCACTGCCCGTTGCGGGCATCTACAGTCGACAGCACACGTGCGCTATAATACTGAATGCTGTTGCGTTAAGGGCTATTTTGCAGCGGGTACCTTTCCACTGCCCATTGCGGGTACCTACAGTCGACAGCACAACCTTTACAAGCCTGCACTCTACTCAGTTTCGTTACGGGCAGCATTGAAACGAAATTTTAAGGTTTGACCTGCTGTTGACTGAACTTGACTGTACTAAAGGAATCGCATATCGAATCTCGCCCTTCAAAATGAAATGCTAATTTGCATTAAGCTAATTTTGCGACAGAAATTGTTTTTCAAATTCACGGGTACTTTCAGCGACAGAAGAAGATTCTGTGTCTACTTTTATTTAATTTTTAGGGGTCCTTGCCCGAAGGGTGCCAACAACGTGACTCTATTAGGTACTTGCTTGTCTACTTTTATTTAATTTTTAGGGGTCCTTGCCCGAAGGGTGCCAACAACGTGACTCTATTAGGTACTTGCTTACTTGGCTTTATTTCTCGAACTTTAATACGTATTACGTAGCGTGTTAAAATTTTAACAGAATATCTGTTATTCTGGTATATCACTAGTCAGATAATAAAAAAACCGGACAAGTGCGAGTTGGACTCTTGCCAGACAGACGGACGGAAAACAAAGTGATCCTATGTGGGTTCCGTTTTTTCCTTTTTTGGTACGGAACCCTAAAAATATATAGGGAAGAGCGGGTGATTGTGCTCTTCCACTATAAAGGAAAATTCCCTGCCAGGCAGATCGTATGCCTGGGGACGGCCGGCCGGTCCGACTAGTGTTCGTCGGACCTTATATTTATGGTATGTCATGTGAAACATTTTGCTTGCGCGATGCAGGAATGTTGGAGTTTGTAGTGCGCGCGCAGAGTTGACATGTGCTCGCCACAAATACAAGAAGTGAAAATAAATAAATAAATAAATAAATAAATCATTTATTTACTTTACAAAAGGCTTATAGTGACATAATCGGGCAAGAACTTCCTTTTAAGTATGGAAATACCTGTATCAGGAAGCTCCGCTCCTCCACACTTGGACGCTAGGTATATCTAATGTTGGTCTAAATGCTAATCAACTTATTTTCTAGGTAGGTATTACCGTATCTATGTATGTATAGTGTATTATGATGTGTGTGTGTGTGTGTGTGTGTGTGTGTGTGTGTGTGTGTGAGGGTGTGTGTGGGTGTGTGTATGTGTGTGAGGTATAGTGAGTAATATTATTTTTTCTTAATTTAGGGTGTTAGTTTAGTACACTCAGACTCTCGGAAGAAAAGTTGGCCAAAAAATTCAATCTGAAATACTATGAGTACTATAGTATAATACCAGGCAGACAACTTGAGCAAAATCCGCGCAGTCGGGATGTTCTTACGAGGGAAATTTTTCATCCGTGTCCTTCGCCAATGATCCGAACTTCGCCCGTGCAAAGTCGAAGTCGGTTAGACTATCTGTCGGGCATCACACCAATGTACAGAGATTAAGCAAACATTAGGCTAGCTAAAAATTCTAAGGAGTAAGCTACTTACCCATAAGGTTACATACAATGTATGAGAGTATTCACATCAAATCACAATTAACAACTTTCTTGCCAACATCAATTTATAACAATCTCACAACCTCTTGCCCTGCCCTACGCCACAGCTTGGGATCGGTATACATATACGTACGTAACTATACAATATTAAGACCACAGGACAAGAGCGGACATTAAAACATTTGTCAAACGATTATCAAGCAAATTATTTAAACACCAAAGATTACACAATGTACGACAAATAAATCGATAGCAAAAACACGTGAAGGTAGCTAGTAAAAACAAACATCATAGGCAGTGAGATAATGGTCCGACAAAAACCAATACTAAACACCTGTACCTAAAGGCTAAGATCCAAGAAACAAACAATTTACCGGTCTCGTCAGTTCAAGTTAGACCACATTAAATTTGAACTTGTCACCTTTTCACTTTCCTACTCTTAGACCGAGTTAGCAGTAGGTTATATATTTAATATATTTTAACTATCATATTAAGCTAAATTTAGGTATGTATTTGAAAGCATACACAGGGTCACCACTGTGCAGTCTTAGAGCAAACTACGTCCTACATTAAAATTGAAACTATTGATATCATTATATATACATAAATATGCATGCATGCACGCATAGATGTGCGCACGCATGCAAACACACATACACACACATACACGCATACCCATGCACATACAGCTTGAAAAGTGGCCCATTGCTATTAGATTCGTGAAATAATACTAACGTAAACCTATTTTAAAATTTTCAAAAATTGTTCTACTTCTTCATAATCCAGAGTTTTAATCCACGCGGTGATCAGCTTTTTGCATTCATAATGTGTTTTTGGGTATAAATCTAAAACTTTATTTATTTTGTTATACAAATAAGAGGATCTCTTTTCTAATTGACAGGCAGCAAAAGTAGTTCTTTTATATTTAGTTGGCGCAACATTCGTATTTCTCTTATTTTTATAAATATTTAAATCAAATTTAAGGCCCTTATGCGTTTTTAGAACAATATTTAAAATATAAAGTTTTCTTACAGAAAGGAGGTCACCGAGAGCATAAAGAGATGTCGTTGCAAATCTGAATTTCTTGAAGAACATAGTTTTAAGCAAAGCCCGCTGTGCTCTTTCAACTTCTATGAATTTTGTCTTTGATGCACCACCCCAGATTGTTATGCAATAAGTTAATACTGATTGAGCTAAGGCTACATAAATTTTAATTAAAAGTTCCCTGTCAGCAATATAGCGCAAGGTTTTAAAAATCCATATCATTTTTCTAATTCTTGTTGTCAATAGGTCAATGTGTGCATGCCAAGACAATCTTTGGTCGATCATTACACCTAAATATTTAACGGTAGTGACTTTGGTTAGTCTAGGGCACAGACAGGCATGATTACCAGAGTCTCCACACGTGTGAATGGATAGCTTAAGGTCATCATCCGGCTGTGTACGATTTGTGATGGAAAAACAGATGTAGTTAGTTTTGGATGTGTTTAACGATAGTAAGTTAGTCTCTAGCCATTTAGAAACTGTAATGAGACCCTGTTCAGCAATTTTATGAACTTCCTGCCATGATGCCTCAGAAAAAACCAGAGCGGTGTCATCCGCATAAGAAAATATGGTTCCATTTTTTAATTTGAGACTGCTCAGATCATTTATGTAGACTAGAAAAAGAGTGGGCCCGAGGACACTTCCTTGAGGTACTCCGAAAGTTACGTCAGTATAATCGCTCACATAGTCTCCAACTTTAACACTCTGTTTCCGGTTACTAAGATAGTCTCCAAACAGTCTCAAAGGAACATCGCGGATACCAATGTCTTCCAGTTTACGCATCATAATCGGGACGTCAACCGTGTCAAAGGCTTTTTTGAGGTCAAGAAATACAGTCAAACATTTTTTCCCACTATCTAACTTATTGACCACTAATTGTGTCAATGCTGCGACAGCATCTTCGGTTGATCTTCCATTTCTAAAACCATATTGGGTATTCGAGAGGATGCTAAATGTTTCTAGATATTTTAATAGCCTGTCATTCATAATTTTTTCCATAATTTTAGAAATAGACGGTAATACTGAAATTGGTCTGTAATTATTTAAATCTTCTTTATTTTCACCTCCTTTGAACACAGGTGTTATGAGAGATTTTTTTAGAGGAGATGGAAAAATACCCTTACGAAAGCACATATTAATTAAATTACTGATGATAGGGACAACAATTTGCTTGGTTAGTTTTAGAAAATGGGTTGAGATGTTATCCCATCCAGCTGCGCTATCAGTTTTAAGACTCATTAGGACGGTGTTGACTTCTTCCGGAAATGTTTCAAGTAAGGTAAATGACGAGCTGGGCACCCTGCAAAGCCCTTTATCGCAAGCAAGTGCATGGGTGTTGGTAGATTTTAAGGTAATGTTTTCAGCTAGCGTTTTTCCGATATTAGCAAAATATTTATTAATTGCGTTTGTTGACTCAGATTTTGATCCACAGATATTCAAAAGCGCACTATTTCCAGTTTTATTATTTAAATTAGCAACATTTTTTATATTCTTCCATAGTAGTCTAGAACTTTTTGTTGAATTATGTAATTTTTCGCGATCATATTTTCTTTTTAGCTTTTTTATTAACTTATTACAAAAATTTCGATATCTCTTAAAAGTGAGCAGCAAAATTTCATTATTAGGGTCTGACTTTAAATCTTTTTGCATTTTATTTCGGTTTCTAATGCAATTTAAGACCCCAGGAGTTATCCAAGGTTTTATGATACGCTTGGTTTTTGGTATTTTAACAGTTTCAGTGTTGGATTTCAATACTTCTGAAATTCTGTTTAATAGTTCTTTAGCCACAAAATCAGGGTCGTCACTTAGGAGAAGGTCGTTTAGGTCTTGCTTAGTTAAAGATGTAAGAGCGTTATCGAAATCAGTAACCATCTTTGTCTTTTCAGAAACATATTTATGCTTTGCAATTTTAAGGTCCAAGAATGCCATTTGGTGGTCAGTTACAGAAGTGTTTAGAACAGCAGTGTTGGCTTTACACGTGTCTTTGACCAGTTTTAGAAAGATATGATCAAGACAGCTTTCCTTCCTTGTAGGATAGAAATGACCTGGCATAAGTCCATGTGATGCTAGCATATTTAGGTAATTAGATCGGTTGTTATAATCATAAACTGCATTTTCTCTTGCCAAAATATTAATGTTTAAATCGCCAGTCAATATAATATTTTTATTTTTACCCAACGTATCTAAGTGAGAATTTAATGAGTTTATAAATTGTTCAGCATTTGAAATTGATGGAGAGCGATAAACTCCCAGAATAATATTATTATTAACATTTATTTCTAGACCTGAAGCATGCACTAAATTCAGCTCATTTACAGCAGCTGTTAAAGATTTTTTGATGTAGACTACAACTCCATCACTTTGATTCATATGAAGAGTTGTATTATAGGAGTCATAATTTTTAAGACGAGGGATTGGTTTATGAGGCGAAATACGGCATTCCGTAAATATCAATATGTCTACAAGAAACTTTAGGTTCGACAATGTCAATTCGAGGTCATCAATATTACTGTAAATGCTTCTAACATTTTGTGTTATCATAGTGAGGCCTTTCTCTTTTCGTGGTAAACCTAGGCGTGAAGAGAGGTTTTCAATATCACACTGAAAGGCCTGTGCTGTGCTACCTTTGATTCATCTAAATCGTTTAGAATATCGATAGGTCTATCCATAATAAGGCGTGAAAATTACTTTGGTCTTTTTTGAATTAAATCGATAGCAATCAATATACTCCGTGATTAAACGTACAAGACAATCGAAGTTTGAAATTTGTAAGAGTCTGTGTGAGGGGCGAGAGTTAATGAGCGTGTGAGTATTGTTCTGAGTGTTGTGTTGTGTGAGTAGTGTTTGTGTGTAGTGTGTCTTATATATTAAGTTATTTTGCATGCATTTTAAAATAAAAGTGTTTTGACAAGAGGGGGCTTTAGGCCCCACTTTCTTACTGAAGAAGTTGATGTATTTGAGACTCACTAGTGACATCAATAAAAGGCGAATTGTCATCTTTGCGGACACGTACTTTTCCATAGGATGTCCAGCAGTATTTATAATCTTTAGTTTTTGCGAGTTCTCTTGCAAGAAAAAACAGCCGTGCTCCTTTTGCCGTCAGCTGTTCAGAGACGAAGATTGGGGTTTCTTCAGAGCTTCGCAGGCCAATATGAAGAAAATAAGAGAGGTTCTCATACAAGAAACATACAATTTTTGTTCTATCGTAAAAACGCTAACATAACTTCCACGCAACACAAGCACTTGTCTTAGTCCCAAACTAGGATACCCTGTGCTATGGTAACCAGGCAAGGATATCGTTAACATGGAAATACACCTATATAGATACTGGGTCCTGAACCTGGGGTTAATTAGTAATCTCTCGAAGGTAAAACTACTATTCTGCGAGAGTAACAAAGCCGGCAATACATATAAAGGTCTACAGATCACCATTGTTCCCACTGGGCTGTACCACCGCCTTTCTCAGGTTCGATTCCCAGTGCGGGTATGTACCTATGACTGTTAATTTTCAAAGTTACGTACATCTGCGAATTTGTAGTAGCAATACCACACGCTAACGGTGAAGGAAAACATCGTGAGGAAACCAGCTGTTTGGTTGGCTCCGCACGTACCCATTGACTTGTCTTGGCCGACTAAGCTGTCAGGGTGGTATAGGTGCTGGGCCAGCCTACTCCATCTAAAAAAACAATGTCCCAGGCACTGCAGCGTCCGAGTGGTCCCTTCACGCATCTAGTGTGAGTAATGGTGCCACTCGACGCTGCATAAATCATCTCATTACGCAGATGCAATGGCCGAAGTTTAGTTTTCTATGGATCTGAGCCTAGTGACATGCGCTCTCTCGCATTGAAAAATGTTTACTATCACTGTGTTTATTTATGAGAACTTTGTTGCCCTTTTCTTTTGGAGATAAAAAAAATTGTCATAGATGTAAGTAACACTGTCATATATATTTATCTTGTCAAGTCAGAGAACTGACATTCGACTTTCTGAACTTTCTGAAGAACTTTCGTGTGACGGAGGTCAGAATGAGAAACAGTGTTGTGGTATCAGCAATTTATTCGACCCGCAGTCGGACAGAGTTTCCACCTTGAAAGTGTACTTCACGAAATTTACATTCAGACTCTCTCAATAGCCTATTGTATTGCTTTTATATAAACTCAAATCTATTGACTGACCGTTTAGGACAAAACATTTCAATTAGGAAACGGAAGTTGTATGACTGTTATTATTTTATATTAGCTCCAATAATTTTACGTAATAGTTTTATATTATTAATTATACATTATTAAATATATTATGATGTATTTATATTTTTATCTTTAGTCTTATCTGATTCAAATTGAATAAGTAATGTCATAATACCACGAATACGATATTAAATTAATTGAGTTACTTTAATACTCTCGAAATTAATATGAACAATTGATCGTTAATTAAATACTTTTGTAATTTATAATAATTAATTATAGGTATACCGTAACTGCAAATGGATAATGTTATTTATCTATACGTGTTGCGACACTGGATCCTGAAGTCTCTAACACTCGCTTAATCTAAGACAAACTGTAAAATAAAATAAAGTAGACCTCACTAGTGACCAACGGCTATTAGTATACGAGTATTATGTTGTAAAAAGTCAGGTTATATTTCATAAATATTTCCCCGTGCAAGTGACGGTTTATGCATACGCTAGTGGTGTTGTTTTTCCCCAACTACTTGCCTACTCATCGTCATCAATATTGACTTAGCCTAAATATTCCTGAATACGTAACTGCAACTGAATACCAGAGCGCTGATGCATGTTTTATTATAGGAATCAGTTTCGTATCTCCCGAATCATCTGACGCGATCAATCGTTATTTTGCGAAACCTCCGCTGCTTGCACCAGCCAAGGATCTTCCAATATCACAGAAGCATCACCAACGATTCTGCGAAGTATTCTGTCGAGAATCTTTGGTTTGGAGGGATGTTAGTATGCTGGGTGATGTGTCCGTTGAAAATACATTCGTCACAGAATAGGAATGTCGTTGGTGAAATTTTGCTGGGAAGAACGCAATAGTATTAAAGGCTTTTGATGGATAAAAAGTTTGCTCAAGTTAGATGCTTAGTCGTAAGGCAGTGGTAGCCTAGTGGGTAGTGGTAGCCATTGGACTCAGAAGCCAGAGACTCAGGGTCGATTCCCAGTGCGGGCATGTACCTATGACTTTGTTTTCTAAGTTATGTACATTTGTGAAGTTATAGTAGCAATACCACTCGCTAACGGTGAAGGAAAACATCGTGAGGAAACCTGAGTGTCTGAGCTATTCACATACCTCAGCGCTTAAAATCGCCAATCCGCGGTGGGCACTCGTGGTGATTAAGCCCATACTCTCTCCCTGAGAGAAGGCCCGTGCCCTACAGTGGGACGTATATAGGCTGCTTATGAGATAAAAAGAGCAACACTTATTGTACTCAAAAAAGTAAATTACACAGATGTGTAATTCTTACCTAAGAGTACAGATGGTTACAGAAATCTTCTCACACAGTAAATTTTCCATGCAATTCTCGATCAAAAACAACTGTGAGACCTCCAATCCGCTTCGTACACGATCATTCAAGGTCAGGTCAATTTGGAGAGTAAGTGATCAAAATCAAATTAAATTATATGCACGTTAAAAGAACTTCAGTCTATTAATGTGTCTATGCTGTGTGTTTTTCATCATCTACCTTAGCACTGGTTTTCAGATACCTACATAATCTCACGCCTGCATTCCGGAGGGGTAGGCAGAGACCAGGGTTTGCCGCTTGCCACGATCCTGACAAACCTCTTTCGTTTCATCAACATTAATTAGTCGCATGTACGCACGCCGGTTTCGGGTACTTTTTATCTTGCTCTTTTATCTTTTTTATCGAGCTAATGTGGGTGGAAGGGCCGGTAAGGGACATACTTCGATCAAATAGGGGATGTATTAGCAAAGGGCAAGATAAAAAGTACCCGAAACCGGTGTGCGTGCATGCAACGATTAATGAATGTTGAGGAAGCGAAAGTGATCTGTCAGGATCGTGGCAAGTGGCAGTCCTTGGTCTCTGCCTAGCCCTCTGGGATACAGGCGTGAGTCTATGTATGTATGTTTATCTAATACATCCCTTATTCGGTCGACGTATGCCCGACACGGATATCCATTACCGGCCCTTCCACCGAACTTAGCCCGATTTATTTCTTTCATTAATCTTTCTTCCTTCCTCCTCTCAGTGTCCAAACCAACGCGACATTCGACATTTTCTCGGTTTAATAAATTAACTTTGTAAAATTGATAGTCTATCCTATCATCAACCTTTAACGGGATGACCTACCAACAAATGTTTAAAAGTTAATCAGCTTGCGAAGTCACTACCTAATTGCACTTGGGCTTGAAAAATACAATTTGTTTACTTTGTGTCCTAGATCTTTCGTAAATCCCGCCCAGTTCTCTCGGAAAATGAAACGTGTCTTAGCCTTCTATCCTATTTACCTCGGATACCAGTTACGTCGCGAACGTGACTTACCGTGGGAGTAATGTTGCTCGTAAAACTGCTAGAATATTGTAGATAGTTCCGTGGAAACACTTTTTAATCTTGTGCGGATAGGGTTGCCAGGACCGAAAATACAAAAGCCTGACGCCCTGGCAGCGGCGCTCAATAAAGCCGTACATTTTGACTTAAAAGCCGAACATTTTGACTAAAAAGCGGTACATGTATTTTTAACCAACTCCAAAAATAGAGGAGGTTATCATTGATCACAGGCTGTGTTTACGCATAGCTCCGACAAATTTTAACCGATTCCTTTAAATATTAACAATTTTTTTGTTGAAACAGATATAACGTCCCATTGATCCCATTTTAATTTGGTGAAGATCTGATGAAGGCTTTCAGACATGGAGAACAGAAATCTTCAATGAACAGTAGTAAATAAGGCCTAATGGGGCCCATCCTTTAGTAATATCCGTATGTTTCATAAAATAGCGTAAAAGTAGTCCCAGGCTAATTTGATGATGTTCTGGTGAAGACTTTCAGAGATGGAAATTGAGAACATAACATTTTACAAACTAAGCAAAGAATTAAGTTGGGCAAATTATGGTTATAACTAGTTATAAGGGACTTGATTTTGTTTTCTAATAACGATCTAGACACATTAAAGCATTATTTTACATTTATCTTATGTTTTCTACAAATTAGTACCGAGACGTTTAAGAGAGAATCGGCACAGGTTACCATCGTACAAACTAAATAAAATTTATTTTGCTGCTGTTTATAAGGAATACAATGAGAAGGTATTCGCTGCAAAAACCGAAAGTTTTTTAAGGGGACGTTACGTGGCGTGGGGACGGCCACGCTAGTCAAAATTTTCCCAAAATAACAAATGCTCACCATAATATTATTATGAAGGTCTATTATTGTGAAAGCGGCTGGGAAATATTGGACGGGTCTGGCACACGGGACGGGATGGGTTGGCGTGAAAGAGAAGAGGCCTATGCCCAACATTGGGCTCTGTTTATGGGCTGATTGGATAGATAAGGTCTGTCCACATTACAACGGGCCGGCGACGTGAGAATCAATTTTGTTCGTTACGCGTTTGGATTTTTTTAGTAACGCATTTTAGGTACTCATTGAACCCTTACAGGTACTGTGAGAGCGAGAAGTATTGTTCATAGGAACTATTCTACGAATCGATAAAACATATGCAAAATAAGAGCTTCAACTTCCTGAACTAACTAATTTTAATGATCACGTAGCTTAGTGGAGCTTTCGCAGAAATCCTAATTACTTAGACTGAGTCATGCGACGCCTCGGTTATTAATTCATAGCACGAACTACGTAGTACGTATGTTGGGGCTAGACTATCTTGTTTCAAGAGCGTTCTATTTATTGTCTTACATAATTAGTATTTTCCTTACCGCGAAGGTCACTGGCAAGCTCTACGAAATACTTAGCCCCGGTGTCTCGTACGCTACGAATCTGTTAATCTACTGTTAACAGCTCTCGGTTGTTTTTTATATGCACTTTGGCCAAAAGGGAATCGTTTACAGTAGATAAAGAGATTGTTAGTTTACGAGAAACCGGGGGTTAGAGTGCCTTTAAGAGGCTGTTTCCGAAAACTGGCATAACTGGACGTAGTAGAAGTGTTAAGTGTAAGAAGTGCCTGAAAACTGTTTCTTCAGTATCGATAAAGAAAACCTTTTGCCACAAACAGAAGTTGTTTATTTATATTTCATAAAAACGTGGAACTTGTCGCTATCAATTTCTGTAAAATAATAAGAAAACAGAAAATGTTCAGTTTGAAAATTGAAAGGTTTAATAATCGATACTGATGAAATTATTTTCAGGTTTTTCTATATTTTAATGACACGTTGTATTAGATAAAACAGCGCGGGAGATTTCTTCAGAAACAGTTGATACGGCTCAAGTTACTGCGTGCGTTTTAACATGGAATCATGCATTGCCACGTTAAATACACGCGACTTGAGTCTTACCTTTATAGTAACGTTACTTGGATAATAATAGTCGTACTTCGGTTTTGGGTTCCGTACCTCAAAAGGAAAAAAACGGAACCCTTATAGGATCACTCTGTTGTCCGTCCGTCTGTCTGTCAAGAACATTTATCTCGGGAACGCGTGGAGGTATCGAGTTTAAATTAAAACCATATACTCCGCAGTCCCTTGAAGCTGTGAAAAAATCAAACTTCTAAGTTAACCTAAAAAAGGATACGGCCATGTATGCCCCAAAAAAAAAACGTATATTTTGACCTCAGAACACTTCTTTTTGTGTTCTGAGATTACGACACTCAATAGAGTCAAAATTTATAAGCTAGGTACTTTCCGTTGACCTAGAACTATGAAATTTGGCAAGCAATATAGTCTGATACTACAAGTACAGGGAAAAATATAAAAACTATACGTTTGTAATTAAATCATAAAAAAAAATTGTCTCGGAAAAAACTGCGAGACCCGATTCTTGAACTAATGTGTAAGTACCTACAAATTTGTACGGAACACTCGGTGGGCGTGTCTGACTCGCACTTGTCCAGTTTTTTTTTCTGGTCGTGCGATAGTGTTCATGTTCTTTAATAATTTAATATTGTTTAAGTTTGAAATGTAATTGCACGTGTACAACAAATAGTATTCTATCTAACCATCTTCAGTTGACAGCAGGTCAACCTTTAAATTTTGGTTGCAAAGTCGCCCCTACCGAATGTAAGTAGATGTAAAGGTTGATGTGCTGTTGACCGTACAACACCATAGTAACACATTGAACGTGTCTAATCGCGATTGTTTATTAAGTCAACCTAGAAGCCAACGTCATTCGTGCGTCATTAAAATAACATCACATCGACCCACAATTTATTTTATTATCACATAATATCTGGTTTCATTTAATTTATTATCAAGAAAATCAGTTGTAACATAAAACTTTTGTGAGCACTACAAATTGTTAACTTAAAATTTCAAGTGATTCCAAGTAATCATAATGTCAAACCTTCACCTGCTTACCACCGTCTAGACTCGTCTAGTGATCAACGCAAACCGTGCATGTAATGTCTTTCTTTTTAATAAAACATTTTGTATTTTGTATTTCAAATCATGGTTCAGAACATCAGGTTTCGTTCTTGGTTTACTAATGTATTGCCAAAAATCGTTTCCCAAAGTATTACTTCCCAAACTATTTTCCGCAAATTATCACTTGGCAAAAAAACATTTCTCAAAACAACTTAAAGCAAATAAACAGTTAGCAAAAGTTATTATGGCAAGTTATTGTTTACCAAATAAATACTTGGTCAAAATTCATTTTACCAAGCATTATTCAGTCAAAAGTATAATTTGACCAAATGAATAAAATGCGAAATGTAAACTAGAACAAAAATTTTTTTGTTTGACTCAAAACTAAGTTTTTTTGTGAAATATTTTTTTTCGCTTTAATATAAAAAAAAAGAACTAACACCCGAAGTTTCAGGATGGAGCGTCGCTGCGCTCCGCTCCATCCTGGAACTTCGAACCTATTTTTTGATCAAACAATTATTTGCTATATAACACTTGCCAAAATAAAACGTTAGCATAATAAACGTTTGTCTTAATAAAACTTGACGCAGTAAAATTATCATCATCATCATCATCATTCAGCCACAAGAAGTCCACTGCTGGACATAGGCCTCCTCCATGGATTTCCAAAAAGACCGGTTGGAAGCGGCCTGCATCCAGCGTCTTCCTGCCACTTGAATGACGTCATCTGTCCATCTTGTGGCTGGTCGTCCCACGCTGCGCTTGCCGATATGTGGTCTCCATTCGAGAACTTTTCGGCCCCATCGGCCATCAGTTCTGCGTGCTATGTGCCCCGCCCACTGCCACTTCAACTTACTAATCCGCTGGGCTATGTCGACGACTTTCGTTCGTCTACGGATCTCATCATTTCTGATTCGATCTCGTAGAGAAATTCCGAGCATAGCCCTTTCCATAGCTCGTTGCGTGACCTTGAGCCTTCTTATGAGGCCCATAGTGAGAGACCACGTTTCAGTGCCATAAGTCATCACTGGTAACACACACTGGTTGTATAATTTTGTCTTGAGCGATTGAGGTATATTAGACGAAAAGACTTTTCTAAGTTTCCCGAAAGCTGCCCAGCCGAGTTGGATTCGACGATTTACCTCTTTCACGAAGTTAGACCGGCCTAGTTGGATTGTTTGTCCTAAGTAGACGTATTCGTCTACAACTTCGAGAGTCGTGTTCCCCAATGTTATTGGGGTGGGCACAACACGAGCGTTCGACATAACCTTCGTTTTGTCCATGTTCATTTTAAGGCCCACACGTTGGGAAACTCGACTGAGGTCGTCGAGCATTATGCCGAGGTCTTCCATCGTCTCTGCCATGACTACTATATCGTCGGCAAATCGAAGGTGCGTGATGTACTCGCCATTGATATTGATGCCGCGTCCCTGCCATTCCAGAAGCTTGAAGGCATCTTCCAGTGCGTTCGTGAACAGTTTCGGAGAGATAACGTCTCCCTGTCTCACGCCTCTTCTCAATGGAATTGCCTCCGAATTCTGCTCCTGTACTCGGACCGACATGGTGGCGCTGTTGTACAAGCACTTCAGCACCTCGATATACCGATAGTCAATACGGCAACGCTGGAGAGACTCGAGCACTGCCCATGTCTCGATCGAATCGAAGGCTTTCTCATAGTCCACAAACGCTAAGCAGAATGGCAAATTATACTCCTCAGTCTTCTGTATAATTTGCCGCAGCGTGTGGATGTGGTCTATGGTACTAAAGCCCTTTCGGAAACCGGCTTGTTCGGGAGGCTGGAAGTCATCAAACCTGCGTTCGAGACGATTCGTGAGGACCCTCGAAAACAGCTTATAAATATGGCTCAGAAGCGAGATGGGTCGGTAGTTCTTCAATAGAGAGTTATCCCCTTTCTTGAAGAACAGCGTCACCACGCTTCTGTTCCATGCTTCTGGCGTTTTTCCTTCGAGCACGACGGAATTGAAGAGCTTCTGAAGGACTTTAAGTACTGGTGTTCCACCCGCTTTCAGGAGCTCTGATGTGATTCCGTCCTCTCCTGGTGCCTTGTTATTCTTGAGCTGTTTCAGGGCCATCCTAATCTCGTACAGGCTGATGTCCGGGATGTCTTCGGTATAATGTCGGGTCAGTTTGGCTCTCGGATCTTTGTTCAAACTGCTAACAGGTTTTGCGACTGAGGTGTATAGCTGTCCGTAAAAACTCTCAATCTCCCTCAGCACCTCTGATTTGGTCGACGCTATACTGCCGTCCTCTCTCTTCAGCTTCGTCAGCTGGCTTTGCCCAATAGACAAGTCTTTTGCGAACACTTTGGAGCCCTTGTTCCGCTCTATAGTCTCTTTAATGCGTTCGGTATTAAAGGACCGAATATCGTGCCGCATAGACTTTGAGATATGTCTATTGAGCTGCCTATATGACTTAGCATCCTCGGAGGACTGCAGTTGCAACGCGCGACGTTTAGCCATGAGGTCGAGAGTATAGTTTGAGAGCTTTTGTGGTCTACTCGTACGGTTGGGTCTATAGAACCTCGAGCCCACTGTACGGACAGTTTCTACAAACCTGTTATTGATCTCGTCCACCGATGCGGCGCTCTCCAGGCACTCAAAGCGATTTGACAATTCGAGTTGAAAGTTCTCGGGGTTCTGGATATGGGCACGAGTAGGTCGGAGCGTGGACTTCATGAGACGAGACCTCTCAAGTTTGACATTGATATTCAATGTGCCTCTTACTATTCGGTGATCGCTTCCGGTTTTCACCATGTTGATCACAGAGACGTCATTGAATATTTGTCTCTTGGAGGTCAGGATGAAGTCTATCTCGTTTCTCGTGGAACCATCGGGACTCAACCAGGTCCATTTCCTGTGAGGTGGCTTCTGAAAGAAAGAGTTCATCATAAAGAGTCCCTCTTTCTCCAGGAAGTCTGCCAACCTTTGTCCTCTCGGGTTCCGTTGCCCATAACCAAATTGCCCCACTCTCATCTCACCCTCGCTTCTTGTGCCCAGCTTCGCATTGAAGTCCCCCATAACCACATTAAAATAGGTCTCCGAGGTATGTATGGCCCTACTAATGTCCTCATACATCGCCTCTACCTCCTCATCGGAGTGTGACGAGGTCGGTGCGTATACCTGAATGACCTTCAGCGAATATCTCTTAGATATTCTGAGTATTAGGTACACCACCCTGCTCGACACACTGTTGATGGCCAAAATGTTATTTACGAGGGACTTGTGGACGAGAAACCCGACACCACCCTGGGACTGTTGCTCGCCCTCCCGGTAGTAGAGCAGGTTACCGGATTTCAGGGTTATCGTGTCCTCGCCCTCTCGACGGACTTCAGATAACCCTAGGATATCCCAGTGTAACCTACCCATTTCCTCTTCCAGCTCAATTAGCTTTTCGTCTGTCCTCAATGTGCGAATGTTGTGTGTTACCAGGGCCAGTCGTTTTCGTTTTTGGGGGTGGTAGCCAGATCTCTGCCGGAGATTCTTAGCACCCCTTGCTCCGCCGTTACCGTGGCCGCTACCGTAGCCAGGAATAGCGGAGCCGCCGGGGACTGGGGGCCTGGTTTTTTGGTGTATTGCCATGAGGGTATTTGCCTTACTCGCCACGCTTGGCATGCGGGTTGGCGAGCGCAGTATATCGTATTTTCGCAGAAGGCGCTGCTGCCCACCCTCTGGTAATGTCCCTTAGCCGGTTTTTACGGCACCCGCGGGAAGAGATGGGGGGGTACTATTCTAAAGCCGGCACCCCACGGCATGGCAGTAAAATTATGCGAAATGATAATTTGACCAAATGAATAAAATGCGAAATGAAAACTTGCTAAAGTTTCATTTGGGAAATGAAACTGATGCCATAAGTTTATTGGGAAGTAAAATTTGGCGAAAAATACTTTGGCTAAACGGCGGTATCCCTTCGTTCTTATTCAAAGAGCTTAATCATGGTGAGTAGAGACGGAGCTCGCGTCGTCGGTTGCTCGGCTCTGAATTCAAGTAATTGCAACATAGGTACTTTCTATCTATTTAATCAGCGGTAGGTAGAACAATGAACTCGGAAGCGGGAGACCCAGGTTCGATTCGCAGTGCGGGCATGTACCTATGACTTTGTTTATTTTCAAAGCTACGTACATCTGCGAATTTGTTGTAGCAATACCACATGCTAACGGTGAAGGAAAACATCGAGAGGAAACCCGCGGCTTGGATGGCTCCGCACGTATTGACTTGTCTTTCCTGTGGGCTAGGCCGACTAGGCTGTCAGGATGGTATAGATGCTGGGCAAGCCTACTCCATCTAAAAAAAAAAACAATGTCCCAGGCACTGCAGTGTCCGAGTGGTCCATCATCCATCAGTCCATCGCCCATCTAGTGTGAGTGAAGGTGCCTCTGGACGCTGTATAAATCATCTCATTACGTAGATGCAAAGGCCAAAGTTGTACTTTCTATCATAAGTTTCCTCTAGTACATACTATCATACAATATGCGAGCACACCAACGTCCCCAAAAGCACCAGCATTACTATGTTTCTTTTGACTTTTGTGTATTTTTACTTATATAAAAATAGCAAACAAACAAGACGCCTTGTTAAAAGTTAAATAATACTCTTCATGATATAACTTGTCGAAAAGTAAATCAAGTCAAGTGGTACAAAAGTGTTCCATACAAATCGGGCGTAAACTGTTGCGTTGTTACGTTGTTACTAATGACGCTTTGTAATGTATAAACTATATTTATCAATATTTGCGCTCCTTATTAGAAAAGTTTAGAATTCAATTTTCTAAAAACCTATTTAGAGGCTAAAAATTCCACTCATGCCTTGAACCCGCGATCTCTGGCTAACCGTGCCAGCGCTCTCCCAACTGAGCTAATGGTTGCCCATACAGGCATCGGCGAAATTTTTAATCTCTTTACAAACTTCTCTGTATTACCTACAGGCAGCGTCATGTGGCTGAAGTAATTCAGGTCGCGGATTCAAGTCCGGGTTGGCATGAGTGTAATTTTTAGCTTCTTTCGTCAAAATATAAGATGCCCATTTTGACAGCTACAAAAACCATATAATCTAACCTAGTTTGAGATCAAAAACATAAAAAATCTAAACTATGGGTAACTTTTCGGTCTACAAAATCTGTTTTTTCTTTCAGGCATTAAATAATATGCTAAAGAATGTGTCTTTTATGTATTTGTTCGAGTAATTCCAAAGTAAAATGCATTTTTGTGTTGTTGTCAAAACGGGCTTCTTACGTTTTGGCAACTATAAATAGGTTTGTTAAAATTGTCCTCAGCACGGATTAGTGCAACATAAAGAATGTAATTAAATTTTCTAATAAGTCTATTTATTATTAAAGTAACGTTACTTTTCTCAACTTTTGGTCGTGTAAAATCTTAAAAAAATACTTTATATTGTTTTTGTTTTTTAATTGGTTGTCAGTTTGAACAAATTCAATGTTAGTCCAATTAAATTTTGAGGCATGTTCCCCATGCCATTCCATTCTATTTAAAGAGTTATGTATCTATCTATCTATTCTTATTAAACCGTTCATAAATATCATTCTTTACTTGGACAAAAAATCTCCTCGGGAGGCGAAACGAGTTTTATTTTTGGGTTTATCCGGTGTATTGTACTGTACTGGCACCTCGATACACCGTATGCTAGGACAGGTTGTCGACACATGTGCGCGCACGCATGAAATGTAACATTCAGAAGTTCCTAGTGAGCAGTTTTGTTTATTAATTTTAATCTTTTTTATTTATAACAATACAATGTTTACACGTGTCCATCGCAAACTGCGCGGATTTTTGTTCAAGCTATCTGTCTGTGGCTTATGGATAAATACTTATTTAATTTATTTTTAATTTATTAATTATCTTTGGAAAACCAATAGCTAATAAACAATTATATGATACTTATAAAACTAGTTAATGAGCCAATTACAGGGTTTCACTTATAGCAACGAGTGCTAGATTTTTGCAGGGATACAAAAAATAGGAGTAATAAATAGTACATAGGGCTACGAGAAACCGGGTGTAAGTGGCAAGTCATTCTTTGCTTACGCTGCTGTAGAATCAGCATAATTTCTATTACAAGACGTACTTGTCTCTTGAACTGAACTTATAAAAATACTGAACTTGTTATAAAAAGTTTAGTACCTAATATAACGTATAACCGAACCGTTCCTTTGTTTCTATCGGCTTTACACTCGCACACGTTTGCCCGCAACTGAACCTCACTGAAACAGTCTTCAAGACGTTTCGAGCTCGCGCGCCTATCCGCTGAAATAATTTATCGAACTCTGCATTCGTTTGCGCGGGAAAACGCCCGGCGATCGTGTTTTGTTTCGAACGAGTTTGAATTCGCGATCGTCTTTTGTCGATTTGTTGAAGTTGCGATTTGGAACGTTCTGCGTCTGTTCCCTTTCGTATTTATGGTTTTGTAGTAATAATATTATTCTTAATTGTTTAGTAGTGAGAGCTTGTTTACGGCGGCGGATGTAAGTGATGAATTCATAAGAGAGAACTGTCCGAAGTGTTCAAATGATCGATGCGTGGGATGATGCATCGGCAAGTGATGTTAATGGGCAGTGGATGTGATGAACTATCTTTCGATTAAACGTGCGGTGTGTGGTGGGTTTGGATAAAAAATCTGTGAAAATACTTGACTGCATCTCGAGTTTTCGTGCCAAACTGATGTGTCACGTTAGTGATTGTGCTTCGACTGCATAGCATAAAATTAATTAATGTTTCAATTTAATTGTGAACCCACTTTTTATCTATGCATGGAGATTTATAAAGATTTATCTCCCTATTGTTTTATCCTGAGTGCCTATGTTTACATAACTCAAACACCAGCGGGAATTTCATTAACGTCAGTTACGTATTTTTGGATGTACCCCCAAACACAGTGAAGCATTGAAATCAAAACCATTAGAGTGCAGGAGAACATTTCTCGTAGTTAAAATATGCTTTTGCGTGAAAAAAACCTCAGTTTTCGCAGTCAACAATAATGAAGGAAACATAATTTCTGTAGGTAAATGGTTTCGGATTGAAAAGTGACGTGTTTTTGTATAGAAAAATGGAAGTTGTGTTCGTCGAAGATGGGCCTATGTTTATTTCTTGGGTCATCTTCCTTATGCTCATCTGCCGGTGCTACTATCAAATTGGTAAACCTAATTCTTCTTCTGGTGAGTGTTTCTTCAATTCTACCCAATGTTTATTCCGAGTACGAATTGCGATAAATCTCGGCGTAGGTAATTATTAGCTACTCGCAAAGAAAACATTTAAGTATTTCAGTTTACCATTAAACAATTCAGTCTAACCTGTATCGTTATGATAAGAGGATTAGATTTGTTTTATCTGACGCAAACATTAATTTAAATTAGTTATCTGCTACACTTACCCCCGGTTTCTCGTACACTAACAAGCTGTTAATCTACTGTTAACAGCTGTCAGTGGTTTTTTTGTATGTATTTTGGTCAATTGACAGCTGTTAACAGTAGATTAACTACACTTTTTAGGGTTCCGTATCCAATGGATAACGCACCCTATTACTGAGACTCCGCTGTCCGTCCGGCAATCACCAGGCTGTATCCGATGAACCGTGTTAGTTAGACAGTTCAAATTTTCCCAGATGATGTATTTCTGTTGCCGCTATAACAACAAATACTAAAAACAGAATAAAATTAATATTTAAGGGGGGCTCCCATACAATAAACGTGATTTTTGCCGTTTTTTTCTGGATATTAATAACGGTTCCGGTGTTGTTTACGTAGGACGCTTTGTTATACGCTCCCAAGTCTTTGCATAAAATCAGTGTCAAATAACGCTCAGTATAAACAAAAGTGTGGTTTGAAGAGTGGTCCGCGAATTAGTGCATCGACTCACAAATAAAGAACATGAAATCATCAAGATATTAGTGCAAAACACTCGGGAAAACGCTTTCAAAAACATTGAGGTTACTTGTCAAACAAATAATTAACGAATCTAACCAAAGACAAATAGAAACAACCAAAAACAAAAAGTTGCGTTCCAAAATCATTACAAAGGTTTTACGTTTTGTTAATGCAAGATTGAAACCTTATTGCAAGATGTCAGAACTCACACCGGAAATGTCACTTCTTCTGTCAAAAATTACCGAACAACTAAACGAACAACTTAACATGCAGACGAAAACATTAACCGAGAGTATCACTGAAGCTGTATTACAAAAAGTAGACGAAAAGATTGAACCAATTATAAAACAAAATGAGGAACTCAAAATGGAGGTTGAATATTTGAGTAGAAAACTAGATTACCTCGAATCAAAGGAAAAGAAAAATAACATAATAATTCACGGGCTCCCCGAACCAAACAATGAGAACTATGAAGATCTGTCAATCTTGGTTACATCTACACTTAAAGATATAGAGGTTGATATTACAAAGGGAGAAATCAATAGAATGCAGAGGCTAGGAAAAAAAGCAAATACAGACAACAAATTAAGACCAGTCCTCCTTGTGACCACAACATTAGCTAAGAAAATAGAGATTTTAAAAAACAAAAACAAGATGAAACCCAGTACTTACATAACACATGATCTCCCAAAACAAGTATTGCTAAAAAACAAGGAAGCAAAGAACAAGTTGCTGAAGGAAAAAGAAAAAAGAAAAAGATCAGAAACTCCTAGCCCAAAAAGCAATGAGGACCCTATAAAGAATGATCCAAAAATAAAAAAGACAAATGCTTTTCAGTACATGCGGGAGAGACAGTACTCACTTTCAGAGAAAAACACTTATCTTCATAATTCAAAAAACTAGCTCAACAAACACCAACAAATTCTCTACAACAAACAACTGACGTGCATCACAAACCGGAAAGAGAAACAAGCAACTATAAATGTTACAATAAAAATTCCCCAAGCCGGCCGGTCACCGTGGGGATATCAGACCAACACCCTCTAGAGGCTACAAAAGAGATGAAGAAATATCCAATCAAAAATAAAAACAAAAGTTATATACACATAGCAACACTGAATACGAGAACCCTTAGAACTCCTGAACGATTACTTGAATTAGAAAGCGCACTACAAGAGATCAAATGGGACGTGCTTGGATTAAGCGAAGTCAGGAAAGTGGGAGATGAAATAGAAGAGCACAGCAGCTACATACATTACTACAAAGGCACAAAACAAGGCATGTACGGAGTAGGGTTCTTAGTAAAAAAATACCTGAAGAAAAACATTATAGAATTTATAGGAATATCAGATAGAATTGCAGTCCTAAACATGAAAATTATGGGATATAAACATCCATGGTCCATAATACAAGTATATGCTCCTACAGAAACAGCTAACGAAGAAGAGAAGGACATTTTTTATAATAAATTACATGAAACAATGCACTCAGTATACAAGAATTTGATTGTAATGGGAGACCTAAACAGCCAGATAGGAAAACAAAAATCGGGTGAAGAAAAAACAGTAGGAAAATATAGCTACGGGAAACGTAACAATAATGGAAATAGACTAATAGATTTTTCACTCGAACACAACCTACAGATATCAAATGGATTCTATAAAGGAAAAGAGAGCAAAAAATGGACTTGGATATCACCTGATGGCAAGTATCGCAACGAGATAGACTTCATTATAACAAATAACCCGAAGGCGTTAGAAAACATAGAAATATTGAAAAGGTTTAATTTTTCAACAAATCACAATATGGTAAGAGCCACTCTGAAAACAACCGAGGCAAGAAAATCTCGAAAAAATATACATACCAGAAAAAGCCACATAAGATTGCCTTTGCCAAAAAATATTATTGAAGAATTTCAGACTAATTTACAAAAATGCGACAAAGACCTCCTAGTACAAGATAAGTACAACTATATTGAAAAAGAGATAAGCAAAATAGAAAAGAAACTAACAATAAACGAAAGAAAAGATCGATTAGGTCAAGAGGCCAAAGATCTTATGATGGAGAGAAGCAAATTAATAAAAGACAGAAAAAATAAACACAAAGATATTGAACTCATTAGTAAAAAAATTTCAAATAGCATAAGAGAGCATAGAAAGAAAAATAGACTAGAAACTATCAGAGAAAACATTATAAAAACGGGTGGAATAAAGAAATCACTGAAAAAACTTAAAGAAAATTCAATATGGATACCGAACATGAAAAGTAAGGACAGAAAAGGAAAAGAAAAAACTACTAATGCCAGACCTCTAGTCTTGAAAATTGCAACAGATTTTTACAGCCAACTATATAATGACGGAGCAACAGATCAAGAGGAGAAAACCGGAGATGATAAAAATGAAGAAGAAGAGATACCATACATACTTGGAAGTGAAACAAGGAAAGCCATCCTGTCTCAGAAGAGCGACAAAGCACCAGGAGACGACAAAATAAGTAACGAGATACTGAAGGGTCTGATAGAGGTTTTAGATAATATAATGACACAAACTTTTAATGAAATTTTGATAACAGAAACAATACCCATCCAATGGACAAAATCAAAGACAATTCTATTGCATAAAAAGGGAGATAGAAGCCAAATAGACAACTACAGACCTATTAGCCTAATGTCAAACGTTTACAAAGTCTTTTCAAGAGTTCTTCTCGACCGTATGACACACTGCTTAGACGAAAATCAACCTAAAGAACAAGCCGGTTTTAGAAGTAAATTTTCAACAATAGATCACATACATGTGGTACGGCAAGTCATAGAGAAATGTAACGAGTACTCCAGGGATTTCTACATAGCATTTGTCGATTATAACAAGGCCTTCGACTCACTAAACCACAAATACATATGGCAAGCTTTACATGGTCAAGGCATTCAAAATAAATATGTCAGTCTACTAAAACAGATTTACAAAAACTGCACTTCTAAGATCCAGCTGGAAAGAACAGGAGATGAATTCAAGGTCAGCAAGGGAGTTCGGCAGGGCGACCCTATATCACCAAAGTTGTTTTCAGCGGTCCTGGAAGCAATCTTTAGAAATGTACACTGGGAGACATATGGACTTAACATAAATGGTTTAAGACTTAACCACCTTAGATTTGCTGATGATCTGGTAATCTTCGCTGAAGATGCAGAAACACTGCAAACTCAATTACAGCAATTAGCAGCACAAAGCAAGAAAGCCGGTCTAACCATGAATACCAGCAAAACAAAGGTCATGACCAACAGGACCAAAGAAAAAATCACTGTTGAAAATGAGGTGATTGAATATGTAGAAGAGTACATTTACCTAGGACAGCTAATATCACCAACCAACCAAATGGCGAAAGAAATTGAAAGAAGAATAAAAAATACTTGGAACAGATACTGGTCGCTAAAAGAGGTATTGAAAAACAGAGACATACCAATGATAGAGAAGTCCAAAGTATATAATATTTGTGTTCTGCCATGTCTGACATATGCTTGCCAAACGTGGTCACTGACTAAGGAACTCCTTCAGAAAATTAAAGTTTGTCAACAAAACATGGAAAGAAGTATGCTAAATATAAAACTGAAGGATAAATGGACATTGGAAAAAATAAGAAAAATAACAAAAGTTGTTGATGTAACCAAGAAGGTGAAGCAGCTGAAGTTCAGGTGGACAGGGCACATAATGAGAGAACAGACGGAAAAATGGACGAGAGAAGTAACCGAATGGTACCCAAGAGAAGGAAAGAGAAAAAGAGGAAGACCTATAAGGAGATGGGAGGATGATTTACCCAGTGGATGGAGAGTCACAGCCAGGGATAGAGAGAAGTGGAAAGCCCTAGAGGAGGCCTATGTCGGAAGACAACCTGACTTTGAAGTCGTTGCCGAAGTCGGCATGTAGCAAAAAAATAAATAAATAAAACAACGAAATGCATGTTATATTTAATTCGAGTCAACTAATGTTTAATTTAAAAATTTATTCAATTGTAATTTAATATAATTTAATTGTGAATCAATGTCAGCGAAATAAAGGCTATTTTTATTTTATTTATTTATTTATTTATAATAACGGCAACAGGTAGACGCTTGAAATATGCAAATGTTGTATAGATAATTGTATAGAACCCTTCTTGCGCGAGTCCGACTCGCACTTGGCCGGTTTTTGTTCGATACCTACTAAAATGTGCCTTTTCTTACTAACATATGACCGAACGACTCTTCAGCCGACTTGTAACATAAACATAAACATTTACATACAGGCACATACATTGCTTCTGGCCCCACACTAGGATACCCTGTGTCGTGGGAACCAGAAACAACGACATCACAAACATGTAAACATCCAAGACCTGGTTTTTTTTTTCTTTTTTGTCCCCAGCCGGGATTCGAACCCGGGACCTCTCGCATGGTATGCAGATGCACTACCGCTGCGCTACGAGGTCGTCACTTCTTCTTAAATGTCACCTGAAGCCGGGTTCTCCAAGCGCACAATCTCTATTGGACTTATTGAGGTGTGCGAGCGAATAGTTGGAGGAAATATAGGCAGTTTTGAAATTACAGAAATGCACATCTTAATACATTTTTTACGACTGACGTCACTAACACATTCAGTAATAATCACGAAACCAAATTTACTTATAATTTAGACTCATGTACGTGACTTTATTTTTATGTAGTGAAGTTTAAAAAATCATAAAATTTGCGACCGGCGGCCCTAGAAAGAACATTCAAAATTAATATTTATGAAATAATTATAATTAATAATATTTAATTATTTTCACACTGTGAACAATAGTATTTTTTCTAAAAAGTCGATTCCACTAAAACACTCATAAGACCGAAGTTATGGCCGGTTTATTTATTTATTTTATTTATGGTAGGATTTCTGTTTTTAGTGGAATTGACTCCTTAAAAATAAGACTGTTTACACATTTTTTTTTATTTTCTTTAAAGTTATGTATTGTTTAAAGCCTGTCAATATGTGTTTACCTTTGAATTCTTAATTTGAAGATTATGATATGAGTGTAGATAAAGTTACATTAAAGGTCAGATTTTTCACTTTATGTTACAGTTATTTTTTTTAAAGTGTTGCTGTGATCACGGAACAAAACTTAAGTTTTTTTTTTAATGTCAAAAGTTGACTCTATAAAAAACCTAATTTCATTTTCGCGCAAAACTGAGTGCAGACGATTGAATGTCAAGATACTTTTGTCGAAATTGCGCCATTTTGTTTCAAAAATAACCGTAGATTTATGTATAGTACAAAGCTTGTCAAAGGTGTTTTCCTTTGATTCCTTACTTTGAAGATTAAGACATGAGTGTAGATAAAGTAGTGTATGAGACTGCACATAACTTGGTATTAAAACACTCGCCAAGGCTCGTTTTTTAAAATCTCGCTCGTGTTTTAATAACCCTCATTATGTGACAGTCACATAAACTACTATGAACGTTACGATACTTCTTACCATTTTGAATAAGGTTGTACAGTTTCGAGCCAAAGGTCACTTGTTTACCTGCATAACATACTTATATGTTATATAAGCATTAATAAATATTTTTATTCAGTAGGTGTCCATCAAAAAGGGCCTATCAGGCAGTTCCCTTATTATCGTATTTTCACATGATGTTCGAGACACTATTGACGTTTCTGTCAATACATCACTCGCAGCCTGAAGGCCTACCCGCGGCAATAAACGTACGATGACGTGGAAATTATGGTTTGTGTTGGGCGGACATTAATTTTTCATGTACAGTTAGGACTGCCTGATGGCCGGGACTCCTCGGGATTGTCCCGAAATCCCAGTCTTTATTCCTGGTCCAGGAATTTCTCAAGATGTCCCTTGATGTGTTATTTGATGTCTCCAAAAGTAGGAATTACGATTTCCAACAATTTAAACTTAAATTTTGCATATACGTAGTATGTCTTTGTCCGTGTTTGTGAAAATATAAGATGAAACATGTCAATTAAATAATAATAATTACACCTGACAAAAGCAATTTTAAAATATAATTAAGTAAAAATGTGATAAATCTTAGCGAATATGATGTTTGGTTTTTTTTTTCGCGGAATTTACTCCAGTAATACGAGCAACCCTACGTACAGTCGACTGCATACCAACATTTACCCGCGTACACTCTAGTCGGTTACATTGCGGGCGAATTAATCAGCTTTATTTGTCAATGAAGCGAAGGAAAGAGGTATCTAGTAACTTTGAATAATAATAACAACTTCCACACAACACAACCACCTTGTCCTGCTCCCAAAAAACTATATCCCGTGCTATGGCAACTAGGCAAGGGCATCACAAACATGGTAATTTACTAACACTCTATGAACTTGCTTATGTTATTTGGGTAAGTTTGAAATAAATATTTTCAATTTGAATACACCCAGACTGAGGCCGTTTGTACAAATCTAGTACGGCGGCCCCCAGTTTTGGTATGTTTTGGTAATCAAGCGTGTTAACCGCTAGACCAACGGGGCACTGTAATAATTGGTATATTTAAACATTTGACTACTGTTTGTGATTAGACTTGTTCTTCCTGAACCGTTAATAAATACATTTTCATTTTTTCAATTTCAAATGTAGAACTATGCGAAAAAGAATCACGGTGAGTGTCAAACGTTGGCCTCTGTCAATCCATCAAGGACACACGTGTGAGTTTATGTATGTGGTTATAAAAGCTTTGGTCTCTAATTTCAATAAATTTTAAATTCTCATTCTAGTCTAGCTACAAAACCGGGACACGTGCGTGAGCTTATATTTTGAGTCGTAAAGGATGGATTATTAACCTGAAAACTGTTTCAGAAATTTAAAACATCCTGTTTATTATATTTTCAGTTCCTATTAGCTATTGCCCGCGACTTCGTTCGCGTGATAATTTTGTGTGTATTTTTTCGGGATAAAAAATAGCTAATGATAATTCGCGTTTATAAAGTTAAGGATATTATGCGCACCAAATCCTGAACGAGTCCAATCGTCTACCTGTCGAATTTGTATGGAATTTGACAATTAGATGACGCACGGGATTTGGTGCGTATAATAATACAATACAAATAAAACATGTTTTATTAAAAAGAAAAACATTACAAGCATGGCTTGCGTTGGTTACCACACTAGACCTAAATCTGTGCGGTGGTAACAAGGAGAAGGTTTGACATTATGAATAGTTGGCGCTTACGGTTAATGGTTTGTTTTAGTTACATTTTACATTTTAGGCAAAGATTATTATTCAGTTTTCCCATCTAAATTAAATGGTAATTTTCGTTGGTTGCACTGGCAAACTTATCCCCACTACTGGAATCTAAGATTTCGGTCATTTTGAATTGACAATTGTCGCACCTGTCGATTTGAAACCACTGTCGAGGCAACAGTATTTTCGCTTTCGCTGCTGTTTGCCGCCATTTTTGACATATCGTTCTGGTCACCTATCGTCTCTCGTGTTCCGTGTCGTGTGTGCCAATATTAAGACCTGAAGTACTGAAGGGAGCTGAAGGACGGACCCGGCTCAATCGTCGTCAGGTCCATTGAATCGTCGTCAGGCCCAGGGTCCACCGTCGACTCACGGTGGGCGGTCGTGGAAGGTAAATCGAGGAGCTGGAAGCGGCTCCCGTCCGAGGTACGCTGACCTTTAGCCCCCCTTGCTATCGGACCTGGTTAGTCTTTCGGCCTTCCCAAAACCCCGCCTTCAATCGCATTTAATAAACAACCTACCGACACACGTCATACATTCCACTTAATTTATCGCGCATCACGAAATTCCCAAACTAACTCATCATAAGTAGCATATCTACGTTCCACTATAGGGCACAGAGAGTGGGCTAAATCACCACGCGTGCCCACCGCGGATTGGCGATTTCAAGCGCTGAGGTATGTGAATCGCTCAGGCACTCATGTTTCCTCACGATGTTTTCCTTCACGTTTAGCGAATGTTATTGCTACTATAACTTCACAAATGTTCATAACTTAGAAAATGAAGTCATAGGTACATGCCCGCACTGGAAATCGAACCTGGGTCTCTCGCTTCCGAGTCCAATGTTCTACCCACTAGGCTACCACCGCCTTACGACTAAGCAACTATTATATAACAATTAGGCCTCTGATTGTTCGATGTGAACTGAAAGGCAAGCTTGTGCTTATTAAGCGTACGCTTTTAGCAACAAAGCTGCCAATTGTACTGTGTATCTTTCCGTGTGATTTAAGAGATCGTAGTTGTAATTCTTTTTTTCTGGCTGTGCAATAAAGTGTTCTCTATCTATCTTTCCTTGGATTTTTTGTGTCATGTGCTCTAGTGTCATCATCATCAGCCATTAGACGCCCACTGCAGGACATAGGCCTCCCTCATGGTTTTCCAAGCTTCCCGGTCTCGTGCGGGCATCCAGCCACTCCAGTGCTCTGGGCCTAGATTCTGTTAATGCATTGTAGTAACATGACAACTGCATGAACATGGCGGTTTTCATTTCATGGCTGCTTTAAGTCTACGCGGGCACACCCATCAAACCTTCTAGGCGTCAATGGTACGAAAAATCACGTCACGTGACCCGACAGTGTACCTGTCATTATACTACAATGCACTAACAGAATCGAGGCCCTGGTGTACAGCAAAGTTGTCTTATTATTTCTAGTATATTTATTTTTAGGACCTTAAATCACGTCGCCTATAATTACTGTTTAAAATCAAGTAGGAAACAACATGAGATTGGATTATTCTTTGAAAACAATGACACATCATGACTATAACAGATTAAACACCTGAATTGTTTATTTATTTTAGGGTTGACTGAAAGAGATCGCTTGTAACGATAAGACTGCCCGTTGTATACTACGTAACATAGCTTAAGAAATTTTATATGAGTACTTTCATTGTCTGGTATGCAATAAAGAGTTGTAATCTTATTTAATAATGCAATTATCTCGTAGAATGTTGTATTCTCATTATTAAGAAGAGACCGATGCATGTCCAAAGGTGCATAATACATGAGTTCTGAGATAGAATTATGAATGATACCGCATTCACATTTATATGCAATGTTATGCTAATGTCACTCAACAATGTCTCACAACTGCGTGAATATCATTATTGATGCTAGCATCCGCCATTTCTGAATTCTGGCCATCCTCGTAACGTTGTTTGAATTAGTAATTTTCGGGCTTGCGCTCTCCTCGATTCCCGTCCGCAACTATAAGTTCTAAACCCGGTTTTACACTACTAAAATCCGGCCAAGTGCAAGTCGGACTCGCGGACCAAGGGTTCCGTAGTACCTTAGATACAATACGGCAAAAAATGTGGAACTCCTAGCGGTAATCTGCCCTATACTTGGCTGGTTTTTGTTTGATTCGATTGGGTTTTTGATGACTCTGACTTTTTATTGCACACCATACATTATAAAACTACATGAATATTATTATTGTTTTATTATTATTGTCATTATATGCTACACCATAGTCATACCAATTTTGACATTTGTATCCATTGCCGTTTAGTGCAAAAGAAAACAAAACATAAGGTAGAAATAAGGTTTCTTGGAGATAAGGAAATAGGGAGGCGTGGAACTCGAAGCCAGAATACAGAGTAATTCTATTTTTCCCTGACTGAGGCGGAGTCCAAACGGACGGTAAGGTGTTTGGCTCGTATGTATCCATGTCCGATTCTATGTTCCCTTTATTTCTAAATTAATTGTTACATTTTCAGGCAGTCAAGCAAGGGGACCGAAATTCAACATCGAGGTCCATGTGACTCATTGTAGCTTGTTTGGTCCCGCCCTGCCTGCTTAAGGTAGACTTCCGTGCATCGCGGCCGATCGCAGCCGCGCGCGATAGATCGCGTGCGAAGGAAACAGCGCCATAGTCATTGTATGAAAATGTATGGCGCTGTTTCCTTCGCACGCGATCTATCGCGCGCGGCTGCGATCGGACGCGATGCACGGAAGTCTACCTTTAGTAGTTAACGCTGAACAGTCGGGTTTTTTTTGTTATATTTTGTATCCATATTTCACCGCTTAAACGGCAAGCAGGCTACTAGGCATGTATAGTTATATAATTAAGATAATTAATTTTACGTAACAAACAATCGTGGTAAGACCCGTCAAAATGTATATCTAGAAATAAATGCCTCTTAAATTTTATAGTTAATTTATAGATTATCATCAATTGGGATTTTCTGAAAATACTAAATCTTTGGCGAATCTTGGTGAATATTGTATCGTGCATGTTTTCTTAAATATACAATGTTGTATGTGACATATTTGTGTTTAAATAAATGTAAGAGTTCTATATTTTCATCATACTGTATTTTTCGTATTGTATTCTGGAAAATTCTATAGTTAATTGGCCGAAAAAATGTTGCCAACCCTACTTGGGAAGACCTATGAGTAGCAGTGGACAAACCGGGATGATTGAAAGATATAACGTGGTCAGTGAGCTTATCCATGGGCTTATAATAAGCTTATTAAACCTACGAAGACCACGACGATGCGTCTATCAGTTTCTCGGAAGTCAATAACGTCTTTTACGACGCCTTCGTCGTATTTTATTCCTCGTTTATATCGCCGCGATCCATTCTTCAGCATTATTTATAGTGCATCATAAAATCATGTGTCTTGTAAGAAATACTTCTATAAAATCGCAGCTCACTGCTCCTTCCTGTGTCGAATGTTTCGAAAATACCTAACCTAACCTAGCTAATGTCGACAGCAATTAAAAAAAAACATATCATCTTTTATAATACCTACATTTCGCAAAAAGTGAACTTCTGCATGTGCCTCATCATCATTATGATGATAGCTATTTTTAGAACCTAGGGTCAATACTCAAGAATGGATAACCTGATAGCCGTTTCTTTAGTATTGACTGCTTTCAATAAGCAAATATTTAAAATTTTGAATTTGTTTAATTTATCATACGAATTGACTGCGTGGAGTTTCGCAATATACTAAAAAATAAACATGGAATATTTGAAACTTTAGCTTTTTGGCTGTGGCGGTATTGAAACTGAAGAAACGGTTTTTAGATTACCTATAAATTTTACGCCACACCCTGTATAAAAAAAAACCCAGGTCTTGGATGTTACATATTTTTGATGTTGTTTCTGGTTCCCACGACATAGTGTATCCTAGTGTGGGGCCAGAAGCAATGTATGTGCCTGTATGTGAATATTTATGTTTTATGGTAATAAACAAAATAACATAAACTCACGCCTGTATCCCAGAGGGGTAGGCAGAGACCAGGGACTGCCACTTGTTACGATCCTGACAGATCACTTTCGCTTCCTTTCCTTCCTTCCCCCTTCCTTTCTTTTATGTTGATGTATGTCAGAAGTAGAACATTTCAAATTTCAATGGAAAAATCATACATTTTGGGCCGTTAACCGATGTCAAATAGTTTTTATTTTTACTCAAACGTATTCTTATTTAAATTCTACCCATTTTAAAATTAAGTTAAAATACTTCTAAACGTGATACCAACCCAGTAAAAGTAGTTTGTACTCATAATTGATTCTTATCTGAAACGAACAGGGACGGTACCAAAGAAATCAGGTAAATAATTTACGTTCTGTTTGTTGAATGTCAATGAACAATGTTAGCCGTTGCCTTGGGGCCGAGTTTGTAGTGAAGAAAAAGGCAGCGGAAAAAAAAACTCCGCTCTAACTGTATGCATAATTCGTATTTGTTGACCTAGTTTCGAATAATACCCCGTCAGTCACGTGATGGATGCATCTGTCAGTACGTGGTTGCGTGTACGCATAGTGGAGTTAATTTTTAGGGGTACTTAGTAGTCTGCCTGCCTGTCTCTATCTGTCTGTTCGCGGCTTAGCACAGAGACGATAAGTACTATAGAGCTGTAATTTGGCATAGAGATACATATTTATTACGCCGACATAACGGTAGAATAAATCGTGAAAAAAATCTTTTATGGTTACCCTACATCAAAATCAGGGATGCAATTTTTGTTTCGCCTACATTAGATTGCTATCGTTAGATTGGTCGTTTAAAAATATTGTGGGTGTAGGAAGACCATTTCTCGATTTAGGGTTCCGTTTGCGAAATATTAGTTTATAAAGCGCAAATCTTTATCAGAGTAGCTGCGTACCCCCCCCCCCCCCCCCAGCAGTCGTTAAGCCAAGTCAGAGGCCTTAGGGCGGCTTGACAACTTCTGACAGTAGACGAGCCACTAGTCTACAAGCCTCCACCAATCCGGACTTGGCCCCCGTGGTGGAGTATGGCCTATACCTTCCTCAGGGAAGATACCCGTGCCCCTCGGTGGGGACATAATGGGTTGATGATGAATCAACGTGAAAGAGATGACATCGCCGAATTTGTGATATTTACATACATTTCTGTGGCTGCTTGTTTTCCGCTGACGTCAACGAGAAACAAAAACGAGTTTACGTGAAATTCAAAGAAAATCTCGGTTCTCGAAGTTACTGCCCTGGTCCACCTGATATCTTCGTCAGTTAACAAAAATGTTTACCGCCACGGGACCTTGCAATAACACAGACCTTGTTGGTTTCTTGTCTGGTTACAATAGTGAATCCTAGTTTGTGACCAGGGAGGCAAGTCTGTAAATTGCATAGTTGTTTAATAGAGTCATATTAGTACGGTAATGGTTGTTTCATTGATACTATTGTTAGTTTAGTAACCAATCGCGTTCCAGTGGTATAACCCGTGCAACTTAACTCGGCGTCTCGCGCGATTCGATCTTCTTCACGAGAGATGCCTGTTTAATTTGCTCGGGTTATACCATTGGAATTACATTGTACAGTTATAGCTTGGTAGACTACCAAATATAGGCAATTAACTGCTATGGTCGTGCTTGTATCATTCAACTGAAAAAATATGTGTGTTTTAGACTCTAAACAAAGCAAATTACCTCTATTATTTTATTATTAGCAAAGGGCAAGATAAACACTACCCGAAACCAGGGTGCGTGCATGCAACGACTAATGAATGTTGGTAAAGCGAAATAAATTTTTCAGGATCGTGACAAGTGACAGACCCTGATCTCTGCCTACCCCTCTGGGATGCAGGCGTGAGTTTTTGTTATGTTATCAGACTCTATTGCCTGGACAAGTGAAGGTCTTGTGTAGCAGATATTCCTTCAGTCAGCATTCCAGCCACGGCCCGTTTTACGTTAGGTCGGTTTACTATCTTTATCCCGGCCCCGATGTGGGTAGGGTTGCCAACTTTTTTTCTAACAAATATAGTATTTTCGAAGCTATTACCTCTAAAAATATAGAAGAAAAATAATGGTAAAAAATTGTAAGAAATAGCGGCAGTTGTGCCGCGCGATTCACGGGCTTAGACTTGAAGAGCGAGCTTTAGAAAACGATAAGCTTGGGGAACCCAAAATTTACGCAAAATTATAGTTGTTTGTTTGTGTTTTTCCTGGTACAATAAAGAATATTCTTATCTTATCTTATCTTGTTTCGCCTACTATATTTTTTTTTTAGAAATGTTGAATTTGAGCCCCTAATATAGTAGGGTACTATATTATATGTTTAATAGGGTTGGCAACCCTATGTGTGGGTCTACTCAATAATGCAGGCGAGGTCGGTGCATCGGCTACTGCCGGGTGCGCGGACGCCAAATGGGTCTCGCAGCTAAAAATACATCCGGCATAGTTGGGAAGAAAAGCCGCTTAGGTACCACTGTGCTATTCCATGTTTTTAATAGACTTAAAAAAATGAGAAGGTTCTTGATTTGTCCGTTTTTATAGGGTTCCGTACCCGAAGGGTGCCAAACCGGACCTTATTACTAAGACTTCACTGTCTGTCTGTCTCTCCATTTCTCTTGTCTGTCACCAGCAAAGGTAGTATGACGATGGGAGTCGCGCGTTTAAAATATCAAAAGTGGTGACTTTCTAGCACATTAACTGTCAAGTTCTGACGTTTTAGCGCCACAAAACGCGTGACTCGCGCCATCGTACTTATTAGGCAGGCTGTATCTCATGAACCGTGATAGCTAGATAGTTGAAATTTTTACAGATTATGTATTTCTGTTGCCGCTATAATAACGAATACTAAAAACAGAATAAATATTTACCGGGAGCTCCCATACAACAAACGTAATTTTTTTGCCATTTTTAGATAGATACTAATAGATATTAGTAACGGCAACAGGTAGACGCTTGAAATATTCACAGAATATTCTATATTCGCTTCAAAAATAAATAATTAAAATAAAATAAATGTTTAAGGAGGGCTCCCATACAGCAAACGTGATTTTTTGCCGTTTTTTTCGGTCTTTGTGTCTAATGTTGTATAGATAATGGTACGGAACCCTTAGTGCGCGAGTCCGCCTCGCACTTGGCCGGGTTTTTTTCTTCAATTACTTACTCTAAGTCTGGGGCACATAATTGGGTTTCGACGTCATACATTTTTTGTCTGTTTATCTGGTTACGAATTGTCGATAAGAACGGGTGTTTTGAACGTGAGTGTAGGTACTAACTCAGATTGCAAAGTCGATGCACTCTGATACGCCATTAGAGAGGTCAGGTAACTAATTTACATATTTTTGTCAGTTTCCCGTTCTAACCGCGCCCCGGTTTCTGGATTGAGAAAATTGAGAGACTAATAAGTAAATACTTGTGTAAATTCTCTCTCACTCTCTTACATTGAGAGAGTATTTACTTAAGTATTTACTCTGCTTTCTTTTAATGATTCATTTTTTATTTCATTTATTTTTTCTAAAAATCTTTAACACTAAGTAAATACTCTCTCTTTGTTATTTTTTCTAAAAGAAAACTAAACGGACAGATACTTCAGTAAGTATTTACTTAGTGAAATTCTCGATATAGAAACGGGTGGTACATCCAACAAAATGCATTTCATCTCCTTTTTTATGTGCAATAAAGGGTTCTCTGTATAATATCTATCTATCTGATTTAACCAGTTTTAATCGCCATGAAATGTATTTAGTCTTTTAAATAAAATAAATTCTAACTTTTTGAGGTTACGGTGGAATTTAAAGAAATGGACAAACATGTACTGAACCCTGAAAACATTACAACCCTTTTTTGTTTGGGCAGACTCTAAGACGTTTATGTATAGTCTAAGTGCAGACGTTTAATACAGAAGCGGACACTTCCTAATGCAAAAATTCAACAAGAAATCATCTATTCTCTTGCATATTTATAGCCATTGATTGAACAATATAATTATTATATTTATAGAGGATTAAATTTTGCTCGAATATAGTTTTTCGGTTATTTAGGGTTGGTTTTGTTAGTTTCGAATATTTACATTCAGGTAAATACAAAAAATACATGCTTTTTATTTTACTTAACTGCATTTAATAACAGACAAACTGGCACTGCTTAGTTTTGGACAGCACGTCAACCTTTTCGGTGAGTACACTATAATCAGCTACACTACGAGAAAAGCTCAACAAAAACAAAGCATTATTAATAAAAATAGTTTATTTAAATCAGACAGTGTCCATATATAAAATAAGATTTTGCAAACAAGTAACAAATACAATTTTCGTCCTAAGAATAACGTTATCTTAAAATTTAAATTAACAGCTTTGATACACTAACTTGCACACTAGGATACCCTGTGACGTGCAAGCTAGACTCTTCCAAAAATGGAACTGAAGACTTTAAAACTACAAGAAAAGGAAGAAAACATACAATTCTTATTTTGGAGAAAATTTTCGTTACTAAATTTAATTATTGATCTATTTTTTTTTAATGAGTATTGGCTGTCTATCCTACAGCCCCAGTCGGCGACTGGACATGTGTTTTGACCCAGTGCCGCATGATAGGTCCGGTCCGTCCACCCTATCAGTTATAATTTTCAGGGGTCCGCGGGTGGTGCCCCGCTGTCTGCAGATCAGGGATGCCACTCTCTTTCGGATTATAGCATGGAACCCATCGGTGCATGCCTCTGTGAACATTCCTGATTAATCATAATCATAATTTTTGGGTTCCTTACCCAAAGGGTGAGGGACCCTATTACTAAGACTCCGCTCTCCGTCTATCGCCAGGCTGGATCTCATGAACTGTGATAGTTAGACAGTTGACATTTTCACAGATGATGTATTTCTGTTGCCGCTATAACAACAAATACTAAAACAGAATAAAATAAATATTTAAGGGAGGCTCCCATACAACAAACGTTGTCTAAAGACAGCGCTCGCCATCTAGCGGCCGTCTATGTAACCTTCACAGCGCCGATTGTCATGTCGTCAAATGTCAATGTTTCTATAGATGGCGCTGTTCATTCGATCTTTGTCTAATGTTGTATGCCATTTTCTGCTCGACATTATTATTAAGGCTACAGGTAGACGCTTGAAATATAGATAATGGTACTGAACCCTTCGTGCGCAAGTCCTACTCGCACTTGGCCAGTTTTTATTGTTATAAGTAGTTGTAAAAGCTGCTAAATTACATCCATTTTTGTGTAGGTAAGTGGGTGCTATTGATATTTGTATTGTAGTAACGTACATTTTGTTAAGTTTTAGTAGCAGTGTCACTAGTTAACTGTGAAGACTGTGACTGATCTGAGTTCCTCAGCGCTTGATGTTTCCAATCCGCGTTGGACCTCATACTGACCATGCTCTCCCTTTGAGGCAAGGCATGTGTCCTGGGTCTCGATTCTGTTAGTGCATTGTAGTATAATGACAGGTACACTGTCGGGTCACGTGACGTGTTTTTTCGTACCATTGACGCCTAGAAGGTTTGATGGGTGTGCCCGCGTAGACTTAAAGCAGCCATGAAATGAAAACCGCCATGTTCATGCAGTTGTCATGTTACTACAATGCATTAACAGAATCTAGGCCCTGATATACCGCCTCAAGGCAAACTAATCGGAATCCCTTCAACCCCAAAGGTGAAAATCTATCAAACGCCAATGTACGGGAGTCGCCAGCCGCGCGCATCTGTTGCGATGACGTCACACGGCTTCGACCTTCGGGGGCCGGTCGTTGACCCCGCTTACTGTACCTACATATTGCGGTACAGTCGACATGCGTCCACTTCTACATTGTTGTTGCAAAGCCGCCCTTACATTACATAAACTCGCGCCTGTATCCTGGAGGGGTAGGCAGAGACCAGGGTTTGCCATTTCCAACGATCCTGACAGACCTCTTTCGTTTCATCAGCATTCATTAGTCGTTGCATGCACGCTCGCCGGTTTCGGGTACTTCTTAGGGTTCCGTACCCGAAGGGTGCCAAGCGGGTCCCAATTACTAAGACTTTACTGTCCGCCTGTCTGTCTGTCGGTAACCGGGCTGTATCTCATGAACCGTGATAGCTAGGCAGTTTTCATAAATGATGTCTTTCTGTTGCCGCTATAACAACAAACGTGATTTCTTGTGGTTCTTTTGTCGATCTTCGTGTCTAATGTGGCCGGTTTTTATTATCTTTTCGTTGCAAAGACGCCCTTAATAAGCGTGCGTAAAGGTGCTGTGAAATTATGTAAAATACTGCGCGTTGGCGTGATGGGGTAGACCTATTACTATTACCAGCAGTTATGACATTTGTTCGTGGGCTCAAATAGCATGCATGAGTTTTTCTTATGTGGATACATACATACATTCCACTGCAGGACACAGGCCTTCCCTCAGAGAGAGAGAGAGAGTATGGACTTAATTACCACGCGCGCCCACCGCGGATTGTCAATTTCAAGTGCTGAGGCTTGTTAACACCTCGGGCACTCAGGATTCCTCACGATTTCCTTTACCGTTAGCGGTATTGCTACTCTACAACTTCACAAATGCATTAACTTGGAAAACAAAGTACATGCGATTCGAACCCACGACCTCCCGAATAAAGAGACCGGCCGGTGCTAAACTTGAGAACGGTTCCTTCAGTATCGATAAATTTACCCCCGATTTTCCGTACGCTAAAAGTCTGTTACCAGACGGTTGACGATTGTCAGTTGGACAAAGTGCATAAAAAAAACAACTGACAGCTGTTAACAGTAGTTGTACGAGAAATCGGGTATAAACAACATGAGGTCAATTTGTATGAAGTATAAACAAATACAAAAATATCAAAATACACACACACGCACACGCACACGCACACACAAACACACACACAAACACACACACAAACACACACACAAACGTATACTTAAGCCTGTATCCCGGAGTTGTAGTCAGACCAGGGTTTGCTACAAATGACATACGTAATGCAATCTGCAATGTTCGTGTCAAATAGTTTAACGGGTCAACTTTCAGAACTAAATTGTTTTCAGTGACCTTCGTCGCTTTATATAATGATTAAGTTAATATTCCACTTCTTAGACCAATTAATTTTCACTTACAAAGTATTTTTTGGCACGTGAGGCTTCTAAAATCGGTACAATCGGCGACAGCAGCAGTGATGCTTATTTTTTGATGAAGCAAATATGCTAACACGAAAATACTTTACATTACGCTTAACTCACGCCTGTATCCCGGAAGGGTAGGCCGAGACCAAGATTTGCCAAAACGAAAATATTGATTGGCAAAAATTTATAATTGATAGTGTTGTACGTATAATGTTAAGATTATCAGTCTTATTTATAAAAAGTAGATTCAACTAAAATACTCAAACAGTTCTAGTCGGTTTATAAGAGGAAATCCTGCTCTAACTACGTCTTAAGAATGTTTTTGTGAAATTGACTTTTTATAAATAAGACTATTAGGCTGACTTGCGCCACTTCTTAAATGTCACTTAAGTCGCCATTTAAATCGACTTTTGTATGAAGAATTTTAGTGAAATGCTGTTTATGCCACATTTAGGAATGTGGTGCGAGTCGACCTTAATGTTTAAATATTTAGTTGGATGTTGTGATGCAATCGCTCGTAAACGGCTAAACGGATTTCGATTAAATTTAGCACATGTACTGGATCACTATAAATGAAGCGTACGATTGCAATTGAGAACTTGCACTAAAAATGTTTCAATAGAATAGGAGAGGACACGTTACAAGATAAATAAACGTGGTAATTTTTTTCTCTACTACTAATACTTTTGGTAATATAACCAGTCGAAAAGTCAATGTAGTGACGTGGTACTAAAACGCACCATACAAATCGACCTAAGACTATGACGTCACTCCCTAACGTAACGCCTATAATGTATGATGAATCGTTTATCAATATTTATGTTATCTCGTAAAATAATGTTTTTATGCATGTAAGAAAACGTTCAGAAGTCAATGATAAAACGAAATCTAATAAGATTTATGTTATTAGAGTAACTTTATTTTTGCATATTTTGTGACCCCGAAAACCCCAAAAAAAATATTACTATTGTTTTATTTTTAATTTTTTTCAAGGTTTTTATATGATTTCTGTTTTATAAAAGCAATGTCACTCCAATCTAAGTTAGACGCAAGTTTCCCCTTATGCGAAACAATTATTGTCAGTATTATTTGCGTTCAAGTTTGCCAGTAATTTTCCACTAGTCAAACAAAATTATATCTGAGAGGGTTTGGCGATTGTCGGTAGTATTGCCGCTGTATGAGACAGTGCCATTTACTTTCTTGAAAAAACAAATGTTCCTTTTCACTTCTCATGCTCTAAAAGTTCGTCTTTATGTCGTGCGTAGGCGACATAAAGTCGCTTTTTATGCTCTAGAGCATAAAGTAAAATCTTCGTCGAAGACCAAGGCAATCGCTGCAACAGCCACACGAACATCTTTAACTTCATACAACAACCTCTTTATTTTATTTCGTTTCGTTCGTATTCTAAGACCAAGGCAAAGATACCAACAGCCAAAGTACACAATAAAACTTCATGAAATAAACTTATAATTTGTATTTCGTCTCATTTATTATTTTTTATATTTGTTTATTTTTCAATTTAGTAGATCAGTATAGTATTTAAGCCATAACAACAACTTATCATAGTTATAAAAAGAAAATGTTTTTATAACTGAGCAGTATGTAACGACCTTAAGTCAGGTGTCACGTCCCTACAGAAAAAAAAAAAGAAAAAAAAGTTAATTGGCGGGAACCATAATTATTTTTTCATTGTAATATTTGTGTTACAACTTAAAATTGTTTTTTGATTAACGATAAATAATGTCGTCAATCGAAGTGAAAAGTAGAGTGTACAACTCGTCCATAAAACCCATTTTACACTCGACTTTATATCTATCCTCGCTCGCAAGCTCGCTCGGATGGATAAACGTCTCGAGTAAAATGGTGCGTTTTATGCACTTGTTGTACAATCTACTATTTCACACCTGCTATTCAGAAAAGATCCCTTGATTCCCTCAAATGAGGGATCAAAGTTGTACTCTTCTTCCCTGATATTCTAGTTTTTTTTTTATTGCCCTCAGCACGATCCGTGTGCAGATTTTCACAAAATGTAATTCCAATTCGATTTTTATTTTGTTGCAATCGATCATAATTGTCTTCCACGGGACATACATAATTTAATACCAATCCATTGGCAATTTACATTAAAACGTACAATTAAACTTACAGCCATAGAAATAATTGTCGTGTCGTCTGTTTTACTAAATACTTAAACAATATTAACTATTTTTATTGCAATTGTAGAGAATCGATAATATCGATTCGATTATTCTTGACTGAAACATCATTATCTTATCTGTGGCATTGGCTTGTCAAAGGAAGTTTGTTCTCTTTTCTGTGATCAGCGAGTTGTTTTGTTTCTGATTTATTTTTAATAGTATATAAACTTCTTTCGATCTGTTAATTGTATTTGATTTAAATTTTCCTTATAGCAGGTGTGAAAAGCAGTATGTGTCACTCGGTAGCAAAATTATTTCCGTCTTGGGCGTAAACACTTGAATCCCTCGCTACGCTCAAGATTCTACTTTAGAATCCCTCGCTACGCTCGGGATTCTATTGTAAAATCTTTCGCTTCACTCAGGATTCAATATACCGCCCTCGCCGTAAATATATCATTTTGCTCCCTTGAGACACAATCTACTATTTACTATGGTCATCAGATAGGAAAAAACTCGTGGTAAAATTGTAATAGGGTAAAAGAACTGTATCTTTCTCTGTAAATTAAGTTTTTAATAAGTACATGATTGCTTTTTCTTTCTATGCAGGTATATTATATTCATTATATCCTCCTCTTACATATAGGTATTGTAACTTATTTATGTAGTAGTATATAACAACTATTTAAGTAAGATTTATGTAAGTTTATTATCAAGTTTAAGTATGTACTATTCCTATTTGCTACTACTTCCTAGTCTCCCTTTCTCCTTCGGAAACCTTTCCGTCACACGGTTGTCTGGAAGAAATTGCTGTTAGCAATAAGGCCGCCCATTGTACTTTTTCATTGTAACTTTCATATTTTATGTCTCGCTTCTTGTGTGCAATAAAGAATATTTTTATCTTATCTTGTAGTGTTGCCGCTTTATTGAACAGGGCCCGGCTGACTTTGACTGTACTTACACTTTCTTGGAAAAAAACCAACGTTCTTTTAACTATCACCACAGTAAATAAGCTTTTAATGGGTCGAGGTAATTAAGGTCACAACTACCTGCCCAGAGTTTTTATTCTAGGCTTGCTAAAGGTAAATCAAAGAAATAAATAATGTAGAGGCGAATCTGGTAATTCGCCTCTACAAATAAATAATAAATAATGTGTTTTAACCACCACCACGCTTCTATTGGCATAGACGGCACGCGTGGTGGTTTTTAAAACACATGCTCTCTCTTTCCGAGACGTAGCCTGTGGTCTGAAGTAGAAAGTTTACAGGCTTACCCACGATTTCTCGTACACTAACACTGTGTTCATCTACTCTTAACAGTTGCCACTTTTTTTTTTTATGTGTACACCGGCCAACTGACAGCTTTTAACAGTAGACTAGCAGATTATAAGCGTATGAGAAACCGGGGGTTCATATCGGTGCAGTCGACCTTTATTTACATTTTCCTTGCAAAGGCTTCCAATTGTAAAAGTTACAAGGATTTCAATCATTGAGCCTGTATTAATTAGTCCACTGCTTGACATGGACCTCCCCCAAGGTATGCTATGGAATGGCAGATTCCTCATTCAGTTGCTACCTCACATCGTTGGTCCAGCTAACTGGTTGGCATGCTACGCTGCGTTTGCCAGTCCGTGGTCTCCACTAGAGAACCTTTGCACCCCAAAAGTTCTACATGCTTCAAATAGTAGTACCAAAACTATTATAAGTCCAATCGTTTATTTAACTTTTGCACATCCGTGAAGTTCCTTATTTATTTGACAAATAATTGACAAACATTTATTTCACAATAGTGTTGCAAAACGTGTTTTGCTGCAATATTATAACGAGTAGATTATGTAGCTAAGACTATTCAAGTTGATTTTCTATAAAAATATAAACCTACCTTATTACAAAGATCTATACTATAAGAAATTAGGTTTAAATATTATTAAAAAAAATTAATATGGAAACTCGTTGGGTAGTTTTTAGTTTATTACGCTCAGACCGGATTTTTCAATAGTCAGATAAAACTTAACTGGAGAGTAAAACTGATGTTGTCACTGTCTTGTCGCATGATTTAGACAGTGATAGCATGCAATTTATTCTCCAGTTAAGTTTTATCTGACTATTGAAAAATTGGCCCTTAGATAGACAAACTACAAAAATATCAAAATGAAATAGCAATGTAATCAATCGATTAAAACTTCAACCTAATTCAAATCGATTATCATACAAAATAGAATCGGTAACTTCGTAGAGCATCACTAAATTGAGCTTTCAAAAGTTAAATAAACAGTTGGACCGACTTTCATCATCATCATCAGCCTATGCTTGTCCACTGCTGGACATAGGCCTCTCCTATAGCACGCCACTGAGCACGATCCTCGGCTACTCTCACGCAACTTTTGCCAGCCGCCCTGCGAAGATCATCGCTCCACCGAGTCTGAGGACGTCCCACACTACGTTTATCGATCCGCGGTCTCCACTCGGGAACTCGTCTACCCCATCGGTTATCAATTCTTCGGATAATATGGCCGGCCCACTGCCACTTCAGCATGCTAATTTGGTGGGCTATGTCGGTGACTTTGGTTCTCTGTCGGATCACCTCGTTTCGAATTCGATCTTTCAGAGAAACCCTGAGCATAGCCCTTTCCATAGCACGCTGAGCGATTAAATTTGTGGACCAGCCCCACCGTGAGTGTCCACGTTTCGGCACCATATGTCATGACGGGTAGGACGCACTGATTGAAGACTTTCGTCTTGAGACTCTGTGGGTTTGGCGATGTGAAGACTCGACGTAGTTTCCCATACGCTGCCCAGCCCAGCTGTATTCTTCTATTGGCCTCTTTCTCAAAGTTGTTTTTACCTAACTGCATGGTTTGCCCGAGGTAAACATACTCCTTAACAACTTCGAGAATACTGCCTTGAACTGCAATTGGCTCCGGACTTACGTGTTCATTGAACATAACCTTGGTTTTATCCAAGTTCATCCGGAGACCAATGCGTTGGGAAGAATCAGCTAGGCCACTCAGCATATGTTGCAGATCTTGCAGCGTTTCCGCCATGATGACAATGTCGTCTGCAAATCGCAAGTGTGAAAGGTACTCGCCGTTTATGTTAATACCGTATCCCTTCCAGTCCAGTGTCTTGAACATATCCTCCAATTCATTTGAGAACAATTTCGGGGAAATAACATCCCCTTGTCTCACACCACGATGTATGGGGATAGGCTCAGACTGCCGGTTCTGGATTTGGACGGCCATAGAAGCGGCGTCGTACAGACCTCTCAACACTTGGATGTATCGCCAGTCCACTTGGCATCGCTGCAAAGATTCCAGAACAGACCAGGTCTCGACCGAGTCAAAGGCCTTTTCATAGTCCACAAACGCTAAGCACAGGGGCCGATTATACTCTTCGGTCTTCTGTATAATCTGCCGCACTGCTCAGGTGGCTGAAACTCATCAAGTCTTCTCGCAAGACGGTTCGCGATGATTCTTGAAAACAGCTTGTAGACGTGGCTCAAGAGTGAAATGGGGCGGTAGTTCTTCAGGAGGGTTTTATCACCCTTTTTGAAGAACAACACGACAACACTCTTACTCCACGCCTCCGGAGTTCTGCCATCAAAGAGGACAGCATTAAATATGTTCTGGAGCTCCTTCATTACAGGACCGACTTTAAGCAAATCCAACTTTAGAACGGTCCAAAGATAGGGGCAGTTTCTGAATTGAGAATTTACCTAAGTAAATAGTTAACTGTTGCTCTCTTGGGATTTCTGAGAGAAGAGCGTAACAAAACGTTACTTAAGCATTTACTTAGTGAAATGCTCAATTCAGAAACCGGCCTATAGAGACGTAAATGTACAGTTGAACACTAACAGACCTTAGCATTTTAGTTGAAAATAAGTAACTTAACGTGAATAAATGTCTGAGTAGAATGCACGCTTGTAAAGGTTGATGTGCGGTCGATGGTACTACTAATGTTGCGTATATTATCATGACGGCTTACAGCTTTGATTATAAATTCACTCTAGCGGGAAATTCTGGTAGGCCTCGGAATTTCTGAAATGATATTTTGATAACCTTTTACGTTAATGACCCTGGAGGGTTCGGTTTCAAAGGTATATTTCGATACGTATATATTTCGAGTTACGTGCGGGATGTTTGTGCTAAATTAGAACGCCGGCCTCACATTCCGTAGGAAAACATCATGAGAAAACCCCAGTGTTTGAGGCGTTCACATAACTCAGCGCTTGCTACGTAAAATCAATAAAATAAAATCAATGTAAAGGATTTAGATTCCGTTTGTTGAATGTCAATGTACAATGTTAGCCGCAAACAAACCACTCTGACCTTTTTTCTCAACATGTAATTTCTGGTGTACATACAATAAATAATATTCTATTTGATCTATCTATGATAAGATTCCATGATAGCCAATGGCCCAACTACGAGACTAACCCCCAGTTTCTCGTACACTAACACGTTGTTAATCTATTGTTAACAGCTGTCAATTGACCAAAGTGCATACAAAAAAAAAACACTGCCAGCTGTTAACAGTAGATTAACAGCTTGTTAGTGTAGGAGAAACCGGGGGTAAGTGCGGAAATCTCAAGTGTAACTAACCAACTAACCTATTTACTGCAGTCGCACAGTGAGTTCCGAGACCCGATTTTCAGACGTGCTCCTTTACTCAGCAACTTATATTTTTAGTTTTGTTTTCTCAAAGATCCTATCTTAGATGTTTGCGATTAAACACCAAAATATTGTCCATTCCTTTTTTCTACCGTCGTCACGATTTTTTCGCTTTCGATATACCGTGGGATCTATCAACTACAAGTTATTACGTTTATTTGTGGGGCTGTAGGAACTTAGACCACATTATCTGGTCTGGACCACTCGATAAGTCTTTAATATCAATTGTTTCTTGTTCAAATCTTAATTTTTGATTAAAAATGGTTATTTAGTCCCAGTTTTAATCATCACACAGATATATTCGTGCAACGTAGATTTAAGTCAGTCAGGCTTCCTCGTGATATTTTTATCGTTCGTGAGTGGTGTTTCCCAATTTTTTGTGTCGGTAAGTTAAAAAACAAAGTCATTGGTACAGGCCGGAATCGAACTGAAGACCTCTCGGATGTGAGGTAAAAGTTCTACCAATGTGATTCCACCGGTTCTGTCGTTAAAAATACCTAAATATAATGTTACCATCTTCATGTCATTCTATTATGATGCGTTGAACTTATGTGTTTTTTTTGTTCCAGGTACGTATCAAATTCATGAAATAATTTCCTACTAGCGAATGAGTGAGTAATTATAATTAGTATTAGTTATGATTATTAACAGGATCGGCGGACTCAAGCAGATAAGTTTAAAACACAAACTCTTCGGTACGTGAAAAAACACATGCTATAAGATTTTTATTTGATGTATCAACGGAGAGCTGTCACGAAACAACTTAATGCTGCCATTTTCATGACTAATGCGGTAAAGAACAATAATAAAACGACATAAATTTCATAATTTGACTTGTGGTATAGTCCGCCGACATATATTTTCCGCCAATAATATATTTGCAAAACGCGATTTAGCTTGCAGCTGTCATCTTTATTATGATATTTATTATTATTATTTATTGCACAAGAAACATTGAACGGGACATTAGAAGAAGAAGAAGAAGAAGAACATTTATTTCAACAACAGATACACACACATACATTAACAAGTTACAAGATAAAATATTTAATTACAATATAAAAGGTAGAAAAAGAAAGAAAACAATAAAACACTTTATATTAACGTAAGTTGCGGTGTGTCCCTGTTGCTGGAAAAGGCAGCTGGCCTTACATAAGAAATAGCATGTACTAAGGCGAGCTTATCTCTGTAAGAGATTTCTTCTAGCAAACCTTAGGAAGTCGGAAAAACGGGTCTAAATACGTGTACAAAATAAACTACAAAAATCCTTAACAATAACCTACTTTAAGCAGAAAATAAATACATTACATATACTAAACATAGGGTAAAGTAAACTAAACTAGACATAGGGTAAGTACCTGCATAAATATATAAAATACATAGTAAATAATACATACATAAATATATGGCTCAAAGTTAAAACCTATATAGTAAAATCCATCATTGGCTGCATGTAAAAATAATTATGAACCTATTGTTTGCTGTAATTGTATTGCTGTGGATTTCTGTTGAATAAATAAAATAATTAAGTTATGATAGAGATAGATAGCGCTGTTTCAACTGCTTCTTAAATGCACCAATTGTGGGACTAGCGCATATTTTATGTGGCAGTGCGTCCCACAGCCTAACCGAATGGACCGTGAAGGAGTCACCGTAAGCTCCAGTTTTGTGAGCAGAGATTTTAGGAAGGTGGGAGTTGAGAGTTCTAATTGGCCTTTCCTCAGAGTGCAGGTACTGTTCAATCTTTCTCTGAGCTATGCGCATTTATTGTGATGGAAAGAGACTAATATGCCTTAAACAATATAGCTCTAATCTAAATTCCTGCGTCAATAAAGGAGTCGGTTCGCGGTAGAATTAGGTTAACGAGGTGCAGGATCCTTGCGAAATGTTCACGGTGCAAGCTCTAAAAATATGCCACGTACTTAGATCCGGGCACATTTGGAGCGCGAAGACGGTAAACATTCGTTTAAATGGGTTTTAAGTCCAGAATTTAACGTAAAAGTAAATTTAAGTGGTTTCAATATGTGCCACTTACTGTGAGTCAAGATCTATCTACAATGTAACCTATATATACGTCCCACTCTACAGTGGGAAAGCCCTACGGCTTTCTTTAAACTTTCTTACCTTTTTTACTATGGAGGATGATGTAACATCAAATGTTTTACTGATATATATTATATATACACTACTTGTGTTCACCATCAAGGTTAGGTATATATGTATTGTTTTTTATTATTCTTAATATGTATATTGTGTAAACGGTGCATTGCACTCCTTTGTGAGTGGCCAAAACATCTCCAAAAGAGCTAGATTGGCTATCCATAATGGAGTGCTAGTCCCAACACTTACGTATGCTAGCGAGACTTGGGTATGGCAAAAGAAGCAAGAAAGTAGGATTAATGCAGTAGAAATGAGGTCCTTGAGAAGTATGTCTGGCGTTACTTTGAATGACAGGATACGCAATAGTGTGATTAGAGAACGTTGTGGACTGAAAGAGGATGTAGTGACAAGAATTGAGAAAGGAATGTTGCGTTGGTTTGGACATGTAGAGAGGATGAAGGAAGAAAGATTGACAAAACAAATATATCGAGCGAATGTGGATGGAAGGGCCGGTAAGGGACGACCCAGACGGACATACTTCGACCAAATAGAGGATGTATTAACAAAGGGCAAGATAAAAAGTACCCGAAACCGGCGTGCGTGCATGCAACGACTAATGAATGTTGAGGAAGCGAAAGTGATCTGTCAGGATCGTAGCAAGTGGCACTCCCTGGTCTCTGCCTACCCCTCTGGGATACAGGCGTGAGTTTATGTTATGTTATTATATATATATATATATATTGGTATTTAGATAAATATAAATATATAAGTCTTGGTATGTATGTATATAACTTTATATAAGTATTTATTTCACTAAATATTTATGTATATATGTTATTTTGTTTTCAGTATCCTCGCCTAATACTCTTCGTATCGTGAAATTCCTAGAATGGAATATTTTCAGTTTTTTTTTGTGGCATCCTTTTGTAGGCGTCTACATAACAGCAAAGACTATATACTCGAGAATATTCAAGAGAAACCTGTAATTGGCCATATGATAAACACTGTATATTTTGTAAGTGCGCTATGTATCGCTGTTTTTCAATAAATATAAATAAATAAATTAATTATTAATTTTTCGAGGCTTTTATCACTTAATCAACAGTTCAGCCGCATCGTACCTTAATTAGGTGCTAAAATTAAGTCAAAACACATATTTTCTTACATGTACCACCCTGTACCATTGCATATGTGGTTATTTGAATACATACTTTTTTATATTATCTTATTTTTAACCCTTTAGATCGCTTCTGCCATCAATCTGCATCATTTCTGATCAATTCTGCATCTGCAACAAACATCCGAAATTTGACGTTGATTGAGAGTAAACTTACAGCGACCTTCTCTTTTCGGTTTATTAATTTTATATCACTGCTTCAGACACGATTTACTTAAGCATTTTGGTTTAAATTCGTTCGACCTACAGAGTGCTATTTGATCTTGAACAATTGAAATAAATTGCACAGTTTACGTGCAAGCGAATTCGAGGGTTTACAAGAATACCCTCTTGAGTATTCTTACGGCGTGCATAGGTTTTCGTCAGCGAAAAGAAAGACGCGATGCCAAGAATTCTATCTCACACCTGAAAGGATATAAAATGTAGATATAACAAATACGAACTCATGTTTAGACACGCAAACATGAAAATATAGCCCTTCCTGAAACCCACATAAATTATGCCAATTACAAACATTTTCGAATGAACAATGGGTGGAAAATGAATGGATCGAGGTTCAAAGTGTGTTTTGGTATCCAATATGCGTAGCTTTTAGCTCGGGCGTCAATATGTTAACGCCCTGTAGACGTTACATTTGAGTTTGCAGAGGTAATTCTTTTCATCTATAAAGAGGGAAAGCCTAGGAAAATACTCAGTTGTTGGCAGAAGTGAGCTGATAATGATGATGATAAGTTTTCTTCTCCACAAATAAATGAACTGGTATAGTAGTTTATGATACTGTTGCATAATAAGGGTTCTTATAACACGCGAGTGGTTATAAGACCAAGTTATGTACAGTGTCATACACTACTTTATCTACTCGCTTACTATAATACATATTTATTTTACAAACAGAACCTTTGTTTAAATATTAAAAAGTTTTTTTAAATGTAAAATGTTGGCGCCAAGGCGCAAACATCGATTGCGCATGCGTGTTGCGTCGCCGCGGACTCGTTCATTGAAACCTTTTTTTTTAAAAGTAGAGGTTCAACCTTCTTGGTCCAGCTGAAGTTTTTATAGGTGTATCTTTATGATTTAAAAGTTATATTATGATACAGGTGTCCATACAAGACCTGTATCATAATAAAACTTTATTTACTTAAACTTTAATTATTTTTGGCCTATGCGTAATGTTTGTCATAAGAGTTTTGTATTTAGTGTTATATCTTTGTATTATAGTACCAGAGTAGATAAAAAAATTATAATGTATCCCAATGGGTCGATGCCATCAATAAAGCCCGAAGCCCTTGCAAAAGTATCGATACGTCGGAAAATTGTAAAATGGAAAAGTAAACGAGTAAATATCCGTTAAAATTCAGTTTTATTATGTCTAGTGCTCGTGTTAACCTCAGAAAATACTATCAATAAAGCCGTAGGAAAGCAATGGATGAGATTGGCAGGGGACCGGGAGGACTGGCGTGACATGGAAGAGGCTTTGCCCAGTGGTCGGCTCTATTCATAGGCTGGAGAGATAGATATTGGCATAGTTACATATTAAACGGGTCTAATCGCGATTATATGTAACTAGGAGCTGACTTGACAAATGTTGTTTTGCCATATTAATTAGCCTACGATCTATTCTCAGACACAAAAAAAAATAAAAAATCGGTGAAGCCGTTTCGGAGGAGTTCGATAACAAACACTGTGACACGAGATTTTTGTATGTTAGATGTACCTGTGAGCATCGTGAGTCATTAAAAATACTATAGATCTTGGCAATTTCAATAGTCATTCAATAGTCGCTGCATGCACCCAGGCCGGTTTCGGGTACCTACTTTTTATCTTGCCCTTCGCTAAAAGCAAAGAAATAATTTATTGAAAATTAATAGAGAAAGAATGCACAATCACTCGTCCTGGTCTCAAACAAGGAGTAATTCATTATTATTAATTTTCCACTAAAATGTGCTTAAGGGGCTCCATAGAGTAACACTACCGAGAAAAAAAAAATCATATCTTGTTTTACAGATCGAATTTGCAAAAAATGTCTGTAAAATCTCTCAATCATGTTAATAGGGATTTTTAGGACCCACGACTGAGAACCTAGGATCACGGACCTCGGACTTATTCCAAAAACGCATTTATGCCAAAAAACGGCCGTTTTTGGCGGTAATGCTGTAACGAGGTAATCGCCTCGTTGCTTTTTTTATCATTTTCGGCCATCTACTATTCCAAATTTAACTATTTTATGACATGTGCCGCAGTGTTCGGACGTATTTAGGCAGATATTCCTCAGCCTCCGAATTAAGTGGACGTAAACGAGATCGTATCTTTATTATCAAATTTTATTATAACACGTCTGTCACCTTATCCTGCGAATCCTGTATCCTTATCTACGAAATTAATAATATTCAAAAGACACATTAATAAAATTAATGTAAGTGTTCTTCCCTTCAACTCCTCATTGTATTTTTATATTTATGTTTTAGACCGTAGTTAAGCTTTTCTATTTTATTGTTCTCAGGTGCCTTTCCATTATATTATAATTACACCGTGCCCCTGAATACCCTTTTTCATTATCACGGATCGCACCCCAACCTAACCTCCTGCGACACTGGCGCCCAACGTGGAGCAACTAGGTCTAGTCCTAGGTTTTTTTGCCTTAGGTCCAAAGCCATGGGTCCTAAAAACCACTATTAACATGATTGACAGATTGTACATGTACAGACACTTTGCAAATTCGATCTGTAAAAAAAGATGACTTTTGGCCTCAGTGGCGCTAGTGTTACTCTATGGAGCCCCTTAATATGTTAGAAGGATGTTCATACGTTAACGAGACTTGCGCGTTCTTAAGTGAGTGAAAGTAGTTCACAGTGATTAGAAAAAAAACCCTCTTCGAAAATTAATTTCGAATTTGTTTCTACTTAATTAAATAACTAAGCGGGGGATTATGAACCTGACCTCAATATTATGCCTGTTACTTCGAATGGAATATGTTTGCTCCTCGTTTAATTAATTATACGCTTGCACTATCAACGAAATTAATTCGACTCGCGAATGTACAAACAACTTATGAAGGCACAGTCAGATGTGTTATACTGTCGACAGCAGGGCCCTGTTTCATTGAACCACAATTCATGGTTTGCTATGATAATTCGGTGTACATTGCAAAGTCGATTAAGAAAGGTTAAGATAAGATAAAGACAAAAAAGTATTTATTGCCTCATAAAGAAACACTTAAAACAAAGTAAGGCTTAACTATTGATGACATAAAATAAGGCAAAAGGTAGTGGGCTCAGTGGTCTGGAATTCTGGATCAAACCTACAGATTCACAAGTAGGAAAACTTGGCTATGCATGTACATACAATCGTCATAGTAAACTATGATTATTAATTACGCGAACCAAATCCTGTCGGAATCCTGACCCTCGCGATAGCATTTAGTAAGGAATTTTTAAGTTAGACAGTCAGGATTTCGTGCGCGTAATATATTTATTTTTCTCTCGAAAAATCCGAAAAATTGAATACCTGCTGCTGACGTAATCACCAGCCAGGCCCTACGCCCCCCGTGTCATCAAAAATAAGCAAGGCAAAGATCCCCCCGCTCCCCTGTAGTCCTTACGTAATACTGGAATGGCCCCTTATAAAAGTATTGCGTCAACCAATCAAATAACCGACAAAAAAACCAAAGGACCCCAACATTCTGGCAGCATTGCCACGGTGCACCGCCAAGGACATCCTGGATCCGTGGATCATTTGGCCAAGATACGCACTAGAGGGGCAGTCACGCACACGGTCCCTCAATCGGTGCCACAGTTCCCTAACAAAGATCTTGGCCTGTGCCCCCCAAACCCCGCAGTCTCCTCTCCACCGCAAGCGGAACAAAAATATAAATATATGTAAAGCTTTATGAGGTTCCATGTTGGCTTCAGGGCAAGGACGTGCTTTCAGTGTAGGAACAGTTCTAATTAAAAATGTGTGTTTGGTTGCACTTTCAAGGGCGTCTAGACGCGATTTCGTCAGATGAGAAATTCAAGTAATTTATTTCTAAAAGTTTTTCACAGTCAACGTAATATGACAAGCGATGGTGTAATGGGGAACCTGCGTCAAAGACAAATTGGAGCGATATAGTACTCATTTAATTTATCCAAATAAAATACAGGCAAAGATAAGGGATATTAATATGTTTTACAATATTCGGTATGGACTCGCCTGTCCTAAAATAAATGCAATGACGGACGAAAAGACACATTTTTTTTATATATCATACCATAAAAATATTTTCGATTCGGTAAAAGATTTTAAGTGTTATTTATAAAAACACCGTTAGAGTTTCCATAGAAATTTAAACGTTTTCTCACAAGGGTGGAGACTCATAAAAACATTAATATTACATGTTCCACACATTGTAAGGCGTCACCGGCGACTTGTTTTGTCAAGGTTCGTGGGATTCGGATAAAAAGAGAGCCCATGTCGCTCTCCGGCCCACAAACACATTTATCCTTTGGTCTGTTGTTGGATGAAATAAATAGGAAATAGAAATAAGAAAGTTATTGTGTTACGAACGTCTGTACAACAAAAAATACATGCCTGGATACATTTAACTTAGTAGGTAGGCCTGTAATCGTATTATTATGTATTCACATCTAAAACCATACTAAGCCTGTATCATGGCTTTCGACGCCTCTCATCGAGTCTCAGATACATCAGAAGGTTTATTTACTTACTTATTCATTAATTTACTCATTCATTCGTTCGATCAAAGCCGAGTCTTTGAGGTGTGCACATCCCTCAAAGCTGAGTGTCTGAGGTGTGCACATCCCTCAGCGCTTGAAATTGCCAATCCGCGGTGGGCACGCGTAGTTAATCACTACGCCCATTCACTCTCTCTCTCTGTGAGAAGGCCTGTGCCCTACAGTTGGACGTAATAAGCTGCATAAAAAAATCGTTTAATCGTTCACTCAACCCTTTATTAGTTCACTCATTCTTCGTAATTAATTTAGTTTAAGGAAAGCCGTCGACTTGTATTTTAATGTGTAGTAACAAGCGAAAGGAAAATCGCGGACGGTACCTATATTTCGTTCTACGAGTCGAACTCCTAGGGAGCCAAATACTGGTGTCTCATTGGTCAATGCGCGCGGCTAGAGATAAGTGAAACAATAAGCGAAGACGGTCCGCTATTGAAGTGGCTATTGAATGTCACGCGCATTAGCCAAGGGGCGTACATGGAAGATTTTCTTTGGGAGCTCGCTTCGTGAAATGGATTATAGAAGTTACTATCTACTCAGATCGTCAAATGTGATCAGAAATGGGATCAATTTAAACCTTACATCTTGATGGTAGAACAAGTTGGCCCAATACTTATACCATCCACTCAGCTTAGTCTACTTACCGCCGGTTTGTGAAGGGAGAATTTCACTGAGTAAATACTTAAACATCGTTCTGTCGGAATCCTTTTGAGAAACTAAAGAAACAGAGCTTCAGCTTCCAGAGCTAGATTAATACTGTATTTCTTTTTTTTTTTATTTAATTTTTTTTTACTTATTGCTGTTATTGCGTGGAACATGCTGTCTCGCACGCACAATTAAATAATTTTGGTGATTGTAATGAAATGAGTAACTTTAGGTGATTTTAAAAACCTATTTAGAGACCCATGCCGGGACTTGAACCCACTAGGTATTGGTTTTTAAAATTGTCCTCAGCACGGGTTAGTGCAACAAAAAGAATATAACTTGAGATAAAAAAAAGTTCAATTGTGCGAGCGATACAGTAGCGCCACGTAAAAACAGCCTTAAGTTTTTACTTAGTGAAATTCTCAATTGAGAAAATTGGTCAACACTCAGTGTTTTCCTTCAATTATGGAAAAATCCCAAGTTTAGGAATCGTACTCACGACATCTGCTTTAGACTAGTGATTTACTACTAGTTACACCAACGAGGTAGTCGGGGTCGTAGCTTTTCCCAGCCAATCAAGATGCAATTCAATTAAAATGGTGGTTTAGATGTCCAATCAGAACTAGTTATGCCTACCCTCTAGAACTATAGGTGTTCAGTTGACAGCAGTTATTGATTGAGTTGAAAGGTTAAATGAAAAAAAAAAAACAAAAAAATGTATTCAAACGTGTCGTTTTTTTTGATAAAAATAGAAGTTCACAGGTATCTGTGAACTGGTGACTCTCAGTTTAATACGTTTTCTACCGGCTCTTAGACGTCCACACGTGAAATAACGTACAGCTAGACTAGTCACGGTCTGGTGCGGTTTCCACGTGTAGATGCAGTTGGATTTCAAACTTTGATCCTATTATTGTTATTTTATTTACCCGTACAATATGAAATCCATGTGTGCTTTTAACGAATCATGGCTATTTACGAAGCCAAAGAGCTATGTCAAGATCGTGATAAGTGGCTAAACTTGGTCAGTGCCTTCGGGATAAATCCGTGAATTTCCTGTCGGATCCCTTATTTACTTAGCTGTTTCTAACCAACCCCGGCCTACCAATACCTCCTACGATAGATTGTAGTAGGTACGTACATTCCGATAAGAAAATCTTCGAATAATGTTCGAGAGGTCCGTATTCCGTTCAATTGCGTTTTTAACAAGAACATCTAATTCGCTTCGATAGCTTATATATGTATTATATTGGTTGACAGAGGATTGACTATTTTATCCTGTAGGAATATGTAAGAATCTTGTTTATCTCACATCTATAGCCTTGTGTTGTCACATAAGTAAATAGTCGCATACGAACTTGATTTCACTCGTACAATTTAACCCTTAATATTTATAGGTAGGGTAATTAATTCCAATTAGAAAAAGTATATTTAAAATAAAACGAAAACAAAAGCTATTACTATGGTTTATTGGAAATTGTTTTGCTATCTATACTCATATTAACTGTTTTTTTTTTGCCTTGCATTATTTCAATTACACGTTGATGAGTATTATAATAACTGTCCATTAGAGCGCAATCAAGTAAAAAAGTTTTCCAAAATGGGATAAAACCGTAGGGCGAAAGGCAACAGCGCACAGTGGGTCGAAACTGCTATATGAGGGACATAGGATTTTTTTTCTCAAATTCCTTTTTTTCTTGACGCTTATCGAAAGATCTTGTTATTCTAATGAATAATTGTAACTGAACGTTTTTCTCTAAAACTGATATTTTGCCCGGAAAAAAATATTTTAACTTTTATTGTATGAAATGAAACAGAAACTGCTAAAATTTGGCCAAGTCTTAACAGATCTTGCTTTAAAACTACTTACCTCTTATTCTTTAGTTTACTGGGTAGAATTCTACCCTATCAGCGCGCGCCCGAAGTTGCCCGTTCAAGAGTTATGAGGAAGAGTAAAATAAAAAAAATAGTAAGTGAAAAGTACTTTTTTATTATTAATATCACAATAAAATAATTTTGTTACATTAGAATATATATTATTTAGGAACATTTATAATTTCAAAACATACATTTATCGAAAATAGTAAAAATAAATTAATATTAAAGTCGATAATTATATTTAATTATAAGCTGATATTTATTAAAAACTATAGCTACTACAAAAAAACAAATAAAATCCAACAAAATTAATCACTATCACTATCTTGTAAAGTATTTACATTTATAAATTCCAGTTCCGGTTCAGTTGGAAGAGACACCAAAAGCTCGACTGCTCTTGGTGAGAGAACCCTTCTCCGTTGTTTGGGCATTCTTGGCCTTAGATAGGTCAGTTTTGGATCAGACGACAAGAGAAGATTATGCAAGATATCTTCATTTGTCGCTGTTCTACTTACTTTTCTAGAATGGTTCTCTCTATATTTACGAAAGTCTTTATTTCGAGATTCTGATGCTTCTTCCGATAGTTTCCCGATTGGTAAGAGTCCAAAATGCTTAATTATATCCGCACCATGCAATAGCAACTTATGTACACTAGAGGGCATGTAGTACCACGGATATAACTGTACATACAAAGTGGCAGTATCTTTACAAAATTGAGAAAATTTAAGAAGGTCCACTTGCTCACAAGAAGCCACTGTCTGCAAGATTATGTGAAACCTTTCAATCAGCTCTTCATCAACTCCTGTGATTCGAGCCGATGTTTTTGCATCACTGAAAAATCTTCTGGCAGTGTTGCCGTCATTTGTAGTGCCTGCGCCTTGTTTTACAATATCGACCAGCAAGCCGTTTTCGTCTTTAAAGGCTTGCTGGATTTGTTTTTTTCTTTCCGCCAACTTAGTTTTGTCCTCGCCCCTTGAGCTCCATTTTTTAAAGTCCATCCGGTAAGCTAAAACAAAGAAGGCAATTCATTAGTATCCAGAAAATCAACTTCTACAAAGAAATATTCATTCCAAAATATATAACATGAAATAGTTACTAGATTATGATATTAAAAATTATATACCTATATGAAGCAAACATTCCATGCACCGGATCCACGCATGTAATGAAGACAATCCGTACTGGTACATATCTTCATTTTCTGTTCTACGGTCGATGTCTTCTAGCTTATTCATCTCTGATGGCTTCGCCTTACAAATGTCACACAGCCATTGAAGTTTCTGACATGTACGAAGAAATCTTTCCATCAATCATTGTCATTAGCAGTTGATGTTTCACAGTCACTTCCTGCAGTTGAGATGGTTGAAGTGCTTCTATTTGCAGTTCTATGGCTTCCTTTTCAAGTTGTACTGAACTTTTACACTCCTTCATGAACTTAAATTGAATAGGGCGACAGTAAAACGTTGAAGACGGCCGATCATTTTCCCACAGTATTTCTTCGTCACGCATCAGCCTTATGGGTACTAAGCTGACCATGAAAACACTAGAATCATCAAAATCAGAACTGCTGACCTTCTGCTTATAATTGCTTTGACTGGATGCTCCATCGAAACCCCATTTAGATATCAGCTTTAAATCAGCTTTAGATGATAGATTGAAATCCATTGCGTCTAGTAATCTAAAGATAGTCAAATTAAGAAGGCTCTGCAGTTTAATAGATGCCCCATCTTCGGTTATGGTGATGTCTTCTTTTGCAGGGTAACAATTTAATTTCGCTTGCTTTATTTTATAGTAGGAGGGATACATAGATGCTGCACCTTGTTCAATTGCAGAATCTCGTAGATTAACATATTGCCACTTGGATAAGTTAAGCGAAATCGAGAGTGCTAGTGCTTTTTCAGGTGTATATAAACTCTCCTCTTTTTTCTGACTGATGCAAGTCTTCACCTTATCAATATCTTCAGGATTGTTAAGCAAATGTTCCATTATTTTACTTACTTCGCAATCTCCTCTATTTTTGAGATTTTTCATGGTAGCACTCTGTAACTCTTGTGGAGACACTGATTTGGCCAAGTGCTCTACGCGTCTTCTTTTTTGTTTGTTAGACAGCTCTTCAAAGGGTTTTCTCGGCGTGTATTGTGACGATGACGTTGAAGCTATTGAGGTAGATGGGGCAAAAGTTTCTACATCTTCACTGACATCATCGGGTTGGACATTTTCTGTTTGGGAGATAAGGTCATCAGGCCAAGTTATGGCAGACTCCAGCCAATCTCCATTTCTCTTCAAAAAATTGCTAAGAGTCCTGTTTGATCTTTCCCATCTACCACACACCATTGAACAAAACTTCTGAGTAAACTTTAGGAGTTTTTCACTTGTCTCTTCAGTCCAGTTAACATTCAGCGTCTGCTTGAGGTATTCAAAAAGTTTTTTACTTTCCGCCAAAGATCCAAACTGTTCTCGTAATACCATGAACAAATCCAAATTATTTACTAGACCTTCCATATTGGTGAGAAAAATATTTAGGTACACTGCAAGTGGTCTTGGTAGTCAAAATGCGTATTTTTGAATGATTTTAAATAAACGAAACCCGTATTTATAAAGGTCGGAATTACTCCTTCCTACAGGTATATCCCTAATGTATTTCATTTCCTAATGGGAAGTGGAGTCATTACATTTCATTACATTACTAATACAGTAATTAGCAAATTGAAAAGATAATTTGCAATGAGTAGAACAGCAAATGAACTATTATATTTATCTGATGATTAGTTAATTGGTCACTGTCCGTAAATTACTTTCCAACAACAAAGATAGTTTAGCTAAGGAGAGACATAAAATACACAATATAATGAATTGTTTAAAAGGAGTAAAGATGCCAGTAGAGTAGAATAGCATCACCCTATTTCGTCCTGTAGATGTCGTAAAAAGCGACTAACGGTACTGATTACATAGTACTCTATCCACCAACCTGCACTGGGCAAGCGTGGTGGACTACTACCCAACACCCTCCGAACAAGAGGAGATTTGTGTCCCAGCAGTTGGTTCATTTTAAGGCTGATGATGAAATATATTTTTCAAGTTCTGAACTTAACAGTTTCTCTTCGGAAAACTATGGTCTAAATTAAATTTTCATATTTAGTCATAGAATTTCTATTATTTTGATTAAATATTTGATAATCTACGACATTAAAAAATTAATAAAAATATAATTTTTTAAATTTTTTGGATTCTTATAGCTTTTGAACGGGCAACTTCGAGCGCGCGCTGATAGGGTAGAATTCTAGCCAGTAAACTAAAGAATAAGAGGTATGTAGTTTTAAAGCAAGATCTGTTAAGACTTGGCCAAATTTTAGCAGTTTCTGTTTCATTTCATACAATAAAAGTAAAAATAATTTTTTCCGGGCAAAATATCAGTTTTAGAGAAAAACGTTCAGTTACAATTATTCATTAGAATAACAAGATCTTTCGATGAGCGTCAAGAAAAACAGGAATTTGAGAAAAAAAAACCTATGTCCCTCATATAGCAGTTTCGACCCACTGTGCAGCGCCTCTCTTTTACATTACAACTTACCTGTTCTTTTACATTAACCATGTTTGGATTAAAATTAAAGGCGCATCCTCTATCGCATAAACAATGTTGCGAAACTACTAAAGTATTTATGGGATGAGTAAAGAGTTGCATCTACCATTAAAGTGGACTTTATATTAGGTATCAGTTAGTTTTAGTATGTGCGCCATTCCGTTTTCAGTTAGCCATAGTGACCAGGGCCCCATTTCATAGAATTACACTTTACGGGTTACTATTTTTTTGCCATAATTGCTATCTAGTAATCTAGCCCCAGGTTCGTGATCTTAGGTTCTTTGCCATGGGTTCTAAAAATTCCACATAAAATTTACATAATTGAGAAATTGTACAATAAAGTGTTCTCTCCTCTACTCTAGCATATCTTTCTAGCTTCTGAAACTTTGGCACAACCATCTCGCTTAGAAGTAGAAACAAGTGGAATATATGCCTGTTATGTTTGTGGCCGTGCAGAAATATCGTCACACGAATTTCATGATTTTTGGACTGTCCGACCTTGTCATTAGTGGTCACCCTATCGTGTGACGTTACAGATTCATAAATTTTTATTTAGGTATTATCAAACTAAAACAGCACTTCCAAACATAAGTATATCTATTTTTAAAAGAAACATAATGATAATAATAATAACTTCCACACAATACAATCTCTTGACCTGGTCCCAAACTAGTATAGGTACTCTGTGCTATGGTAACCAGGCAAGGACATCACAAACATGGAAATACACCCAGACAGATGCCATTTGTGCAAATGTACGGCGACCCTCAGTCGGAATCGAACCCACGACAAAAAAAGGAAAATCAATGATATATCTTATCTTTCCCAATCGGAGTGGAAGCTTCGTAACACCTCCCTGCACTATCTTATCCATTATCCCCAACACCAAAGGTTAGCTGGAAGAAAATACTTACTAGTATTAAGCTCGCCTATGTACAAATGTTTTTATTGTGCAATAAAGGATTTTCAATCAATCCCTGCTTTGAACGTCAACAGCGCTCAGGGCGATGTGCTATCTGTGAAGACATTGAAACATTGCGAAGTTTCTTGCAACAAGACTGCCACCTTGATAGCGGTAACACGCTTGACTATCAGAACACAGGTCGTGGGTTCGATTCCCGCCTGAAGCCGCTGTACTCGATTGGTACTGTAATATTCTACTCATTAAAACCCGGATTAATGTGCAAATATATCTTTTTATTGTAATCTTTTTTATCAATTCCCTAGCCTGGCTGGGGATCGACTGACATCTAAAACAAAACGTAACGATTCCCTTCAAAATATTCAAAATCTGACTAGAAGGGTATGCCAGCAAGCTACTAAAAAGAGGAATCGTTAAGCTTCTAAATGAATAAAAAAAAGTTAAGACCGTTTATGCCCCAAAAAATATATACTGCGACACTCAAGGGAATCGAAATTTATAGGGTACTTTCCGTTGACCTAGAACTATGAAATTTGGCAAGAAGTATGGTGTTGTACCACAAGTATAGGGAAAAATCTGGAAACTATACATTTTTAATTAAATTATAAATAAAATTAGTCTTTGAAGTTCGGGAAAAGCTCTGAAAAAACCGCGAGACTCGATTCCTGAACTATTTATGATATGTAAATACTTAAAAATTTGTACAGAACCCTCAGTGGGCGAGTCCGACTCGGACTTGGCCGGTTTTTTATTAGGCTGCCTTATTGGTCTAGCAGTGAAACGTTTGACTACCAATACAAAGATCGTGGGCTCGGTCCCCACTGGGGGCCGCCGCTCAGTCTGGGTGTTTTTCCATATATTTTGTGATGTTCTTGTCTGATTACTATGAAATGAAATGAAAACTATTTAGAAAAGGGTTAAAAAAGTGGTTACTGGCCCCCAAACTACGAGTCCCTGTGCTATGGGTAGCCAGGCTACTAAATGGCTATGGCCCTAAATGTTATTATTAGTAGAAATCAAAACTTGTAATAAATCCTTAAACCATTCAGTTGATTCAGTAGATATGAAAGGTTAGTTTTAATTTTAAAGTTTAGCTCATCTGTTAGCATTTGATCCAATCATGTTTGCGATGTCAGGCCTGGCTCCTTAGCACAACTTGTAACAAGTAAAGCAACGCACACAGCTGTTAAACAGAAACAATACCCGGGCCGCCTCTCATAAAACTACAATTCATACTTTACTATGACAATTCTACGTAAAGCCGAGTTTTGATGATAATAATAACTTCCATACAACACAATCACTAGTCCTGGTTCCAAACTAGGATACCCGGTGTTATGGTTACCAGACAAGGACATCATAAACAAGGAAATACACCCACCTAATTGTTAATCTGGTATGGAATGCATATTGAATTATCATAGTAAACCATGACATACATATACATAAACTCAGGCCTGTATCCCAGAGGGGTAGGCAGAGACCAGGGACTGCCACTTGCCACGATCCTGACAGATCAATTTCGCTTCCTCAACATTCATTGGCACGCCGATTTCGGGTACTTTTTAATGAGTCATGAACCATGAATCGAAACACGTCCCAGCTAACTCTATCCCAAACCCTACACAGCCCAAGTACAATAATTAGTTTTCCTACTTGTTAATCTGTGTGTTAATCGACAATGCATTGCACATCGAATTGTCATAGTGAACCATGAATCGTAGTTTAATGAAACACGTCCCAGCTAACTCTCCCGAACCCTACACTGCCCAAGTACAATAATTAGTTTTCCTACTTGTTAATCTATGGGTTATGGGCTATGCACTGCACACCGAATTGTCATAGTAGACCATGAATGGTAGTTTAATGAAACGCGTCCCAGCTAACTCTTTCCCGAACCCTACACATCCCAAGTACAATAATTAGTCTTCCTACTTAATCTGTGAGTTAATTGTCATAGTAAACCATGAATTGTAGTTTTACGAAATATAGCCCAGCAAGCTCTATCCCGAACCCTACACGGCCCAAGTACCCACCTGCGACGAGAGCTGCTTTGTTACTATAACCGTCAGTCAGTCAGTCGGTTCAGTCTGAAACTGTACGCCACTTAGGGAGGACGCCCGACCGCGTCCACCGCAACTCGATCGCGCCGTTATAAAATAAGATAAGAATAAAACAATTGACGAAAAAGGAACCCAGCTACTTTTAGACCGCGGATGTCACGCCGTAAGACATCGGGGATTGTGGACGCTAAAGTGGCTCGGATGTAGTTATACGATAAAAGTTGAGTTTTGTTGTGTTTATCCGCGGATGTGTCGTTAAACAGTGAGTTACACGAGTGTCTTAAGTGTTTTCCTTTGCGAGGTGCGGCGGTGCCACGTTTTTGCACGACTAGCGAGACAAGAAAGGTGTGTAGAGTTTTCGGTGTTCAATGTATGGCGGTTTGTGCGTTTCTGTATTCCACCGTAACTGCTTAATTCTTGAACTGATTTAGAAGTGCGTAGTGCTGTTAGAATCCTTATATATATATATTAATTGCTATAAGCAATAAGACCGCCAAATGTACCTCTTCTTTTGTAACTATTGTTTCTGTAATTGTTCTCTGGTTGTACACACACATAAAGAATATTCTTATCTTATCTTATAACTACCACACGTCCACACAACACAATCACTTGCCTTGGTGCCGAACTAGGATACCCTATGCTACGGTAACCAGGCAAGGACATCCTTAATATGGAAATACACCCAGACCGAGAAATCATCCCGAAGAATACAGGGTTCGTAAACTGATAGTTAACAAAAATAAACGCGCAAATTGTCGGTACAAACAATATTATCTTTCTGTAACGTCTGATAGTTCTTAACTTTCTCCGCCTTAAGAGTATTTTTCAATAAGACTATTTAGAATCTAGACGCATTCCAGATGCAGATAAAAACTTGTCTTTGAAACGGTTGCGATAATATTTTATCTCCATATTTACATCACGTTTCAGGTAGGTATCGGTCTTGGCCTCTCTCCTGAATGCGATTTGTGTCACATTTGTAATCTATTGTCGGTAGAATTGTGCATAATAATGTTTTATTACGTCGTTTCGTTTCTGTATAGGTAATCGCAATGCTTACAAAATTGAACATTGTTTATTATAATATAACTTCCACACAACACAATCACTTAACCTGGTCCAAACAATGGAACCCTGTGTTATGGTAACCAGGCAAGGACATCACAAACATGGAAATACACCCAGACTGAGGCCATTTGTACAAATGTACGGCCCCCAGTGGGAGTCGAACCCACGACCTCTATCTTGGTAGTAAGCGCCTTAAAGGCGAGTCCATAGGAAACACAAAACAGTGTGCAAAGTCATAATTAATGAATCACACATGATAATCATACTCTACGAATAACTTAAAGTCGACACAGTCCGTGTACAGTCGACAGCAAGTCAACCTTTACATATTTGTTGCAAAGTCGCCCGTAACGGAACTGGGTAGAGTACATGCGTGTAAAGGTTTATGTGTTGTCGACTGTACTCTTCTCAGTTGCGCTACCGGTCGGCGGTTTTCAATGAATCAATCAGCCTTTTAATCATCCACTGCTGAACATACCTAGGCCTCTCCCAAGGCACGTCACTTCTTTCGGCCCTCGGCCGTTGTCATCCAGCTGCTACCAGCAATTTGCCTCAGATCGGCGGTCCAGCGAGCTAGCGGCTTTGCAACCACAAATATAAAATGGAAGTGACCTACTCTATCAAATTTGCCGCCTTGCCACTTATGTAGCCTATATACGCCCCACTGCAGAGCACAGGCCTTCTCTCAGAGAGGGAGAGTACGGGCTTAATTACCACGCGTGCCCACCGTGGATTGGAAATTTCAAGCGCTGAAGTATGTGAACACCTCAGGCACTCAGGTTTCCTCACGATGTTTTCCTTCACGGTGAGCGAAAGGTATTGCTACTGCAAATTAACAATTGTACGTAACTTAGTAAACAAATTCATTGGTACATGCGCCGGGGTTCGAACCCACGACCTCCAGTATGTGAGGCCGGCATTTTACCGCTCGCTGCCACCGCTTCCACTTGTAATTTTGAAATACAAAGTTAGGCTTAAATGTCGTCGGTATTCTAAAAAGTTAGTGTCTCTACTTATCCCTTCAGAAAAATATACGTGAGACTAAGTTACGTGTTTTAGGTATGTAGGTAGGTAAGCTGTAACAGTAATTATTGCGTCGGCCAATCTCCCACAAGCATTTAGACTATCTCATCGCGAATCTACGTAATTGTGCAGGAAGTATGGGCATTATTATGTTTGTTCTCATAGCCAAACACTTAAGGGGGTCCAGGGAATAACTCTAGCGCCACCCAGGAAAAAAAAAACTTTTTATAGAGATCAAATTTGCAAAAAGTGTCTGTACAATCTCTCAATCATGTTAACAGTGATTTTTAGGACCCACGAAAACGAACCCGAGATCACGAACCTGGGACTAAATAGCATTTATGCCAAAAACGGTCGTTTTTGGCGGTAATGCTATCTAGTCCTAGATTTCCTGCCTTAGGCTCAGAGCCATGGGTCCTAAAAATCACTATTAACATGATTGAGAGATTGTACTGACACTTTTTGCAAATTTGATCAAAAAAAAAAAAAGATATTATTTTTTTTCCTCGGTGGCGCTAGTGTTACCCCCTGGACCCCCTAAAGAACTAAAGATCTTATCTTCTAATATATAGATCTCGTGTTACAGTGTTTATTATCGAACTCCTCCGAAACGGCTTCACCGATTTTTATGAACTTTTTTGTGTATATTTTGTAGGTCTTGAGACTAGGTCATAGGCTAATTAATGTGGCAATACAACGTTTGCCAGGTAAACTACCTATAAAAAGTCGACGCCACAAAAACACGCAGTTAAAGCCGATTTATGGCAGGAATCCTTGCTATAAACCGTCTGTAACTCCGTCCCAAGAGTGTTTTAGTGGAATCGACTTTTTATAAATAAGACAGGTAGAGTCTAGAGACTTTAGTCACCTTATTTACGGTGATGACGTTTTATGACATAAAGTCACGCCTGTATCACGAAGGGATAGGCAGAGACCAGGGCATGCCAGCTGTCATAATCCTGACAAACTTTTTTGAGTTTCTATTTCAATTATGAGCATCCTATAACATTTGCTAATTTAATGCAAAAATTAAATAAGAAATATGTTGGTTGCATAAGCTATGGCTCATGGAGGATCCGCAAGAACGCCGAACTCGACAACGTGATGGCCTCGTCCAACATAATAGGCGAGACTAAATCCGCAGGACTCTGCTGGATCGACCACGGGGAAAGAATGGGAGAGGATCGGGCTGCAAAAAGAGCATACGAAGGGTGTCCCGTTGGGCGTCGGGCCGGTCGGACGCCCCAAGTATCGCTGGAAAGACGCGGCGGAAAGAGACCCGCGTGAGCTCCAGGTGGATGATTGGAGGGAGGCAGCGCCGGATAGGGAAAGATGGCGTCTTTTGGTTGCGGAGGCCAAGATCCATTTTGGGTCCCTGAGCGAGAATTAATGAATGAATGAATAAGCTATGTGATTTCATGTTTGTGACGTCCTTACCTGGTTACCATAGCACAGGGTATCCTAATTTGGGACCAGGTCAAGTGATTGTATTGTGTGGAAGTTATTATTATTATTATTATTATGGGGTAAAAAAGATAATAGTCTCGTCTAACCAAAGTGGCCAGACGGACGCCCTCCGGCTGAGGAGTCCAAGCGGCCGGAGGTCAGGACGACAACGAGAGAAATCGCCGGACTATCCGGGCTGTATCAAGCAGCACCGCCTTCTGCATGATGGCCGGAAGCATGCCCAAACGGAGTTCCAACCGCCTCAGGTGGTCGGCGAGACTGGTTGGAATTAACCCATTCACGGACAGGACTATAGGAACGATTTCGTTCGACACCACCCCCCACATGTCGGCAACCTTGTGCGCCAGGTCCAGATACTTGGTTTTCTTATCCTTATTATTATTATTATTATTATTATTATTATTATATTATGCGTATTGACTTGTCTTTCCTGTGGGCTAGGCCGACAAAGCTGTCAGGATGGTATAAGTGCTAAGCAAGCCAACTTCAACTAAAAAACAATGTCCTAGGCACTGCAGCGTCCGAATGGTCCCTTCACCCACCTAGTGTCAGCGGAGGTGCCACTGGACACTGCATAAATCATCTCATTAAGTAGATGCAAAAGCCAGAGTTTATGTGATTAAAAGTTTCGCAAATTTACCCTGATCTCTGTCTACCCCTGTTGTGGATTGACTAAAACGCGGTGAAACAGGGTAAATTCAATTTAATTATATTGAGCGAGATGTTTTCAGATCCAGAGGAAATTTTTGACAGATGTATTTACAAACGACTTCAAAATATAAAAAACTAAATCTATTATCCTGGATCTCATTTCACAACAACCCCCTCTGGGATACAGGCGTGAGTTTATGTTGTTCCGGGAAAATTACTTTCTTTGAATTTTTCGGATGCTGTCATGGGCATTCTTTCGGTCGCCCAGGTACAGAAGAATTCAACTCCATTTGGAAAAAAAATTATTACGCTTTTAGTAGCTCCATTTGTATGTAGCTAACAAAATAAGACCCAGTTAATATGTAACAAGTGTAGAAATTCATGACCTGCTTCTAAGTTGTCCTAGTAATTAAGAAATTAAAAATGAACGCAAAGTTTCTCTATAAAAAACTTAAGTAAGGAAAAAACAGTCTTATTTATAAACAGTCGATTCCTCAAAACACTCCCAGAATCAGATTAAATATTCTGTGGTAAAGGGAAAGACGTACCCACAGATTATTTAAACTGCCTCTGAGGAGCGTTTTAGATGAAGCGAGTTTTTATAAATAAAACCTAAAGTCTATAATGTCATTATTTGTAGTTCCGCCACCGACCACATTTATGAATGCTGAACTATTTCTTTTACAATAATTAAAACGTCACGATACACACTACACTTCTACACCAATAATAAAGACCGGCCAAGTGTGATTCTGACTTTATACGTGGTACGGAACTATCATCGGTGCGCGAGTCTGACTTAAGATCGGTTTCAACTCCTCCTAAAGCCACTTAAGATTGTAGCTACGATATAATTGTAAGGATTTCCCGCTAATTGCGAAATGCACGTTCTCTTGCGCCATTGCTGCGCTTGCACAAAGCGGGAAATGTAAAGCTGGATACCATCGGTCTGCGCGCTGCGGGAATCTAGAAGACTGTGTCCTATCACGGACAGCCGAGCACGTCGCAGGAGCCTCTACCCATAGTTCGTGTCGGTTCGCTTTCGGCGCGGGCTGTACAGATGGGACGTCGGTCGAGGACGGAACGCACAAGGCGAAGATTTGGCGTCCTTTAAATTCACTTTCAATCCAAATGTACTGAACCGTTGGGGCGTAGCCCATACAGATAAGAGGGCGTGAAATAGACTCAATTGGGGACGCCCCACAGACCAATTGGGGGTAGTCTGTGGGGCTTGAATATTATACAACGCGTCGCGCGTCGCCGTAAACTGCCAATCTTCCTTCACGTAGCGTCCATGCTTCCACAAACTTCCACGAGCCACTTATTACGGTGCGTTGGTGCGGGGTCGCGCGCAATATCGCGGATCGTGTAAATCCACCTTTACGCGAAGGATAGTCGAACCTTTATACAAGGTGTTACTGTAACAACTCGTGAATATATAAAGTAAATATTTATACAAATGTCGCTATATGGGAAAGTAATAAATATTTACACGACAAAAACATACATACGCACCTATGTTTAAATACACACTTGTATCTCGGAAGGGTAGACAGAAATCGGAGTTTGCCATTAACCGGGAAAAGAGCCACAACTCCTTTTCAGTAACACTCGTTTTAGGAATCGATAAATTTAAAATGTGTCATCTACTCCTGTTTTCATTGTTTGAGCATAGAATTGATTCACCGAAACTCGCTGTAGTGAATGAAACATATGTCTTTCCGTATAAGCCCTCAGAAACATCGCAAAGTATTTACGCACTTGCCGCGCCTGACATAAGTGCTAGAATCCAACAAAAAGTATAGTCTTTGATGAGCACTCTGTACGTATGACAAATCCGCTCGGGAAAAGCTGCCACAGTGAATGAGTACTTTACTCCTCAGTAATGTAGTTGTCACATTTCATTCAGCCGACTTGGAGCTTTGTGCAAAAATAACAGCGTCCAAAAATAAGTACTGTAAGCCATGTTATGTACCCATGTTCTAGCAGATAAATTCTTTTTACTTTTACAAGTACAAGGAAAAATCTAAAAACTATACATTGGTAATTAAATCATAAAAAATTGTTTTTGATGTTCGAGAAAAGCTCGGAAAAAACTGCGAAATTCGATTCCTGAACTATGTATAATATCTAAGTAACTACAAATTTCTACGGAACCCTCGGTCCGAGTCGCACTTGTCTGGTTTTTTTTAATAACCCGTCTCTGGTTAGTAGTACATATTTGTTATAGTATATTACAGTCGACAGCACGTCAACCTAGAATATTCTTACCTTATCTTATCTTATCTTATCCGTGCACGGTCCTCAGTTACGATACTGGCGACCTAGCCAAGGCACTGAAACGCTTTTATCTTGTAATGCCTGGGTGAGTACAAATACAAATATTTTTTAATTTCTCAATCCATACAGGTGGGTTTGTGTGTGTGTGTGTGCTTTCGTGCGTGCGTGCGTGCGTGCGTGCTCGCGTGCGTGCGTGCGTGCGTGCGTGCTTGCGTGCGTGCGGGCGTGCGTGCGGGGCCTGCGTGCGTGTGTGCGTGTGTGCGTGTGTGTGTGTGTGTGTGTGTGTGTGTGTGTGTGTGTGTGTGTGTGTGTGTGTGTGTGTGTGTGTGTGTGTGTGTGTGTGTGTGTGTGTGTGTGTGTGTGTGTGTTTGTGTGTGTGTGTTTTGAGATACTATCAACGTCAAGAAATTTATAATACGGATTAGTGTTTCTTGAGATGTATGAATTACCTAGAACGAGCACACAACTTGATAGACATTGTTGCTTTCCATGTTGGAACGATTTTGTCAACGTTTTGTTTACAAACAGCTGAACGACATTTAACGTAGGCTTGCCTGTGCGGAGCACTAGTATTATCCTCTCAGCTAAGTCTACGAAACCACACCAAACAGACAACTTACCACCCACAAACCTGAAGGAAGTTATCGTGAAGAAACCCGCGACGTTGTTGGCTCCGCACGTATTGGCTGAATGCCTGTTAACTAACTAGAAAATGGAGGTCACTGTAACGTCCCCAATAGACGGTCCGTGTACGTTTCAGAAACTTCCATCCACTCCATAAAATATGAGGACAAACAGTGCCGCGACTAAATAATATACAGAAGTCCGCACAGTGTGGTCTAAAACTGAAAATTTCCAAATTTTTTTATATATCGATCGAATGTGGGTGGGAGGGCCAGCAAAGGACGTCCCAGACGGACATACTAAGATGAAATAGTAGACGTATTACCAAAGGGAAAGATTAAAAGTACTCAAAACCGGATGCAGCGACTAATGACTCTAGATTTCAAGATACCCAGGGGCCTGTTTCATATAACTACAATTCATGATTTAGGGACCATCCATAAAGTACGTCACACGTTAAGGGTTTCGACAAAGTATGAGCTTGTGTGAAACATTTCAAAAATATAATTAATAGATAATTTATTATTTTGTTTCAAATGTTTCACATTATTATGATTACCCGCCTGCCAAGGGTTAGGAAAACCATGAGGGAGGCCTATGTCCTGCAGTGGGCGTCAAAGGGCTGATGACGATGATGATTATGATAATGTTAAAAATTATTTAAATGGAAATAAAACTAATTTCGCAGCTGCTGTTTTAATTTAATAATTTCTAGATGTAAAATTGGGGTCTCACAAATGTAACCAAATGGTCGAGGACGTAGGAGCGTTAAAAAAATCACGAAATTAGTGTGACGTACTTTATCGATGACCCCTTACTACGACAATATGATTTACACTGCTAAGTCGATAAATCAGCAGATTCACGAGTAGAAGACTCTGCTAGGCAATGTACATCGAATTGTCGTAATTAACCTACGAATTGTTGTTTTATGACACGCAGCCCAGGTTGAGACGACGGCGCCGTTTGCCTTTCATAGGCCTTATATCAGCAAGTGCCTTCTATATTTCCCTATTGTATCCCAGAACTTAGTATAGAGTAATTATAGTTAAATATGACCACGAATTCTCGGCGGAGTTTCAAGAGAAATTGGCGAATGTTCGTAAGGAGCAGTGGCTCACAGGTTTGAGTCCTCCTTCGATTCTAGACGATAATACTGCAAAAGGTTATCTTTCAGGGTGTAAACCGGCGTTTGAAAGCGAAAAAAGTTATTTTCTTATGTAAATACTAAACATAACATAAAAACATAACATAAACTCACGCCTGTATCCCGGAGGGGTAGGCAGAGACCAGGGACTGCCACTTGCTACGATCCTGACAGATCTCTTTCGCTTCCTCAACAAATAAATACTAAAGTATCAGATTTAACACATTTTTTTAAAATACCCACCTATCTATACTGCTCGTGAAAGGTGTCCACTGATGGGCATCATAGGCCTATTCACCGTAACGCGAACCTCCCCGGCCCTCTGCTAATCTCATCCATTAACCTCCTGCGTATCTTGTAAAAGATGGCTTAAGTTTGTTTTTTTTTAGCTACTCGTCCCACTTCAGGGCAAAGGCCTTCTCTCAAAGAGAGACTATGGGCTTAGTTACAACACTTGCCCACCGCGGATTAGCAGTCTCTAGAGCCGAGGTATGTGAGCACCTCAGATACTCAGGTTTCCTCACGATGTTTTCCTTAACAGTTAGCGAGTGGTATTGCTACTACACCTTCACAAATGTACGTAGCTTAGAAAACAAAGTCATCGGTACATACCGGCATTCGAACCCACGATCTCCCGAATGAGACGTTCTATACCGGTGCGCTACCACCGCGTTAAAAAAAAGATCCTTAAGATCTTGTAAAAACTTGTTTTCTTTCAGACTGGTGTTATCCTCATCAGCTTCTGGAATAATAGTAGTTTCTGTGACTGTCACATAATGAGGGTAATTAAAACACGAGCGAGATTTTAAAAAACGAGCCTTGGCGAGTTTTTTAATAGCATTCGCGAGTGTTTTAATACCAAGTTATGTGCAGTCTCATACACTACTTTATCTACACTCATATCTACTCCATGGAGGAGGCCTATGTCCAGCAGTGGACTTCTTGTGGCTGAATGATGATGATGATGATGATGTCTTAATCTTCAAAGTAAGGAATCAAAGGAAAACACGTTTGACAAGCTTTGTACTATACATAAATCTACGGTTATTAACTAAACTCATATCGAAATGAAACAAAATTTTCAATTATAAATTTATTTTTAGTTGCACTTTTGGTACCACGAAAATGAAATTAGGTTTTTTATAGAGTCAACTTTTGACATTAAAAAAAAAACTTAAGTTTTGTTCCGTGATCACAGCAACACTTAAAAAAAATAACTGTAACATAAAGTGAAAAATGTGACCTTTAATGTAACTTTATATTACACCTTTTTTTTTATTTTTCTTTAAAGTTATGTATTGTTTAAAGCCTGTCAATATGTGTTTACCTTTGAATTCTTAATTTGAAGATTATGATATGAGTGTAGATAAACATTATTTATACTTGGCTTGATGGGGATTTTATTCTACGCTTGCTGGATGTTGTAATTTTACGGCTGACGATCAATCCCGAAACAAATTACAGCTTATGTTGTTCAAAGCAATATAATACTAATTTAGTGCCCATTAAGGTCGTACGTTCATTAATCTGTACATTTGTTTGTTTGTTACTCGTACTGGCGTTTCAGACTGGAATGAATAACTATACTCTATAATATTAAAATCTATTCTTATAAATTATATTAATATAATTTCCACCAAATTCTCCACCAAACCAGTGGACATACGTCCTCCAAATAGGAGATGTAATTATTGATAGGCAAGAAAAAAAGGTACCTCCAACCGGCGTGCGTGAATGCAGCGACTAATGAATTTTAATGAAGCGAAAGAAGTTTGTCAGGATCGTGGCAAGTCGCAAACCCTGGTCTCTGTCTACCCTCAGGAATACAGACGAGAGATTAGTATGTATGTATAATGATCAAGTTTTTTTTGTACGTGTGTATATAACTCAACTCATCCTAAACGGCTAAACCGATTTTGCTGATTTTTTTGTGTATTTTCCAGAGGGGTAGGCAGAGACCAGGGACTGCCACTGCTACGATCCTGACAGATCACTTTCGCTTCCTCAACATTCATTAGTCGTTGCATGCACGCACGCCGGTTTCGGGTACTTTTTATCTTGCCATTTGTTAATACATGCCCTATTTGGTCGAAGAATGTCCGTCTGGGTCGTCCCTTACCGGCCCTTCCATCCACATTCGCCTACCCCTCTGGGATACAGGCGTGAGTTTATGTTATGTTATGTTTTGTGTATTGGAGCCTCTGGAAAATTTAAATTGAGCAATTGAACCCGGTATGTGGCGCTGCGATCGTAGCCCTGGATTTTTTCTTGCCAAGTTTCGGAGAGAGCAACATCTGGCAGGACCGCCATTAGAATATAATAAGCTTTTATTGAAGCCAAACAGCATAACAAAGTATTACAGAAGAGTTCGTTGTTGTCAATCTAAAAACTTTCCAGTCCGCACTGCCCACTTATCCGCCCCTTAATGTCCGAATCCCCTTGAGGGCCTATCACAAACTTGGTATTACGTTAACGACACGATTACAAATATCGCGGAGTCGTTTGTACATCTCTCTCGTGTTATTTATTAGTATTCTTACTCCATTACATTACTGCTCTGATAGCGTACAGCAGTCGCTTCTAATGCGGTTTCGAATCACAGCATGTACCAATGAATTGGTTTTTTAAATTAATAATTCAAAGTAACTGTTGAATTAATCTAAAAGCTATTTTTATTAGCAATCATTATCATCATCAGCCTACGCTTGTCCACTGCTGGACATAGGCCTCCCCTATTGCACGCCAGTGAGCACGGTCCCCGCCTACTCTCATCCAGCTCTTGCCAGCCGCCCTGCGGAGATCATCGCTCCACCGTGTCTGAGCAATACTAATCGCTAACCGTGACGACAAACATCGTGAGGAAACCCGTTCATGTACCTCTCTTGTTTTACCTACTTTACAAAATCACATGACTGCAATAAATATGAAATATCGGTGCAAGACACCGCGGAGGAGTTAAGGGATTTTTCACTTAGCCTCTCAGTCTTATGGCCGGCGCCGGCCAACTCAATTGTATTTTTGTTTACGCATATCGGACGTCAGACTCTTAAGCATTTAACATATTAGAACACATTTTTCAACTTTACGGCACAGGTCGGAAATCATGAATATTTACAAACGTGCTTTACCATTATTGATAAATCATTAATAATACTGTTTCACAAAATTAAAAAAACATGCCCTCAAAATACGGTGAGCGAATTTAAAGTCACCCGTAGTATACCCTGTGCTATGCGTCACTTTATTGTACATAAAAATGGTAATTAGAATGAATGAATGATTTATTGCCACAATCAAACATGTTTACATACAATAATAGAAAATAAAGAAGTGTGCGTGTGTGACAGTGACAGGGAAGGGGAAGAAATACATTTATAGAACTGAATAACTATTTGCCTCTTGCTCACACAATATATACGGCAATATTGTATCAGCTAGTAGCCAATCGTTGTCCAGTACCATTATTAAGTTAACGGCGTTGTAGGAATAGATTCTTCTGGCAAAACGACATCCTTTCGGCTCACAATGTTGAATTTTTAAAATGTTGAATTCCCACGATAAAAGTTTTTTAATTGTATCGTCGTGGTATGTAAAGTCAAGCGATATGGTCAGTTTTCAATATTTAACTCTGAGAGCTGTACGAAAGCTTCTAGACGTGCCGTTATCCGTAAAGCCACTTGGAATTTACCTTATTCCATCCACTGTTGAAACTGACTCTGTATTTGTATCGCTTCGCGTAGTAGCATATTTCTTCAATTTGATCTTTGATATTTAAGTGGAATGAATTGATCTAGATAGCATTAGTAGTACGAATAACAACTTTACTTTTATAGCGGTGCTGACGCTGTTATGCTATCGTAAAAAAAAAACCGGCCAAGTGCGGGTCAGCTTCACGTAATGAGGGTTCCGTACTAATGTAAATCTATCTAATCAGCCCATAAACAGCCCACTATTGGGTATAGATCCTCTTAAACGCCTACTCATCCTGTCTTTTGCTAATCTCGTCAAATTTTTCCCAGCCACCTTCACTGCGTTGACTGGGTTGCATAATGCTGAGCCTCGGCCCTTTGTCTTAATATTTCAGTAAATGCCTGCTATTTTTATTTCTCTTTCTTCACAATGTCGTCGGCCCACCAGGCTGATCGTCTGCCCACCTACTTACAAAATTATTTCTGGGTATTTCACATTAAAACATCGATTGCAATTTACAAACCTATCTTTGTTGGTTTGTATGAGTACACACTTTTCAACTGCAAAATTAAGTTCGTAATCGTTTCTACGAAACTGTAACAGCGCGAGTGTTACTCGCACTTGTCCGGTTTTTTCCTTAAATTCCCGGCAACGATGCCAGCAATATTTCCAGCCTTCGGCAGTATTGTCGGGCACAGTTCATTAATAGTATTTTATATATTAAACGGGTCTACATAGTACATACTTATATATTAAACGGGTCTAATCGCGACTATTTACTAGGTGAAATGTGACGGGTATAATCGCGTATAGACCCGCTTAATATACAAGGTGTGGATTTGTAAAGCAACGCCCGACTCAGGGTACTTTCGACTCATCAATCATAATCATCATCATCATCAGCCATTTGACGCCCACTTCAGGACATAGGCCTCCTTCGTAGTGTTCATAACCATGAAGGGTTTTGCCATAATCGCCGGTTGGCCATCGCAGCGTGCGGTTGGAATCTCGGGAAGACACTGCTGCCCGTCTCTTGGTAATTGATTTCCTTAGTCGCCTTCTACTACGTCCACGGAAGGAAATGGAGTGACGCTATTCTTAATCCAATCAATACGAACCACTTTTACTATAATACCAACTCTAAAATCTTAAAAAATAACAAAATATACATTTTGTTCAGTAGGTATCGAATTTTAGTATGGCACAGCTGTTTTTTTCGCGATTTCGAGTTTGACCCGATAGTAAAAGTTCTCCGAGTTGATGAGTAGAAAGTACCTTGAGTCGCGCGTTACTTTACATATCAACACGTTGTATGAATTAATAGTAGGAAATAAATTACCAGAAGACTGGCAGCAGCGTCTTCCTGTGATTGGATCACATACTGCGAACGCCAACCCGCCTGCCAAGCGTGGCGATTATGGCAAACCCCCCCTCATGCTTATGAAAACCATGAGGGAAGCCTATGTATGATGACGACGTTGTATAACGAAGAACATCAATAGTTACCACTGCTCGACTGAACGCTACAAATCAAATATTCTAGTTGTCTCTGTAGGTACCGACGTAATTTAACCATCTTGTCTGTGTTTGCACAGTCCGCGTTGTGTTTCTTTGCTTCCATTAATAACATGTCTCTGCCCCGATTGGATTTCACTATCCTAACTAAAAAGTAGGTAACTAAACACCTACAAACTTTGCTCTTGCGCGTACATTACAAGCCCATCCTGACTGCGCAAATTCCACTCAAGCTATCTGCCGAGCATAGTACTAGTGCCAAACGTTTGTCAAGCTAGCGACTAACAAACGAACCCAATCCACGGATAAACCTTGTCGGTTTCGGCGGATTGGAGGTATATGTTGTGTGTATTTTCTTTTTGTATCTTAAATAAACGATTAAAAAAAAAACTACATTTATGCCTAATTGGAGGCAGCCCAGACCCGATCTGTGATTTGATGATCGGTCAGTAAATCAGCCCGCACTCGCCCACTGCTGGGCATAGGCCTCCCTCAGGGCACGCCACCTCTTTCTGTACTCGGCCGTCTGCCTCGTCTAGTCGGTCCAGTGAGAAAGTGAAATGAGACAATTCGCCAGAGTACTGAGGTGATTGACATTTAGTCCATGAGACACATCATATAAGTCACATCTGCCGAAGAACCGACGGATCTCCAATGCGTAAAGAAAAAAAACTGACAATCGACAACGGTTTGCTAACGTGCGAGAAACCGGGGGTGACAATTTGTGTGACAAGCTTATTTTAATTAAAAAAAAAAAACACTGTACATTATTTCTCATCGAAATCCGTTCAGCAATTTTTGTACATAAAACATAATTATATCTATAAACGCAGGGTTATGCCTTTGGCTCGTTTGACATGTCATATTATAATAAAACTGAATTTGCAAAAGTACCGAAACGTCGGAAAATTGTAAAATGGAAAAGTAAACGAGTAAATATCTGTTCAAATTCAGTTTTATTAAGTCTAGTGCTCGTGTTAACCTCAGAAAATACTATGACATATTATGTTATATGTATGTAAGTATGTCCGTTTGTATGTTTTCTCATTACTCCTTAACCAATCGTCAAATCTTAACTATAAATACATTAAAAAGTTCTCTATTCCTTCGTCTATCCCCATTACTCATCGTTAGTTGGCAGAAAGTACTTTAAATAATGATTATGATTTCTTGAGCAATAAAGTGTTTTGAAATCAAATCAAATCGTAGTCCATAACTACGAAGACTGAATCTTTTGGGCGGATTTTGATTAGTCTTTGGACAGCCAATCTGAATAAGTTTTGATAGACCTCTTTGATAATATTACAGCTGTTTTTCCAATAAAAAATAACTAGCGAAAGAGGTTTGCCAGCATCGTGGCAAGTGGCAAACTCTGGTCTCTGCCTACCCCTTCGGGATACAGGAACGAGTTTATGAAATTTAATGTAAGAAATACCGTAATAATTACATAATTGGATGGGATCTCACGTGTTTTTTCGTTTTGTTCCAGGTACGTATCAAATTCCTGACATAGCTTCGTACTCCCCAATGAGTGAGTAACTAGCATTATAAGACTACATTCCAGAATCAACGTAGGAGTCAGTTTTTTAGGGTTCCGTACCCGAAGGGTGCCAAACGGGACCCTATTACTAAGACTTCACTGTCCGTCTGTCTGTCTGTCACCAGGCTGTATCTCATGAACTGTGATGTAGAACAAAAATACATCATCTGAAATTTTTACAGATGATGTATTTCTGTTGCCGCTATAATAACAAATATAACGGCAACAGGTAGCCGCTTGAAATATCTACTAAATATTTAGTTCTCTATTCGCTTAAAAAATAAATAATTAAATTACAATAAAATAAATATTTCAACTTACTAATCCGCTGGGCTATGTCGACGACTTTCGTTCGTCTACGGATCTCATCATTTCTTATTCGATCTCGCAGAGAAATTCCGAGCATAGCCCTTTCCATAGCTCGTTGCATGACCTTGAGCCTTCTTATGAGGCCCATAGTGAGAGACCACGTTTCAGTGCCAGAAGTCATCACTGGTAACACACACTGGTTGTATAATTTTGTCTTGAGCGATTTACGTATAGTGGCAGTGGGCGGGGAACATAGCACGCAGAACTGATGGCTGATGGGGCCGAAAAGTTCTCGAATGGAGACCACATATCAGCAAGCGCAGCGTAGGATGACCAGCCAAAGGATGGACAGATGAACTCATCCAAGTGGCAGGAAGACGCTGGATGCAGGCCGCTTTCAACCGGTCTTTTTGGAAATCCATGGAGGAGGCCTATGTCCAGCAGTGGATTTCTTGTGGCTGAATGATGATGATGATGAAAATAAATATTAAAGGGGGGCTCCCATACAACAAACGTGATTTTTCGCCCCCTGCCCTCTCCTGGCTAAAAGGTTAAAAAAAATTGGTTGATTGTAGAAACGTGAAAAAATTCAGGGTAGTAGCACATACATTGAACTTAAAAGGAAAAGTATCACGGCTAAGTGGGCTTTACTAGTTAACGAGTAATAGGCAACTAACTTATTAAAGTAAAATTTCGTACAAAATCCATTTAAAATGACTGGGATGAAGTTCTACGGAACCCTACATTGCACGTGGCCCGACACGCACTTGGCCGGTTTTTTCTCGTTCTTTGTGTCTAATTTTGTATAGATTGGTACGGAACCCTTCGTGCGCGAGTCCGACTCGCACTTGGCCGGATTTTTTAACGTTGATCTACACGAACACGAATACAGGTAAAAATATATTCTGAGTGTAATTAAGTCCTCATATACATCCAAAATCGATATCGCGAAAGTAATATCAGCTCTAGTATAGAACTATACTCATATTTTGTTTCCCGCTTGGAAGTTTTTCTCTTATTAAAAGTTTTTTATATTAACTACTCGTCAATACAAAAAACTTTCCCCAAAAACCCCCGGATGTATATTGAAAGTTACATCCAATATAAATTTAAAAGTATCCGTCCAAGTAATTCGATTTATTGAAAAGTGCAAAATTATTATTGACCCATAAATTCGTCGGGTCTACAACATTAGACATCTACAACCTAAATGCTGTCGCGAAATGCGAAATACAATCGAAATTAAATCCTGTTTGTTACGTGCATCACTTGGAAAAGCTGCACCGATCTCGTTATCGTTTTGTTAAATGTTTAGTAGTCAAAAGGTTTTTAGGTAAAAATAATCGGAAAAGTTGCCCGGAAAATTGGGGAAAAATTCAGTGCTTTTTTTCTATGGAATTTCACAAATAATATTTTTGACATTTGGAAAAAAACGTCTATCGGGTCAGCTAGTTCTAGTTATAAATACTTATTTATATCTTTATAACTGTTATTGATAACTTGATGAAATTTTCAAAATCTAGAACCAGGAAATAACTAACTATGGACATAATATTTTACCGTATTTGAACTATTTTGGTTAACGGAAATCCTATCTGGTACGAGCCCTATTTAAGAAACCGTATTTAAGAGTGAACATCTGCGATGGACCTACTCGTATTTTGTATAACTTTCTTTAATGTCTCGAACGGTCTCCTTGAGGTGATTGTACCCGGGTACTGAACCTGTGACCCGACGTCATTGGACCCGTAACTTAGCCATTACGCTCGCATTGAAAATGACAAGCGAGCCCTCTTTTACGATAGTGGGGTTGCCAGATTGGAAACCTAAATATCTGGAAAATCTTTCAAAAAGTCGGGATTTTGGTTTCGTTACTTTGACAAAAACTACAGCTGCTCTCAACAAACATGGTGTAATGTTTTCATGTCTGTACCTATATTTGCCAGTTTGATATCCACCATAACTTGCGAATGCTGAAACCGATTTAGAAGTGTGTGGTTCTAACAACAGTTATAACTCTTATTTAAGATATTACAAAGGTGCCTCAATTGCGATCATCATCAGCCATTTGACAGTCCACTGCAGGACATATGCCTCCCTCGTGGTTTTCCAAGCTTCCCGGTCGGTCGATCGATCGAAATGCGATCGGTTTTTCGTACCAAAAAGTTTTTTTTTTTGTTAAAAAAATTATTTGAGTATGTGTTAGTTACTGGAGACCCAGGTTCGATTCCTAGTGCGGGCATGTACCTGTGACTTTGTTTTCTAAGTTATGTACATTTGTGAAGTTATAGTAGCAATACCAATCGCTAATGGTGAAGGAAAACATCGTGAGGAAACCTGAGTGTCAGAGCTATTCATATACCTCAGCGCTTGAAATCGCCAATCCGCGGTGGGCACGCGTGGTGATTAAGCCCATACTCTCTCCCTGAGAGAAGGCCTGTGCCCTACAGTGGGACGTATATAGGCTGCTTATTATTATGCATTAGGAATTCAGTTTTCTCTCAGGCATGTTGATGATTTGGAAACTGCTATTTGTCGAAAGATTTTGTATTTGGTCGGCCGTCTGAAAATCACGAAATGTCGGGCGGACCCAGACTAATCCCGTACATCTGGCAACCCTATGCTGGTAACTGGTTTACGTGCTTTCAGTTTGTTAGATACCCTCAGCGGTCATTTGTGTAGACGAGATCACGGCGACCTTAACATTCGTGCACTCTACTCATGAGCGTTACGGTCGACTTTGCAATGAATATTTAAAGAGTATATTTAATAACAATGAAAATTTTTATTTTCTATAGGTAGATAAATCATGTATTTACATAAGACACCCACATGTATACAAAGGATTACACGTCTAACTACAGGTAACAGCATGAAGAAAACTTAGACAATACAGTGGTATACACGAATGTACTTTTTGTAATGTATATTTTTTGTGTCATCAGGAAAGCTTTTGCGATGGCAACCATTATACGAACGAAGGTGGGATTGTACTCGGGCACACTACTGGAACTAAATATAATGTCTATGCCTGTATGTACAGTTGACCGCACAACAACCTTTATGTCCCTGCATCCTAATCAATCACGATACGGGTGAATTTACATTATATAGTGGGGTGAATGCGCTGTCGACTGTACACGGAGTATCGCTGGGTTACCGATAATTGCTCAATTAATCACTTTCTGCCGTTTCCTATAAGAATGCCGCGGATAGCTGATACATAACGATCTACCAACAATAGTTACAGAGAAATATTCAAAAAATCATCATCGTCAGCCAGATGACGCCCACTTCAGGACATAGGCCTCCTTCGTAGTTTTCATAACCATGAGGGGTTTTGCCATAATCGCCACGCTTGGCAGGCGGGTTGGCGATCGCAGTATGCGGTTGGAGTCTCAGGAAGACGCTGCTGCCCGTCTCCTGGTTGATTTTCTTAGTCGCCTTCTACGACATTCACGGAAGGAAACGGAGTGACGCTATTCTTAATCCGGCGCCAAACGAAAGATACTTTCGACAAATCCCTGTAACAATAACCTTATTCCCTAGAATATCGTGCATCTCCTTATATAATCAATATTATGATTAATTGATTAATTGATTAATTTGAATTTTTATTTTTATATACGTCTAAAAACATATCGTGGTTGCTCTGCGCCTTAGCTAGACACTGCATAGTAAACGTAAATTACCCAGAGAAGGATGAGAGTGGGGTCACGGCTAATTAAATTTTCTTCCGTTGTAATACATCAGTCGACGGACTTTTATTAGTTTTTGCGGCAAACATTGAAGAGAATAGGTAATCGGTCAGAAGGCTTCAACTACTGTGAAAGTGAAAATACATTTATTTCCAAAGTCACACAAAGTTTACATAAAATGACATAATAGTAATACAACCTTTATTTCCCGAACATTTCACAATTGTAACTGAACATTAAAAATGAAATATTGAAGTAAAATCTGCACTTATATTACAAAATAAAAGCGACGTTGTACCAGTATCAGACAACGTAGAGTATGTTAAGCCTCTAAACCTCCCGCTGATGTGATGCGCAGCATATTCTATACTATACATATGCTATACTTTATACTATACTATGAAATACTACATTTACCCCTAAAAGACTTTGGCCTTTGCATCTACGTAATTTGATGATTTATGCAGCGTCCAGTGGCACCATCATTCATTGGGTGAAAGGACCACACGGACGCTGCAGTGACTGGGACATTGTTTTTGCCCATTGTTTTTATTTACCTCTATTAGATGCACAATTTACATGTGGATGTGATGTATCTTGGAGAAAATTTAACTGTATAGTTCATGTTATTTTTTAATTTCTAATATGAATATTCTTATAATATAATAATACGAATATTCATAGTGTAAGAACAAAATATAAAAAAAGTGATTACACAATCTGATAAATATACTTTTAGTGGTTATAATAACAGAAAAAAAAACTATTTGTAAACTATCATGTGATATTGAGTAAATATGAAAACAGTTTTAATTTGCGCTCAGCGACTCTCTGTAATTTATTTTATATCTTTAACCTAACCTCTAAGGCTTTTGCTGAAACTCAGCGTCGGCAGTGGAGCATGTTCCCTGACGACCTGAGGCTGAGATAGGGCCTTTTGCCAAATTTAGTTTTAAGATTTTTCCAGTCATTGTACTTCAATTTTTGTTAGCAATAAAGATAATTTCACTTTCACTTTCAAAAATGTCTCTTGTTTCGGTGTGCATAAAAAGACATAGATTACATAAATAAAATCGTTTTTTTTTCAAACGTTCTGTAAAGGTACCATGGGTTTCCAAAAAGACCGGAAGCCAAAAAGAAGCGGTTTTTATTTTCATGTTAATGTATTTTTATGTATTCTACGTACGTCCCACTGCAGGGCATAGGGCCTCTCTCAGAGAGAGAGAGAGAGAGAGAGAGAGAGTATGGACTTAATTATCACCCTACTATTAATAGTTTGAAAATTAAACAGCAGTATTTTCATTATTCTAAACAATTCAATAAAATGTGCTCGAAAAACTAGTGGATTAGTAAACCAACAACTAACTCTTCAAGGACATCAGTATTAAGGTTTCCTCACGATGTTTTATTTGTAAGCTAGGCAGCCAAACCTTTTATGTATTTTTTATTTACTATACTGGCGAAGAGGAATTCATCTCGCCTTTTCGAGTTTTATGCCTTTTCCAGATACTTGCCGAAAGCAAATAAAAAGGTCAATCACGAACTTAACTGAAACTTTCAGATCTCAGGAGTTTTTACATCGAGAGCAAATGTTGAATTACTCGTATTCTGATTGATTAAATGTTCTGATGTACTTTAAACTGACTAAGACCGCCTCGTTGCGGGTTCGATTGCCACCGGGGGCTGCCGTACTTAATTTGTCCAGTATCCGTATATCCGTGTTTGTGATGTCCTTGCCTCATAGGGTATCCTAGTTTGGGACCAGGATAGTAAGTTATAGTTATAAAACGAGGCATTTTATGTTGCAGTGGATGGTGTGAACAACGTATCTTTCAAAGTAAAGTCGACATAAAGAGATCTTTACTTAGTAGTGGATATTACCGAGATGGTAATGATTTTATGGTGATGAAATGTTAGAATGTATTTTTAACACCATTTAATGAAGTTATACTCTTGTGTTTAATGTTTCAGACAATTTAAGCCAATCGTCAAGTTAAAGTCAAATATGTAACAAGTCTATGAATTAAGTTTTAACATACTTTTAGCATGTCGTATGGATTTGAAACTTAAGGGTATGTTAATTCAGATGACACAATATTTTGGTATCATCGGTCTTATCTGATGATATACCAGGAATGGATACTCTGATGGTGGAATTCATAAACTCCGAGAGAGTGAATTAAGTTACTCTCCCGTGTCTCAGAGGCGAGACCGAGTCTTTAAGTAATTTTTTATTAGTATTTGTTTGTTTGTCCTGTTTAAATGTACTGTGATTTTGTCTCTTGTAGTGTATTATTTATTTTGTATGTGGATCTCGATATCTGAAATAAATAAAATTATGATTATTTATCCATTCCTGTGCCGTATATTCATAGTCTGTCAATGTCTAAAGCTAACTGAGAAAGCATTTAGTGACGAAACATTATGGCTCCCATACAACAAACGTGTTTTTTTACCGTTTTTGCTTGATACAAATAACAGCAACAGGTAGACGCTTGAATTATTCAAACGTACGGAACCCTTCCTGCGTGAGTCCGACTCACACTTGGCCGGTTTTTTACACAAATGTTAATGAATTTTTTACGAATATTTTTTTAAGAAGGATGGCGGTGATTTGTTCTGCGTAGTATAGGAGCCGTCTCTTGATTTTAAGCCGTCCGCCGACTCATGCATGCTTCAACGATAAGTCGAGCTTTAAGCCTTTATGCGTTCATGTGCAAATAATAATATGTGGGTTACGTTAATTTGTCTATCTCAGACATTCACTCATTCAGAAATAACCTTAGGATCAAGCGTTGAAATATTGCTCCGTTGCGTCTTTTGTAGCTAACAACTAATAGGCTTACATGCCCAACGAGATCTATTTTGTGATATTGACTCCCGGTTTTTCGTATACGAACAAAATATTTTGTTAGTGCACGAGAAGTAGTCTGATGCAAAGATATCTTACTATTTCTGTTTCGAAATTTTCATAACTTTTTTTTTTTCACTATTTCTATTTCGACATGCAGCGTTAGTGTAAGAATCTTTTGCAAAGCTTTTTTGCAATTTCATAATTTTTTTCGTTAATTTAATATAATAACAAAGGGCAAGATAAAAAATACTCTAAACCGGCGGCGTGAGTGCGTGCAACGACTAACGAATGTTGAGGAAGCGTAAGTGATCTGTCATTTCTGATGTACGTACAATAAAGAACATTCTGTCTATCTGTCTGTCAGGATCGTGGCAAGCGGCGGTCTCTGCGTACCGCTCTGGGAAACAGGCGTGAGTTTATGTATTTACTATAATTTATTATTATAATTTATCGTATCCGAAAACGGATTAAAAATTCTCGATAAAGAAATATTTTGTGCTTCTTATAATATGTATAGTGGCGCCTCATCAACCTATTTGGTTGTTTCAGCCCAAATATTCATTTTTAGGGTTCCGTAGTCAACAAGGAACCCTTATTGTTTCGCCATGTCCGATGTCCGTCCCTCTGTCTGTCTGTCCGCGGCTCAGCACAGACAATAATTGCTAGAGCTGAAATTTAGAATAGATACATATTTAGTATGCCGACAAAACGGTGGAAGAAAATCTCGAAAAAAGATTTTTTCTCCCTCCCCTATACCTAAATTATGGATGCAATTTTTTTTCTCGTCTGCACCATATAGGTAAGTATCGTTGGATTGCTCGTTTAAAAATATTCTGGGTGTAAGAAGACCATATTTCGATTTAGGGTTCCGTTTTTGAAATAATAGGGGTTAAAGTATGAAATTGCCGTTTTATTGCAATAGGTTCTTTGAATTGACATAGAATCTTCATGGTTTGAGGTTTTCGAATGAAACTTTTTTCAAATGGTGATGTTCTTTTTTTAAAAAATGTGAAACATTTGAATATCGACTTTCAATTATTTTTGTTATTCAATTTAGACAAGAAAGATGGATACTTTTTTTAAAAAATGTGAAACATTTGAATATCGACTTTCAATTGTTTTTGTTATTCAATTTAGACAAGAAAGATGGATACTGCGAAAATTCGAGTGATTTTTGAATACGATTTCCGACGCGGAACTAACGCGGCAGAAACAGCCCGCAATATCAATGCTGCGTTTGGAGAGGGGTCTACTAATGAACGCACCGTGCGATTTGGGTTTAAACGCTTTCGTGATAGAAATTTTGACTTAAAGAACGAGCCACGAGGAAGACCGCCCACACAGGTGAATAACGATGAATTAAGAGAGATAGTGGAAGCCGACCCTAGTCAAACTACTCAGGAATTAGCGGCATGGTTTAACGTTACCTTACCCACAATATTGACTCACTTGCGTCATATCAATAAAATAAAAAAATACGAAAAATGGGTGCCTCATGATTTGACTGATCTGCAGAAAGAAACGCGTGTTGAAACTTGTGTTGCCTTGTTGAACCGGTACAGAAATGAAGGAATATTGGATCGAATTGTAACATGTGATGAAAAGTGGATTCTTTATGATAACCGGAAAAGAAAAATGCAATGGCTGACCCCAGGTCAAATGCCATAACAGTATTCAAAAATCACTCGAATTTTCGCAGTATCCATCTTTCTTGTCTAAATTGAATAACAAAAATAATTGAAAGTCGATATTCAAATGTTTTACATTTTTTAAAAAAAGAACATCATAGAAACCATTTGAAAAAAGTTTCATTCGAAAACCTCAAACCATGAAGATTCTATGTCAATTCAAAGAACCTATTGCAATAAAACGGCAATTTCATACTTTAACCCCTAATATTAAGCTTTAAAGCGCAAATTTTTGTCCCCCCGCTCTCTCCCAGCTAAACGGTTAAATGTAGAAACTTGAAAAAAATCAAGGCAGTAGCACATATAATGAACTTAAAAGAAAAACTATCACAGCTAAGTAGGCTTTACAAATTAACGAGTAACAGGCGACCAATTTGTATAAGGAGAACATCGTATCCATTTAAAATTTCTTTGAGGAAGTTATCCGGAAGAGATCCGCCGGCATCCAAATTTCAATAGAGATCGTGGTTGGAACACAACTAGAGCGTGGGAACCAGTGATTAAGTGCATGAGACCTTGCTAGAAGTGCGACTGTAGATTTAATTTTAATTTCAATAACTAATAATCAATATTTTTGAATTGATATAAAATAATTGCTTTTTAGATTGAATTTTAATTTCAATAACTAATAATCAGTATTTTGACTTTATATAAAATTATTGTAGTGTCAATTTCAATTTTAAAAAATGCAAAAATATTTTTGGAACGTAACTTAATAATTGAACAGAGGGTAGTAAACTAACAGTTAATGCTTTCAAAAAGACGCCTGTCACCTCAGTCTTCCGAGACTACGGCACTTGCAAAAGTACCGAAACGTCGGAAAATTGTAAAATGGAAAAGTAATCGAGTAAATATCCGTTAAAATTCAGTTTTACTATGGCTAGTGCTCGTGTTAACCTCATAAAATACTTTAGGAAGTTATTAGTTCTCTAAACCCTACTCTGCGCGGGCCCGACTTCCACTTGGCCGGTTTTTATTCACGAAATTGTTATTGACTTTTCTTTAATTGCCTTGAGGGACGCATTGGTCAGTAGTAGTAGATCGTTGAATGAATTGTTGATATCTCGATCTAGTTTATTTTTTAGGGTTCCGTGCCCAAAGGGCATGGGACCCTATTACTAAGACTCCACTGTCCGTCTGTCCGCCTGTCTGTCACCAGACTGTATCTCATGAACCGTGATGGCTGCACAGTTGAAATTTTTACAGATGATGTATTTCTGTTGCCGCTGTAACAGCAAGTATAAAACAGAATATTTAGTAGATAAATATTTAAGTGGGGCTCCCATGCAACAAACGTGATTTTTTCCCCGTTTTTTGCTCGATATTAATAACGTAAACAGATAGATGCTTTAAATATTAACAGAATATTTAGCTCTGTATTCACTTGAAAAATAAAATGAATATTTATATTAACAGAATATTTAGTTGTGCATTCAGTAGAATAATAAATAATTAACCTAAAATAAAATTAATATTTAGGGGGGCCCCCATACAACTAACGGGGTTTTTTTTGCCGTTTTTTTGCTCGATACAAATAACGGCAACAGGTAGACGCTTGAAGTATTCAAATGTTGTACAGATAATGGTACGGAACCCTTAGTGCGCAAGTTCGACTCGCAGTTGGCAGGTTTTTTTAATTTTATATCCACAGTTCCCAGTACCCCTGTAACACGAGACATAAAACTGTAAATTTTACAAGTGGGACTGAACTTTTACGATTCTCTTCCTGTTTTCTCGTGATGTTTATACAGGGATATTTCTGAAATGCGCAATTCCTAAATCATGTGGGATAGAGTTTGTTATTTACAATAACTTTTGTTCTAACAGTTATGATTGTTTTATTCAATTGACCGTTTAAAAAAATATATTTGCGGTTTTACTGTTTTGTAGCAGCGCTGTTTGATAGATAAAGCTTAAAACCGTATGTGTTACATAGAATGGACATTCTTCGTTATGGGAAAATCATTTACTGAAGGCTGCGATATTGGTAAAGCCCGTGAAGAGCGAACTATTATAAAATTACTAGCTGACCCTGCAAACGTTGTTTTGCCATATTAATTAGCTTACGACCTATTCTGAGATCTACCAAATATACACAAAAAAATCATAAAAATCGGTGAAGCCGTTTCGGAAGAGTTCGATAACAGACACTGTGAAACGAGATTTTTTATATATTAGATGTATTTTTTATTTATTGATGCTATTTCGAAAAATGAAAATTTTAAAAAACTTATCGAACACAAGTTGTTGTAAAACTCAAACCCTAACTGGGATAATTGAGGAATTGCCCTTTTTTGGTAATAACCCGGTATAAGTTTTCTGTTTCGTCTCGTTTAATCTCTGTTTATTTAATTATCTTAGAGATGACATCTGCTTTTATAATCGGCTACTCTACAGTCTATGTTGTAAAATTGTAAACATTGTTATTTGGTGTCTACATTTACACATATTGCCTACCGTCTATTTGTCAACAACATCTACACGAGGATGTCTCGGGCACTAGCGTTAGGGAACGTACCCATACGGCGTGACCCATTTTTAACAATGTTTTACCCCCCTTCAGTGACCACCCGTAGTAAGTATATGCCAAGACCCCCCCCCCTCTAGTTTTCGCGTAGTAATTCATAAATTTGGTTTTAAATATTGTTTTGCAAACAAGAAGCTTAAAAAAAATGGCTCACTACAGTTACGAAAAAAAGTATAAAAACTGCCAGTTTTAAATCAGCTGGCGTGTGTGTTTGCGTGTGAGTAAAAAGCGCTGAACGTAATTTGAATATAGCTCGAAAAACCGCGAATTTGCCCTAAAGTATACTACGTGACGAAGACCTAAGCCCCCCCGCGCATGTGACCAAGTGTGGTTGAAGACCTCCCCCTCCCCTCCCGAAAAGGGTCACGTATTATGGGGACGTTCCCCAACCATAATTGTATTTGTCAGTCTGCTGACTGAGTAGCTTTAATTACAATGTGTCAGTACAGATTGTCACTGCGTAAATTATGATTCAGTAATTATTAATTAGTAAGTTTAATATCTATTACCTTTGGACTGCCGTTTCGTTGGTCCAGCGGTGTCACGTCTGATCACCATACCGGAGGTCGTGGATTCGATTCCCACTGGGGGCCGCCGTACATTTGTACAAATTGTATTTCCATGTTTGTGATGCCCTTGCTTGGTTACCATACCACAGTGTATCCTAGTTTGGGAACAGGTGAAGCGACTGTGGTGTACAGTGTAGAAGTTTTTTTTTTTTTGTGTGGAAGTTATTTATGTAGTGCCAGCTACACGAGTACCAAAGTATGTTTCACAAATTGCCACGCTGTGTGTTTTTTCCTTGCAACAAACACAGAGAGGCCATTTGTGAAAAATACTTTAATACTATTTGTATTTCCGTGTCTGTGATGTCCTTGCCTGGATACCATCACAGGGTATCCTAGTCTGCGACCAAGACAAATGATTGTGTTGTGTATTTACTAATTCTTTCTTCAGAGGTTAATGCTTTTTACGACCGTAGGTTTAACCTAGAAAGCGAAACTTCTACATTTTAGGAAGTGAGACCGAGGTTAAGGGCCAGCCGTACGAATGTCTAGTATTAAGTTCCCTTCATATGATAATTTTTATTTATGTATGTTTATTCTATATTTATCTTATATTTATGTACCGTTTATGTATGTGTATTAAATATATAAATATCTTTCTTAGTATTGTTTAGTTGCACCGACTACCCGTCATTTAGCTTCTCTTTTTTTTTCCGTCAATGGTTGTCTGGAAGAAATTACTTTTAGTAATAAGGCCGCCAATTGTACTGTACTATGTTATTGTTAAATTCTCATATGTAATTCCTGGTGTACATACAATAAAGAATATTCTATCTATCTATCTATCTAAGTTGTCATTTACGAACTAAAACTTTCAAAAACACTACAGTACACTGTCTCACTATCAATATTATAATCCACCAGAGTCTGTGATTTCGTTGTAGAAAGAAGAAAGAAAGACGCTAGAGACACTTGCCCGACGTTCTAAGAACGTTGCAGTAGCCGTGGTCACGGGTGGACTCGCGTTTGGACCCGTAAATGTATAATTAAGCATAGACAAAATAAATAACTTCCACACAACACAATCACTTATCGTGGTCCCAAACTAGGTTATCCTGTGCTATGGTAATCAGGCAAGGACATCACAAACATAGAAATACACCACGACTGAGGTCATTTGTCCAAATATACGGTGGCGGAAATCGAACCCACGACCTCCGGTGTGGTAATCAAACGTGATACCGCTAGACCAACGAGGAATAAGAAAGTGCGATACTACAAACACCGGAACTTAGAGCTCCACCCGTTCCTATCCTATCTCAACGGCCACAAAGTAAAATGACCCATCCCCGATAAGCCCTGGCCACACAGAAGGAACGTGGGGCGAGGGGGCGCGGAAAAGACGCAACGCGTTGTATAGAGAGACGGCTCTTCTGTGTGGGCTTCGGCTTCGTACCGTCCCCTCTGTACATTTTGTATGAAAGTGAATTTGAAAGACGACGCGTCTTTTCCCCGCCCTCGCCTCACGTCCTCTCTGTGTGTCTCAGGCCATAGGCCCGCAGATGCCGCCGCGGCGGCCATTTCCGTTTTTATTGTCCGCTCGTTTCATAGCCGAGTTTACGGCTACAGACGGATCTCGGTGCTGAAAGAGGTTGATTCAAATACGCTGTAGATAACTGTTTGTGCTCTCTCTCGGTCTTACGTGATGTTATAGCGACGGGTAGTGCTGTGGTGTCACTCTTGAAAAGATCTAATCTTTTGTTTATATTACGCTTATGTAAGTCTTATTACATTTGTGAAACTTTCTAGATTTGTGTAACTCCTATTATTATATTTATTCAAGAATAGCTGTAGTCCTTATTGTTATCCATTTTTTTTACGTTCTACTGCTGGGCAAAGTTCTCCCGGACTTCATTTCAGTGTTTTCGCTCCTGGGCTACCTCAGACCACTCATACTTAAATATGTGTATAGAGTACAAATGGTAGAATATGGAGATCTAGATCTGAGCAACTAGAACTGCTAAATGTAACGTATATTTTTCATCATCATCATCAGCCCACCTATGGCCACTGGGGTATAGGCCTTTTCCCCACTGCGCCATCTTTCGCGGTCTCGCCATTCGCATCCATGGGCCCTTTGTTGACTTCATCAGGTCAGAAATGTGAATGATGATAATGATGAGATATTAAAGAGATGACAGATTCAACGATACGATAGGTACTGTAAAAGGCTATTTATTAAAACTCGGATTTAAGGGAAAATATTACTTTTTTATTATAATCTTTTTCATCGATTGCCTAGCCTCGCTAGGGATCGACTGACATCTAAAACAAAACTTAACGATTCCCTTCCAAGTATTCAAAATGTGACTAGCCGGCTATGCCAGCCAGCTACTATAAAGAGGAATCGTTACAGTACACATGCTACGCAAAATTCTACTTTCAGCTCACCAGCTTACGGGCAGGTGGTTCCCGCACTTCTGTCTCTCATAATAATAAGTACCTTGACGTCGTTTACCATAAACTTAACTGTGACGGTTAGTGGAGCAGTTGTTGAGATCTTACAGCGTTATGACCCGGTTATTTCGATACGATAATTAGTTTTGAAGAATTGTGAGTTTGGCCGCATGCCAAGTCTTTTACCTACGTAATGTGAAGCTAGAACTTTCTTTGCTAAAAAACTTGAAAGCTTTTGTTAACAAGAAGTAGCACTTATGTTGGACGCGGTTGGATTCATTATTGTTTGTTAAAATGTACTGATTTCACCACAGGAGGGTCAAGGACTCCGAATGGTACTGCAACGATGCGTTCGTGTTTGATAGTCGGTTTGCGACAAACTGTGACGTCATGAGATGTACCTCTAGGATGTTAGGTGCGGAAATGTCTCGCTTTAAAAAAAGTTAATATGCTTTTATTGCGACCAACAATACAGTAAATTCGACTATTTTGATATATACAGCTTCTAATGGCAACTTTTACCAACACTAGATAGGTGAGGTGACCGCTCGACACCGTAGCGCCTGGAACATATTCTTAGATGGAGTAGGCTTGCCCAGCTCCCGTACCATCGTAGTATCGTTGACGCCCACTGCAGGGCATAGGCCTCCTTCATGGTTTTCATAACCATGAGAGGTTTTGCCACAATCGCCACGCTTGGCAGGCGGGTTGGCGATCGCTGTATGCGGTTGGGATCTCAGAAAGACGCTGCGGCCCGTCTCTTGGTAATTGATCTCCTTAGTCGCCTTCTACGACATCCACGGAAGGAAATGGAGTGACGCTATTCTTAGTCCGGCGCCACAAGAATATCCTGTATTTTTAGCTAATGTCTAAACTAGTTTAAATTATATGGCGCGCAGCGTTCAGCGCTTTTTACTCATAGGTGGCATAGCACATATACCGGGACGCGAGCTCATTTGAAACTGACCGTTATATACTGAGGCTGACTTGCACGACTTCCTTAAAACGTGGCTCAAACGGCATTGAACTAAAATTCTTCATACAAGAGTCGATTTCAATGGCGACTTAACTGACATTTAAGAAGTGGTGCCAGTCGGCCTTCGTGACACATTTTTTTTTAAAGTTTCTGTATGCAAAAAAGATATTGAAACCATATTTATGAATTACTACGTAAAAACTAAAGGGGGAGGTGGGAGTCTTGGCATGTAACAGGTGGTTACCGGGTGGGGGTAAAAAATATAAAAAATGGTTCAAGCAGTATGGGTACATTCCCTTACGGGGGTACGAGGGAATGTACCCATACTGCTTACGTTCGTACGAGGCGTACGAACTAATAAACTTTTCCTCTCATAATATTAGTATAGATTGCAATACCGGAAACCGTCGTGCGTGCATGCAACGACTAATGAATGTCGATGAAGCGAAGGAGGTTTCTCAGGATTGTGGCAAGTGGCAAGCCCTTGTCTTTGCCTACGTGGGATGTATGTGTCAGCGTATGTAATGTGGTATTCCACTGCTGAGCAAAGACGTTACCTGAGTTTTCGGTCCTGATCTGCGTCGGCCTGGTCCTTCCATCAGCTTCTTGGCGGCACGCACTCGGTTGGCGGTATCGCACAGTTACTCCCGGTTTCTCGTAAACGAACAATATGTGAGTGGTTGACCAAAAAGGGACCTGGAGGGATTGGAAACAGTTATTTTTTTTATTTGAATTTTTTAATCTGTCGTATTTTAGCTTTGTTTTGGTCTAACCAGAATATTTTTAGGTGCCGTAGTTATTTTTTTATGATTTTTTTTGTGAGCCGAGGCAGTTTTGGAAAAATTACACCTTACACACAGCAGCGTACACTAGGTTTTGTGACCGAAACCTGTTAATACACGAAACTTCAAACGCGATTTTCTCGAAATCAATTATTTTCCCTTGAGGTCCCTTTTTGGTCAACCACTCACATATGTTAATCTACTTTTTGGCTATCAGTTTGTACTTTGTCAAACTACAAAAAAAAAATTACAGCTGTTAACTGTAGATTAACAGATTGTTAGTGTACGAGAAACTGGGGGTTAGTCTCGCTTTACACGTGTTAAGGCTGCTGTTACTTTTAAATAACAGCTGTCAAATAAATTGGATGGTTTTGTGGTCTTAATAAAATTGCGAACATTTAGACATATTTTTGTACACACATTTTTTGTACATTTTTTGAGCGGTGGTAGCCCAGTGGGTAGAACAATGGACTCGGAAGTGAGAGACCGAGTGCGGGCACGTACCTACCTATGACTTTGTTTATTTTCAAAGTACATCTGCCAATTTGTAGTAGCAATACCACAACTGTGAAGGAAAACATCGTGAGGAAACCCGGGGCTTGGTTGGCTTTGCACGTATTGATCGTATTGTCCGAGTGGTCCCTTCACCCAACTTGTGACTGAAGGTGCCACTGGACGCTGTATAAATCATCTCATTAGGTAGATGCAAAGGCCAAACTTGTATTAAAATTTTAAGCTAAGGTAGTTTTTGATAAGAGACGTTGATTCAAATTTTAGAATAAGAATATAACTTTACATATCTCTTGCTCTGTAAGTAGTCACTTACTTCCCTGAATGCCGGGGTGTATGGATATCATTACAGCATAGGTTTCAAAACATACCATGTAATGTTAACATTACAGCATAGGTTTTGGAATTTGAAAAAAGAACTGTCATACTCATACTGCAAGAAGAATATTTTTTAAAAGTTAATATATTTTTTTTTCGGTATCGATTATTTACTCGAATCGGAATCGAGACAATTTATATTAGAATTTATGAAGATTTTATTTTAAATATCGAACTATTTGTTTCGCAGTCACGTCGTATGTTAATTGAAATCGATTTAAAAATCAAACGGGCCAGCACGATTTGACGCGCTTGCGTGGCATAAAATCGTGAAGTGTAAAAAAGTCAGTCGACTAGCTAGGCGCGAAAGTAAATTTTTTTCGTGTTTTGGAGTTCTTTCTCAAAAGTCCTGCTTTCTTGTTTTTTTACTTACCTCACAATCGATTTGTAAAGCAGAGTGTTTACCTCTGGTGTAGGCATCAATTGCATACTCGGGCTAATTAGCGCCCTCGCTGCGCTCGGGCGCCAAAAACCTCGTATGCAATTGATGTCATGCAGCCCTTGGTTAACAATCTACTATTATTAGCTAGTCGGTGTTAGTTTAGTGACTAATCTACAGTGTCAAACGTGCACTAAGTTAGGTCAGTGTAATATAAACTGTCCTAGTTCTATAAAACTAATTGGCTACGTAAAGTGCCGGGCGTGTTGTTTTTGCAATTTGCTTAGTGCTGTTTTAAATACATAGACAGTTGAGCTTTTAAGCGTAATTTGTGCTTTTAATTTGCCATAGTGAACAGGGCACCCTTATAGTTTCACAATGTCCGTACGTCTGTCTGTCTGTCTGTGGCTTGGCTCAAAGACTAGAAAGCTGAAGTTTGGCATAGATATACATATTGATCACGATGACAAAACGGAGGAATAAAATCTTCAAAAAAGATTTTTTAAGGTACCTCCCCTGCGACTGAATTAGGGACGCTTTTTTTCTCCTTTACCCCATAGTTTAGGCCAACTTATAAAAGGAAAACTTCGTATAAATTTGATTGCAAATTACTTTGCCTAAGTTGTTAGTTGTGTAAAGGTAGTTAAGTAAAATAAAATCCGAGCATCAATCAAACACCCCTCCTTCTAGGTTACAGTATTTTGATGCGAGGCCTGACACGCACTTGGCCGGTTTTTTAATTTGATATTTCAGAAAAACTGTCGTTAGCAAATCTCTTGTAACACTAATAGACCTAAAGTTATTGGATATCTATATTTTTCGCGTTTTCGTAATTGTTCCAGAAATAAAAGTTAATTGTGGGTATTGATGAGCAGAATAACGAAGTAGAACAAGCTGCGTCGCTCGCACAATTTAACATTTTTAATTATTGCAGTAAAATGAGTAAACTTTTGATAAATGTAGTTTGAGCGTTTAATGCATAATTAAATTACGGACATTTTAAATACATTTTTGTATTCCAATACGTAGTTTTTAATAAAGAAAAGTTGTTTCCAAAATTATTAATTTTGGAATCAAATTTTCTCAATGACAAACTTAGTACAGGATAAGAAAAATATGCCTTGAGTATCCGCACCTTAACTATCCATCAAACCCTTAGACTACATTTATCCAAAGGTTACTCATATTATTACAATATAAAAAAAATGTTAAATTTTGCGAGCGAGACAGCATGCTCCACGTAACAGCAGCCTTAAGGGGCTCAATGAGGTTCACTAGCGTCATCAATAAAAAAAAAATATCTTCTTTTGCAGATCGTTTTTGCAAATATTTCAAGACTATAATTATAATAACTTCCACGCAACACAATCACTTGTCCTGGTCTCAAACTAGGATACCCTGTGCTATGGCAATCAGACAAGGACATAACAAACAAGGAAATAAACCCAGACTGAGGCAATTTGTACAGATGTATGGCGGCCCCAGTGGGAATCAAACCCACGTCCTCCGGCGTGGTAATCAGACGTGATACCGCCAGACTAACGAGGAGGTCAAGACTAGAGATATTGTTTTCGCTAAAAACGGCCGCTTTTGCCATAAATTCGCCGTTTGTTTGGCTAGTTTCTCGGTCGTGGTTCCTGAAAATGACTAGTCACGTGATTGCGAGGTTTGTAAGCCACATTTCTTTTTCTTCTTCAGCATTTGTTTGTCCACTGTTGGACGAATGTCTCTTCATGAGTTCTCCATCGTGATAGGTCTGCGGCTATTGTAGTCCAGCGCCTATATTATGCGCACCAAATTCTGAAAGATTCCAATCACCTGTCATATCCCCTACTAAATACTACAGCATACGTCAGGATGTGGACAGGATTTAGTGCGCGTAATTAGGCCTCAGGTTGACCCTGTAGTAGCCTTGACGTTGCCAGACCATCGTGCAGGTGGTCTGCCTACATTTCGTGCTGCTGTGCGTGGTCTCCATAACAGGAGTCTACGGCTGCGCCTTTCATCCTCCCGACGAAATACCTAGGACACGTAGCCACGTTTTGCATAATCGGTTTTTTTTGTGCCTCTAAAATTTCAACGGGCTTTTCGCAACACGTTGTGCACTATTTCAGTGGCTTTATAGAAACCTTTCTTTGTCTTAAAGACGGCGTCTTCGACATAATCATATTATTATTGAGTATACAGTACAGTCAACAGGCATACGTTTGGCCTTACGTCTAAGCCATAAGGTCGGAATTTGTAGTTGCAATACCCCTCGCTAACAGTGAAGCCTGTGGCGATTAAGCCCATACTCTCTCTCTCTCTCTCTCTCTCTCTCTCTCTCTCTCTCTCTCTCTTTCTCTCTCTCTCTCTTTCTCTCTCTCTCTCTTTCTCTCTCTCTCTCTCTTTCTCTCTCTCTCTCTGCTGTCTCCTACAGTGGACGTATGTTTAGGCTGCATTGTAAAGAGTGTGATGTTTTGAAGAAGAGCATTACCTTTCTGCTTCAACCTATCTATTCAGCTCTCTGTAGTTTTATTACAGACCTTTAGTGAATGGACAGCGTGCGCTGCAGTCGTTAATTTTCCTTTGCAGCTTGCAGTTTTCTACGTTATTTTATTCCATATCCTGTTACTGTGGGTAGTTCTTTTAAACAACATTGTGTTTCGTACAATCTAACGCGCAAATAACACTCAGAAATATCAATTACGACTGTTAATTTCTTGACTTTGGCAGCTTAACAAATATATTAAAATGTGGCGTCATTTAGGATCGTGGTAAGTTGTAAACCCTTCTGGACACAGGAATGCCGTGTAGGATCCTTGTAACTCGTAAACCGCCTGGGATATAAGAATGAGTCTGCTTCGGTATACAGGGTGGTCCAAAAAGTGAATTCATAACATCTTTAAGAATAAAATTTTTTATTTGTTTTTCTCCAACTTGATCGTCTTGAATCACTCTTTCTAACGTTATAATCGATCGCAATTTCCACGCCACGCCCCAGTAGTACATGAATAAATTTATTCATGTGCCAGCAGTGTGCCGAGCGAGAGTATTAGACTCCTTCCAGCCCAGGTGGTGAGTAACAATCCTTTTCATTATTCAGAAAGATACCACATCCAGCGCGTCCAGCAGCTACAAGCCTCAGATTACCCTAAAGAGTTGCTTTCTACGAAACAATGATACAAATGTCTCAGGAAGACCCAGATTTTTTAAATAAGATCTTATAGATCGATGAATCACGTTTTGGCTGGAGTACAAGAAAAGGTTCTTGACTCAGCATATGTCACAGGTTCCCGGTTGATAATCCGTATTCTGGTTCCGACTGGTATTCTGTCAAAACCTACGTAAGTGACGGACGAACAATTAACGCAAACAATTTTTGGGGATCATCATCATCATCATTCAGCCACAAAAAGTGCACTGCTGGACATAGGCCTCCTCCATGGATTTCCAAAAAGACCGGTTGGAACCGGCCTGCATCCAGCGCCTTCCTGCCACTTGGATGAGGTCATCTGTCCATCTTGTGGCTGGTCGTCCTACGCTGTGGTTGCCGATTTTTGGGGATACTACAAAGAAATAGTCTACGCCCGGGAAACTTACTCCGAAAAAGAACTGAGACGAAAATTGAGAGAAGCAGCGACGAAAGTCAGAGAAAATTCAAGCGCTTTCCGTAGAGTAAAAGATATTTAAGACGTTGCCGATTGTACATTGAAGTTGAAGGGCGTCATTTTTAAAATGTTCTCTAATAAACTAGTTAAACTTAATTTGTGTATTATTTCTCATTGATCCTAATAAAGCAAAATAACCGTATTAATAAAAATCTAAAAATATTTTTGACGTGTCGATCGTACAATTTGAGATTATTTGAATGCTTTTGCTTGCTAATGTAAGCCATGAAATGAAAAAAATATGCTAAAACAATTTTTTTCTTACAAAATTTTTCTTAGCGCCTTTTCACCTTACAAAGTTCGAAAGTCAATGTCGTCGTAAAATTACCTGTTAAGAAAATCTTTTTTCAATTATTTGGTAAGCTGACAAATTGCTTAAGTTTGTAAAAGTAGTTTGAACCTATGAAACATCCATTTTGTTTTATTAAAAATAATTCAAAATTTATTAAACTCCGTCCAACTGGAACCTTAAATTTTCATTTTCGACCCTTTTTCCGGTAACTTGCAATCAATAATATTGTGTAGTTGATCAACTTATGAAAGAGTGATTCAAGACGATCAAGTTGGAGAAAAAGAAATAAAAAAACCTTACTATTGAACAAGTTATGATTTTTTTAAGATGCTCCGGCAGGAAATTCATAACTTCTAAACTGCTAAATATCGCGGAACATCCATGAGGTATGTTCCGATGCACCCAGGTAAAAAAAATCGAAAAAAAAATTTTACGTCACTTTTTGGACCACCCTGTATGTAGTAAATGCGTCTGACTTTTGATGTGACCTCATTGAGGATCGTGATAAGTGGTAAACACTCCGGCGTAAATGTAAGCTTACAGTGCAGTGTTTACAATATATTACAGTAAACATGTCTACCTATTGATTTTGATGTGACGTCATTTCATTCGGATCGGGGTAAGTGGTTATCCTTTTGAGATATAGGCATGAGTCTCTTATGTAGTTATGTAATATGTTACAGCAGTCAAGTTTCCTTTTAATTTCGATGTGACGTCATTTAGGATCGTGGCATGTGGTAAACCCTCCGTGAATTTACGGTGTAACATGTTAGGGTAAATATAGTTTCCTATTGATTTTATGTGACGTCGTTATCCTACCATTTAGGTCGCCTACAATTGAATCGTGTGATTTTAAAACGACACATGTCCTTTCATTACAACTTTGCAGGAAATAGAAAAAACTGTTTTATTCAAATACTAATATCTACAACAGCAATATTTTAGCATATTATATTGATTTCTGTATGAATAAACTACATTTTTTTTTCTAATGTAAATCAATAGGTAAAAATGGACAAGTGTTATTTTAAAAACACATGTGACTTGTGTTGTTTTAAAATCACACGATTCAATTACACGAGCTGTTTGTTTATTGATACCAGCCAACATTGATTTTGTCGAATAGCCCCGGCAAATGAATTCTTTATCACGACAACTTTGACGCGCAACGTGATACAGTGATACAAGCCTTTTACTGAAAGCTTTTATTATAAACACGTAGAAGGCTCCCGGGCAAGAGCAAGTTGAAGTCTAGGCAACTGAGTTCAGTCCTATACTTTGAACCAGAAAAGCTAGCTCTAGATATATTTTTTTGAATACGATCAAATTCTTATTATTTATTGGAAGCTAAGCGCTAAAGCTGTGAATGCCTCAGGCACTCAGGTTTCCTCTCGATTTTTTCCTTCTTTAGCGAGTGGTATTGCTACTACAAATTCACACGAAGAAAAATAAATAAAAATATCAAGAAAACGAAAATAACTTAAAAAATTATAACCTGGAATCAGCAAATTAGCTTCTATTAGGTTCACTTGTGTGTAACTGACAAACTGAGAATAAAATATAAACTTGTATCCTTTAAGGATTGCGTACCCCAGGCGGAAGTTCTCCTAACTTTGGGCACGGGACCATAAAAGGATAAAATGATTAGATACATTCACGTGCTTCTCTCTAATGGACACAATGTTTTATTAAGATGAGCGTTAAGGCAACATACAACGAAAGCCTCCTGACTACGTTGGTAACGAAGTGCTAGACAAGATAAGATAAAGATTTATTTGTGAAACTTAGGTACAACATGTTGAGATGTTAAAATTAGGAAAAGCAGATATCTCTAGGTATGTTGAGATGTTAAAATTAGGAAAAGCAGATATCTCTAGGTTTTGCCCATGAGGCGTACAAAATTTTCGTACAAAAAGTAATTGAAAAAGCTACACTGAGCACATTAAGTTAGTATTTAAAAGTCAAATTATAATATAATGGTACTGTTATTACGGAGTAATTGCATGATGCATTTAAAAAAAGATCAAATTATATTACATGTCAGATTATTTGTATTATATTATAAGTATGTCAAGAATGTATTTACAAACAAATAATACTACCCATACAATTTTCATTTAAGAGTTAAGTCATTAAGAAATTCAGTCACTTAATAATAGCATTTTTTCTATCAATAGTGCAGCGAGTGTTTTTTTGAAAAGGCTTATTGGCTACGTCTATCAATTCCTGGACGGAGATCCTGATGAAGACCGTGGATGGAACTAGGTGGACGGACAATATAATATTAGGGGTTAAAGTATGAAATTGCCGATTTGTACTGAAAATCTAAATTGTTTATTTTTTAAATTTTTAACAAATTTATTTAATCAAAATAGTTGCCATTATTATCTATACATTGCTGCCATCTAATGGGAAGGTCATTAATGCCTTTGCGATAGAACTCCGACGATCTAGACTGCACAAACTGTGTGAAAGCATTTTGTACTGCCTCCTGGGAAGAAAACTTCTTGTCACGTAGATAATTGTCCAAATCACGAAAAAAATGGTAGTCCGTTGGAGCAAGGTCTGGTGAATACGGAGGATGACGAATGGTTTCTAACTGCAGTTCCTGAAGGGTCAAAATGGTTTCTCGTGCTGTGTGAGGTCTCGCGTTGTCGTGGAGCAATAATGGTGAAGATCGATTCATGAGTCGGGGCTGTTTATTGATTTGACGCAAGTGAGTCAATATTGTGGGTGAGGTAACGTTAAACCATGCCGCTAATTCCTTTGTAGTTTGACTAGGGTCGGCTTCCACTATCTCTCTTAATTCATCGTTATTCACCTGTGTGGGCGGTCTTCCTCGTGGCTCGTTCTTTAAGTCGAAATTTCCATCACGAAAGCGTTTAAACCAAAATCGCACGGTGCGTTCATTAGTAGACCCCTCTCCAAACGCAGCATTGATATTGCGGGCTGTTTCTGCCGCGTTAGTTCCGCGTCGGAACTCGTATTCAAAAATCACTCGAATTTTCGCAGTATCCATCTTTCTTTTCTAAATTGAATAACAAAAACAATTGAAAGTCGATATTCAAATGTTTCACATTTTTTAAAAAAAGAACATCATAGAAACCATTTGAAAAAAGTTTCATTCGAAAACCTCAAACCATGAAGATTCTATGTCAATTCAAAGAACCTATTGCAATAAAACGGCAATTTCATACTTTAACCCCTATTATAATAACTTCCACACAATATAATCACTTGACCTGGTTCCAAACTAGGATACCCTGTACTATGGTAACCAGGCAAGGACCTTACAAACATGAAAATACACCCAGACTGAGGCGATTTGTACAATATGATTGATACATTAATCTACGGTTAACTACTTTACTGTCACTTGTTTTTATGTTTATGTTTGGCCTTCTGTTTCCTATGTTGGTGTTGTTCTGTTATATTGTGCTGTTAGTCTTCTTTAAAACAAAATAAATAAATGCATTTTGGCCAACTGATAGCTTTTAACAGAAGATTAGCAGGTTGTTAGTGTTTAAAATTTTACAATTACATCGTAATACATTGGTAATACTGTAATAACGAATTTGTTTACTAAGAGAAATTACTCATCTACAAGCTTCTTAATAAATCCAGTTTTTGGCCAATTTTTCACTTAAATTCAGTGGCGCGCCCTGTCTTTCTTCTCTATCATTCGTATCTACAGCGACAGGGATGGCTGAGGCTGGTATCTCATAAAATAACAAACGCTATGAGGTTATTTCTAAAATGCCCTCTAAATCGCCCTTTTCTATGAGTATTTTTTTAACCTCCTCAGTCTTGACCTTGAAAATAACATCAATTGTTATTTTCAAGGTCAGGACTGAGGAGGTTATATCAGGGCTTATATAATTATACTGAATTTGCCCTTTACGCCCTCTACCAATGTAGCAGCGTTTGGTACATCATTTCCCTGCATAGAAGAATGTCCGTTGTATGCAACACATGGTTTTAAGCTTTATCTATCAATCAGCCCCCCTACAAAGCATAAATACAGCAAAAGTTCGTAATTTTTTCATTGGAAAATTGTGCGAAAACCTTCAAAAGCCGCAGAACAAAAGTGGTCGTAAATGACAAACTCAAATTCCCTGTTATAGAAGACAGTTTACGTTTAATCACGATCGTTTGCTTGATGTAGCTAGATCTCATCAAGAGATTGTCCAAACCGCCCATTATGCTTCAGTCACACACAGCGACTAATCGCTGCATGTTGATTCACTCGCCACGAGTTGGAGTCCAAGCGGCTAGAATTGCGCATGTTCAATTTTAGTCGCTGCGAATGCGTGCTGACAGTCGAAATTCTCGTGTAGAACTCGCTGTGTGTGACAGGCAGGCAGCGAATTGTTGCTGCGACTAGTATTCGCGGCGAGTGCACTCGCAGCGACTAGTCGCTGTGTGTGACCGAAGCTTTAGAGTCCGAACATCCTAATAAGATCTTCTCTACTTTGACGCCACCTTTGTATTCACGCCGGATTACACTCGTTCCAGTGGACTGATGAAAGTACAGTCAAAAACTGGCCAATCTTTGCGGTTTTCGTTGCTAAATCGCCCGTTACTTAACTGAGTGAATATGCTGGCGACTGTAACTACATAGTTGTAGACCAATGAATCGAAGGTAGGTATCAGGCTTGCAAGGATATTATAGCACTTAATTTAAGAAAGGGATTGAATAACTAATCGTAAATATAAAGAGAGATCTTTCACAGAATAAAAAAAAAACTTTAATGAGATGATTTATACAGCGTCCAGTGGCACCTTCACTCACACTAGATGGGTGAAGAGACCACTCGGACGCTGCAGTGCCTAGGACATTGTTCTTTAGATGGAGTAGGCTTGCCGAGCACCTATACAGGAAAGACAAGTCAATACTTGCGGAGCCAACCAAGTCGCTGGTTTCCTCACATTATTTTCCTTCGCTGTTAGTGTGTGTTTTTGCTACTAGAACTTCGTAGATGTACGTAACTTTGAAAATAAACAAACAACAAATAAACATGCCCGCACTGGGTGGAATCGAACCTGGGTATCTCGCTTCCGAGACCATTGTTCTATCCACTGGGCTACCACCGCTCTCGGAATATAGACGGCAATATCGTATGAGCGGAAAGCAAATAGTTGTACAGTCCTTTTCTTTAATTAACAGTCTTTTGCCAGTCCCTTTTACCTAGCTTTGAAGGTAAACAAGGGTTTTCGTTTGGGCGCGTACGCATGTTTCTTTCTTTATTACCCAATAGGTTGATCTATTTTTACAAATGCCCCTATATTCTGCGCACCAAATCCTGAGCGATTCCAATCGTCTAACTGTCAAATTACATACTAATTGCTGTCGCAAACGTTAGGATTTTGACAGGATTTCGTGCGCTTAATTAGGCCCCATAGGTATTAAATGAAAGGCGATGCGATTGCCACTAGGCATAATATGAAGTCACAAACATCCCGATAGATTTACTTAGTTCCGGATTCACTTGCTTGCTTTTTTGTCGGATGAGTCCGAGCCATAGATGTCATATTGTTAGTTGAAAGGCATAAAAAAGAATGACTAAAAAAATACGAGTCCGTTCTTAGGCAAAGAAAGATTGGAAGGTTTTAATGACATCTTTTATGGAATTCTAAACAAAACGTTAACAAATTTGTTGAAATTTGGACAGGATGTCTCATCATGAGCCATTTGACGCCCACTGTAGGGCATAGGCCTCCTTCGTGGTTTTCATAACCATCGCCACGCTTGGCAGGCGGGCTGGCGATCGCAGTATGCGCTTGGAATCTCAGGAAGACGCTGCTGCCCGTCTCCTAGTAATCGATTTGCTTAGTCGCCATCTGCGACTTCCACGGAAGGAAGTGGAGTGACACTATTCTTAATCCGGTGCCACACGGAAAGGACAGGATGTCTGTCGTATTTTTTTTTTTGTTACTTTCTTTTTCTCACTTCCAATTTCTGCATTTCAGCTAATTGAGACTAAACTTCCAGTATCAATCGCACACGAGCTGAAAGGTCAAAAACAATCAATTCAAAAACACTCATAATATGCGTGGCCATGGTGGATAATAATATAATGCAGGCCAGCCTGACTCTGGATAATAAGCAAATGAACCAGGAACGTTTTTGCCTGTCGCAACAGAATGAGCAGTTTATAAACACTGCAAAAAGCGAAAAGATAACCAAAATAAAAAAGCTGCAGCATCGCGAAGTCTAGACAGACATGTTTATCTAGCGTTTGCACTCCACCGCTCGGTGGATATCTGCGGTATCGTGATACGTACAGTCGGCAATAGAAATGTTGCATTTTTATGTTTTGTAAATACCGATGATGCGTGGAAATTAGACACTCCAATATTTATATTTATAACATAAAGGTCATATAGGAAGTCTCGCAAAAATACGGCCACGCGAAGTCAAACTCATTTGGTCAAGTTATCTGTTAACAACAGGGCATTTACGCCATGTTGTTAAGGGGCCGCTAGTTAATTGAGGGTAATCGTGAAAAATGTTATAAGTATATAAAATAAAATGTACATACATAAACAGTCTGTATACGTCCCACTGCATGGCACAGGCCTTCTCTCAAGGAGAGAGTATACAATAATGTAATCAATAAATGTATAAAATAAAATGTAATTGTAAATAATTTAGATAATAGTTAAGGTAAATATTTTTTTCACAACAATCCATTGTTAATCTTTGCCAAACCATGATAACCTGTACTATGGTAACCAGGCAAGGACGTCACAAACATGGAATGACATCCAGAGTGAGACTATATTTTCTTCTCGACTGTACATTGGCATGTAGTATGTACACGTGTGGCCAGTAACCACATAACCGCAGCCTTCGGTGCGTTAACACGTGAATGAACTCCACGTGGTCTCGTAACGTAGGTCGTATCACCCCAGTTTAATGCAATACCTAAGTGGAAAATAGCTAAGTCACGAGGTCGTGGGTTCGAACCCCGGGCATGTACCAATGACTTTGTTTTATAAGTTACGTAGATGTGTAACATGATCGATAATGTCTGACGGTCGGACCACAAGTACATTCGAAGATTACCCCCTGCATACAAACTTAAAAACATGTAAACTTACAAACATTTCCTCGTTATAATATTAGTATCATCATCATCATCATCATCATCATCATCAGCCATTTGACGCCCACTGCAGGACATAGGCCTCCCTCATGGTTTTCCCAAGCTTCCCGGTCTTGTGCCGCGCGCATCTAGCGACTCCCCGCCACCGTAACCCGGGCCTCGATTCTGTTAGTGCATTGTAGTATAATGACAGGTACACTGTCGGGTCACGTGACGTGTTTTTTCGTACCATTGACGCCTAGAAGGTTTGATGGGTGTGCCCGCGTAGACTTAAAGCAGCCACGAAATGAAAACCACCATGTTCATGCAGTTGTCATGTTACTACAATGCATTAACAGAATCTAGGCCCAGGTCGTCAGACCATCTTGTGGGGGCTTTCCCACGCTGCGTCGTTCGGTCCGCGGTCGCCAGGTCAGAACTTTTTCGCCCCATCATTTCGGCCATCAGTTCTCCGAGCTATTATTTCTATACATAGTATAGAACTGTAAAAATAGTGAGAAGATTCAGAGGCTCCATTTTGGTCACTAGCAACACCGATGAAAAAAATATATTTTCTCCTACAGAACGTTTTTCCAAAAAGTGACTTAAGCATAAAAGTGAAGTAATTTTGGGTAGCAAAATACAGTGAACGAATTCAAAGTCACCCTGTAGTCCTAGGTCCTTGATCCTAGGTTCTCGGTCGTGAGTCCTAAAAATCACTACCATCATTGACAGATTCCTAAGGCACTTTTCGAAAATCAATATGAAACAATATCAGGACAAAAAGTAATGAAAATCCAAAAAAGCAATGGTTTGAGCTTCTTATGGTCGGGGCCGCCCAACTCAATTGTTATTTTAATTGTTTACGCGTATCGGACGTAAGACTCTTAACCATATAATAGAAAACATTTTTTAACGTTACGGTACCTCCTACCACTTCGAATTTGGATTCACAGTTTGGAGACAAAGGTCGGAAGTCATGAATATTTACAAATATATTGTACCTTTACTGATAAATAAATTAATAATACTAATTTTCGCAGTGAAAAGTACATTCCCTTAAAATACGTTGAACGAATTCAAAGTCACCCTGTAGATTAGCATTTATGTCAGAAACGGCCGTTTTAGCGGAAATGCTATCTTATCTAGTCCCAGGTATTTGGCATTAGATTCTCAGTCGTGGATCCTAATAATTATGCAGCAATTAAATAGCAGAAATTATTATGTAAAAAAAATCTACTTCGAAAATTGTATAACGTACAAGCAGCATATAATTAAAATTTATTTCACCCAAAGAAAATTATTATAGCAACAATGTAATTGAGAACCTCCTCCTTTTTTAAGTCGGTTAAGAAGAATAGAACATATTTTTGTACAGAGATTTAATTGGATATTTGGGTAACTGTGGTTACATTGTGTGTGTACGAGTATCATCTTCGAAATTATATTTTTTTTGGTCGTTGGACCATCTTTAAAGGAGAATGATCAAAAACAGTCTATGTTGCGCTTTAAGTATTTATACCTCAAAATGTTTCTTTTGAAAAACGATTTCATGGTTCTATTTGATAAATTAAAAGAATCAGGGGTTTAAAAGTAATAATAAAAAAATATCTGTATTGATTGTGTAACTAAAAAGCTTCAGTCAGTCAATACAGATTACAAACACAGATTAGATTACATTATTGCAAAAAGTCGCAAATCGTGTACATACATAAAATGCGAAAGTGCAAACTGCAAACGGGGAGTTTTTGACGGGAATTCAAACGAGCGGTTTTATTACGCTTTTATTTTTGCAAATTGATTCCAGTGGATTTCATACTGTTTAATTAGTGTAGTTTATTGTTAAAATGACTATGTATGTGGAATAAATAACTAAAATAAACCGCCATTGTGGGCTTAGGATAGTCTTGTCTCAATTGTGCGCAGAACCTAAGACTGTTTGTGCTTATTTATCAGAAATTATCTCGTTGTCCCCTATTAGGCTCCTTAAACACTGCGACTTTTTGCAGCGATATAGTCGCGATTTAGACGATTTGCTAGTGCATAGATTCACTCGCAAATCATCCACCGTTACACACACGCGCTATCTGTAAAAAGTCGCTGTATGTAAACGCCTAACATGTCATTGGCTAAAAGCATAAATAATCTGTGGCATAAAGCACAAACTTCCTCCGTAGGAACGAACTGAGCTTGTGATTGTGAAAGAGAGAATTGGACTCGTAGATATTTTTGGATAGGTTATGTTCAAAACAAGTTTATTTTGTTTACAATGACATCTGGTTCTGGTGGAACATAAGTTAGTCCTGGCCGACGTTGCATCAACTGCTCCTATGAGGTTCCCCAGCGACTGCCAGTGCATTCTTTGGACGAACTATCCAACTCAATGCTTAATGTGTTGAGTTCGTGGATCGCACCTGATAGTGTACGTAATTATGCTTCCTTTTTCCTTCTTAGACATGCCTATGACTTTTTTTTTAAGATATAATATTGCAAACTGTCGTAAAAATATGCGATAATATTAGACAAACCCTATTACTCATTGCATGAAACCTACGGATATTGTGTATATTATACAGAATTATTACTTAGCACTAACTAACCATACCTACCTAATAATGACCTAGGTATGTTTATAATTCAAACTGACTAGGTGCCAATGCCAACCCAAAATAACACCAAACCACCAAAGTTGTCATAACCTCAAAACATGGGCTCAAAATTAAGATTTCTCGAAACTCCCATCTAATATTTTCATAATATTTTTCCTGCATAATCCAGAGCTAATTTCTTATAGATTAACGTTGGTTTCATCAATGCGCAAGAAGACGCAAAAATAGACTAACTCCTATAGTAAATTGATCATTCTCCTTTGTCTATCGATGGTACATTCTCTCTTCAGACGCTTGTGAATGTGCCATGGATTAACAAATTCTACGAGCGTTCTTACAATTTATACAACATTTGGTATACTCTTAATTTGGAAGGCTTTTTATTCGGGCTGTAATTGGTTTTTGGGTGTGACGATGATTTCATTTCGAGTTTTTAATTATTTTATCTTTTCATTCGAGTCTCGTGACACTGTTTCGACGCAGGGACCTCTCGCTGAAACTCATTAAAGCCACATTTCCTACGAATTTAGGCTTTGAGCTGCCACACTACGAATTCCTTGAGTTTAATTCCTACCTTCGAAGTTACAAATCGCCAGAATAATGGCTGAGTTGAGAATTCAGTTGCTAAAAATTTAAATAATTGTGCTATATTATTAAATGGATTTATAGCTGTCAATAATTGGGTCAGGTCATCGTTAATTTAGTTTATGACGGGCAGAGCACGAAATTATGTACTTTTGAATTTATCGCCAAAGCCGAGAATGAGGCACGAGAAAATGATATTTCGGGAACATTTATACGCAAAATTTAATATATTTAATACATTTAATAAACATAAACATAAACATTTAAATACAGGCACATACATTGCTTCTGGCCCCACACTAGGATACCCTGTGTCGTGGGAACCAGAAACAACGACTTCACAAACATGTAAACATCCAAGACCTGGGGTTTTTTCTTTTTCAATATTTGTGAGAGTTTATATATATTACTGAGCAAATTAGAATATTAATTAAAATGTAATATTTACGAGGTGCATTCAATAAGTACCTAGCCTCATTGCCAGAGGACGCTGTAGTTTCAAAAGAGTTTTACCACAGTGTAGCACATTCTTTTTTAATTCTTTTTTCAAATTTTCATTCCAATCCCTTTTTGTTTTAATTTGACAACTTATGGAAGCAAACGTATCGATCGGTTTTACAAAAATGGAAAAAGAGCAATATCGTTCGGTGATTCGATTCCTATTTTTGGAAGGGAAAACGTGCATCGAAATCAAAGAGCGCTTGGATGCTGTGTACGGTAACTCTTCTCCATCGATGGCCACCGTCAAGAATTGGTTCAACGAGTTTGCACGTGGCCGTACGTCGGTTTTTGATGAACCACGTCCATGTGCACCGAAAACAGCTGCTACGGAGGAAAACATTAAAAACATCCATGATCTTGTATTGGCAGATCGCCGATTGAAGGTTCGGGAGCTAGCTGAGACTGTAGGCATTTCAGAAGGAACAGTGCATCATATTCTTCACGAGGAACTCGGCATGAGAAAGCTGTCGGCGCGTTGGGTGCCGCGTTTACTCACACCGGAAAACAAGTGCAACCGTGAGACCACATCGGAAACGTGTTTGGCGCTGTTTAAGCGGAATCCAGCGGAGTTTTTGCGTCGTTTTGTGACCGTCGATGAAACTTGGATCCACTGGTATACACCAGTGACCAAGAAGCAATTAAAACAATGGATCCAGACCGGGGAACGTGCTCCAAAGAAGGCGAAAACTGTAAAATCGGCCGGAAAAGTTATGGCCACCGTTTTCTGGGATTCACAAGGTGTGATCTACATCGATTACCTCGAGAAGGGTAAAACAATTACAGGGCTTTACTATGCCGATTTATTGGGCCGATTCGACGCCGAATTAAAGAAAAACGACCCCATCTGGCGAAGAAAAAAGTGCTGTTTCACCACGACAACGCACCGGTTCACACGTCTGCCGTTGCCATGGCCAAATTGGTCAAATTACGCTACGAATTGCTGCCCCATCCACCGTATTCTCCAGATTTGGCCCCTTATGACTTCTTTCTGTTTCCTAATCTGAAAAAATCTCTCGCCGGGAATAGATATGGATCAAATTAGGAGGTCATCGCCGCCACGGAGGCCTATTTTGCAGAGTTTGACAAAAACTATTTTTCGGACAGGTTAAAAAAGTTGGAGCATCGCTGGGCTAAGTGTATCGAACTAAAAGGAGACTATGTTGAAAAATAAATTGCCACTTTTCCAAAATTTTCGTTTACTTTTTGTATGCTAAGTATTTATTGAATGACCCTCGTAAGTTGAATTTTCCTTTCATATTCCACAAACACGTTAATTTTACGTGGAAAATATAACTTTATTGTTATAGTTATAACATTTAACTTTTGTCTTTCATTCATTTGGTATTAAGCTCAAGTGAAACATTAATTCCATAATAAATAAAACTTTCAAATGTGTAACGTTTTGTTTTTAACTATACAAATATTAGCGTTCTCAAAATTACGGTGGAGTTTACGAAATGTTTGCAGTTCAAATAGTGTACTTCAATAATCAACTTATAAAAAATCGGATGAAGTCTATAAAGAATCACCTGAAAATACATCCGCCAAAAAAGAGGCAGCAACTGTATATCATATATCATATATTATCTTGATCACGCAATTCAAAATGCACAAATGCAATTGGTCACAGGGGTATAACGGTTGGACATTTTTCAGATATTTTAAGATAATTTAGTTATATGCTGATTTCAAAGGGGTTTCATTATTAATTTCAGTATCGATATAATATCGAGGATGGTTTTTTTTAAGGTACCTACAGTAAATGTTTTTTTCTTTTCCTATCAACTTGTATTTTATCCTAGTAGAAATATGTGGAAGTAAAATATCATTGTATCCCCCTAGTAGCTAAATGTGAAAAAAAAACCTTTCTTCGCTACCAGTAGGGATAGACCAGTAGTCATATGTGGAACAGGGGAAACAACGTTCTGTAAGATGTCTTTTAAGATGTGTGCCAGCGACTTGCTTGGGATTCGGGTATAAATATTATTTTACACTGACTTTTTAAAATTTTATAATGTCAGTAACATGGTTCATTCACTATACAAACGGCAGATAACAGATTCCTCTATGAGTTACCAGACCAGACCACTTCACTTCACAATTAAACCCACCGCACACAAATGTAAATCCAGATCTCCTCTAAACAATAGCCACGCCATATCGCACGTCACACGCTGTGCGCTTACGCAGCCAGTCAGTGAACCTGCGGAACAATGCACGTACGGCGATCGGCCACTTCCGTTTCCGGTTGCTGCGAGCACTAGGCTTTAATTTGGCTAATTATGCTGATGGACTTTAGTGACCGGTAGTAAAAAGTAACTCTATGAGTTGCTTTACTTTCTAGAAGATGGGTGGAAAAACATTCATTGTTTCTAATCAGCATTCTATTATTAAAGTTCTATATTTTTACAATATTTAAAACCTGGTGTAAATTTAAGCATTCTGTTATCATGCATATATTTATAGAATATTACTGAAATAATTCTTCGATTTGCGATATTTTTTCACTTACGAACTATGCTATAGTTAGAAATAAAATTGATCGCTATATTCTATCCTCTTGCACTGTCTGTACACGCGCGTATATGTCTAGCCAAACAGCCAATACGATGCTGTGCATACCACGCCTGTGCGCCTCCGCGCTGTGCGCCAGCGAATCACTCTGCAAACGACAGAAAGTAATTCCTTTCTGTGTATATATTTTTTTAATTATCCAATATATCATTCAAAAACCCTAAAGAAGAAAAAATAATGTCATCCTATACATCCTAGCGTATTATTTAAGTAACGCAAAATATTTTTGTAATCTTGACGTGCGGAATTTTTTGTGAAAAAAATCACTTATTGCAAGTAGTAAAAAGGCTTTTCAGATTTTCCGTTAATTCAATAACAAGAATTTTATTATAAATAGGTACCCAACCAAACAAAATGTATATATACAGCTTAGAATCGTATTATGATGATGCTAATTTTACCGTTTCTCTTGTTTCAGGAACTGTCTACAAAGCGAAACCTCGCAGTCCCACAGATGCGCTTCGCCCCAAGACTGAGACTCCACAGCCATCTTCCCGAGTATCCCCCAAATCTGCCTTCAACCAGTCCCTCAAATCTCCGAAAAGATCCCCTTCTACTAATTCAAAGCCCATCGAAAGGCGACGCAGCTCAGAAACTGGCACGAAACCCAGTTGCATACCTCTCTCGAAAAGATCTGCCGAAAAATCCCGGCACTCCACATCGCCAGTCAAGCAGGACTTGGCCAAGGGTGATGTGAAGTCCAAACAAAGAGCAAACAAAACTCCCGACAAAGCAAAAAGTGATACTGATTCCCGTAACGAAATAAGACATCGAACTCAAAAGAATAGTGATCACGTTAGCGAAAAATATCATTATTCAAAGAAAAGACTGACTAGTTTAGAACATAATTCGCCGAAACCCGCTAATGATGCGAAGAAGACTTCCCCCAAGTTGATTACTAGCTTGAATACTGAAACTAAACCAGCTAGTGAGGTGTCAGTCGATTGCTACAAGGACGATAATATGACGCTTCATGACACTAGACCACACGCAGGTGGATCTAGGCTTTCCCAAGAGATGGACAGCCTCGCGGCACTGACGAAACAAACGCTAGATAGGGTTAACAAATTGTCGAATAACTTAACTAGTAATAAGTTAAAACTAGACACATCTGAACCGCATTTTGACACTTTGTTTGCAACCACAACAGAAAATAATAACTACTCTGAAAAAGATCTGTCGTGTAACTACGGAGTGAAAAATGAGAGGCCATTCCACAGAGGTGTCGATGAAAGACTGAAGGACATAGATACAGCGGCTCAGCGACTTATCGACTTTGAGAAACAAAATACAATGTTTTCTGATCTCAGTAACGATACCTCTAGTCAACACGACACTTCGGCTTCATTCTGCATCCACACGCCTGTTTCGATCTTAAAAAGGAAATCTATTCCTGAAGATCCAACTATATCGAATAATATGCATCAAGCGATCGCGTCCCCTCCAGTGACATTCTCGCCCAATGTCATCGAACCACGCAATTCACGCTCCGACAACAGACGTCAGGGCATATTGAAGAAACGTCGCAGTCTAGACGAATCGCAGGTAGCTAGGCAAAGATCCTGCAGCCCTGAGGTCTCGTTCGCTGACGACGGGTCCTCCGATGCGAACAAACCTATTCTAAAGAACCGAAGATCGTCTTTGGAGGATGTTGTAAGGAACCAGTCACCTGACGGGCAAATTCAAGGCATCCTTAAAAGAAAAATGAGTAGAGAGGAGGAACTGTTTACCAATGAAGATGTGTCTCACGGCTCTCCAGAACCCCATAGTATTCTGAAGAGAAAATCAAACTCTAGTTCAAGCAGCAGCACTGCTTCATGTCACGTTTCCATCGCCCAAGCCGTACTCTTGGCTGCCGCTGGCGGCGCCGAGATTGTCGACGACGACAAGGAAATGGTGAGACCCATCCTCAAAAAGAAAAGCTTCTCCGAAGAGCGTCCGTGTCTTGAAATTCTCCTACCAGACACGCCCAAACCAATACTGAAGAAAAAATCACTAGAGCACGATGAATACGATTTTGAAATGCCAAAGAAGCCGATTCTTAAGCTGTCTAAGAGGGTGTCAGGCGATGAGGGACACGCTTCTAGTTTCGAGATGAGCGAAGAGGACAGAAGCTCCCGCAGGCCCTCGCTACTCAGATCGCGGACCTCTGACCATTCTGGATCGGAATGCGAAGCGACGGTTAAGCCTATCCTGAAACAGTGCGGCTCAAGTCTGTCTAGGGAACGGAGCCAATCGCCGCGCCCACGGCTCTCGTTCTGCACTGACAGTGATGCGATTAGTGTGACGAGTTTCAGTGCCGACGCGGACGAAGCCGGCCCCAGTCGGCTCCCAGCCGCTCCCGACCCGGAAGAAAGTGCCAGTGCCAATTACCCCAGTGCTGTACTTCGCCGGAGGAATCAACGACCGAAAAACAACCCAAGATCGAAATCGCTAGCTTGCGATGTGAACGACGAACTGCTCTCGATTCTCAACAATCGGAGGCAGAAAGTTGAAGAGGATTGCGATAACCAGCTGTTCCAAACAGGCCAAGACAACGGAGAAGGAACACCTAAGAGTTTTCCGTCTATAGCGGCCAGGATAAAGAGTATGGAAGAAGCTCTGACCAAGGAGCTATTGTCGCCAAGGGATCAATCTTCGACTTCGAAATCTAGGACCCGGGAAAGGGGCGATCGATACAAGACACAGCCAATCACCGTCGAAGAGATGCGGTCAATCACCTCCGGGTTAGTATTTTTTACTCCTTTTATTTTCCAAGACAGTCGCACGTACCCCTTACGCTACTCTAGAAAGTTTACATCATCTACAGACTATAAATGTACTTATTTGGTATCAAAATATTTCTAGATATAAGCCCGTACTTGTACGAGTACTAATAGTACAAACACCCGAACGGGTTTTGTAGAAGTCGGAAACATAGTGATCTGTCAAGTGGCAAGTGGCAGTCCCTGGTCTCTGCCCACCCCTCTGGGATACAGACTTGAGTTTATGTATGTATGTGGAAACATAGTAAACATATTTCGGTGTATACGAGTATGTACATAAGAAAGTGAACAAATAATTTAGCTTCTCGATAAAAAGCATTTTTCCCACAATCTCCAGTCTCCTCCCATCGTTGTTAATCGTCCTTCCTTCTTGGAAAGTTCACTGCCGGTTTGTTGTGAACGATTTTTCTCGGGTGTCCTTAATTTATTGCCTTTTCTCGCGCAAAAGGTGATTGTGCCCGCTCCGAAGCGTTTTGGTAGAGTTTTTTGGCCCCGTGCCAATATTTTGATAGGCCAGCCGCGTGGTTTCGGCGGCCGACGAATGTTTTCTCCCCACAAACTAAGAACATGCGTAAGGCCCGCTCAGCAAGAAGCTCCCTGAATTAAATTTTCTGTCGGATTATCTAAATTATTAGATGTTGCTATGGAAGAACAATAATTTATGCACGATTGCAGTGACTTGTTGAGTATCTACAAAAGGGCCTGTAGAACTTAAGTGCTATGCCCGACATTAGGGGGTTATTGTACTTATCAATACCAACAATGCCATTATGGTACCAACCCTAAAATGGGTAACAAAATATGGTTTGGTGGAATAAAACGCTTACCAAACCTATTTCAGTACCCAAAAAGTCCTAATTCTTACATGATTGCATTCCCCAGAAAAATTTAAATCCCCACCAAACGGTTAAAATCTCACAAATAAAAGAGTTAAAAAATGTTTGGTCAGCATTTATCAATTTCGGTGAGGATTATTTATTCTAGGAAGGATTTCTTAATTCTGATGACCCTTTATTTACTTTGAAAAGTATAGTGGTATGCTGGACAATGCTTAAAAGTTTAGTGTGGATAGGTACTGTATTTTTTTTTTTTGGGATTTCAGTGTCGGTCCTCTAATAGTCGTTTGTATTGATGAGTAGAATCTTGACTTATACAGTACCTTTCTGAAGCACCTTGCACACGTTGCACGTTTTAGTAGTTACTCTTATTGTAGAGAATATTCCTTTTAAGGGCTTCTTATTGTACTGTGTAGTGTTGGGCAAAGACCTCCCCTTTGGCCCATCACACTTCCCTAAACCCCGGCAAAGAATGTATTGAGGTCATCCCGCCATTTTCCTCACGGTCTGCCGCGTCGTCGGATTCGTCGTTTCGTGGCAGCCAATCGGGGGTTTAGCCAAAATAAATAGGTAGGTACTTTAGCATTACTACTTGGTTGTATTCATTTCACATTTAATTTTTGTGTGTGTTCAAGGGTGTTTGACATTATTCTTTGTATTGTATTGGTTCGTGATAAACACGTTTCTTTATTTTCGACGGTCGATCAAAGAACACCTTCTGTAATTTTTGTCTATATCTGTCGTTATTGTCCGTATTGACGATGCTTGTGTATATTTATCTTGTTATTGCGTTCCCTCTTTTGATTATTCCCCGAATGTTGTTCTGTTTTGTTCATGCCAGAGTTTAATGACTCCGTCCGCACTTCTTAATCATCATGTAATTTTCACAGCACCAAATGCTAAATCATCGTCATCGAACGCACGATCTTGCCCCGTGCGTGCATCCGCGTGTGTTCTAGTACATGCGATTTGTAAAAAATATGCAATTCCCTAAAAAGAAAGGAGTAAATGTTTTCAGAGTTCATGAATGTTTTTCCGTTTCTTTATTCCGCCATAACTTGTAAGTGCTTGAACCGATTGTGTTGTGTAGTGTTGTTAGAAACATTATGTCATTCCGGGTAACTTAGGGTATCTAAACTGTCAGTCGTAATTTTTATTAATACTTACATTGACATGCTGAAATGAACTTTACGCCTTTGCGATAAAAACGCTTTAAAGATCAAAACTGTGAACGTTGTTGTATGTTGATTTTTAGCCTTGGATCCATCCCGAGGCTTGTTTTACGAACACTCCATTCTTATTACTATAGTATATCAATATTTGATGGTGATATTTAAATGAGAACGTTTTTATGTGGATATATGGCGTAACCCATGTCTTAAGAATACCAAGGTTATATTATGTCCCAGGAAAAACCGGCGACCGCAACGCATTCCATATCTTTGCCGCCCTTATAAACTACGCAACGCACTACGCACGGGTACAATTTACTAAGACTAGTTCGGATTTTCCAAAAATTTACTCTCATAAAAACCTTGTCCTGACAATCACGAACACGAGAAAAAACAATCAGCCAAATATATTTTCCGTGAACCTGCTGGCTGGTTGACCGATGGACGAAAGGGGACGGAGAGATAAGTTCGTGTAGCCCTTGTGCACCCTCTCCGAAATATATCTTAAAAGAAGGCAAGGCAAGCGACCTTACGACGCTCTTTCAGAGGCCGTCTTGCCTTCGTTCTTCTCCGATCAGCGCTCAATCGCGTTCACAGCACCAAGTCCTTCGTATTTGAAACTTATGCTCGATGTAAAATGTCACATGTACGAGTACTTCCTCTTAACATTACTAGCAACCTTCTGTCTAGGTCAGAATTTTGTGGTCGTAGATTTAATTGAAACTGAGTGTGTCGGTGTGGTTGGTGTCTAATTTCTTGCTTTGTAATTGAATGCATTAATAGTGTTTCCAATCAATATGTTTGTCTAGCCGTATACAGGGTTACCTCAAAAATGCACAATTCTTGATACATTTTAGGGTTTGTCATTTTACAACTTCTTTTTTAGTTTTATCGGTTTTATGCTTCATAGTGGCGCTGTCTGATAGATGTTGTCTAAAGCCATAGGTGTTGAATTGAATTGACAGTCTTCTATATAGAACAACGAAGTACCGGAGGCTGCAACATTAGTAGAGACCAAAAAGCGAGAAATTTGTACTAGTGGGGAAACTTGTATAAAAGCTCCCGATTGCCTGTGGAGGCTTCTTTTGGTTCTTTTGATTTCTTGCTCTTATTGTAAATGTGGTTCTACCCACTTCCAAAAGATTTGGTCATTTTGAGCTAACACTGAGATATCTGGGGCCTAATTACGCTCCTGTCGGAGTCCTGACATTTGCGATATTATTTTGTAGGGGATTTGGTAGTTAGACCATTGGAATGGTTATTGTAAAAAGAATAAGATGTAGTCTTCACTAGATTTGCTGTATTTATTTGGTAATAAATTTTACTTGAATTAACGAAACCATAGAACATATCTAGCTAGTTTGGTTTCTAAAGTGATAGATGTGTACCGAGGTTTGTTTCTCAATAAATATATCTTTATCTATAAATTTGAAGTAGAAAAAACTTATAGAACAAAAGTTTTAGAACACGAACTCTAATTGGGATGTTCATCATTGCGCATTTTACAGGTAACTTTGTAGACACCAAGGAATAGAATTTGCGTAGGTATTATTAACTTAATTCCAGATTCACTTACTTGCTTTTTTTTCGGAAGAGTCCGACCAGGTTTCGCTATGATTCGCAGAGCTTAATTATGGTGAGTAGAGACGGAGCTCGCGACGCGTCGTCGGTTACTCGTCTCTGCTCCTTCTCTACTCACCATGATTAAGCTCTGCGAATCAGAGCGAAAGCTGGTCGGACTCTACCGAAAAAAAGCAAGTAAGTCAATCCGGAATTAATTTCTAATATGTAGTACTTACGAAAGTACTACATATTAGAAATTAATATGTAGTACTTACGAAAGTTGAGAAAAGAGAGAAAAGTAGTAAAAAATATGAACTGGATTAACTGTAGTAATCAAGCTTGTACCGCTTTTAACCGTGTGAATGCTTCTGACTAATACCAGGCTGAACCAGATTACGCAGAACGCAGATTAGCGGCGGTAGCGGAGCGGTAGAACGCCGGCTTCTCATTCGGGAGGTCGCGGGTTCAAATGTACCAATAAGTTGGTTTTCTAAGTTACGTACATTTGTGAAGTTATAGTAGCAATACTACTCGCTAACTGTGAAGGAAAACATCGTGAGGAAACCGGAGTGTCTAAGGTGTTCACATCCCTCAGCGCCTGAAATTGCCAATCCGCGGTGGGCACGCGTGGCGATTATTAAGCACATACTACCTCTCTGAGAGAAGGTATGTGCCCTACAGTGGGACGTAACAGGCTGCATAGAAATACCAGGCTGATCAGTTACGTACTAATCACTCATTCGAGTTCAAAACTATCCAACTAGAGGGGTACCTAGTTCCTTGACCCTTGACCCCTACCCGATAGGGCAGCGGTAATTGCAGTAAATTTCCAACTCTCAATAGCACGGCTAATATTGGCTTGTTGTGACGCGACCTTATTGCCTGCATTATGTGGCAGTTATCCAAAGTTTTTGTTTGTTCTTAGTTCGCACTGAGATGTATTAGTAATGGTCCAGACAAGTGTTCTTATCACTAGTTATTTATGTGCGCGTCGTTGTTTGTCTTCCGTCTTTTTGAGTTATTAGGTAGACCTAATTATAAGCTTTATTAAGGCAGTAAATAGTGTTTATGGATATTTTACGTTTGACAGAGAAACAATTTCTTGGCCTTTATTTACGTTTATCCTTTTTTGTGAAAATCTTCCACAATATCTAAGTCCGTTTGCTGGTGGACTTGTTAGTAAGTCACGGTAATCACTTAGGTCACGGAATAATGGGCATTCGTTACAATATTTCCAAATTTTTTCGCGATTTTGAAGTTATAACGAAAGTGGTTCGAATTTACGTGTTTTCATTGACATCGGCAATTTTCGAGTTTATATAGGGATTTTGTTACACACTTGTGGCGAGCACATGTCAACTCTGCGCGCGCACTACAAACTCCGATATTCCTGCATCGCGCAAGCAAAATGTTTCACATGACATACCATAAATATAACGTCCGACAAACATTAGTTGGACCGGCCGTCCCCAGGCATACGATCTGCCTGGCGGGAAATTTCCCTCTAAAAAGAAGAGTACAATCACCCGCTCTTCCCTATACACTGTTTGTTCGATTTATTTGAATTAATCATCGTGTTAATTTTGAGTTAGTCTGACATCATTTTTATTGGTGAAATCTGCAGTTTGAGTCATATTTTGTCTAGTGGCGCGGCGTAATCTTTATTTTAGACTAAAGTCAGTATCTGTTTTTACGAGTGTAACGTCAGATTTATTAAGTTCGACTCTTGAGCCGGTTAGGTCTAGTAGAATAAGCGCATGGTCAAGAAATCAGATTATTTCCACGTGTTGTTCTGTTAGTTGGCATCGATTCGATGCGATATGGGCGTGTCTTGGACTATCTTGATTCAACTCGCCTTTCTGTTGAACCGTTTTTTGTGGTGTCCTTGCCTAGTAACACACCACAGTGTCCTAATTTGGGATCAAAACTAATTAATGTGCAGTGTGGACGAAACAGAGGCTCCTGTGATTAATAGTTGTGAGCTATATATAGCTGTAGTTATGACTGAAAGTCATCTCGATTGTTCAGGATCTTTCGTCATTGTGTGGTACATGTTTTATTTCTACGTGACATCTTCAGAATACTTGAATGCCCGTTAGTTTGAACAACCATTATGTGGGTCATTAGGTTTTCTATTAGTCAGTTCCATGTTTTGTTTATCTTCTCCTTTTGTTTGTTTATTAAGAGTAATAGCACGAGCGCGGACCATATGGTAAACATATGTCACGGGGCAGTTGCTGTTTCTTTGTGACCAACATAAACTTTGTTTTACTCAATGCTATCGAACTTAGTCGACGTGTGGCAGTACTGATCTTGAAATGTACTTTGGTTCAGCGTCCGAAAGCGAATGTCGATTTTTGTCTGCGCAAAGAATCATTATCTCTCTCGTCCTGTGTAAACACCATTACTGGAATTTACACAGTACATATTTCAAGTGCAGAGCCTCTCTGCTAACCAACTCAAGCATCCCCGTCATAACGGCCGTGATCCTCAGCATTAAGAGACCGGCTGTTTAATTGGATGTTTAACCTCTCATTTTGTTGTAGAATAGTTACCGTTGTTTTAAACCAATCTTCCAATCACTTTTCAGCACTTCCTTCTAATCACTCACCGTCAATCGCCATCGTTACACATTACTCGCATTGTCACGTCGCGGTTCGATTGTAATAAATTTCCTCGTCTATTTCCATCACCGACTAGAGCTCTTGCATTAATCTTAAGTGATTAACATCGCAAGCAGTTAGTAGGGTACTGGCGACGTCTAGAAGGAGCAGAAGTCCTATTTTTTTTACTGTTCAAGAATGGAATCTCCAGTGATTACGTCTAGGTCTCTAGGTGGAGAGCCCAAAATTTAATAATCTAGGTATAGTGTGAAATAGTATGTATGGAGTTATGTTAACTTACCTATATATATATATTTTGAGTAAAACTAAAGCGTTCAACGTTTAGGTGCGTATTTATCAGAAAATGGTCTCCGCACCTTAATACGAAAAACATTTACTAAGTATCGGAAAAATTTTCAAATTGTGAAAAAATTTCAGATGTACCATTTTAATGCCGCAAATGGTAAATTTAGTATGGAACCGCATAAATTTCAAGTTTTCACAAAGTGAAGTGGTTTGTATTAACGAGTTGAACCCCCAATTTTAGGGTATGTATGAGGATTTTGTTATAGAAAAAATTACAACTATGATTTCTTAAATCTTGTGTGGAGAACTTTTATCTGGAACTGAGGATGTATTTTGTATGTATATGAGGATTTTGTTATCTACACTATGGGGTGTAAAAATAATAAATCCCACTGTAGGGCCCAGACCATCTCTCAGAGAGAGAGACAGAGAGAGAGAGAGAGAGAGAGAGAGAGAGATGGAGAGAGAGAGATAGAGAGGGGGGGGGAGAGAGAAAGGGAGCTATTTCAGCACGCGTGCTAAACACGGATTAACGATTTCAAGCGCTGTCGTGTGTGAATATCTCAGACCCTCACGTTTTCTCGTGTCTCCTATTGTCTCTTCAAACAAAACGAGAACGTGGTTCGCTGTTCAAAATAAAACATCATCATCATCATCAGCCCTTTGACGCCCGCTGCAGGTCATTGGCCTCCCTCATGGTTTTCATAACCATGGAAGGTTTTGCCGTAATCGCCACGCGTGGCAGGCGGGTTGGCGATCGCAGTATGTGGTTGGAATCTCAGGAAGATGCTGCTGCCCGTCTCCTGGTAATTTATTTCCTTAGTCGCCTTCTACGACATCCACGGGAGGAAATGGAGTGACGCTATTCTTAATCCGACGCCACACGAAATAAAACATATTACTCATACCATGAAAGTGAAACCTTGATGCTCGAAAACTTCAAGCAAGCCTGCTTTCAATAGTTGGCGTGAAAGTGTATGTAGTCTCTCAGAGAGGCCTAGTTCCTGTAATGGGACGTGTAATCGCAGCTTCTGGGTCTGCATTAACCCTATTCCGAGTACAAGCGCCTGCTTGATGTCGGAAATAAGCGTTCCAGCAGTTACTGGGTCAAGCACTATTTTTGTCTCTGTGCCGCTTCGTAACATGCATCTGAAGTTTAAGTCCGAATTAAATATACAATACGTCATGCTTGCACCAGACAATGCTATGTCTAGACTGAGAGGTTTGTACACGGTTTGTTTGTTCTATGTCAGTTGCTTTATATATTTCCGTCTACTTATACAATCTAGATATTTCCTAGATTGTTAAAACGATTTTCGATTATAACGACGAAACGATTATAATTTGAAGTGAAAGTGTATATATCTAGTAGTGATAATAATCGTACTTGTTACCTTTTCATAAAAATAAGTATCATTTGTTTGGAGCTAGGCTACTACTATTAGATTGGAGCCAGCCCTACTCTGCGCTCCCAAATTGCATTAATAACGCAGTCACTAAACCGTGTTCAGTTTCATTACAGCCAATTATAGAGTTCATAATAAACCGCCGAGTGCTCGTGATTCATTCCGCGATCGGAACCAGATCGATTATCCTAATATCGAGAGCAGACATTTAATTTTAGCTTTATACTGCTCATGGTGTCAAACTCCCCTACACCCGATTGATCGGAGACGCCAATCCCGATCACTCACTGCAATAAATCATACGAATTTATGAAGCTAGTCCGCGAAGCCTTGCATCTCTTTCTTTTGTACGTCCGGGTGTGGTTGTTCATATATATTTTTCTCGCTCAACAGTTTGGAGCCGGGCCAAGCGGGTTTCCAAGCGTACGGCCCCATCGGCGGTAGTTTTCCGAGTCGGCCCGCCGAGTTAGGTGCTCCTATGCATAGAGATCCCCTCGGAGCTGATGCGGAGCCCTTCCTCAACCTCGCGACGCTTGACTCGCCTCCCTTTGGCGGCAGTTACTTCTCTGCCACGCACCCCGACGGGCTACGCGACGGAGCTGTGTCCAAAGAAGACAGCTACGGCGAAGCGATTTTCCTGGACTTCGAAAACTGTGGCGTCACGCTAGAGCGCCGGCAGTCTACCCTGGAAGAGATCGAACAAGAAGTGAATAAGGTTCGAGTGGCCTTGGACGAAGACAGTCGCGCCCTAGAAGAAGACGAGAGACACCAGGCCGAGGCGGACAACTGGAGTTTGAACGTGTCGTGTGACAGCGGTGTGTACAACCGCGCCTCTTCGCGCGACTCCGGACCGCATTCTGGTGAGTGTGTGCTGTAAACATCCATCGGGTCAGCCTGTTGTGTAATTATTTTTAACCTTCGCCAAATATTAGTCGCGCAAATTGTGGCCAATCAAACGCCGGCGGTCGCGTAAAACATGCGCCGTTGGGATCCCAACAGTTTCCCCGTAACTTGCAGTTTGTTTATGTTGCCGTTTGGGTAAATATAGAACTGGGAATGCGCCGCTATTCATATTGGGACGGTTTTGAAAATAAACATGGTGTAACCTTCGGTAATACTTCGCGTCTCTCTATTATTTGGGTCAATGTAATGCACGTTTACGTTGTCGCACGCCTGTTCAATTAATTTTTCGAGCTAATGTCACGTCTTTTTGATCGTTAAGTCCACAAAAAACTTGTTCGACAATTTAATACTTTTTCATCTCTGTTGAAAAAAAGCGTTGTATTATTTAGTTGTTGTGAAATATTTGTATCTGTATCAGTTTGTTCTATGGGCTGAAAATGTTCGCTAAAAAAAACACTTGGCAATACAATGTGGCGACGTGCCGTTTCGGTCCCTTCGTACTTTGGCAAAGCATTATGTGCTCAAGGATCTTTGTATTTACTTCCACATTGCGAAGCATCAGTGTACAAATATTTAGGCACTTCCGCTTTACATGCATTCCGAATACTTTTAGTGCGATTCTCATACTTTTGGCGCACTGGATAAGTACTCTCGTGGTAAATTTCCTGGCGTTGCTGACTGTGCATTATTTTATTTATAGATCTCTTTGTATAGAAGAATACTTTCCATTCTTAGCCAAATGAAATGACTCGACATTAGCTGTTTTTGTCTTCAATCATTTATTTCAACCAATCACACGTCACTACATTTTGTTTTCCCTGTTAACCTCTACAGTGAAAAAACTTGTCCAATAAAAATTTACTATCAGCTCTATGTCTCAAGTTGATTACCAGTCATGAATCCATACCAACTCACTTTACGACATTCTTTCATAATCACAGAAACATTCCGCTTAAATATTAAACAAGCCTTAAATCACATCAACTTCTCCACACCTCTTTCTTGCTAGCCTTAGTTCCACATGATGCTGGGGTCAGTTTTCCCTGCTTTTCCATCTGCACTTTGCTCTGTTCGCGACGTCGTTCGCTTTCTGCATGATCTTTCTTTACTACCTTCATCCACATAATTTTCGATTTCTCTCTGGATCTCCTCTCAAGAATAGATAGACACAGTACCTCATCTCCTACGTAGTTTGGAGACTTTTATTGTACATGCCCGAACTCAGCCTATCTTTCACTTCATGGCCGATGTCTCGCACTACGAGGCTTCCTCGCAAGTGCTCGTTGCGTATTTTATCGAGCCTCGCTCCGCTATAATTAAATCCTCCACCACATTCTTTAATCGTCGCTGGCTCAGCCACCCAAAATGGTTCTTGGCCTTCGTAATTAAAAGACGTCGTCTTTCCCAGTGCTGCAATACCTGCCTCTTATGGTATATATTTGATATGTCATGACCGAGCCATTATAGGTTTGCAAATTGTGTCCACCTCATACCGGCCACACCACAGTGAGGAGGGTTGCTGACCGTATGGACGGTCTGTTTCTGATATACTGGATGAACTTACACCTTCCAGTGTCTCAGAATCGAGATCGAGTTTGTTACTAATCATTCGTGCGCTGTTTGTTTTTTTTTTTGTTATTTTACGTCTTGATATGTTAGTACCTACATGGACTTGATTCATCTGAAATAAATACTATATTTTATTACTGAATCTTCTTCGTCGTTCCCTGAGGATCGCGATCATGGGCCGCTCGTTTCCACAGCGAACGGTTTTCCGGCATGCGGACCGCCTGGTGCATGCCGCCAGGCTGCCACCGGCTGTCGCTTTTATGGCATCCGACCATCTTGTCGGTGCCCTACTTTGGCACGTTTGCCATCCACCTGGCCTGTGATCTTCAGCCACTCCAAACTGCCTGGGAGAACGCATAATGTGTCCGAAGAAGCTGATGGACTTTTCTTGACAAAACGTAGATAGGCGTAGAATCAGGCGACTGAAGTGTGCCTACAGACTGAACCCACCCACTGATTGAAGTATGTTAGTGTATTACAATCTTTCTGTAACATTCTGCAAATAGAGCTCTGGCTATCAACAACATACTCGCAAACTGGATATGGACTCGTAACCACTGTATGAGTGAGCTCGGCCCCGTCCCTCGTAATACCTGCGTTTAGACAGAGACGTCGTTTATTACATCATCCCTTACGAGGGATCTTAGCCAATCAAAGTTGTTGGTCCCGGTGGCCAGAAATATTCACTATAGGGCTAACTACTGCCATACTACCATACAGCTGAAGATAAAGTTTTGTTAGGGGAGTTACTTGATACAGTAATTCCTGAGGTACAATAAAGAATATTCTATCTTAGATCTATCTTCTGTCTATCTATTTGTATATAGTATTTTGTTTTGTTACTAAATAAAAAATCTTTTCACTTGCCTTTCCAGGCGAAGAGCTCGGCCTGATCGAGAGCCAAGAGATCAAGGAGAACCACGCGACGAACAGTTCCACCGAGTGGTCGCCGTCCTCCGTCGAGCGCGGTCTCCTGGCCATGGAGCGGCAGCGGAGGTCCACGGAGGTGGAGGAGAGGAGTCCCGACGAGCAAGGGAGTGATGAGGAGCACGGCGGGTTCGCCCTGGGGCTCGTGAAGAGCAACAGCGTGTCGGCCAGGGCTAGCATGTGGCAGCAGTTGCAGCAACAGGCTAAAGGTACCTACATACTTTATTGGACACATAAGAGACAGTGCCTGGATGACCGAGCAGCTCGGTATTTTTGTTTTTCTTAATCGTGTTTTTTGGAAATTATATTTAGATGTGATGAAAAAAAGGGGAAAAAAGCAAAAGATAATCGGACTGAAGACAGGCTCGAACCGGCGTCTTCTGATTTTGGGACCGCCCGATTTCTCACTTGAGCTATTACAATCTTGTAGATGGTGGCGAAATTTACCTTAGTATTCTAACGACATCTTAGCATTGAATAGCTATTTCTTTTGGCGAAGAGTAGAAAGGAATATGTAGAGCTGACGGCCAACCTCCAGTAGTGGAGAGGCACTGAAAGAGGAAGAAGAAACAGAAAATTGACCCCTGAATTGTCTCCCCTTTCAGGCACCCCGAAGCCTCTTCTCCGTCACCGGTCCAAAGCGAAGGACCTTGCCGACCGGGTGAAGACTCAACCGATAGAATTCCAGCCAGTTGACGCTGCGCCGAGCCCGCTCGCTCAGAGCAAGAGTACTGCCAACGTTCTGGATAAGGATGAAGACGGTAAGTGGGTGTTGCTGTACTAAATTACTCGTACACATCGGAAAAAATATCAATTGATAAATGCCATTCGCGATTCACTTACGGTTCACTCACGTCATTTTATCGGGTGATTCCGGCTAGCTCTATTCTCTAACTCTCGACTTTTAGGAATGTTTATTCTTGCAATACCAAAGTGTCAAAATATAGAGTAAAGTAAATAATTTATTAGTGACTTAATCATGGAAACTGGTTAGAACTACCCATTCCAGGGTCCATCTGTGAGTTGTCAACTTGTTTCTGTCAGCTTGATATCAACTGGATTACCTCGAGACAGCGACCCCTCATAGTTATGAAAACCACGAAGGAGGCCTGTGCCCTGCAGTGAGCGTCAAGTGGCTGATGAAGATGATGATGAAATAATTTATTTGCAATGAATGCGTAGTACAGCTGTGAACAGGAAGCATGCTTCTCTTTAAAACTTAAAATGTACATAAAGCGGTGATTCTCATTGGATCCCGCACTAGGTATAACATGTCTCGCGGGAACCTGAATATGCATGTTGACAGTTATTATTAATTGTTTTGCACAAGACAAAGAGTTCTGAGGATTTAAAAGAGAAATCAGTTACAGAATTAAGGCGCAAGCTACGCTCTGATCCACGTAGCGAAGAGAGAACCAGTTCGCTTAGGATGTTTGCCCCGAGAAAGACGCGAGTGGACAGAGGCTCGCGCCATCACTCGTCCTAAAATCTAGAGAAAAGCTTTTCTCGAAGCGCGCATGCTAAGCAATGTCGAAAATAAAATTCTATAAATACCTATAACATAAATAATGATAAATAAATAAGTTCCATGCAACATAATCGCTACTCACAATCAATATGTTTTAAACAAAGTGTGTATACCAAATTAAAATGTATCAAACAACGATATCTCGATACATTGCGTGCAAAGTATCGATGCTTATATAGAATTGATATTGTACTTGATTTGATATACGCTATAGATACTTCCCGTTTCTAAAAACAGTCCTGATAGAGCTTTTGAATTGATTTACACATCATTACACTTTTTTTCTACTGCATTTTGATTTTTTTTTTGTAATATTATGTTACCGGTTTCTATGTAAAAAAAGATACCATCGCACCATGTAAATTGCGTTCCGGCCACTTGGCCTCTGTTGATCGTCGCTTCCTTTTCTCCTATACAGATCTACCAATTTATTCGTAGAGTTGGCATGGCAATAGAGGAACTAACCTCCTATCCGGTACTGAAATGACAACATCACATGACTAGTGGCGCCCTCACCAACTCTACATTTAAGTTTGTACTCTGTACAATTATCTTTGCATGTCTTCCGAGCCGCGGCCACACGAAAGCGCACTCTAAAAACCCTGTAAATAAAATGCACAATTCACTGGTGACAGCTAAGTTAGACGAGGACGACCCGGCTAAGCTGTCGCTTATGGAGAAAATGAAGATGTTCAACTCGCGGCTGACTCACAAGCCGCCGGTCGGTGGTCTCCCGAAGCCCAAGGAGGAGAGAACCAGGGGCTCCCGCCTCCGTACGATGCCCGTACTGGCCAGTCAAGTCCACGAGGCCATGGAAAACAACGAGAGACTGACCAAATCGTTCACCCATGATGAGGTCCCGAGAAATCCGAACTTCCAGATGAAAATGGAACTCTTCCGCTCGGCCAGCGCTAAGAACACGTCGCTAGAGTACATCATGAGGCAAAACAAGAAGTTTAGGAGTTTAGGTCTGATGGTTTTTTTTCTTTTGTTTTTGAGTTTGGTTTTTTATTTTTATTGGCTTGATAATAGCTTGGTCGTTGTACTAATTCCGATTTGAATTTTTATTTATTGTTTTGATACTCTATCCGCGGTCGTTTTAACATTTTCTAGGTAAGTTTTGATTAGGATTTTGTCGTTTCCTGCATGATATTGCTCAGGGTTTATAGCGCTCTTGTAAACCTGTATCATATAATGACTACATATTTCCAGTTTTATATCAGTTTAATTTCTCCATAACACGTGCACTCTGTAGGATTTGGATTGTAAGCTAGTTATAATACTACTTTCGCTCTTCCCTTTCCCTACTGGTGTTCTAACTTCACAATATGAACTGATTTGCAACTATATGAGGTCTAACGAGTTTCCAAAGAAGTTTACGTAGTCATACCAGCGCTGGCATGTGTAATACGTAATTGATGACAGTATCTGAATGGCTACCTAAATTTACTATCAAATCGTGCGGTTGCCAATCTGAATGCTTGAAATCTATCTCACTATCTGGTTTGTACCAAAACAGAGTTGTTTGATTTGATTAAAACTAACAGTCCCAGTAATTTTATCTAACTCTTCCCTGTTGACGCCATGACTCATATATATATAAGGGCTTTGGAAGCATGCTGGCGACGTCGCGCTACTGTATCTTCAGTGTCGATCCAATGAACTAACCGCATGACAGATGTTGTAATTGTATTGTTGTCTCAGGTCTTTACGAAAAACAGTATTTGGGACGACAATAGAAATAAAATTACTTGTAGTGATCAATCGCAAGAGAGCTACTATTCGTTACCAATAATGCGAATGATAGTCGCTCGCGGCTCGCTGCAGCCTCGTTTCCAATTCTTATGATGGAACAACACTGCTTTGTGTGGCTGCACAATGGATTATCATAACGCTATGCGAGCTCGATTCACAAAAAGATTTATAAGCAGTATAATCGTGCCATTAAAGTCACAAATGGTTTACATCCTATCAGAACCTAACAATCTCTTTATCCCCGTAGATATGTACGATGATGAAACATCGCCCGCGCCCACGGACCGCGCTGAGAGGATGATCACACCTGAGGTGCGCGGCATTTTGAAGGCGGGGACCACCATGGTACCTCCGAAGCCCAAGGCGCTAGCTAAAGGAGAAAGCTCGGAGGTAACAATTCTGATATGCAGTATGAAAATAATCTTGAACATCTGACTCTGATCATCTTTCCGTCGTGTATTATTGTTTTAAATACAAAATTGTGCTGTGAACAGGATTTGAACGATATAGGAAGGTCGTCGTTTTAGAGCGATTCAGAGATTCATCATCATCAACCCATTATGTCCCCACCGAGGGGCACGGGTCTCTTCCCTGAGGAAGGTATAGGCCATACTCCACCACGGGGGCCAAGTCCGGATTGGTGGAGGCTTTAGACTAGTGGCTCGTCTACTGTCAGAAGTTGTAGCCGCCCTAAGGCCTCTGACTTGGCTTAACGACTGCCATCTATCGACGGCAGCCGGCACCAACAGCTTAACGTGCCTTGCGAAGCACGGAACCCATTCATGCACTGAACGCGCCCTGTGTTGCTTAACCTTCGTGATCGTTTAAGATCACTCAGGCAGCCGGGGCTACGAGCGATTCAGAGATTACCTTTATCTAAATGAATTAGGGCCTAGAACTATCACAGCTTACATTGGCTTAATATAAAAACACACTAAACAATTTATTCTAAATCAAAAGTCACAAAAATGAGAAAAATAAGCTCCTTCAGTATGCATAATTTCATAGTAATTAATGTCTTTTTCTTACCGTATTTCCAGGGTCTCAAAGACGAGGGTATAGACAGCTCTTCGGATGACGAGTCCGCCTCTGCGAGCAGTGTCTCCTCTTCAGAGAAAAGCTGTTCTTCTTCAGACAGTTCCGAAGACATCCCCGGGCCCAAACCGAGGCGGTTCCAAGCCAGGAAAGCCAACAAACTAAAAGCTTCTAGAACTGACTCCGACTTAGCTAGAATACTTAAAACGCAGGACAGCTATCCTGTTAAAACCACCCCATTGAAAATCCCAGAGCCTTATCAACCAATCAAATCTAGTCCTTTGAAGATTCAACAGTCCTACCAACCAGTCAAAACTACGCCCGTGAAGACGCAGGCGGCGTATCAACCAATCAAAACGAGTCCTTTGAAAGTACAAGACGGCTATCAGCCAATGAAAACTTCGCCGATTAAGATACAGTTGCCAGGCGCAAATGAGTTGAACGAGCGTCTTAACCAAGCTAGGAATGCGGATGTGAAGATTCCTATATTGGGGAAGTTGAAAAAGAGCCCGGATCAGCCGAAGAAAACTGAGGATGAAATGCGGTTCAAGAGACTCTTTGCTAAGGATGAGCCGATTCAGGTAAATACAAAAGACTTTGTCATGATATAATGTCATTGCAAAACAAAATAGAACATCGTGACGAAACCTCAGAGTCTGATATATTCATATTCTTGCAATAACCAATCCGCGGTAGGCACGCGTGGTGATAAAAGGGCTCCACGCAGTAACACTAGCGTCGCCAATGAAAAAAAAATAGTTATAGACTCTCAATCATGTTAATAATGAATTTTAGCCGTACCCGTGAACCTGAGGGAAAAATAACAGGACAACAGCAGCAACAGGATCTGGGATTTATGCCAAAAACGACCGTTTTCGGCGTAAATGCTATCTAGTCCCAGGTCCGTGATCCTAGGTTCTCGGTCGTGGGTAACATGACTCAAAATTTTATTTATGCCATGAAGTACATACAAAAACTCACATAAAAGTTTAAATAACCGGCAGAGAAAAATGTTTATCTGGCTTTTATATAATTTTAAATGGCCTCATGAATGAGAACAATTTTTTTAGAATCTATCATAAGTTTTTTGTACCTTCAGCTTGGCAAACTCCGGCGGCCCCCAGAGAAGCTCGCGCGCTCGCCCGTCTCTCCGAAAGCGGAGTTCCCCGCTTCAAAAGCGGAATTCCCCGCTCCAAAAGCGGAATTCTCCGCCCCAAAAGCGGAATTGCGCTCCCCAAAAGCGGAGTTCTCTGCCCCAAAAGCGGAATTCGCCGCCCCAAAAGCGGAATTTCTCGAGCCAAAAGCGGAGTTCCCCGCGCCCCACGTGCTGAAGATATCCGCACTGAACCAGGAGGCCAAGAATAAATTCTTCGGCTTGGAGCCGAAGCGGGAGAGAACTGTTGATGAGCTGGCTGCAGCGGTCCGGCGGTTCATTCCCACGGTGAGTCTTATAGAGATAATCAGTCAGCTTTGGGATAGAGTTGATAATCAGTCAGCCCGTGGCTTAGGCCGACTTCTCTAGTAGTCCAGTAACTTTAGCATATAGATACTGTATACTGTAAACAGTATACTGAAGTATACACGAAAAAGCAGCTTATTGTCTCTCATTCCGAGGCTGACCCCTTTTTATGCTAAAGTTACTGGACTACTAGAGAAGTCGGCCTAAGCCACGGCTTTCTAAAAATTGTTTTAAAAGTCTCATAAAATCTCGTGTCTGCGTCGTAGGTTATTCACGGTCAAAGGTAAAAAAATAGTTTTCTGCGATTATCTCTTTCTCTATTGCTCCAACGATGCTAAAACACTTATTATAAAAATTGTAGAGCATAAAATTTGAAATAAAAATTCAGCTTATTATCTCTGATTCCGTGATTGATCGCCTTGAGCAGACATTTGAGCATTTTAAAGCCACAGACTGATTCTCCTCTTTTTCACTCTTACTCTTACCCTCTAGCGCCGCAATCCGACTCCTTTCTCTTCGTTTGATTGCCTCGTTGGTCTAGCGGTATCACATTCAACGTGGGTTCTCACCAAGTTGGAGCAAGTTGTTTTTCTCTTTCTAGTGTGATACTAGAGCCGCAGATTGACTCTCTTCTCTCTCTCTCTTGCTAACTTAACTTCAGACACGGACGCGTCAACCAATAGCGGACGGGTTCGTTTGCGGGCAGAGATATTTTCGCGCCATGCAAAAATTTTATTTCTGCGCAAGTGAACCGGTGTCACTTGTAAAGTTGTTAGTACTGTGTATGTCAATTAGAATTTGTGTTTTACAACAACTTTTGTTATATGAATAAGCAAAATAAATAAAAATAAAAATAGTTTATTTACTTTAGAAAAAGTAACAAAATGGGGCACGAACTTCCTTTTAAGTATGGTTGTGTGAGTATGTGTGAGGTTCTCAGGTTAATATTTTTCGACATAATATCACGGGTTAAACAGTCCCTCCAGGTTACAGGTGTGAGTTTATGTATGCATGTAATGAAGCATTAATTCCTCTCGTTTGGTCGTAGATGGCGAAGTCAGTGAGTTTAAGACGCGGAGCATTCTGTCTCGCTCGCACTATTTAATATTTTTAGTTATTATAATAAAATGAGTAAAATGACTTTTGGTAAATGTGGTCTGAGGGTTTGGTGCATAAGTAAATTGCGGACATTTCAAATATATTTTTGTTTTCTTAAGTTTTCAATACAGAAAAGTTGTTTCCAAAATTAATAATTTTGGAATCAAATTTTCTCAATCAAAAACTAGGCACAGGATGTACAGGATAAGGAAAATATGTTTTGAATGTCCGCAATTTCATTATCTATGAAACCCCCAGACCATATTTATCAAGTGTACTCATTTTATTACAATCACTAAAAATTTAAAATAGTCCGAGCAAGGTAGGATGAACGGCGTTAATGAAGTACCTACTTATTCCCTTTATCGGTCGCAGGTGGCGAAGTCAGCTTCAACAATCGAGGTGCAGGGTTCCGGCAGTGACGGAGAGAGTAGCGGCAGTCGCGAGGTGCGCCACATAAACACGCGGTCGCGTCACAGGTAAGTTACTATTTATTATTTCATCTATTTACTAGCTGACCCGGCAAACGTTATTTTGCCATATTCTCAGACCTACCAAACGTAACACAAAAAAAAATCGTAAAAATCGGTGAAGCCGTTTCGGAGGAGTACGATAACAAACACTGAGACACGAGATTTTTATATATAAGATTTCATAAAACTTACAACTATCTTTACAGGAAACCTAATTAATTAAATATTTGAGTGTAGTCACGTTAAATTCCAATAAAAATAGATGAAACCGTTAAAAAAATACTTAAATGAAAATAACCCACAACCCGACTGTTAAGCATTAACTACTAAGCAGGCCGGACCAACCTAGGTTCCTTTAAATCTATTAAATAGCTGAATTTGGGTCCCGCCTGCTTAGCAGTTAATGCTCAGCAGTGAGGTTTTTGGTTATTTTAGTGTTTATTTTTTTTGGATTTCGTCTAGCCTAGAACACGACAAATCGATTGAGATCGTATTTGTCAAAATCTAAACATTGGTTAAGGAGTTACGAGGGAACAAAGAATCGGATATACACACATACGAGCCAAACACAAAAACACATTAACCTCCTTTTGGGCTCCGCCGCAGTCGGGTAGCGATATTGAATGAATACTTCACAGAAACAGGTTTCTAGCTCTGTCTTGTGGAAAATTGGATCACTAAACAACATTGTATAACTAATTGAACTCTGACATATAGTTGTTTGGTGCTCACCGTCCGCCTGAGCCGCGAGGTGACCTACGACCTACGACCGAGAACCTTTCTTCCACCTCCTGCATTTGACTGGTAGAAAATGCTTATGGCATTAAGTCCGTCGTATTGCACATTTAGTTTAGGTGCAATAAAAGTATTAATAGATAAACCTAAGGCCAAACACCTAGGATTATATTCGTGGGAAGTGGCAAACCATCTCTGACTACACCTCCGGGATACAGGCGTCGATCTCTGACTACACCTCCGGGATACAGGCGTCGATCTCTGACTACACCTCCGGGATACAGGCGTCGATCTCTGACTACACCTCCGGGATACAGGCGTAGATCTCTGACTACACCTCCGGGATACAGGCGTCGATCTCTGACTACACCTCCGGGATACAGGCGTCGATCTCTGACTACACCTCCGGGATACAGGCGTCGATCTCTGACTACACCTCCGGGATACAGGCGTCGATCTCTGACTACACCTCCGGGATACAGGCGTCGATCTCTGACTACACCTCCGGGATACAGGCGTCGATCTCTGACTACACCTCCGGGATACAGGCGTCGATCTCTGACTACACCTCCGGGATACAGGCGTTTCGATCGCTCGCGGGTTCCATGAGTCACTAGCGGCATTAACGGTTGTCTGGAAGATGAGGTCGTCAATTGTATTACATTACTTCGATTTGAGAAAGTGTATTTTATGATTCTATTTTCTGGTTGTGCAATAAAGAACATATATATATGTAATGAAAAAAAAAATTGCAAAATATTTATGAAATTTCATTTGTACATCGATTTTGCAAAATGTTTATGAATCTCTTCATAACATGTACATGCATTGTGATTTTCTCAAAGAACCTAGCATCAAGGGTCTGGTACTAGATAGCATTTATACCAACAACGAGGTAAACTCTATCAAATCAGAGCTATAGTGAAAATGCAGTTAAGTCTCGCCTTAAATAAAACACGACCGTTTCAAGTTTTTTTTCTCGCGGTTCAATGTCACCATGATTGGCAATTTCCTAACATCATCGTCGCGGCCAACCGAAGAAAGTTATCGATTACTGCCGATAGAAAACATAATTGCGGTTTCGATCGGTGCATTAAACCCAGTTTTAGATCTAAAGCTTTGGAGGTCACCGCACCAAGTAAAGGCGGCATACTTTTGTGTCTGGATTCGGTAAGACAATCTTAAAAAAAAAAAAAAAAACACCAAATTACATACACATCATTTCTGGGTGCTTTGAAAGCCGCGGTTACGTAATTAGTAATAAAAAATTACATCTATTTAGACTTTTAATGTACTTAAAAGTCTAAATAAAAAAAATTGTTGAGAAATGTTTAAAAAAATGCGCGACACAATTAGTACTGCCTCTCTATCTAACAGAACTATAACCTGCAGACCCGCAGCACGCACGCACCGTTCTGGTTCTAATAGTTTCGAGTTTGAGTCGAGATTTTTTTGAAAAGGACGTTTTTTTAAACACACACCTGCAGACCCGCGGCACGCACGCACCGTTCTGGTTCTAATAGTTTCGAGTTTGAGTCGAGATTTTTTTGAAAAGGACGTTTTTTTAAACACACTAGCGTATTCGATAGCTATTGTCAGGTACGTTCATTTTGCTATGTCTTTCAAACCACCCAAAATTAATGGTGTATATGAGAATCGCGAGTCAATAAAAATACTGTAACTATGTATAACAAATTATTTTATAATTCTTCTTTATCCAGACACCAAACTCTGTACACTATGTACAAATAAGTTATTTTATTTTGTACTAGTTTGTATAAAAAATACATCTGTTTAACCACTCGTTTATTTTCCGCAAGTACGCTTGGAAAAAGCGGTGGTAGCCCATCGGTAATAGGTTTGCCTCATACGTGTGCGTTGGGTTCGAATCCCGGTATGTACCGATGACTTTGTTTACTAGGTGACGTACATTTGCAGTAGCAATACCACTTGCTAATTGACGGAAAACATCGTGAAGAAACCCGAGTGTCCAATGTGTCCATATACCACAGCGCTTGCTACGTACAATAGCCCAACTATGAGGCTAGGAAATCTCATCTGTGGCAATTTCATGTCTAACAAATTAACTAGACTCAGTACTTTATTGGTGCGCTGGAACACCTTTGGTTATGGCAAAATTGAAAAATTTTGCTTTAAAATCCCGTGTTGATTTTGTTCACTAAAACATCTTGAGTAACTTTATTCAGAAGTGGGGCGCCAGGAAGATTAACACAGATACCAATTAATTCTCCATTAATCATCATCATCATCATCAGCCTATGCTTGTCCACTGCTGGACATAGGCCTCTCCTATAGCACGCCACTGAGCACGGTCCTCGGCTACTCTCATCTAGCTCTTGCCAGCCGCCTTGCGGAGATCATCGCTCCACCGAGTCTGAGGACGTCCCACACTACGTTTACCGATCCGCGGTCTCCACTCGAGAACTCGTCTACCCCATCGGTTATCAGTTCTTCTGATAATATGGCCGGCCCACTGCCACTTCAGCATGCTAATTCGGTGGGCTATGTCGGTGACTTTGGTTCTCTGTCGGATCACCTCGTTACGAATTCGATCTTTAAGAGAAACCCCGAGCCATAGCCCTTTCCATAGCACGCTGAGCGACTTTAAATTTGTGGACCAGCGCCACCGTGAGTGTCCACGTTTCGGCACCATATGTTATGACGGGTAGGACGCACTGATTGAAGACTTTCGTCTTGAGACTCCGTGAGACAATTCTCCATTAGAACCTATTATATACGTAACAACTAAATCGCACTAAAAAGCGGGCCATGACATTGACAAAAACGACTAAAAATACAAATGACCCACTGAACCAACGAACAGCTTTTCCCAATAGGCCTATTAAGAACTTGGCGTTAAGACCTCAGATTTAACATACGAAAATTTTTTTTAGCGCTAATTATTCTAGTGTTTTACGTTATCAAAGTCCATTGATAAGACAAACCACGGAAAGTTGCAGTTTATCTTATTCTTCGAATACCGAGTGCGGCGCATACCTACTCTTAGAAATTCTAAAAATAATTGTAAAAGTCCTGGAACAAGTTACTTAATGTTTAAGATTTACATGTTTTGTTCTATGACTGAATTTCTTTAAATAATAAACTTTAAAGGTTTAATATGTCAAATTTTATTCTAACCTTAACTGTATTTTTGCATTTTAGTGACGCTCGCTGTCTGATAATGTTTAAAATCATATTTGGTTATTTCGAAAAATTACAATCTGATAAAGCACTCGTTTTGAAACACTGCGCATTTTAAAAATAACCCTGTATAATATGGTTCACTTGTTTAGTGCCTAACTCCATCGCAAGAACTATAAATTTCCATTTATATCTTTGATTCCAAGAACAGATTGAAAGAGAACATAGGAAGCTACCTAACCAATCGTTGCATCAAAGAGAGAGAGAGAGATAAATATACTCCCGTATCAAATCAAATATTACTTATTCACAGAAACATATTACAGCTGTGTGATAGTAACATATTGACTGCCTCGTTGGTCTAGCCGTTAAGGCGATTAGCTACCAAAACAGAGGGCGTGGGTTCGATTCCCACTGGGGGCCACCGTACATTTGTACAAATGGCCTCAATCTGGGTGTATTTTCATGTTTGTGACGTCCTTGCCTGGTTACCACAGCACTGTGTATCCTAGTTTGGGACCAGGTCAAGTGATTGTATTGTGTGGAAGTTATTATTAAGTTGACGACCTCGTGGGGCGCAGCGGTAGTGCATCTGCATACCATGCGAGAGGTCCCGGGTTCGAATCCCGGCTGGGGACAAAAAAAAACCCAAGGTCTTGGATGTTTACATGTTTGTGATGTCGTTGTTTCTGGTTCCCACGACACAGGGTATCCTAGTGTGAGGCCAGAAGCAATGTATGTGCTTGTATGTAAATGTTTATGTTTATTATTATTGTAATTATGTACTTATATTTCCAGTGTATACATACATGCACTCGATTCCAGCAAGCATCGGTAATTTAAATTGTAGACATCTTGATTTTTAAATGTAACGCAATCTATTTTACTAGCAAGCCAAAAATGTACTACTGCCCTCAGTACTAGAAAAGTCTGTGTGACGTCATACAGTTTTAGTAGTAATATTCGACATCGTAAAGTCAAGTTCGCGACGGGCATACAGTTTTTCGACAGTCTTATATCATTCGCAAAGTTGCGTAAGAGAACTTGCGCCGTGGCCGCGGATCCGACTCGGATTTTGACCATAAATGGTAATAGCCACTGCACGCTAGCTCACGAAACTCCATATTGATTTTCGACCTTGCTGCCTCGTGAGAAGGCTGTCCGGAAGTTTTTCCACCGAATACCGCGATGGTTTCCTTGCGAAATGGAGTCTGGCGGGTAATCGTTCTATGTGGCGATATTTTTGTTGTTTTACCGTCCTCTCTGCTACCGTTGAAAATTGATAAATATTTGATTTGGTACTTAATATAATATAGGATGTAGTGAAGTTCGTTTAGTTTCTAGATAGGCTAGTTGTTTTGTACGACCAACTATTACAAAGGGGATAAGTTCGAAATAAACTGTTACAGAAACTGTTACCACCTACGACGGTAAAATGTATGAGCAGGTGATATTGTTTCTCCTATTTTGAGTTTTACTCGAAATTCCCTTTGCGGGAAAGTAAGGTACTTTTAAACACCCTGTATAAGTGGTTGTTTATAAAGTTTCTTGAGATAGTATCTCATTGCTGGTTTCCTTCAATTCAGTCCTAGGCCTCATTGAACCAACCTGGCAAGAATGTTAGTATAGACGTCCCTCTATTGTTTAGTAGTAAAATACAATTTTTATCAAAATTGTTTACAGTGGTTGACGTAGAACAGGTAGACGCTACATTTTTGTGGTGGTCTTAAAGTAACAAAGTTACTTTAGTTACTTTTATTAAAGTTTAATGACGTTTGTCTTGTCAAATATACTTAAACGATCATAAGATAGCTTAAAAAGGCTCCTCAACTTTTGGCAAAGACCTAATTTATAGTAACATAAACAATACGACCTAGTTTATATCTTGAAACAAAGCAATTTGGTTACGCAACATGGCTCGTTGTAGTGTAATGAGTGTAAAAATGAATTATCGTTTGGTAGTTGTACCAAGTTACCAAGCTACTCGCCGTGCGTGCCTAAGATTTTATGGACCAATTTTTTGTAGGAAATATTTTTAGATTGTAGGTACTTGAAGGTCAGCACTGGAAAATAAATTCCTAAAATGGTCTAACTGATGTCTTTCGTGATCCAGTATATTATTCAGGCTCTTTCCGGGTAACAATGTTCACTTCATAAAATGTTGAATTCGAACTGAGAAGTTGAATTCGAAAAAGGTTGGATCCCAAAACATTCCGCCGGTTTTGGAATTGAATTTCACTGAGTAAATATTTAAGTATCTGTCTGTCCCGTTCTTTTTTGAGCGGTCTCACGAGACAGAACGATACTTATGTATTTACCTAGTGAAATTGTCAAATCAGAAATCGGGAGCTAGTATAATATGTATTACATTTTAATAAATAAGTCACCTTGTAATAAGACTCTCATTTGATCGATTTCTAATTGCAAAATAGTGGGTATTTGCAACATTGACACAGTTTCATTTGTTCCCTTTCCTAGAATTTCTATAGAGTCGTTTTTCCACGTGCAATGATCAGCGACAAACCCTCAGTGGCTTTTATCACTGGGTACAAAAATGCAAATTTCGAGCCAAGAGTTTCTCCGCTATAGCAGACTGTACAGTGTACATATACCAACGTCTGTAATATTGGTATCTCTACGTTAAATATTAACCACGTCTTGCTTTCAAAACGTCGGTTTCCTATGCAACTTGGATTCAGGTCAAGATCGACTCGGCTTAATGCTCAACGGTGAAGTGAAGATTTACAATGCGAGGTAGACGTTTAGATCGATTGCGTCACGCTTTTCAGGTCTTTGTAACAATGCTATTTTCGAGTAGATGTATTCGCTTTGTCTTTGCAGTTTGGCGAAATTGTGTAATAATATTAAGGTTTTTTACTTTGAATAAATAAACGCATGAACTATATCATCACTGACCTTACAAATAACGTAGCTGTCATAGCTTAGCTGTGACTTAGTTGTGAGGATGGTATAGGTGCTGGGCAAGCCTACTCCACCTAAAAATATGTCTGAGGCGCTACATCATCGGAGCGGTCACTTCACCTATCTATACGTAGTGTATATTTCATATCATAAAGCATTAACGTCGTGAGGAAACGTCAGGGATTGAAATAGCCTGTCCGTGGTAGGCACGTGTGCTGATTAAGACATACTCTCTCTCTAAGAGGAGGCCTGTGCACCACAGTGGAACGCATATCTCGCTCAAGCCCTCTTACCTAAAGGTATATCGAAGGAGAAGTCACGGACCGTTTACTTTCTTACTTGGCTAATCCAGGGCACCAGATTTTTAAACCAATTTCCCAATAAATAGTTCTACGTGCAGCCTATGCAGGACATAGGCCTTAACTTAGAGAGAGTTTGTGCTTGAACACCACGCCTGCCCATCGCAGACGGCCCATTTCAAGAGCTAAAATATGTGAACACCTCACACTCTGGTTTCCTCACGACACCTTAACTAATCATTGCCGAAATTTTTTGTTTTTACCTTTTTCAGTGTTAAAACGAACAGAAACCGCGGGCGTTGCAGCAATTTGTATTTATAACTTATTTACAATATTCATTAAAATGTTAATTCATTATTCATTAATTGTTTTTTCACCAAAGCTAATTCGAACCACTTTTTCCGCCTCGATGACTTTTGTCATGCGTCATGTATAAAAAGACGAAGACACAAGCAATCGCGTGGGGCCTCGGTTCAGAAGCCGTTCACTCTTGCCGTCAATATTGTTATATTGTGTCATAATTAAATTCAGGGCTTGTATGACATGGGCATTCCCTCTCGCTTGCACAGTTTGTTTTGATGACGTTACAAATGAAAAGTGACTTTGCGTTTGACAAATGTAGAAAATTAATCGCTAGGTAATAAAATCCCAGACAGTTTATACAAATGGTTTATGAAGTTTACAACAGGTTTTCCATAAAAAAATTCTCGAAAAAATCTCCATATCAAAAAGGCCGAATTCCGCCACATTCTTAAATGTGGCTTAATTAAGTAGCAGCAGCATACTTTTCTACTTGTAGAGAAATTTGAATGACTTACCCCCGGTTTCTCGTACACTAACAAGCTGTAAATCTACTGTTAACTGCTGTGAGTGGTTTCTTTGTATGCACTTTGATCAATTGACAGCTGTTAACAGTAGATTAACAGCGTGTTAGTGTACGAGAAACTGGGGGTAACCCTCATTTTCGCTGTCTTGTAGAATCCATCAGCCCATTTTCATCTACTTGACGCCACTTCTTGCGGTCCCCGGCCATTCTCATCCAGCCGCCACCAGCAATCTGTCTCAGATCATCGATATGAGGAGCTGGGGGGCGTCCTACGCCGCGTTTTCCAGTTCGTAAAATAGTCACCATAAAAGACCATCCACCTAATAACGTGCTGGCGACGTGCGAGCGCCACGATTTCAATCTAAAATGAACCATAATAAACCTATAATATTAGAGCCGTCGGCTGTTACGGGGGCCGTGCTTTTTTGCAAGTACATAGTCTCTAATTTTGTAAGTGTTTAATGAATATATTATTGTTTGTATTACGTTCGAATGGCTGGCTCGACGTAACATGGATAGGCCACTCAAAATTGACGTCGAGAGTGGAGGGACAGTAGTCTGTACCGGATTGATCGGCGGAACCGGTCTTCCGCGCAGAACTTTCACTGACGTCACGCATTCACGAGGTCGCGAGATGATAATATCGCTATGACTCATGGCGGGCTCGTCAACCGATTCGCCGTAGGTAGACATAGAGACTATATAGACAAAGCCGTATTGATCTCTTCATTTGGCAATAGGTACAATGCGATGGATCTTTTTAATGTCCCGGATCGGTTTCACAATATGTTAAAATTACATAATACAATCACTTGTCCCCAGTCTAAACTAGCATACCCTGTGCTATGGGAACAAGGATATCACAAACATGGAAAGTACTCATGACTCGTGAAATGATACAAATAAACTGGTGTTTCATCCAGTTATTACCTGTAATATAACCCGAACGAACTCAATACTATGGAAAGAAGCGCTTACTTCAACCTTACATTCGAAGTTATACTACAAGACTCAACAAGACTTTAGGGGGTTAAAAGGCATTTTAAATCTAGATCATGAACTTCAAAAGACTGCCTTGTTGGTCTATCAGTAACAAGCTTGATTACCAATCCCCTGCAGGAATTGAATTCCTGCAGAGGACCGGTATCTAGATTTGTACAAATGTACAGAGTTCGGATGTTTCTTCATGTACCTTGTCTGATTAGCTGATTATCATAGCACAGGATACCCTTTCATAGTTTGGAAAAGGTGGTAGTAATCATATTACGATTGAGGCTTTCAAGCTGCGCGCACAGCAGGGCCACAGGGGCTTTAGTAAATACGCAGCGTAAAATATGACTCGCCTTTGTTGAAAGTCGTGTTACTTTAAGTGCTAAAAGAAAGAGCTGAGGGAAGATTGAGCATGAGTAATTTTCCAAGAAAAAGCCTAATTATGCTCATTTGTCATCTGACAAAGAGAATCCAATTGGGGTCATCTTATTTGCAACCTAATTTGTCCAACAAACGAACCTCACCGTTATGAATCCAATTGAATACTTATTATGGAAAACTTTGTCAATAGTTCAATTCATCAAAGCAAAGCAGATGATTCATTCGGGGCATACGGATGACTTTTTAGCAAATCTTGCTAGATCGGCCGGTGAACTAGGGCAGTGGCCAAATTTCAGTAGACGATCGACCAGCGACTCGCTGGTCCGAAAGGCAATGGACGAGATCCGTAGGGAATTTAGGGGCTTAGTGTGACGGTGTGGGCCTGTGCCCAACAAGGGGCTCTTTTCAAGGTCTTTTCAACCTTTGTCGATCAATATCCCCTTATTTTTTTAGCACGGTCCTCAAGGATCGAGGTTCTGTTGTACACATCCAAACAAACCACCTCTGTTTCGCGGACCTTAGGTTGGAAACCACTGCTCTACTGATGTCTAATAATAAAAGTTTACTTCCTCAGTTGATTTATGCCATTCATCATCATCATCATCAGCCATTCGACGCCCACTGCAGGACATAGGCCATTCGTCATATGTCATTCGCTTAGTCTTAATAAGTGCTTTCTATTCTGCTTCTAGTCATTTTTCAATATCCAGTTTGACTTCTAGTATTCTCTAAACATGTATGTACCTATTGGTATTGTTTTTTTTTTCACCTCCATTCATCACCTATTACACGAAACAACACGCCACAAATTATCGGCTCAATTAAATTCTATTACACAACCGCTCACGACACAAAACCAAACACACCTTTCCTTTTTAATGGCTCTTAGGAGGAAGTAATAAAGGCTATTTTCGGATTCATTAACCGCACACATTATGTTTGACCATCTACTCGTGTGCCCCCAAAACCTACCTCGCCAAGGGGCGTGACTGGTGAAATGTAATTACTCGTGGAAGCGTTTCTGCCTTTTCTTATGTTTTTGTTTATTTTTGTACGTGGCCTTCGGTGGTGAAGGTCGTGGGCTTTGACGGGATAGTTTTTTTTAAGGAATTGACAGCTTGCATTGAACAGAAAACTCAAAAATGCTTTATCCATCCCTTCGGGTCTTTTAAATGTTAATCAAACTTCGTAAGTTTCTGTTTCATTCAACAGCCAAAAACGTTTAATTTGCACATTTTTTCGGGCAAAAAAGTTTTGTTATCATTCTTCGATGGTAACACTGGAAAAATAAAACAGAACTTTCCAGGTTGTAGTTCTTGGTCTTGATCCAGGATAAAACACGGATAAATCTACACAGCGTTTGATGGTAATACCTAACTACATTAGATAGGTGGTTTTAGGATGGACTTGCCCAGCACCTATACCTTCCTGAAGGGCTTAGTCGGCCTAATCCATAGAAAGGACAATATTTAGCTAGACCTGAGATTTCCGCACTTAGCCTCATAATAGGGCCATTGGCCGTTTATTTTGTTTTATTTTATACTTTTATACTGATTCCAAATTATTGTTAATTATTTAATGCTTAATATTATGCCTCACTGTTTTTTATTTATAAGGAATACGTGTAGAAAATCCCGGCGGAGACTGAAAAACAGCATTAATGCTGAGGCTCCGACCATTTCAAAAGTGTGTTAAATTAAATTACTCTTATGTTAAGAAGCAAATTTGTTACTTTTGAATAAAGTTCTTTTTATTTATTTATTTTATTTATTTATGTAAATACCTCAGACACTAGGATTTCCTCACGATGTTTTCCTTTACTTTTAGCGAGTGGTATTGCTACCACAAATTCACAAATGTACGTGACTTAGAAGACAAAGTCTCTGGTACATTCCGGGATTCGAACCCACGATCTGCCGAACGTGAGCTACCCTTTCTACCGGTGCGCTACCACTGCTCCAGTTATGGAAAAGATAAATCAGGACCGGTTTAGCATCCGCAGGGGTGTGAGACAAGGATGTGTCGCCTCCCCCTGGTTGTTCAACTTATTCATGGACAGTTGCCTGACTGATTTGAAAGAGAATGACTTTGGGATAAGGATGGGTGAGCTACTGGTCAAATGCTTGCTATACGCCGACGATCAGGTTTTGTTCGCATCGTCGGTTGAAGACCTGCAGACACAAGTAGCAGTAATGGATGAGGCGTTTAAAAGGAAAGGAATGAACATTAATGTGAGTAAGAAAAAAGTAATGGTGTTCGAAAAAGATGAAATGACTGAGTGCAAGATAAGGATTAGAGGTGAAAGGGTGGAACAAGTGAAAGAAACATCTCCAAAAGAGCTAGATTGGCTATCCATAATGGAGTGCTGGTCCCAACACTTATGTATGCTAGTGAGACTTGGGTATGGCAAAAGAAGCAAGAAAGTAGGATTAATGCAGTAGAAATGAGGTCTTTGAGAAGTATGTCTGGTGTTACTTTGAATGACAGGATACGCAATAGTGTGATTAGAGAACGTTGTGGACTGAAAGAGGATGTAGTGACTAGAATTGAGAAAGGAATGTTGCGTTGGTTTGGACATGTGGAAAGGATGAAGGAAGAACGATTGACAAAACAAATACATCGAGCGACTGTGGATGGAAGGGCCGGTAAGGGACGACCCAGACGGACATATTTCGACCAAATAGGGGATGTATTAGCAAAGGGCAAAATAAAAAGTACCTGAAACCGGCGTGCGTGCATGCAGCGACTAATGAATGTTGAGGAAGCGAAAGTGGTCTGTCAGGATCATAGCAAGTGGCAGTCCCTGGTCTCTGCCTACCCCTCTGGGATACATGCGTGAGTTTATGTCGTGTTATGTGTAAATCAGGACCTAAGTTCGAATTACCACCAATGACTTAGAGCTGTGCCACTGACCTATGAATAATCTTAATTAAAAAGTTGGTAATTAAATAACCGTGAAATTGTTTCGGTCACTTTTTTATTGTAGGTTTTTATTTTCACTTTTATTTGCAACTCTCCACCGTCAATGTTACGGTTCAATAAACATTAAGAATGTGGGTAGGCAAAATTTTTGGCTTCCGTTTGGGTAAAAGTAGGTATTTCCTGTGATTGTCTGGTGTTTGGACGATGAAACATTATTATCGAAGAATAGATTTATTGCATGGTTCGATTACCGTACCGTTATTACCGTATCGATTTATGTGATTATAGTTTCGTTGCAAACTTTCCTGGAATACAACTACAGTGTACAGATTTATGTGTTGTCGAATGTACTTAATAAAAATTAACTATGTAATTAAAAAAATGTCGAAAAAAGCGTTTAATAATTTATGTCAGCACATATTTTTGTATACGCGTACACTATATTGATTTGACGATGTTGTCACATACCCACAACTGACACTGTACTCTGGAGGGTGGACAGAGACCAAGGTTGGCCACTCTCCTGACACAATACCGGTCTGACTCCAGGACCGAGTTTCATAAAACTGCGCGGGATTACGGGCATCGGAATTAAAAAATTTAAGCCCATGTCGCATATCGCAGCTCGGTCGCCAGGGTGCACCATTGGACCTGGGGACCCTAGATTTCTACTAAAAGAACCTTGAATGACTAGAGTCAACTGGCATTTAACGAGTAAACACGTAACATCTTAGACCCCGTCTTCGTTTATCATCAGATGTGACTTGGGGGGGGGGGGGGGGGGGGTCAAGTGTCAACCTGTCCTGACTAAAGAAAATAATCTCGTGATTTTTCTTGACCCTGTAGAACATTTCCGGGCAGTGCCTCAGGAGTCCTAGATCGGCATCCATATATACCTACCTCTTTCGTTTTGCCGGAAGCTAAGTCCCCATTTTTACTTGACACTGCTATTTAATCCGTGTAAGTGGCACTTTCCTCGGTTGTCGCCAACTGGTTTCAATTTGAACGATTGAACTTGGGGTCAGCGCACTCTTTGTCAAGTCGACAGCAAGATCTTAATGCATCGCGATGTGTTAGTAGCTTTACCTCCGATTTCAATCGTTAACCTGTTGTAACATCTATCAGTTGTTTTTTTGTTAGTCATTTGTTCAAATTATTAGTTGAGCATTATACATACACAATTTTTAAACCGCGTCGGTGGTAACTCTAATTTATCTTGAGGAATCTTATTGTAGAACCGTAGGTATACGGCGAGCGGTGGTAGCCTGATGGGTAGAACATTGGACTCGGAAGCGAGAGACCCAGGTTCGATTCCCAGTGTGGGCATGTATCTATGACTTTGTTTTCTAAGTTATATACATTTGTGAAGTTATAGTAGCAACACCACTCGCTAACGGTGAAGGAAAACATTGTGAGGAAACGTTAGTGTCTAAGCTATACACATACCTCAGCGCTTGAAATCGCCAATCCGCGGTGGGCACGCTTGGTGATTAAGCCCATACTCTCTCCCTGAGAGAAGATCTGTGCCCTACAGCTGCTTAGGATGATGCATACAGAAATTCGAGTTAATTTTAACCAATTTGGCAATATAATTAATTTATAGTTTAGTTGGTTTAAAATTGAGCCGTTCTTAACTTATGACTGCTTTTTTGTTGACAAATCCAATAAATTTAAATCTCAGTTAGTAGTTAAGGTAGGTTGAAGGAAACTTTACCTGGATCAGTAGAGCGAGTGTCACAAATTGCCTTCTAGATTTGAGTCAAAGTAGGCCTAGGTTATTACGAGTATGTAGAATCGAATACAGGGTATTCGGATTGTGTAATTGGTGTATACTTTCTATGTAAAATGTTCCAGATTTTATGCATGCAACTTGGAATTTGTCCTTATTTTTATATTTATGTCAAAGAAAGTGTTGGGGTGACAGGGGTATGCCCAGCAGTGAGCTCTATTCATGGGTTTTTTTAAATAATACACTGGATTTCCACCCTTTTCTTTTTTATATTTTCTCTTTGTCTTCCCTTTTTTATGTCTCCTGATACTCCACATTTTACGCTTACTAATTTGGTACTGGTGTTGGGTGCCACACACGTTTCGTATCTAAATCTTACAGCTAAGTACATATTGCTTATTCCAAAGCTCAGCATCTTTATTATGTACATTTTTTTTCCCGTAGTCTTAGTCTATATAGTGTATATTATAAATATATATTTGTATTTACAACAAATTTTTGGTCCCTATATGTATTTTGTGTGTCTGCCGCGGATTCCGCACTTCACCTTTGCTTCGTGAATGCCACGGTTTGAACTGCCACCTCAGAATTCGCATTGCCATCTTTAGGTTATGCTCCGCGATTGCTTTGCTTGTGACGAATCTCACGAATCTGCAGATCGCGTCGTCTATTCATGGGTTGGATAGACACAGTTTGGAACGTTTCAAAGTTTGTTCAAATAGCCGTGTTTGTGATGTCCTTTTCTGGTTGCCAAGGCACGGGGTATCCTAGTTTGGGACCAGCACAAGTGATTGTGTTGTGTAGAAGTTATTATTATTATTAGATATAACTATATTTTCGCATGTAAAACTATGGGGATTTCTATGTTAATATACGAGGAAGGCGGTACTTAGAGGAATTTGCGATCGCTTTCGGAGTACAGGGTTACAATTGCACATTGTTATGCAATTACTGAAACGTCCTAATTATAGTTTGTGTTGTGCACTGCAGGAACTTTAGTCCTTTTAGTTTAGTTCAGATTGATATTTTTTTAGATATCAGGGACTCCATAATTTTATTCTATTCGCGTTCTACAAATGTCGCAGCCTCCGGTAAATGGTCCTGCAATGTAGGACCTACATAGAAGAATGTCCATTCTATTTGACTCGTATGGTTTTAAGCATTGACTATCAAAGAACGCCATTACAGAGCAGAAAACGCGTAAAACATTGTAAAAAATTATGTAATGTAAGCAGCATATATACGTCCCACTGCAGGGCACAGGCCTTCACTCGGGGAGAGAGTATGGGCTTAATCAACACGCGTGCCAACTGCGGATTGAAAAAAATAACTCAACAAAAAAAAAAAAATCTTAAATCGTAGGTAGCTATAACAAAGGTAGCTGTGGAAGCTAATCTATAGTCGAATTGCGCATTTTTAAGTGACCCTGTATAATTGACATCAAAGTCTAACTCAGTTGCTACAATCGCTTCGAATTTTATCTTTCTAAACCCATTAATTACAAAACAAATTTAATTACGGTTCCATTCAAATGAGCTCACCACACTACAGTTACACTATCAATTGAATAAGTGAGATGTGTTAATTAAGCAAGTTCCTATTCCGAGTAAATTGTACTCAATTAAGTGCAAACGTAATTTAGCGTTAGTGCGTTTGTGTCGCTTAGGTAGAGTTAATAGTAAGCCGAATTTAGCGGATAAAAATTCCACAACCATTCCGTTGATAGCGCCACACTAGCCGCCGTTTTTTGCATTGAGAATTTCACTACGTAAATAATGAAGTATCTGTTTCGTTATTTTCTTTTTGTGAAAAATCTGAGAAGATGGAACTGTAGATATTAATTTTATAAACTAAGTTTGAAAAGAAACATAGGCGTAAAAACGTTAATAATTTTAGTAGCCAATTCTCTTTATCAAAAAATGAGTTTACGATAACAAAATATGTCCTCAATTTCACTTTCTTCCTTATACCACAATTAATAGAGGTGTGCAATCGCTAAACGGTAGAATCACTAATGTTAAAATGTGCGAGCAATACGGGTGTCCGATGTAAAAATGGTCGAAGAAAAGGTCGAAAACAGAATGGAAGAAACAAGATACTAGCTCGATTGTATGATTTCCGCTACCGCTCGCCGCTTCGCCTCCTTACCCGCTCAGTACTCTAACCGAGGCTTTAGTCCTATTTCCAGACGCACCTAATATGACCGTATTCAGTGATAGGAAGTACTTAATTGTGCGTTTATGGCTAAGCAGACCCTGTATAAACTCGTTAAGAGCGCGGTTACATGTTTTTTAATGTTAAGTTAAACTAAAATAGTCTAACTGATGTTGAATGTCGATATATAAACGCTACACGATTTTTCCTTCACAGTTAGAAGGCTCCGGCATGTTGGCCAGACTTCTTGTGAATAAAAATAGGAATAACCCCTGGGGGTTAACTGGAAACTGGTTTCCCGTGCACTAACAATCTGTTAATCTACTATTAACGGCTGTCAAGTTTACGAAAGTGCATACAGAAAAAAATCGAAAAATGGTGGTCCTACACTCACATTATTTTTAAACAACCAATCTTACGCCGCCTAATAAAGCCGCCAATTGTACTGTGCTACATTATTTTTAAATTCTCATATCTAATTCCTGGTGTACATACTCGTACAATAAAGAATATTCCATCTATATATCTAGGTATCGAGAAAAAAAATGCATCCCTAAATTGTACTGTTTTATCGGCACTATTAATATTGTATACCTATGTCAAATTTCAGCTTTCTAGTACCTGTTGCTAAGCCGCGCACAGATAGACGGACAGGCGGACGGACTTGGCGAGATTGTAAGGGTTTCTTGTTGACCACGGAACCCTGAAACAATTGACAGATTTAACAGTTTGTTAGCGTACGAGAAACCGATTTAACAATTCGCAATAGGTAAATAAACGACACTACGCATGCTGCATGGTCGTGCAATCGGACTATTTATATCCTAGTTTGATTATTCCCTAATATGGTTTCAGTTAGCAGACTTTATATGTCTAGAGTTCTAGACGTTTAGTTCGACTTTGGTATCATGTTCAGAGTTCAATCGTAAACACACCTTTTAGGGTTCCGTACCCAAATAGGTAAGGTACCCTATTACTAAGACTCCACTGTCCGTCTGTCTGTCTGGCTGTATCTCATGAACCGTGATAGCTAGGCAGTTGAAGTTTTCACAGATGATGTATTTATGTTGCCGCTATGACAACAAATACAAAAAACAGTATAAAATAAATATTTAAGGAGGGGTCCCATACAACAAACGTTGTCTTTAGACAGCGCTCGCTATCTAGCGGCCATCTATGTAACCTTTACGGCGCCGATGTCATGTCGTTAAATGTCAATGTTAAACGCTGCTTCTTTGTTTCTATAGATGGCGCTGTTCTCAATGTACCTAATCTATATTTTCTCGATCTTTGTCTAATTTTGTATAGATAATGGTACGGCACCCTTTATGCACAAGTCCGATTCCCACTTTGCCGGTTTATTATGTTAGACGGCTACTTTGGTCGAGTGGTAATGCGCGTGTCTATCAGTGCAGTGGTCATGGGTTCGATTCCCTTGATTTTTAAGTACCGTGGCGTTCCAGTTACGTTTATTGCATCTGGGATTCAGGCGTGAGTATAGAACACCCACATCGATCTTAGAAAATTTAAATTTCAGCAAAAAATGTCCAAGGTGTCGAACTCGTTACAGCGATACTTTTATTTCGCTAGTCTGGGAAGCTGGTTTACGCTACGTACCGTTCACCCGGTGGTTGATTTCGTTGTCTAGCCAACCCAGACCGCGTCTAGACGGAATACATTTCCCGACGAAATACAAGCGCCGTCCACCTCAAGGCTCAACGTACCTACGTACGCAAATTTTCAAGGAACAGAGTACACTTAACATCTCGTCTGTTGAGATCATCACTTGTAGTTAGATTTATACTACCAATCTGTTAATATTATATGTTATTAACGGCAGTCAGTTGTCCAAATTGTATACAAAAAAAAAAAACCAACGAACAGCTGTTAATCAGTAAATTTCAGATTGTTATTGTACGAGAAACGGGGCGTAAATCTTGCAGTCTGACTGGCACTTGGCCGGTTTTTTACTACAAAGGCTATATAATAACAACTTAACTTCCACACAACACAACTTCACTTATCCTGGTCCTAAACTAGGATACCCTGTGCTACGGCAACCAGGCAAGGTAATCACAGACGTGGAAAAATACAACTAGAATGAGGCCATTTGTGCAAATGTACGGCGGCCCCCAGTGGGAATCGAACCCACTACCTCCGGCATCGTCATCAGGCGTGATACCGATAGACCAACGAGGCAGTTTTGTACTTTGTTTATGCAGCAATAAGCTACACCTATGTAATACATTAGACTGTTCTTTAAAATGAACCAATGAACCATTTATAAATAAATGAAAAACTGATTTATAAATGAAATGAAAAAAATAACCATTTATAAATAAATGAAAATACTTATTACTCGCAAAATCCTTTGTTGTTGCGATGACTCGGTGTAAACTTAAAATTAGAAACCAACTTTATCCCGTGTGATAGATCAATAAAATAAACTCTGAACATGAAATGTGTCTAGACACCACAGGGTCACGTAGCAAGTCTACGTTTCTAACTTAAGGGGATCCAGTGAGCTAACTAGTGCCACCAATAAAAAAAAAATCATATCTTCTCTTACAGATCGTATTGGCAAAAAGTGTCAGTACAATCTCTCAATCATGTTAACTGTTTTTTTTAGGACCCACGACAAAGAACGAAGAAAAGAAACGAAAGAACAAAGGAAGTCACGAACCTGGGACTTGATAGTATTTATGCTAAAACGGCCATTTCTGGCGTTAATGCTATCCTAGGTTTTTTGCCATGGGTCCTAAAAATCACTTTTAACACGACTGAGAGATTGTACTGACACTTTTTGCAAATTTGATCTGTAAAAAAAAAATATGATCTTTTTTCCTCGGTGGCTCTAGCGTTACTCTCTGGAGCCCCTTAATGTCTGCCCCCTTAGCACAAGCTCGGTACTGTCCATGTTGTGGTTGTACTTAACTAGTGATCAAAAGATATTTTCGATGCTATATCAGGATGATTTTATTTGACTATAACCAAATCTAATACTAAGTTTGAAATACTAAGAATCCAAACTGGTTAAGATTGCATACTTTTATTTTGACTGTTTGTGTCCTAAATAAAACAAAATTAAAATGTGTTTTCTATTTGAGTCTGTTCTGAGTTTTGTGCTTCAGAGGAATCAGAGGGGAAAGTTTACGGCGGCGGCGGATTTTCTGGTCATGCTCTTCATACTATGGAACATAATAAAAACAACACCTTCAGCGACATTAATTAGTCGCGTGGTTTCGGGCCGTGTGGCGCCGGATTAAGATGCCGTGTGGCGCCGGATTAAGAATAGGGTCACTCCATTTCCTTCCGTGGATGTCGTAGAAGGCGACTAAGGAAATCAATTACCAGGAGACGGGCTGCAGCGTCTTCCTGAGATTCCAACCGCATACTGCGATCGCCAACCCGCCTGCCAAGCGTGGCGATTATGGCAAAACCCCTCATGTTTATGAAAACCATGAAGGAGGCCTATGTCCTGCAGTGAGCGTCAAATGGCTGATGATGATGATGATTGTATCGGGTATTTCTGTCATGGCCTTCGCTAATACATCCCCTATTTGGCGACATATGTCCTGGGGCGTCGTGGGCATATCATGCCGAGGGATATAGGGGGAAGGGACGGTAAGCGACGCCCTGTATACAGATGAAAGAAATATTATTTATTTCAAATGCACCCGAAACCTGTAGATTAGGTTTGTCAGGATCGTTGCAAGTGGAAAACATATGGTATCTGCCTACTCTTCCGGTATACAGGCGTGAGTTTATGTAATGTCACGTAATTATTTCGTTACTTTTTCTCCCTTCGCTACTCAACTCCATTACAAGTTCAAACTTAGGCTTTTGTTTGAATGGAGAAATTCCAAAGAACTTACATTACATAATTAATTAAGTTCAACACACATAGTAGGTAATCCTATTTGAAATCATTGGCAGTGTAGAAGCTTCTCAGTTCTCAATTCGGTTGTCCTACCTGTCAGTGTTACCATGGTTTACGGCCTCAGTTTCGAAACGCAGTGTTCTCTGATCTAGTTCCAATTTTCTTCGAACAATATCTGTTATTATGATTTACGAATTCGTAGCTGGCAACTGGGTTAATGCCTCATGAGATAACAGCCGCCTCGGTCGGCTCAGACGCGTGCTGATGCTAATGCGTTTCCAATGCGACTTTTAATGACGCTTGAATGCTCTTTGAAGTGGGTTGAGGAATTGGTTTATGTTCGTTCAGTTAAATGCACTTTACAGACCTGGTTAGATTGCATTGCAGTGATGCAATATACATATATAATTTATCAATTCAGTCGATCTGTATCCAATGCATGAGTGAGTGTCTGGGATACATGCAATTATTATTAAGTGCCATGCAGCACTGAAACGTGGTCTCTCACTATGGGCCTCATAAGAAAGCTCAAGGTCACGCAACGAGCTATGGAAAGGGCTATGCTCGGAATTTCTCTACTCAAAATAATCATAGCTTTCACATTTTGTCGTATTAATGCAAAACACCCGAAACCGTCGTGCGCGCGTGCAACGACTAATGAACGTTGATGAAGCGAAAGAGGTCTGTTAGGATCCTGACAAGTGGCAAAACCTGGTCTCTGCCTGCTCCTTTGGGGTACAGGCGTGTGTTTACGTATGTATGTAGTGCAACGTTGCATGATTACTGTAATGTTAAAGTATCTAAAGCTCGATTATTGTAAACCCGATTAAGTCCCAACGTCCAGAAATTCAATAAATTCTTCCAAATAAAAGGAATGCCGTAACGAATCCCGTTTCCAATCAATAACTCCTCAAGCGACCACGGATTCCCACGTCGACGACCTTTACTACGATCACAGGGAAAACACAACAGAAGAACCACCACGGCTTGAAATTGATGTACTGACAATACCACAGCCTTAAATTCACTTCAAATCACACAACACCCTTTTTAGGGTTCCGTACCCAAAGGGAGTCACAGCGGACAGCGGAGTCTTAGACTCTATTACTAAGATTCCGCTGGCTGTCCGTCCGTCCGTCTGGCACCAGGCTGAATCTCTTGAACCGTGATAATTGAATTTTTCACAGATGATAAAAACTGAACAAAATAAATATTTAAGGGGGGCTCCCATATAACAAAAGTGAGTTTTTTGCTGGATATTAATAATGGCAACAGGCAGACGCTTAAAATATTCAAATGTTGTATAGATAAAGGTACGACACCCTTCGTGCGCGAGTCCGACTCGCACTCGGTTTTTTTTTCGCGGATTGTCTGTTCTGATATAATCCAACTAAGAGACTCTATAACACCTCTGACTGACCGACTTTGAATTGGTGAAAGGGAAAATGAAAAAAAGTTTTATTTTCCACAAATTTTATACCAATAATAGATTATCAATTTTATTTCATTCACATGTTGGTAAAAAGGAACGGATTCAGCGTACGGCTCGCTGGACTAGTATCAAAGTTTAGTCATGAACAGGCTGCACTGGGTAATGAGTCTTATCTCTTCTCTAGGCACTAAGGAATTGTCGATCTGAGGCAGATTGCCGGTGGTGGTCGTATAAACATGGCGAAGATAAAAAAAGTGTCATGCCTTCAGTGGTAGACAGTCAGTCGAAAATACGTTGATCTTCTTCAGTTGTTATTGGTCGTAAGAAGATATCGAGATTTCCCACTTGCCACAGTCCGGTTAAACTAATTTCGCTTCGTCAAACCTCATTAGCATCCGCATCCGAATATGCTTCTCCGTTCGTCGATATTTTTTTATCTTAGTCGTCCAAGCAGAGTTCTATCCAAGCTTCTGTGCATTCTTATTCTTGGCATTTAGCCCCGGTTTACCCGATTGTTTATAAAAAGTATAAAAACCCTATCAGGTTTGCGTCACGGTATCTCGTGACGGGTCTTACCCACGCATCTTTCTCACGTTTCCTTGGTTTTATCGTCTCTTAGCTACTTTTTTTGTATCGGGTTTTTGTACCCACTTTTTATATCCTATGTGAGTTTACGTAACTTAATTTGGCTTCCATATTTAAGTAGTCAATTCGTCAATTACCTTTTTTGCAATATTGAATCAAATTACCATTTTATTTTATTTCATTTATTAGGTTCCACAATAGTTAATAGTACTGATAAATACATCAAACATAAGGTAATGATAAAATTGACTAAGGTACTTTAACTAATTATAGTGAAACACAGCATGCATTATTAGGTGCTAAGTTATGTAAATAGATAATTTTATGTGCTTAAATATTTAAAACAAAAATCATGTTATTGATATGAAAGCTGCAACTGAGTAAAAAAAAAAAGAATAAATAAAAAAGAAGAATAAAAAGAATTATTTAATTTTATGTTACGGGTCTTTGTGTACGTCTACCAGCTACCACCTCACTATAATGATTTAGGAGGGACCATAATACAGATCCCGACATCTTAAGTCTTTATAGGGTTCCGTACCCAAAGGGTAAGGGGCCCTATTGCTAAGACTTCACTGTCCGTCGGTCTGTCTGTCTGTCTCCAGGCTGTATCTCATGAACCGTGCTAGCTAGACAGGTGAAATTCCACAGATGATGTATTTCTGTTGCCGCTATGACAACAAATACTAAAAACAGAATAAAATAAATATTTAAAGAGGGGTCCCATACAACAAACGTTGTCTATAGACAGCGCTCGTCATCTAGCGGCCATCTATGTAACCTTCACAGCGCCGATGCCATGTCGTTAAATGTCAATGTTAACGTACAACAAACGTGATTTTTCGCCGTTTTTTGCTCGATATTGATAACGGCAACAGGTAGACGCTTTTAATATTCAAATGTTGTATAGATGGTACGGAACGCTTCGTCCGCGAGTCTGACTCGCACTTGGACGGTTTTCGTTTTCGCGTTTAACTTTATATTGTTGTCAACTATCAAGTTATTTTCATCTTACTAATTGTTCCTTATTCTCACTCATAGTTTTATTGTTGCTATTAATATGAATTTTCGTTGAGTTAGCTTCATCTTCACACAAAATCTCCTTAGGTACTAAGAAAACAGATCTTTGACAAAACCCCACGTGTACCGAGACCGCGCATAAAGGTCATCTGTTGTCTGAATAGCCTACGCGGCAGATGCTACGCTTCGCCAATGGTGTGCTTACTTTTTGTATGTAACTACTTTGAATAGCTTCCTGGTCTCTTTAAAATTGGCCTCTAGCTCCTTGAAGTGTATTCGGTTTACATATAACGTCGTAACTCAAGCAAATAAAAGTGAGACAGCAAATAGAAACCGGCCAAGTGCGAAACGGACTCGCGCACCGAGGGTTTCGTCCCTTAATTTCAACTCGATACGACGCGTTCCCGAGATAAAGGGCCTTGACAGACAGACGGACGGACGACAAAGTGATCCTATAAGGGTCCCGCTGTCCTTTTTTACGGAGCCCTAAAATATAAAATAGGATATAAAATAGGTAATACTTATGAAATCTGAAATAGAGCTGCTCGATTACTGCAATCTCATGTACTAAAAGGCCACCAAATAATAAATATAATGAGACAATGCTATGATTGTTGACTATTTGTTTTTATCAGCGATGATCATATTACGTTCACTTTTTTTCACAACATAAATATTATATTAGCTAGGCGTACTAAAAATAGCGGTTTTCAGTCTGGTTACATTTAACAACCTAGGTACGCTTTGGAAAGTGCTAGTTTCGATGAGAAGTGGGTACCTACTTTTACTTTCTTGCTTCGTTATTTGCGTCGCAAGTAACGTTTACTTTTGTCTCCCAAGCGACTTCACTATTTCCTATAACAAAGTTGTTGCAAAGAATATTCGTAGCTGTGATCGCCAGAAAATCCATTTACACGATCCTTGCACAACGCTATCTATTTTTAAAACACAACGTTCGCTCGCACAACGCCATTTATTTTAAACTTAAAATAAATATTATCCCACGGGAACGCATTACTGGGATATCGAGTAAGCTATGTCACAATTGAGGTCGTTGTCTATCTGTACGCCAAGTTTCACGTAAATCCGTTCAGCCGCTATTGCGTGACGTAACAAACATCCAAACATATTCACAAACTTTCACATTTATAATATTAGTAGGATACAGAGTTATGTCTAAAAGTCGCTGTACCTGGGAAACGTCAATTAGAGTTTTTAGCTTACACCCATTTTATTCGACGATTTTTCATATATTTTAGTTTAATTTTACATTTAAAAAAAAAACTAGTTTTTTTGGTGCTATTTGATAGATGATGCTTAAAGCTATATCTTATAAATAGTAGATTGATTGATAGATAGAAACCACACTAGTATGGACCTTCTTCTTTGCAGAACAATGATTCACTGGTGGCTGAGATGAGACAGTGGTAGGGAGTGTAAAGCGCGAATTTAATGAAATGATAAAACCATGATATTCCGAAAGGACTCAATCTGAGAAAAAATACAATGAACAAAAAGTTGCTGTAAAACGCTAACTGGGTGTTTCAGGAATTGAGCAATTTTTAGATAACCCTGTATATAAACGTTCGATATCGTCTTGTTGTAATGCAAGCAAAGAGGTACTAACAACGAGTATCGCCTTGGGTTATAAAGCCATAATGCAAATAGTTATAGTGCCTTTGCGAACAGCACATCTTGTCTATTGTTTTTGCCACAAGTACCTAATGCCAGAACCGATACCCTTTTGTGTAGCACCGGCATTGTTTATTCAGGACTCCTCTTAGAGAGTCAGTATATTCTCTTAGCGCAATGTTTATACCTAGATAAATTATTTCCATTTCAATGTGCTCTCGTTAGGTCATACATAATGCGTGTGTTTATTGTCATAACTTCTTACAAATACATTTACTGTGTTTTAAATTGTTATTTGTTATCTTTATGTAAATTAGGTCATGAAGAAATACTTGAGGTAGTGTTATTGTAAAATTATTTTTAGAAAAAAATTTTTAATTACCGTATAGTTTTAAATCCTCCATCTACCCTTTTCTTATCTTGCGGGTTATGCCATCATAGTAATTATGAGCTAAGCGTTAGATTTCAAAATAAGTTATGCATAGTAAAGTAAAGGGTCGCCTGTCACAAGACAGTTGCGTGGCGGAACCGCCTGCAACATCAGCCTATTGTTCGCATTGTTCCCAAGAGTTTTGTCACTATTACCACTTCATTCGTTACGCTATTGTATATCTGCATCTCTTTCCACCTCCGTACTATCTTTAGCTCCGCCTCTATTGGTAACTATGTCAAAGTTACTAGAATTCTGTACGAGAGGTGGTCTAAAAGTCAAAATTAACATTTATTGACTCACCATCTCACGAAACCAGTTACATCATCTCCATAACGCCGGACGCGTGTTTGTTTACATTTTCTTTATTTCCATCTCCGTCTCTATAGGAATGCTCACAGCACGGACGCCCAATCTTTAAAAAAAAACACGTGAAGATGCATACGTTAGCACCGCTTTGTTTTGTTTACGTATTATCGTAGTAGATCCGCGTGGCGTATTACCGTTACCGACTCCGAGGTGTTATTGAGAAATCGATCTCGCGTCTTTGTCTCGTCGCTGAAGAGTGACAGGGACGAGAGGCGCCAGCAATAGGAGCCGCTCTATCGAGGTGTGTCAGATTGGTTACCCCATGCAGTCTGCTTGAATTGTAGTAGAATCGCTCAGTCGCGCGCGCTCTCTGCGCCCGCTAGCACCTCATGCCCTGACGAGCGCATATTCCCTCGTGCCGCAACAACAAATGCATCAAACTCAACGATATTACACTCAATATCCCGGCAAGATTTGATCGCGTTTGCCGTAGACGACATGGAGATGTGAAGCGGAGTCGAAAAGGGACAAAGCACACAGATCGATACCTCCAAAAACGGTCCAGGCCGCTGAGCGAGAGACCAAATTCGGTGCAATATGTTAAATAGGTGCAATTGAGTCAATTCTGATTTTTCTACTGAGTGTTTTGTAAATAAACAGTGGGCTGACCGCAATAGTTGATCTTCCGAGTGCAGTGTACGTGAGAATGTATTTCCGTAATTGATTCCCCGTCAGGTGGGTCGGTTTGGCCTCAAGACGACAACGCTCAGTTTCTAACGAGTGAGTATGATTTGTCGGTTGCCATAAATGTTTACTAATTACAAATGTTGACCTTAACTGTTTACCTTCTATAGCGCTGCTGACTGTATGATCTAATCTTCGGACAGTAAACCTAATTTATCCAGTTGCGTAGTTCTCCTTATCACTTCGTGTAATTGGAATATCACAACATAACTAGACACAAACTTTGCCAAGAAAATATTTCTTCCTTAAAGATATCTGCAATAGTTTCAACACCAGCATCGAAGCTTAATAAAATTCTTCTTAGAATTTCGCACAAATCAATGTTTTGTGCTTTGTAGTTAGTGCTGTGTTGACACCCCCCCCCACCCCGTCGCCGTCGCGCCCCTTCGCCCAGGGGTTGACTGTGAACTTGAGGAGGGGTGCGTTACCCTCTAACAAGGATTCCGGTCTTCAACCCCTGTTGAACCCTAAAACTCAATGCACAAGGTGTGTTTTCGCTGAGTTTTCATGTGAAGTGATGGAGAGGAGATGGCCGGTCGTCAAACTCAATCATCCTTTACAGTCCTTAGGCTAATTGAATCCTTTTGTTATGATAGATTATAGCTTATGGTTAGCCTCTGGGCTATTAGCATCGTACCTAGTCTTAACCAGTCCTTTGTTATTGCCGATCAAAGCTTCTTGAAGTGCTTGTGTTTCCTCTTGTTTAGCTGTGGCCTGTGAATTCTACATAATCTTAATATATTTCAGGCAGCAACGTTGGTTGTGCTGAATGTAACTGAAATCATTTACAATCGACTTGACGTGGAACCCTAGCTATTTTTCTAAACACTAGTCTTACCTTCAAATTATCGTACGTTAACAAACTGTTGACGGTAGTTAGTTTTTTTTTTTCTATACACTTTTTCCAGCTGACAATCTTCTACATTCTGTCAAGTCTGTCACCGGTCAACGCCCGGCACAAAACTTGACCAAATGACTGACGGTGTATGGACGTATATATTTCGGGTATCATTGTGACTAAGAATATTTCGGACTTCACGTCCATACAAATACAAATATACTTTATTTTCTCCAGTACATAATATACTTAAAAATTAGTGAATACACTCACGCCTGCCTCCTGGAGGGCTAGGCAGCGACCAGAATTTTCCACTTGGCATGATCCAGAGAAACCTTTCGCTTCTTCTGACTTCAACTAAACAACTTTAAATGAGCAACATTTTTTTTTTCTCTTAAGTTTCCACCACTGCAAACTCATCCCCGACTAGGTTAATTTTTGGTCAAGTTACATACGTTATCGTACGAGAAATCAGAGGTGAAGCCGGGCTTCCACTTGCGAGAAATCTTCTGCGTGAAATGACCGGCGCAGCTTAACCGAGACTAGCCTGTAAATGTAAAACTGTTGCGATCGCACTTCGTGGTTTACACTAACGTTGGATCGATAGCTGTTTTGCAGTGCTACGGTTGTTATAGTAGCAGGAGTACTGTTCGTACAGTCGACAGCACATCGACCTTTAAATTTTAGTTGGAAAGTCACGTGAAAATTAAGTTAAGATTGACTGCACTGTGGTCGACTGTACATTGTTGCATCGCAATGGCAAATAATTCTACTTTTAGCGTAAGGTCACACATAAACACGATACGACGTCGCGTCGTGCTACGCCGCTTTAATTTGGCTTTAATTTGAGCGAAATTTTGAACCAATATTGAACTCTGAGTTGAATAAGTCACGATTAGTTATGAGTTGGCTAGATATTCGCGATTAGTTATACTAATTTAAGCTAAATTAACGCGTCACGACGCGACGTTAGATATGTATGGAAGCCCTTTTTGGTTGCCGTATTTTTAGAGTTCCATGTCTCAAATAGAAACTATGGACCCTTTTAGCATCGCGTTGTTGATCGTCCGTCCGTCTGTCAAAACTCTTTGTCAGGATAGAGATATTTAGTCAAAATTGTGAAAAATTGTCACATTTTCCAAATCAGAAGAGATCAGATCAGTACAGTTTTTATTTCTTATTTTTCAATCTTACTGACAAAACCTATAGGGCACTATCCGTTGCCCTAAAATGATAAAACAGTTTTTTTAAAGCACAAGTGAAAGAAAAGGTACGAAATTGTTCTTTCGTAAGTATTTCATATAAAAAATATAGGTTTACGATTACAAATTTTTATTTTACTTTCATTTTGAGTTGTATGGGAAAACATTTATTCTGACTGCAAAGTTAAGTTGGTCATCGTATGTTCGGAACCCTTAGAACGCGAGTCCTATTCGTGTGGTTTTATTTTATTTTTATCTAAGGCATCAAAAATGTATTGGCAGGTTTTCGTGCTATAATATTTATGAGCGCTTACAAATAAGATTAGTAACATAACATAACATAAACTCACGCCTGTATCCCAGAGGGGTAGGCAGAGACCAGGGACTGCCACTTGCTACGATCCTGACAGATCACTTTCGCTTCCTCAACATTCATTAGTCGTTGCATGCACGCACGCCGGTTTAGTAAAATAAGATTAGTTAATCGTTAAAAATATCAATGAGAGAATCCCTATACTGACCACCATCAAATATACATAACATTACAAGAAATATTTTAATGTCATCACTCTATTCAATAGCTCGCTAGGTGATATTACTACAACACAGATCTAAATTAAAATCAGACCCCGAGATATTATCAGCTACTCTTGGAATGCAATTAATTGTCCGTGTTGATGACAACAGCAATGTCAGTCAGCTGATGTGATGAAGCATATCATTGGTGCATATCATTGATACGTATAGTGACACGCTCTGCGTTACTCAATCCAAAACAAAGCTTTATCGGACTCGGACCTGGCTTTCAATAGAAGAAATAAACGAACCATCGATATACTTCTCTTCTGTTACGAAATTGACGATAGCACTCCATATGAAATTACCAACGCTTGCGTACAGGCTCGCAAGACAAGCTTTATAGTTGCCATCCTCAAAGTCTGTTACCAATTTCGTTTCAGGTTAGGGCTTCAGTTCAGTATATGGGTCATTCATATGCCTTGACAATCCAGTCATTCATTTTCCCTCTGACCAAGTTACCTTCTATATCATCATTAACAGTATTGTAGATATGTTAGATAGATATATAGAATATTCTTTATTGTATGTACACCAGGAATTACATATGAGAATTTAACAATAACATAGTACAGTACAATTGGCGGCCTTATTACTAAAAGTAATTTCTTCCAGACAACCATTGACGGAAAAAAAAATGAGAAGCTAAATGGCTATGTTCTGCATGTATTGTGTGTATGTGTGTACCTCTAAAACATAGGTTTTATTTTGATGTTCTAGTCGCTTCACTTTCCTCAAACACAACCAACACGGTCTCTACGCATTTGATTGCCAAACCTTCAGATCTTAAGACCATCCTTCCTCCATAGTGCATATCGCCAAGCAGCACTCAACGGCCTTAGAATTTTCTGCAATCCGAACCTCTCTGGTCTATTAATTACTGAAATATTTGCGGCAGTTAGCTGGTGAGAGATTACTTGTAGTTTCACTTTCAAGACGTCCCGCTCGTCAAACTGATTCATTAAGAAGTACAACTTCAACTACGAGTAGAGAAAAAATCCCAGTTTTTCCAAAATATAATTGCGCGATTTCTTCCAAAGTATCAAAAACAGTTATCGCGTATACGCCGATTGCTAGATTCCAATCGACGAGTACCATTTAATGAATAAACGTAAAACAATCTTTTTGCCTACATTTACTTTGTGCCCAGTTGTACAATTTGTTTCGTCAGCCTGCCTCTACTAAGCGACATAGCTGAATTGAATGTCAATTTACTTCCCATTCAGATATCTACGTACCACGTTGCTTTCCTCTCATTTTCTCGGTGGAGATTTATGTTACCTTAGTTAAGTTTCACCGTGTTTAGTATTCCAGGAAGACACTGCTTTCTAAAGTGCATTTTTGTTCAATCTCGCTTGTGGTGCATTCACTAGTTTTATCTGTTAAGGCTAGTTATAGTTTATTGACCAATAATGTTACAAGGATCTACAAATAAGAATAGTTACATGAAATGACTTAAATATAAAGATTAGCCTGTGTTGCCGAGCTGGGCATTGAGCCTGTATTACGGCATTCAGTGCCAAATCTCCACGGAATATGGCAAGGTAAAAGATTCTAATCAATATAATGTTTAACAAAGAAATAATTTAGAAGAAATTTAAATAAGTGCAAGGTTACATTAAGGTTAAAATAAATAACAATGTATTTGTGAGGCTGTATTTAGTTTTGCTTTCTTAGATAAGGTAATTTAAAGTAATAGGGGTTAAAGTATGAAATTGCCGTTTTATTGCAATAGGTTCTTTGAATTGACATAGAATCTTCATGGTTTGAGGTTTTCGAATTAAACTTTTTTCAAATGGTTTCTATGATGTTCTTTTTTTAAAAAATGTGAAACATTTGAATATCGACTTTCAATTGTTTTTGTTATTCAATTTAGACAAGAAAGATGGATACTGCGAAAATTCGAGTGATTTTTGAATACGAGTTCCGACGCGGAACTAACGCGGCAGAAACAGCCCGCAATATCAATGCTGCGTTTGGAGAGGGGTCTACTAATGAACGCACCGTGCGATTTTGGTTTAAACGCTTTCGTGATGGAAATTTCGACTTAAAGAACGAGCCACGAGGAAGACCGCCCACACAGGTGAATAACGATGAATTAAGAGAGATAGTGGAAGCCGACCCTAGTCAAACTACCCAGGAATTAGCGGCATGGTTTAACGTTACCTTACCCACAATATTGACTCACTTGCGTCAAATCAATAAAATAAAAAAATACGAAAAATGGGTGCCTCATAATCACTCGAATTTTCGCAGTATCCATCTTTCTTGTCTAAACTGAATAACAAAAACAATTGAAAGTCGATATTCAAATGTTTCACATTTTTTAAAAAAGAACATCATAGAAACCATTTGAAAAAAGTTTCATTCGAAAACCTCAAACCATGAAGATTCTATGACAATTCAAAGAACCTATTGCAATAAAACGGCAATTTCATACTTTAACCCCTAATACTTAGTTTTGTTAGTTCATTGATTCAACTATTGTTTGGCAGTATGCGCCATTTAAAATTTGTTGCGTGGATGAAACTGAACATTAAATAATAAGATTTCTCTCATCGAGTAGCCGTGTCAAAACCCTGATAATTTTCACTACAAGTAATATATTTCCTAATATTATTATATAATTCTTTATTGCAAATCATAAATTAGAAAATTAATTAATTACATAGCATTATTACAAAGGCTAACTTATCTCTAATATAACTTGTCGAAAAACGCTCCATAAAAATGGAGGGCGTATTGTGGCGTTACAAGTTCCGAGTGGCGCCTTGAAATGTATGAAGATTTTATGTATCAAATTATCAATATTTGAGTTACCTCCTAAAATAATGTTTGTCCTCTTATTACAAAACGTTAAGAATTCATCTGGAAAACTAAATCTAATAAGTTTTTTTAAACTAGAGTAACTCTTTAAAAAATTTTTGATATCTGAGATCTTGTATGTCCTTCATGCTATAAATTAAATATAAAATTTCACTCCAAACTAATTTTGATTCAACTACCGTATTGTCATCATGGCATTAAATATTGTTACTTATTTGACAATCAATTTTATGGAAAATAGATCCTGCACAGCAGTAGAGGTATTTCTTTCGAACCGTGCGTTCAGTTTTTATTTTGTGCGAGGTACATTTCGCAGATATCTTTATTGGAATCGTCTACAACGTTAGGTGCCCGATGGTCGGCCACCGATAGACTTTCCATGGTCGTGGTCTGTCGACCGTGACTCGTTTTGTTGTTATTTTATTGCTGTTACTTCACCATGTCTTTTATTGACTCGACATTTTCAAGCCTAAGTCGTGTTGTATAGAGTTAAATCTCCAATGTTCTGCGATTGTCCAAATTAACGGACAAATGTTCTTTGGCAAATGATATACTTATGATTTGTAGTAATAGTTTTTGTAGATCTTCCTTTTCAACACGTGTCTTACTTAGCTTTTTGTGTGAGTGTATGTTTGACTTTTTTGTACTGTCATTAAGTTTAAGAAAATATCCGATGACGACATTGCTGCTCAGTGGATAAATGTTGTATCGCTGGCCTTCAATTCAACAGTTGCGGTCACTGTTAAGGCTAATAAAGCAACAAAGCTCGTCACGTTTTCATCCAAGACTATAATCTCATGGAAGATTGCAATATTCTCTACCTTTTCATGATTGTGTTGGTTTTGTTCATTATCTGCTCCTGGTAGGTAATTGCGGTTTCCCGGTCTAAGTAATGTTAAGCTACTGCTTTATATATTGAGAAAAAATCCTATTACCTGAAATTTTATTTGATTTACTTAACACACGGATAGTGGTGTCAACCAACTTATGTTACCAATTCTGGTCACACCAGAAGAAAGTAAAACAAACTTCCGTAAGTAAGGTTCTTCCAAGAATTTCAAGTGGCCACCTCTAGGTGCGTTCTATAATAAGTTAAAACTTTTCAAAGAGGGGTTTTCCCTCTTGGATATTAACTAATGAGCGCTCTCGCTTCCGGCCCTAAAACAAAATATTTTTAGCTTGTTGATTGACGCGGGTGTCTTTAGACTTTTGTCTTTTAGTCTCTATATTTAGAAGAAACTATTCGAGGTTTTTAAATAACTCTTACTCTTCTGTTAGCTTTTGGCTCTATCTGTAACTTGGTCCTTTGGTATGGATATTTGTATACATACAAGTAAATCTAATTGTTTTTTAAATACATGTATACATTTCGGCAGTACATTGTGGTGGTTTTCCTTTAGCCATTCTTAAAGTATAATCGGAGTACAGGAGATAATCAGCAAGTACAGGAGATAATATGTTGTAAATCAGTTGAATACATTTTTTAATATTGGTTTAGTTGAATCATTCACGGTCGACAATCGCTATCTTATCGTCGGTTGAGTTTTTATTAATCTGCAGCTCGCGAACTACTTTATGAATCACTTTAGTACGCTTGCTATGGCCGCATTAATAGGTCCTAACTCTGATAATAGACTGATTAATGAAATTAGCAAAATAAACTCAGATAAGGCATACAATAAGTCTTCTCAGTTTTTCATTAAATTCTGACTTTAACTTCAGCAACTTTCGATATGCAAGCTAGAAATTTCTTTAGCGAGTAGCCCGATGTACTGTTATCCTTGTCCCTGTATTACCTATATATTGTTTGTTTTGTTAAAGACCGAATACCGACCAAATAGAGGATGTATTAACAAAGGGCAAGATAAAAAGTACCCGAAACCGGCGTGCGTGCATGCAACGACTAATGAATGTTGAGGAAGCGAAAGTGATCTGTCAGGATCGTAGCAAGTGGCAGTCCCTGGTCTCTGCCTACCCCTCTGGGATACAGGTGTGAGTTTATGTTATGTTATGTTTTGTTTAAGAATACCGGCGGCTTTACTTTGTAAGTTACGTAGTACATATTATGTTTGTCTGTTGTCCCTTCTCAAAGGTGCATCTTCTTCTGTTCTCGTTCTACTGTGCTAATGGGGCGTTTAAGAGAAATGGTTTCCATTACTGCACACGTATGCTAACACCACACCTTCATATTTCATGCCAGTGAATTTCTCGCTTTGTCATTGTGACGATTTCACCTTCGTTTCGTTGCTACTTCAGGCGTTACAGTTTGTAAAGAGACTTTGAAATATACTAGTGGGATTTGCGTAATGATTTATTTTTTGCTGCAAATTCTACTAATATTATAAATGTGAAAGTTTGTGAAGATGTTTGGATATAATTTACTCAATCACGCAATAACGACTGAACGGATTTACATGAAACTTGACGTACAGATAGACAAAGACCTGAATTGAGACGTAGCATACTTGATATCCCGGTAATGCGTTCCCGTGGGATAATATTTATTTTAAGTTTAAAATAGATGGCGCTGTGCAAGCAAACGTTGTGTTTTAAAAATAGATGGCTTTGTGCAAGAATCGTATAAACAGATGTTGTGGCGGCACGAAGTTCGCCGGGATAGCTAGTAATTTATAATGTAATTGTAGTTAGTTACTTTAATAATCGCATAGTTGTTTTGCATGGTAGGTGTCCTATCAGACTATTTAGTTGTGATTTCAAGGTACTGCTATACTGGATGTAGATTAACAAAAATGTATACAACTTCAAGAAACTGTGGTTTTATTTCGATGATAATAGGAAACTTCGATTAGAAACAGAATAGATAATTTCACAAGTAAAATAGTAAATTTGATGTAGAGTTTGGTCAAAAGGTAAAGTGGCAATGAAAATCTAAAAGAAATCTAGAGTGGGTGACGTAATGTAAATTTTGATTTAAAAATGACAGAATGAAAGAAATATCAATAAACGGTGTAAAGAGGTTTACACCGTTACAAACTGAAGTATAATATCTGATAATAAAATATAATAATATTAAATTATTTTTTGCAACTATAACCTAAATATACATGCAATTTTTATGATATGGTACAGTTCACTTCACTTGTTCGGCATCGAGTTTGAATCCAAGAATGTACCAATGACTTTGCAACGTACTTTCGTCAATTTTAGTACTTAATCAAGTATAGTAAGCGAATGTGAACAGTGCAAGAAAATATAGTAAGGAAACCTGAGCGTCTGAGCCGTCTGAAATTGCCGTACATGACGTACAATTAAATTTTAGTAAAAGACTTGAGGCATATTATAGTTTGCTGTATGCACGTTTAACTTTTATTTTATTTCTGTACAAATACCATGATATATTTAAGTTCACCCTGATTGTATCACTGTGCCCCAAGATACAATTTAATTTAGTTTGGGGTTCAAAGTTACTTTATATATTGTTAAGTTTTGTTCAGCTCAATAAATATTTTTCAAAAATGGAGGAGGTTCGAGATCAATTCGACGCGTATGTTTTTGTTTTGGCTATGTTCTCGCATAACTTTGTCAAATCTTAACCGATTTCGATAATTCTTTTTTTGTTCAAATAGGTATAACGTCCCATTGGTCCCATTTTAATTTTAATTTGAGACCGGAATTCTTCAATGGACAGCAGTAAATAAGGCCTAATGGCCCATTCTTTAGTAATATCCGTATGATTTATAGAATAGCGTAAAATATGTCCCAAGGTGACTTGGTGATATCTTTGGTGAAGACTTTCGGAGATGGAAATTAAGAACTTCGAATTTTAAAGCAACTAATTAAGTAGGGTACAATATGGTTATAAGGGACTTGTTTATTTTTCTCCCGCTCCCCCACTAAAAATTGTAAAATAAAAAACGATTAAAGAAAAAAATTAAAATCGACTTCAAACCCTAATAGCACTAAAAAGTAATTAGAAGTAATTAAAACGTTAAAAACATTAAAATTAAAATTATGTATATATGTAGGTATTCCCAGAGGGGTAGGCAGAGACCAGGGACTGCCACTTGCCATCTGTCAGGATCGTAGCAAGTGGCAGTCCCTGGTCTCTGCCTACCCCTCTGGGATACAGGCGTGAGTTTATGTTATGTTATGTTATATGTAGGTATTGTAGAAGTATAATTTGTAGTCGGTGCCCAGTTTCATGACCAGCACATATATTTTGGGCCTGTATACATGCTTCTAATTTAAAGGTATTCTTTTAAATTATTTGTAACTTTTTAGTGCTGTAGTGTTTTGAAGTTGGTTTTTTTTATTATCAGAAATTTTTTTCAATAAACTCGTCAATCTCAACATTAGATTTTATTTGGCGGAATCCGTCCCAGCATTCATGTGTGCATTCTGACGTCTTGCTGTCGGAAGGCTTGTCGGCTTGGTTACAGTCAAACCGATTTGCATTTGCGTCGCTCGCTTCATGCTAAGCAATATCTGGTTATCCGTAACCGCCACTTGTGTCCATAAACTACGTCACCGTTATTGTGTACCGGTAGGAGGTCATTATCGCTGTCTTCGGTGAAGAACTGAACTTCGCTTTCGTGTGCGTATTATGAAGTGCTTCGTTTGTTCTTTGCCTGTGTCGATTTTCCTTACGCACATGCGAAAATCTCTCTTTTAATCGGACATCTCTAACAATGTTTGAACTGTTTGAGATGTTAATTTATCGACCTTTCTTTTACAATTGATGACCATGGACCGCACATGTTCGATGTGTATGATCGTATCTTGAGTTCTTATTTATGTTAATGGTTGTTTGTTGGTTTCTTTATCTTTATCGGCATACACATGACAAACGTTTAACATCAATTTTGCTGAATTTTACGTAGTAGTTTTGCCTTCAAACTTGGAAACGGAAAGTAATAAGTAATTAATTAACTAGAAAATATGCGTAAAAACTTAGCAGATATTTTTTTTTATAGAACATGTCTCAAAATTGCCTTAAAGGCGATTTGTTACGAAATCAAAATACTTCTTTCTTCTACCCAATGGTCTCAAATTTTTTTGTCACGTTCACGTTTTTTTTTATAGACCCTGTGCCCCACTTCTAGGCATTATTTCTTAATTTTTTTGTGTCAACTATTATAATTTTATTCTTTCTGTACACTAAAGTGTTTTCTATCTATCACGCTCTTCCCTACGGGGGGTATCGTCAACGTACTGTCGATTACACCAGCAGGTACTCGAGGCTATTCAGTAGTTTACTATGTAGAGCACAATAGCTTTTATCGTGCTTAATAAAAAGTTCTACATGAACGCGACTCGTAATTAAATCAGTGATCGAACATAACTTTAAATGAGTGAGGACTGACACGTGAAACTCAACAAATAGTATCGCCGGCGCCGGAAATATAACTGTTTCACGCGTACAGCTGCTTGCCTAGGCCCGTGTGAACTAGGTCTCATTACTAGTAGGTACACCCGAAGCTTCGTGTTTTTGCCTGCCAACGTTTGCACGCTATTCGTTAGTTATTGTAGTTATTGTGACAAAACGTGAGTCTGCTAGGCAAGCCCTCTTCTCTTGAAGGTGATATTGCCTCACGATTAAGTGCGTTTGAAAGGAAAGGGAGAAATAAAAGGGTGTTAATTATGTGAGATTAAATAAGGCATAATGTCTGTTAGTGGAAATTCTTTATATTAATAAATAAAAAAAAGTAACAACGGTTTTTACATCAACGAAGCTCCTATTTGGCATATTATAATGTAGATTTTTTTTTGTTAGTGTTGGTGACACCAAAGATATCAAGGCTCCTAGTTCCTTGTATTGGCAGCCTTGAAAAGCAAGATAGCCGAATTGGTGGCCAACCTCCGATAGGAGACGGCACATAAAGAAGAAGAAGGTGTTGGTGACATAAATACTGTACCAATATTAAAGTACCATAGACAATTCTTTCGTACCGAGTAAGAAAGTTTCATTCATCTGAGACACCGGGTCAAAATATTTTATAACGAAGTTTTTCGATATCTTACGACGACAAAATATTTTATATAAAACATAAACATAAAACATAAACATTTACATACAGGCACATACATTGCGTCTGGCCCCACACTAGGATACCCTGTGTTGTGGGTGTTATAAGTGTGTGTAAGCTCAAATGCCGTGAAATAAATGCACTGTATTGAAGCGCAATATAGCAAAGGCAGCGTGGGACGCTCGTTCGATCGACGCAACCACAAAACACGTATTTTGAGCAAACGACGATTTACGGCCAGTACACAAAACTTCGATGCGACGTTGCATCGTAAAAATCTGCGAGCTTGCGCGACGCATCGCAAGAACTTGTGAATTGGATGGAATCAATTGCGAATGCATCGGCGTTCATAATAGTAAGAAATGGATAAACCCAAAATCTTTTTCCTGTATCTTCTTAGCATAATGTCAACGACCTAGTTTACAAGATACGTTCAGTACGGTTGACGGTCGCCGAATGAATGCCGAATGGTCATCTGAATCGTGACAGGGAGATGCTTGCCGCACGATATCGCATTGCAGCAATTCGTGTCGCAGTTTTCTGCGTTGCGAATTCGCATCGCGCTGATTCGCAGTTTTGTGTACGGAGACTTAGGGCCAATTTCCGGTCGGGCAGCGTGTCTTGGGTGAGGTGGACACATGTGGGCTGAACAATTTGATGGCTACATTGATGTCGAGAGTAGTCGCCTGGTCTGTGTAAGCTGTGTTGGGAAATTGTGCTAATGATGGGCATTTTGTATGTCACTTGGTAATTGGTGTGATATTTTGAGATGCACGAAATGCTAAAAAACATCAGCAATAAGGCCGCCAGTTGTACTTTTTTTCTATTGTAACTCTTATTTGTGTTTGTTTCTTGTGTGCAATCAAGAATATTCTTATGTTATCTTATTAGTTTTGAATTTCTTTTTCAATTGCAGGTATATCAATAAAGAGTCATTCCCTAAGAAGTTCCATTCCCTAAGTCACAGATTCAAATTTTCGATTTAGCCAAAAGTTCGTTAGCTAAAGTTTATCTGGAACCATTCTTGTGATTTTTTGTGAAACTCTTAAGAAATTCTTGGGTAGAATACACGCATGTTAAGGTCGATGTGCTGTCGACTGTACTCTGAAGTGTTCTCCATCTATCTATCTACGTTATGGCCGAGTGTATCTGCGTAGTTTTCCGTTGTTTATGTCTGTGTGAACGCATTGTGTATTAGAGGTCAGCGTAGTAGTAATAAAAATGTGTTTGTGCCTTTGTTCGACCGACGGGATCGTGAAAGCGGCTTTCTCTCAGTTTTGTGTAGTCCAGTTAAGCTGTTAAGGTCAAAGGGCTCGGTCGCTCAACTTCTACTTCTGAACACATCAGGCGCGGGACACATAGATGGGACGTGGGGCGAGGGCGCGGTAAGATTTATAGAGTCACTGACCAAGAGCGACCGCAGAGCAAGGACTGTGGTCTGTGACTCTATGCATCTTACCACGCCCTCGCCCCACGTCCCATCTGTGTGTGTCACGTCTGAAGCTACTCTCAGCATGATATATGCACTTCATATATGCACGATGCTATTGAGAACTTTAAGTAGTGAGAAATGGGAGTAGGGATTACATAAAAATAAGCGAACAAATGCGAGTTAGACTTGCACCCCTGAGGGTTCCGATTACAAACAACTTTACGAGGGAAAAGTATGTGCTCCCAGAATACATTATAAGTTTATATACTTTTTTTATGTCAAATAACTGTAAATGGATCAACTTCATCTATCAATTTGATTTAACAAAAAAAAACAATGAGGTTTGTCAGGGGCGTGACTTGTCACATACCCTGGTCTCTGCCTATCTCTCCGAGATACAGGCGTTAGATTCTTTATGTATCTGAAAACCAGTGTTGAGTAAAAGATGGAAATTGACATATGTTTTCCTTTGTTTGTGCTATTAAGATCTCTCTTCTTGCCAAAATTCGTGATTAGAAGTCAACGGGAGTACCCTATAAAATCACGCTTCGGCTAAAACACTCCTCAAATGCAGTATAATCTATAGGATTCTAAATGTCCTAATCGGGCCACCATAACAATGGTTTCTAATTGTCTTTTCAAGGTCATTATCTAACAGGTTATATAAATATAGAGTAATGCCACAGTACGTAATGCTATGCGTGAACACTTAACAAGTCAGTTTAAGATACTTTTAACCGTTTACCAGCTTGCCTCCCACCTAACGGTTGTTAAGTTAGAGGGAATGTCTAGCCTCGTCCTCCTGCCCACACGCGCTTGACTGCTTGATATAAATAAGTACTTGCACAGTACTTTTCGAGCAATAGAACCAGTGGCTTCTTACCGTCGCATTTCGCTTGAAACTTTATAATTAAATTTGTTCCTCTTCTTCAACTTTATTGGACACGAAACATTTGACAGGACATAAGAAATAATATGTATAAAAACCGGCCAAATGTGTGTTGGGCCACGTGCAGTGTAGGGTTCCGTAGAAACAGGGTTTTTTTCTGCTTTACTGATCTAACACCTTCATCAAATTAATTTTAATGGACTTTGTCGAAGTTTTCCTTTTATAAGTTGGTCGCCTATTATCTGTCCAGACAGACAGACTGACAGACGGACATGACAAAACTATAAGGGTGCCTTGTCGGTTACGAAACCCTAAAAACGAGCTTATCACACTTTAGCATCACTATGTCTTTTTAGAGGCCTAATTATGCCCACCACATCCTATCGGAATCCTGACGTTTGCGATAGGAATTATCATGGAATTTGACACTTAGACGACGACAGCAGCCGTCAGGATTTGAGTGTAATATAGGAGCAGTTTTATAAAGCGAGCAAAAGCTCGCTCGTCAAGCTTCTCTTTCTGCCTGCCTTGTCTTCGCAGCAGATGTATTGTCTGCTAGGATCAGCTGTGATAATTACTAACTAGCGGACTAGTACATGTTGTAAGTTGTAATATTAATAGTGTAATATTTATTGCAGCACACTTGTAACCTATTGATAAAGTTTGTGCTATTTAATTTAGTGTTGATAAGCGTATGACCTAGCTACGTCTGGTAAACTCAACTGAGTTTATCCAAGCGATAAGTAATGTATTGCATTGCAGCAATGGACGCTTTGTGCATCTGAAATAAAATCAGCTCAGTAAAATATTCCATTATTTTGCCCTGAACTAGGTTTTCGTTTTTAAATATTAGGTTATGTCTATGTTATATCGTATTTCGACGTATTTCGGGTCTCATTGGCGGGGGCGTGGCATGTGACTTAGAATTCTGCTGACATAAATTTAAGTCAAGTTGACTAATAATAATAAAAACATTGCTCTTACGTGCACATCGTGATTTTTTGTTAGTTGTTTGCCGGGCATTATACTCACATTGCAACAGTAAAACATATTGTTAGCTCTACGTCACTATCGCTTTCTGAAGCGTTCGCACACGCATAAGGGGAGTTGTTGAGAGATCAATAGTTGTTTTTATTTATACTGACACACAAACATACACAACAAATAAACCGGAAAAGTGCGAGTCGAACTCGACCACCGAGGGTTCCGTACAAATTTGTAGGTACTTACATATTATAAATAGTTCAGGAATCGAGTCTCGCAGCTTTTTCCGGGCTTTTCCCGAACTTCAAAGACTAATATTTTTATGATTCAATTACAAATGTATAGTTTTCAGATTTTTCCCTGTACTTGCAGTATAAGTCAATATTACTTGCCTTTCATAGTTCTAGGTCAACAGAAAGTACCCTATAAATTTTGATTCCCTTGAGTGTCGAAATATACGTTTTTTGCGGTATAAACGGCCGCATCTTTTTTTTTATTAGAAGTTAGATTTTTTCACAGCTTCAAAGGACTGTAGATCTGAGTATATGGTTTTAATTTCAACTCGAGACCTCCACGCGTTCCCGAGATAAAGGGTCTTGACAGACAGACGGACAGACAGACGGACAACAAAGTGATCTTATAAGGATTCCGTTTTATTCATTTTAAGGTACGGAACCCTCAAAAAAGTAAACAATTAACAAAGCAAATACAAAAAAAACCGATAGCAAAGAAGGTTTTCGAACTAAAACTTTCGTATGCTTTCGTTAAAAGTTGGTTTACTAAGTAAGTGAATGCGAAACTAAGTTAATAAATAAAGCATATAGTCTTGCCAAAGGCCCATAAAATGGTAGGTTATACGTGGGTGTGGCAAATAAAACGGGCTCTGGCTCAGTTGGAAAAACTAGCGCTGATAATTAATATTTAGTTGAGACGGCTTGCAGGGCTCAGAGAAGAAATAGGAAAGTCACCCGAAAGCTTGTCTCTGTCTTCCCTTCCGGGATACAGGCGTGAGTGTGTGTATTATTCATCAAATAGTAACATTTGACCCCTGTCTATTAGTGTGAATAGTTTAGTTTTATTGCTTGTTGTTTGGCATAGTTTTTGTATTTTTACATCAGTTCTTGATGTCTTGTTAATAGGACCGACAGTCTAATGTTATACAGATTTTTCGCTGAAATGATTTGTCAGCTGTAAACAAGTTTCGTGGTCAACTGTACACTTGACATCAGAGAACTTGCCCCCGCTTTTCCCCTCACCATTGCGTAGGAGCAACCTCCTTTCCTATCAACCCAGCCAGGTCTAGGACGCCATGAATTCTAATCCCAACTCGCTGTAGGTGTACTAAGAATTGCTAATGATCGAAAGGTGCCAATCCACCTGCCTCCACGTTGCGATATTTCGCGCGTGGGAGCTGACTCGTTACAACTTACAAAGAGGTTGTACTGCAAAGTAAACCCTATGAAGTTATAGGTATAAGGTTAAATGGTGTCTCGGTGTCTCGAGGTACAGAATGTCAAAAGGTCCCATTCGGCTTACTTCGTGTAATGCCGAAGGTCGTGTGTTCGGTTCCCACTCGGGGGCGCCGTACTTTGTAGAAATGGCGTCATTCTGGGTGTATGTCCATGATTGTGGTGTCCTTGTCTGGTTGCCATAATTAGCACCGGGTATCCTAATTAGGGACCGGGACAAGTGATTGTGTTGTGTGGAAGTTATTACTATTAAGCAATACTAGTTTTTTTTCGCGACCTCGACTGCAAACTTTAATTAAAGTGACAAAATAGTATCTGAGTGTCTAACTAAAGCGTCTGAGTTGTCAGGTTAAAAATCTATTAATACACGCTGAAATCTAAGTGGTTTGAAAGACGGACGTAATGAATAATAAAAAATGGCATCTATTTAGACTATTACTTTTAAGTATAGACGTAAATAAAATAAAAAATTGAGTTGAGAAATCTTGTTTCAAAAATGCGCAAACAATTAGTACCGCCTCTCCGTCTATCGCCTCACCCGCGGACCCGCAGCATGCACGCACCGCTCTAGCTGGCTACTAATGGTTCTTATAGGTTCGAGTTTGTGTCGAGATATTTTTGGAAAGTGCCTTTTTTTAAAAAACAAAAACAAGCTAACGTATTCGATGGCGATTGTTAAGGCTCGTTCATTTTGCTATGGCTTTCAAACCACCCAAAATTCATGGTGTATACTGTTAACAGCAGTCAAATTTTTTTTATGCATTTTAACCAACTGACGGCTGTTGACAGTCGTTTAACAGATTATTTTTGTAGGAGAAACTCTTCATCTAACATATATGTAAAAGGGCACTAGTGTGTTATTATGCGTTAAGAGACCTTTTGCAGAAACTTCTGTGATACATGTGACTGGTTGCTCCTAAAGAGGTTAACGGATGTTACGACAGAACCTGTGGCGCCCTTTTTGGCGTCAACGCTTGTATGGACGCGATTTCCCGCATTGCCTTTCCCTTGTACACATGATATTTACGCTGACAATCCAAATTCAACTCTATGCGTTTTGGATAAGAACTGTCCGAAGTGCAAAACGTAAAGGTGGATCAGCAGTTTGATAAGATGTGGCCGTACCGTTTTAGGTCTTATTGTAGTTGCCATAGACGCGAGTGTCGAACTGCCAAGTTTTTTCAGGTAGTTGTGGAAAAAGTCATGTAGGGAGTTGACTAATGGTTTTGACACCATTTATGTGCGGGCTGGGTGGGTGTTTGTAGTTTCTGCTTTCCACAAATAAAAGTAACGATTTTCACTTTGTGCGTTTTTACTTTGTCATTTGGTGGCATTTTGTGCTGAATAATACGGGTATATTAATATAACTACATAAAAATAAGGGTTTTCAAAAATAGTTGATACTTGTGATCCTTAAAATTAAAAAACTCTATTGTTTTACTGTTTGCACCTTGTTATATGGATGTATTTTGTGCAGAATAATTTTGGGGTATATTAGTGTACCCACTTAAAAATAAAGGTTTCCAACTAGAATTGATACTTATGATCTTTAAAATAGAGGGTTTGCTCTATACTTTTACGGATAGTAACAATAAAAAGTACTTTTTAAAGTTACTACTTTTTACTTAAAAATCTTTTTTGAAATCAATAGTTTAGGACCGACCCCACTGTGGGAAGGCCCCCCCCACCAGATGGTCTGACGACCTGGTTACGGCGGCGGGGAGTCGCTGGATGCGGGTGGCACAAGTCCGGGAAGCTTGGAAAACCACGAGGGAGGCCTATTTCCTGCAGTGGGCGTCCAATTGCTGATGATGATGATGATGACCCCAGTCAATCCATAGACAAATAGATTGACAACACAATTGTACAACCAAAAAAAAGAATACTGTTCATACCAAGAGTGAGACAAGGTTTACGGTCGTAAACTAAGCGTATTATATCGGTAAACGCGGCCCTAAGTCAAATCGATTACGCAAACCAAGTGCTTGGATAGAACTGGTTTTGGACTTTAACACGGCTTGTTGTGTAGCAATGTGATCGAAGGATGCATATTTTGCATGCTAAGACCTGCAATGTATAATGCCAGCTATTAGATAACGAAATGAGGACTTATGTTTGTATCTAACTGTATACTATGTTCCAGGTAAAGGTTCCTTAGGCTTTAGAATTTAAATTAATATGGATATTTTTGAATGAATCACATAAGTAATGAAGGACCCAGGCCGACATATAGATGGTTTATGGTTTTTCACGGTGGTAGCCTAGTGGGTGGAACATTGGACTCGGAAGCGGGAGACCCAGGTTCGATTCCCAGTGCGGGCATGTACCTATGACTTTTCTTTCTAAGTTATGTACATTTGTGAAGTTTTAATAGCAATACCACTCGCTAACTGTGAAGGAAAACATCGTGAGGAAACCTGGATGTCTGAGCTATTCACATACCTCAGCGCTTGAAATCACCAATCCACCGTGGGCACGCGTGGTGATTAAGCCCATACTCTCTCTCTGAGAGAAGGCCTGTGCCCTACACTGGGACGTATATAGGCTGCTTATATATGGTTTTTCACGAGTTTTATTAACAGTTTGTAAACTAACTGTAGGTAATTTTCATTTGGCTCAGAGTACATAAGTTTCCTTGATTATTCGGTGCAATATAAAGTACTTATATATAACCAGTTGGTATCTACATATTGATGATCTCCATTCTCTGATACGGTCGTTACGGTGTCTTCACTCTGCCTACCTCTCTACGCTTTCATTTTTATCGTGTATGTGAGTAATGCTTGAAATTAAAACCACCTTATTTCGTCTGTCGATTTCAAAAACCTACTCACTCGTTAGTGCAATTGCGATACGCTACTCACGTGGCTTTCAAATTGAAATTTTCACTTTGACCCTGGGGTTAATAAGTTTCTCGGTACGTTCTATTTGTAAGCATGAGGAGAAACGCATGTTTTCAAAACCTCGCAGGTAAAAAAGAACTAAAAACTGTTAGTCGAAAAGTGACGCGAATAAAGTAAAATAGTATACGTTTGGAAATTTGATACTAAGGAAGTTACCGTTCCAATTTTAGGGTTCCGTATCCAAAGGGTGCCAAACGGGACCCTATTACTAAGACTTCACTGTCCGTCTGTCTGTCCGTCTGTCTGTCTGTCTGTCTGTCTGTCTGTCTGTCTGTCTGTCTGTCTGTCTGTCTGTCTGTCTGTCTGTCTGTCTGTCTATCTATCTGTCTATCTGTCTGTCTGTCCGTGATGGCTAGGCAGTGGAAATTTCACAGATGATGTATTTCCGTTGTCGCTTTAACGATAAATACTAAAAACAGAATAAAATAAATTATTTAAGGGGAGCTCCCGTACAAAAAACCAATTTTTTTTGCCGTTGTTTGCTCGATATTAATAACGGCAACAGGTAGGCGTTTGAAATATTCACAAAATATTTAGTTCTATATTCGCTTCAAAAGTAAATAATTAAATTAAAATTATATAAATATTTAAGGGCGGTTCCCAAACGACTCCGCTTGATTTTTTGCTGTTTTTTTCTCGATCTTTGTGTCTTATGTTGCATAGACGGAACCCTTCGCGTGCGAGTCCGACTCGCATTCGGCTGGTTTTTTATCACTATTTATTTTATTAAAACTAAATATTGTTTAGCGACCAGTATAGCTAGTTTGACGGCGCGAATCACGCGTTTTGGACCGCAAAAAATTCAATATTTCATAATAAATTAATTTAGTTACTTACTGGAACGTTTGATTCTTACTGGAGAGACACGTCTGATTACGATGCCGGAGCTCGTGGGTTCGATTCCCACTGGGGGCCACCGTACATTTGTACAAATGGCCTCAGTCTGGGTGTATTTCCAAGTTTGTGATGACCTTGCCTGTTTACCATAGCACTGAGTATCCTAGTTTGGGACCAGGACATGTGATTGTGCTGTGTTGAGGTAATGCTTATTATTAATGACATTTAAAACGCGCGTTTCGCGTCGTCATAGTACTGTGATGCCCTAGCCAAATGAAACGGTACAGTATGCGGGAGTCACTATAAAGTCTAGCGCCGTATCTAAAACCTCTCCTTGTCGACTATTGCAGACCGTGTATGTACGATTTTACGCACATCCATGGATTTGCATACATATCCAGTTCCCAAAAACAACAACAAAACTCTTCTGTATCCCAGAGGGGTAGGCAGAGACCAGGGACTGCCACTTGCCACGATCCTGACAGATCACTTTTTCTTCCTCAACATTCGTTAGTCGTTGCATGCGCGCACGCCGGTTTCGGGTAATTTTTATATCGCCCTTTGCTAATACATCCCCTATTTAGTTGAAGTATGACCGCCTGGGTCGTCCCGTACCGGCTCTTCCACCCACATTCGCTCGATATATTATTTTCATCTAATCCAGTAATAATAAAAATAACAAAGCGATCTAAATGTTGCGAACAATGCAATCACGTACTAGCAACTGCATTGTCTCTTATTACCTAAATCAGCAGCGCTAGACGAAAAAAGTGGATGATTAATTTGGCAGTTGCAGTTTTCGCCATCGCTGAGTTTTCGTTGCATTATGACTGAAAACGAAGCTATGATTGTCGTGGCCTTGGTCAACTGCAATGGGCAGATTGTACTGTACCGAGCAATCAAACGACGAGTCGTAAAAACGGTTCCATTAGCCTGCCTTTGCGCAACTAAAGATTTACGGCTCGGTTAATGTGTCGAAAATTGCGCGTCCTCTGTCCTGGCTAAATGGTTGAATGTTGAAACGTGAAAAAAAATGAGGGTAGTAGCACATATAATGAACTTAAAAGGAAAAGTATCACGGCGAAGTATGCTTTACTCGTTAACTAGTAATAGGCAACCAACTCATAAAAATAAAATTTCATACAAAATCCATTGAAAATGACTTCGATGAAACTGTTAGTTCTGTAAAGCAGATAAAAAACCCAATTTCTACGGAACCCTACATTGCGCGTGGCCTGACACGCACTTGGCCGGTATTTTTTATTTCCTTATTTTCCTTTAACCCTACGTGCGTGCGTGATTCGGCATCCGCATTACGCCCAAACGAAAATCGAGTTTTCGAATCAGTTTATCGTCATTCGGTAGCAAGGCTAATCTATTTTGCGGTTACTGGCACACGCAGCGAAATTGGCGGCAAATGATGGCGCGAACTTCGAATTTGGAATCGCTCGAGCGCGTTCAGAAATCAATCGGTTGGGTCGCTGACACGCATCGCTGCTTCGGAGAAATCGGAAAAATGCTTTTCTTTTTAAATTAATTGACTATTTAGATGTGGTCGGACGTGACTCGGCCGATTCTTTAGATTACTCTGTAATTCCTCTCTTTGATGTTATCAATTACCTACGAAATGTTCTCATTATGAATGAATTTCTGCGTGAGTCCTATAAAATACCTCAACAGGCAATTCCGTTTGATTTAGAAAGTTGTTCGACCTTAAAACGTTAATAAAACTTCTAATCTCTAGAGTTCTGCGTGACTTCCTATGGAGATTGTTAGAGGTCGATTCAGCATGGTAACGAAGTCGAGCTACGCTACGCTGTCCACAGAACAGACGCTGTCGCTCTCTATCCTTACTAATATTATAAACGCGAAAGTTTGTATCTATGGATGGATGTTTGTTACTCTTTCACGCGAAAACGGCTGAACGGATCCGGGTGAAATTTTGCACAGAGATAGATTATAGTCTGGATTAGCACATAGGCTATTTTTATCCAGGAAAAATACACATCAAAATTACCACGCGAACGAAGTCGCGGGCAACAGCCAGTCTAATATATAAAAGGCGAATCGGTAATATACTGTTGCTTACTTATTACGCCTACACGGGATTAGAAGTCAAGCCTTTTGGTGTCAGTTTCCTGTCTGCATCAAACTGGTTTGGCTTCACACTTCAGTATCATGCTGCAACTGGCCACTAAAAAACTTCTGTCAACGGTTAATAAGCTTATGTGTTTTTTACTACTGACTCTACTGAGGTGCGGTCATGAACTCGCTATTTTTTTTCACAAGAAAAGGTTGCGGGAAATAATCACCTAGTTATATACTTTCGTTTGTTTTCTTTATTTTATTAACTTTTGACGTGTCGTCTGAATTAAAAAGTTAAGTAAGGGTGTGGATGTTAAATATGAAATCCGATATCTAAACGCATGTTTAACCTAAAACGTTCATTAGTTCGCAGTTTCTGACCTATATTGAAAAAAAAAAAGCATTTTTGCTCTTACATAGATAGTTGTTTAAATATTTTAGCATTTTTGCTTTGACATAAGTAATTGCTTAAGTACTTTATGCTTTTACCCCATGAAATCGGGAAAGTGCGAGGCAATTGAACTTTAAACCCGATATGCTGCACTGCGCCGCGTTGCACGCTTTGCGTTACTTGTATGTAAGGTTTCCCTCGGATGTTGTCTGACCATGTGATAGTTGTCTCGGGAACTATTTGGTATCTACCTTTGTTTATTTGTTACACACTATTGCACAATAAATCATTGACAAAAACAACACTTAAATAACAGGCTTGTGATAAAATTTTTGTGCAAAGGCGGACTTATTTCAAAAGAGATTTTTAAATACCTAGTAAAAACGAGAGCGGGGTAGGGTCGATAGTGGTTTAAGTTTTCTTTCTTAGTTTAAAAAAATAAATCCCATGTGTCTACAGTCGAGTTATTTTTTCTAGCATTTGGTGCGTAATTTTTCTTCGCAAGTTAATTCGTTTTCATCTAGGCGCAGAGTGCGCCAGGTCAAGTTTCCGTCAGGCACGCATTGTGCATGTATTTATTCGAACCGATTCAAGGTCTGCGACGCGCCTATATCGAACTTTTAATTTTTTAAATAATATAAAACTTCCACGCAACACAATCACTTGGCCTGGTCTCAAACTAGGATACCCTGTGCTATGCTAACCAGGAAACATGGAAATACACCCAGACTGAGGCTATGTGTACAAATGTATTTATGGCCTCAAATCCTGGGCAATTTTTTTTCATTGTGAAACTATTCAACATCCTCTTAAATCTTGCCAAAATTGGTCTGTAAAATTCATACAAATTTTTTCCGTGTTTCTCAAAACAATAGTAATCCGGTGTAGCTAAACGAACTTGGCCTAGTTCCTGCGTAACATGTTTTTTCTTAGAAAATAGACCATTTTTTAACATCTATGTTTTGGTGGGATGTTAATCACAATAAAAATCAGCGGAATTTCCATATGTAAGTAAGTTCACCTGTTTTCTTAACGTGGGTTATTCTAGAACTATTGTAAATGTCGCGAATGTACCTAAGGTTAATTAACTCAAAGGTTATTTATTTTCGTAACTAGATGTGTAACGTTAGTAAATGCACAGAAACGTTTTAGAATCGATAGTCTGACCGCTTTTAACCTTGACTGTGACTTATAAACAATTAGTGTTAAATAAAACATTATCTTATCTTTAAGTTTTAAATGTCTAAGTGTTTTTTTTTGTCTGTTGCAGGTACGTATCGCATAGTAGTGGATGTGATGAATTATGCAGCAAAATGTTGAATAGTTGTCTGCTGTTGAAAGAGTGAGTAACACGATTTGTATTCTAACTACTATAATACCCAACAAATAACTTGAACAAATGACTTTGGCTTCGCATGGACGTAGTTCAGGTCTTATCGGCCGGAGACGCGTCGTGTTTAAATTCTTTGGCCTTTAATCTAGTCAAATTAACAAATGCATACATACATACAAGCATAAACTCACGCCTGTATCCCAGAGGGGTAGGCAGAGATCAGAGACTTCCCCTTTCCACGATCCCGACAGATCAAATAACAAATAATTATTATAAAAAAAGTTTTCTCTTAGCAAACTCATCCCAATTGCGAAGATTTTTGTTCAAGTTATTAGTCGGGCATTATACATAGCTAACCATCTACCTAACTATAAAACCACCTGTTAACCGTCTCCTAACATTATACACAGCTCAATTACAACAATTATTAGAATTTTCTTATTTTTATTTCCAAAGTTGTGAGACTGATTTGAGATTTGTGATTAGTGAGGGTAACTTTATGTTGAGTACTTTTTTCAATCCAATATAAATCCATCAGCCTATATTTGTCCACTGCCTATCTAGCCTATCTACCAGGCCTATCTCAAGCCACGCCATTTCCTTCTATAAATACTTTAAGAATAATAAAATGTACTACTTAATAATTTACTTAATTTGAGCCCTTAATATGTCTGCAAAATTTACTTAGAATCCAACAGGCAATCCCCTCTCTGGCTTCAAAAACAACAATTGCACTATATATTCATTATTGTAGTTTGATGGTAATGTATTTACTGGTGCATGGAATGGAACATTGCGTCACCTTACACAAGCCTATCGGACTATCACGATTCACAGCCATTAGTGAACGCATTCCTTGTCCAGTCCAGCAACATACAAAAAAAACACTTACCTACTTGTCATAGGTAGGTACTCAACTCAGTCATACATATGAACAGGCAAGGACTCCCGGAGGTAACGTTTTTAGTTAAAATCTAGCACTTATGCCTTACGTGATAAGACTGGGGTGCTAACACTGCAGTTGACTGAACCGATGTATGTTATGCCACACTAAATAACTTGGTCACGACGGCCACTTTAGTTTTGCTATCCATTCACGTGCGTTTTCAAGACTTCTGGTTTTCATCTTCTGTCTCTGTCAGACTTCAGTTGTGAAAGAGAGTCAGCTATATAGTTCTTTAGAAATGATCTGGCAGATGCATGGTTTGTTCGTTGGTTTTAAACAAATGAGGCCTGCATTTGCATCACGTACGCATCGCATGTATACTGCGTTCCACGAGTCGAACTCCTAGGGAATCAAATACTCGCATCTCATTGGTCAACAACATAGAACTATCTTGTGGAAACTTAAGTGTCTGAAGGCATTCACATACGTGCCTCAACACTTGAACTTAAGAGAAGTGGGCCTTGTGGTTGTATGCATAAAAGGCTGTTTATGCTATAGCCCAGTTCGCGACAAGGTACTAGATTAAGAAGTAAGCAATTGCGCTACTTATTTTTACGATAGTTTTATTACGATCTAAAACGGATCGTCAAAACGAAACCTGTCTTCATCTGAAAGTGAGTAAATACGATTTAGTTTGCTTTCGATTTTACTATGTAGTTTACATCCAAAAAATGATTTCTCTATAGATAAATCTTCACGCGGAAGAGATTCTAAACCATAATTGATGACGGGACAATTTTGTGAATAGTCTGTGTCGGATTCAAGCCTCTCGAATGCGACACCAATCCCAGATTAGTGCTGGTCTAATCGTAGGTATTTACATTATGCTTCAACCACACTACTAACTTCCACTTACTTCCTTCCTACTGTACGCTTATGTCTGGCCGTTTCCAAATGGCATCGTTTTGAGACTTTTTTTACTTACGAGTACATACATACATTTCCGTGTGGCGCCGGATTAAGAATAGCGTCACTCCATTTCCTTCCGTGGATGTCGTAGAAGGCGACTAAGGAAATACATTACCAGGAGACGGGCGGCAGCGTCTTCCTGAGATTTCAACAGCATACTGCGATCGCCAACCCGCCTGCCAAGAGTGGCGATTATGGCAAAACCCTTCATGGTTAGAAAAACCATGAATGAGGCCGGTGTCCTGCAGTGGGCGTCCAGTGGCTGATGATGATGACATACATAAACCCACAAACGTATCCCAGAGGTAAAGACAGAGACCAGGCTTTGCCACTTACTACGATCTAAACGAACCTTTTTCGCTTTATCAGCACTCGAATCGCGTTTCGAGATTTTTTGTGTCATTAAAATTTGCCATAACTTAGTATTTACTCCCTCACCCATGACGATATCTCTGGAACTACATTCAGAATCTAGAAGGTGGTGTGTACTTAATACATTTCGCCATGCACAGTCGATAGCAATCAACCTTTACATTTTAGTTGCAATGTCGCCCGTAACGTAGTGGAGTACAATGCATGAATTTTCAGTTACGCATATTTGTGAATTTGTACAATAAGTACCACTCGCTAGCGGAAACATCGTGAGGAAACCCTAGTGTTGGCAATAGCTACATTCCCTAAAAAGGATCCGTGGCTCGCCTCCCGACCATTTTAATCCTTAACAACTTATAATCGAGGTAGCAACTGAAAGCGTTCACTTGAGGGCAATACAATTAATCATAATTTTCCGCTTTCTCCTTTCTTCTGGCCGAGTACTTGCGGAATTCGTATTAAATAGCACTTACCATAATTCCTGATCAAGGTGCAGTTTACTGTCAAGTTTCTTGGTGAAAAAGTAGGGCTTTATCGTGCTTTCCTGGTGAGTTTATAGCGGGTTTTCACGTAAATGACATCATGCTGTTTGGCTTACTCAGCCAACCTAACATTACCTGTAAGGCTCACTGAAATAGGAGAATACGAATTGAGACATTGAATGACTCATAAGCTCATTCCTATCCCAAAGGGGGCATCATTGGGAGCCACGGTAGTGTCGGCCCGCTGACTCATCTCCGTGAAATCCTCCCGAAGTAAGCTAAACTAATCGCAGAACAACCAAATTAGGGATTCAAGAAATCATTTTCGTAGCTTCCAATCTAAAAATATGTTTCTTTCTGAACCAATTCGGTGGCCGTTTTTATTAGCTTTACTGTTCTCTTTTGAACAAAATCGCCTAAACTCCATTCCACGAAACGAGCTCCCAAAGAAATCCTTTCCCATCCTTTAGTAATATCCGTATGCTTCACAGAATAGCGTAAAATTAGTCCCAAGATAGTTTGGTGATGTTCTGACGAAGACTTTCGGAGATGGAAATTGGGAACTTCAAATTTTAAAGCAACTAATTAAGTAGGGTAAATTATGGTTATATGGGACTTGTTTATTTTTCTCCCTCTCCTCCACTTAAAATTTTAAAATAAAATATAAAACCGACTTCAAAACACTATAGCACTAAAAAGTGAAGAATAATTCAAAAGAAAACCTTCAAATTAGAAGTAGGTATGTGTACATGTAGGTATTGTAGAAGTATAATTTGTAGTCGGTGCCCAGTTTCATGACCAGGTCATATATTTTGGACATATACTTCTAATTTAAAGGTATTCTTTTAAATTATTTCTAACTTTTGAGTGCTGTAGTGTTTTGAAGTCGTTTAATTTTTTTTTTCGTTGCAATATCTCTTGTAGTGCAACTGAGGAGAGTGCATGCTTGTAAGGTTGCTATGCTGGTGCGTTCGATTCTACAACCTATATGCAATAATCGATTGATACTCCGCTCCAAGATTACACCGACCTAGCCGGTAATAACGTAGAATTAGCCAGGTGCATCGAGATACTGTCTATAGGCTTATTATCCCTATACGCTTACGCGATGCTACGTAACAAGCGCTTGGCACAAGCACATTCGGCGGCCATATTGTTTTACTATCGTAGCCTGTAGGTAACTTCCGGTGACATTTTATGACATGTTTTTCATTTGTTTCCACGCATAGTTCGAGTCGTACACAATACAGTTTATACAGTACCTAGAGATTGTTTTGTTATTGTTAAGGCTACAGTAGCAACATTATTGGGAGAGTCGACTGACTTCATACAAGTTAAGCCAATGCTCTCTAGAGTGATGAGCTCACACTGCTGAGATCATGTTGCAATAACATATTTATTTATATTTTGAGAGTACAACAATAGGTACAATTAATGATAATAACATCCATACAACACAATCACTTTTCCTGGTCCTACACTGTGCTATGGTAACCTGGCAAGGACATCACAATCATGGAAAACTCAGACTATGTGTATAAAGTTCCGCGTGGCGCCGGATTAAGGGTTCTGTGTGGCGCCGGATTAAGAATACCATTTCCTTCCGTGGATGTCGTAGAAGGCGACTAAGGAAAACAGATTCCATTATAAATTTGGTTGTATATAATATACTCCATTGCTCTCACCGCCTGTCATTCTTATTCTTATTGTTGCCAAACGCCATCGCCACCGCCTGACATTTTGGTAGATAGTAGGCCTTCTGGGTCCCGTAATGTGTAGTCAGCCTACCTACTGCGTCGCTTTTGCACGGTAAATCATGAACCTGCATAATGTAGTGCAGAGTGCGCTTGCAGCGTCCGCCTATCCCCTTCCGCCTCGCTGGAGCGTAAAAATCAACTTGGCCGACGATACCCCTTTTTATTCGATTATCGCACTTATGGCGCAATCAATAAGAGCTATTGTTTGACCACGCACTGCTGCTTGGCTCGAAAATTCAATGAGAGATTAATAAATTCTGTGGTGAAATGCACGTTATACTATATCTATAAATGTGTTCGTCCGGTCGGACTCTTTCCACAAAAAACAGGACAAGTGCGAGTCGGACTCGCGCACCGAGGGTTTCATACAAATTTTTAGATATTAGGTACATATTATTATAAATAGTTCAGGAATCGAGTCTCGCAGTTTTTCCGAGCTTTTCCCGAACTTCAAAGACAATTTTTTTATGATTTAATTACAAATGTATAGTTTTCAGATTTTGTCTGTCATAATTCTAGGTCAACGGAAAGTGCCTTATAAATTTTGATTCCCTTGAGTGTCAAAATATAGGCATTTTTGCGGTATAAACAGCCGTGTCTTTTTTTTTTACGTTAACTTACAATTTTTATTTTTTCACAGCTTTAAGGGATGGACGGACGTACAGAAGGACAACAAAGTGATCCTGTAAGGGTTCCGTTTTTTCCTTTTGAGGTTCAGAGCCCTAAAAAGAATAAAAGGGTTTTTGTCGAATCAGCCGTTACTCCCTCGCAACTCCCCCGGTTTCTTGTATCCTAACAATATATTAATCTAGTGTAAATAGCTGTCAGTTGTTTTCTTATGCAATTTTGTCAGGTGACAACTGTTAACCTAAGTGCATACAAATTAACAGACGATTGGTGTATAAGAAACAGGGGGTTAGAATGTAACAAAAACTGAAGTTATATGTTCTGGGACTACCGTTATAAAAACGGCAAGTAGACATGCCCATTAAAAACATACGGTCTTATTTATAAAAACACCACTCCTCTAAAACACTCCTCAGTTGCAGTTTAAATAATCTGTGTTTACGTCTTTCTCTTTACCGCAGACTATTTAAACTGACTCTGAGGAGTGTTTTAAGGAATCTTGTTTTTATGAATATTACCGTTTGACTCAGAGAAAAAAAAAGTGACATCATGGCATGCTCCGTTCTCGTTTCATATTTTCGATCACAACCATATTGATTGGAAAGCACCAGTCATGCCCATCAAATTGATGTAGGATTTTTGTAATTACAGCCCGAAGGACTTTTTGTGAATAAAAGCGAGCAAAGGAATTTAATTAACGAGCCGTTATGATTTTGGAAAATTACCCTTCCGGGACATGGCCACGCACATGACAGAACGTCGGAATTGTTCGATTACCATTAGCTGGTGTCAGTATGTAACAAAGATACGATAGAAATTTCCTTATTGCAACAAATTCTGCGTACATAACCGGACTCACGCCTGTGTTTTAGGAGGGGTAGGCAGGGCCAAAGGCTAGTCATTTGCCACTACACTGGCATACCGCGCACGTTTCGCTCACTGTAAAAGTATTTACGTTTTTCTTAAAATTAGGACAGGTTGACACCTCCTCAGTCACGCCTGATGGTAAACGAAGACGAGGTCTAATATGTTACGTGTTTACCTGTTAAATAACTTTTGAGTCTAGTTTTAAAGACACCCAGTCACCCAGGTTATGTAATATGTCTCTGGGAAAACAGACGACGTTTGGGCGTTTCACATATTTGCCGTTCTTAATATAAAAGAATTCCAAAAAACTATTTAGAGGCTAAAAATTCCGCGACCTCTGGCTCACCGTGCTAGGGCTCTCCCAACTGACCTAATGGGCAAGTGCAAGCATCGATGAAATTTGGAGCCTCTTTACAAACTTCTCTGTATTACCTACAGGCAGCGCTGGCACGGTGAGCCAGAGGTCGCGGGTTCAAGTCCCGGCATGGGTGGAATTTTTAGCCTCTAAATAGGTTTTTGAAATTGTCCTCGGCACGGGTTAGTGCAACAAAAAGAATATAATATAAGAATTCGCCAATCGCTTGGTGCGAATTCGCGGAATTTCCACGACAAATGCGTACATATTATATTAGCCAGCCGTCTGATCGTCCGAAACGAATACTTCAAAAGTATTGGTCTATATTTATTATGGCTTTATAAAGTTTTGTGCTGTGACTTCTTAAATTAATTAAATAAAATAAAAGTTAGCTCGTCACATTTTTTTTGTCTCCAACATTGTTTTTAAGTTCATAATAAGCGCCTTTGATTTTAATTGGATAAATTAAACGAGTCTCATTACGAAATCTCTTTCTAATGAATAAGTCCGATGAAAAGGCTCTAAAACCCAATGTGAATGGAAGTTTTTTAATATTCCTTTGAAAGTGCGACTCTTCAAGTCATCACAGAGATGCCCTGTCTTGAACCATACGAGAAGTCGCGCCTTAAAGCTGCAGAGATACTAGAAGTAACTTAAATAACGTTTCACTTGCTGTTTCTTTCAGCCTTGAACTTCTCATGACTTCTGAACTGAGTATTTCTGTAACTAAACTCTTAAGTTTCAGTCTGTCTCCTCTAAATTCTCCAAAAAAGTTTTAATAATTACCGGGATTCTTGAGTAAAAAATTCTTATTTGTTTTGCTTTTCTCTTCTTAGTCATTAGATTGCGCTGTTTATATCTTGTTACTGTTTACTGCTTACTGCTTATTAATAAATGGCGCTGCTGCTATTGTTAAAATAATAATTTAAAAAGAAACTATTTAGACACATAATTAAAAAACTGAAATACAAGAATAACAAGAAACCCGCTGTTGTTTTACTCAAGTTAAAAAGAAGTATTACAGGGGTTACTGTGTAGACAAACAAAAAAAACTATGTAAGTAACATCATGCCACCCGAGCTCTATATTAAAAAAATAATCCGGATAAAAACCAAAAGGACTGCTAAATTGAAAAACCTATGAATGAGCATCGCGAGTTAATAAAAATACTACCATTTAGCTTTTGACTTTACATCGCCATGTCGTGTGATTCGCGATAGCCCCCCCAGAATGCACCTTATCGCTACCGCACTAGACGCTTTAATCTCAGGATTTTCCTCACTTTCAAGATGGCGGCCGTCTTAATTAAAGAGTCTTTCGAGCCGGATATCGGTCTTCGTGTCACGGCAAGTCAACAACACTCTTTGCTTCATACCTGTCGGAAAACTTTAGCTTCACAGTGTTGCTTTAAGTTTCACTGAACTATAATTTGTTCAGCACATGTAGAATTTTTCTATTGGGTCTACTGCCGCCTGTAGTAGCGCCTGCGAAAATTACGATAGCAAAGTCACGCACAGTGTTGAGTTTAGTTTCCAACAGGCGTTTCGATGTCTGTCAATGCAAATCATGTCACGTCTTTTCTCAATAAGTCCATTACACCTTGCAAATTACTACAAAGGCGTGAGCTGGAGGAAAATTCGGGTGAAAACGTGTTTTTTAATGTTGTTGAAAAATAAGTAACTTGCTTTTCTGTTGACGAAAGTTCATTATCCCTTTGAAGAACGTTGAAGTATTCTCAGCGGTTTTTTGCCTGTTCTTACGAGTCTAGACTGCCGAGGGGGCTTACAAAAATGCTGACGTATTGTGCCTCTAAATCCCCGGAAAACACCTCCACTGTAACTATGTACGATTCTCGTCTTTCCTCCGTAGGCAATAAAAGCTCCCTTAGCTTCTAGTTTGTGGTAGTTCATACCATACCACCCTCCGTCTTATTATTTGGTAAGATTTTGCGCTGCATTGCTGTGTTACGTAGAAATGTTTTTGCTGAGATGCCGGCTTTGCCGTATCTGTATTGATTTTGAACCACGTTCGCATTACTGAGATTTTTAAAGTGCGAGAAAAATTGGCACCTTAGAATTTGGATGGGGAGAGAGAACCTACATAATGCCGAGCGTTTCCAACATTTGTGTAGATAAATATGAAAATGTGTGAAGATGTTTGGATGTTTGTTACTCAATCACGCAAACGTCTGAACGGATTTACATGAAGTCAGAGTGAAGGTTTTTTTCCGCTTTCTTTCTTCCACTGCAAATCCGACCCGAAGGCAGCGGCTAAGATTTTTACATGGACATTTAACAAACGAAATGTTTTTTTTTTACGTTGAAATACCTTTTTTATTTCGGATTTATGATTAGGTTGATGATTTTTCTTCTTTTCCGCACACACGTGCGAGGCTCCCTTACCGACACGAAACCGCCTCATTTTCAGTAACTCCCAGTCAGTTTTCACGGCGGGGGGTTGAGCCTTGCAGTTTTCTTTCCGTGATATTTGAGCTCCTTTGTTTCAGTTCATTTGCGCCTCGTTTCTTTTTCGTCGTGTTGACATGTCTGACTGCGCTTAATAATTCTGAATTTTCGGCAAGAATGCACTTGCTTGCAACAAAACCAATGCTAGTTACACCGGCGTGAATTTGAACAATACATTCACTGCTTTAGGCAGTTTTATCTACAGCTTGGCCTGTCTTCTGTTAGAGATTTTCTCGCGATTTCAGAGTTGGTCCCGTAATAAGTGTTTTGTAGTGGTTTACCCCTATAAGTTCTACTGTAACTTTCTGCAACACACCGTAATAAGTTTGTCTTATTCTGTCCCTTCCTTCACACAGAGATACTACACTAGCCATCCTACTAATAAATTAAATATAAATGTTTACATAATGTACACTGAATAGAACCCAAATAGAACCTTTATTATTAAAACCGAACCTTATTCTAGAGATGCATTTTTAATTTGTAAGTATGTTAATTACAGTTTAATTTTAATACGTCTTGATTTATTTATAAACATAGCTGATTTGTGAATAAGTTGCAAACTGAGAATAGGTGTGTATGTGCGTTTGTGTGAATAAGTTACGTAAGGGTAAGCTGCTACAAAATAAAATAAAGACTAAAGTAAAAACAAAGTTGAATTTCTGCGTTTGTGTTACTATGAATAAGTTAGCTAAGGGTAAGGTGCCAGTAAATAAAATGAACACTAAAGAAAAAACGAAGTCGAATTTCCTCCATTATCACTCCACATAATATTCGAGTAACACACAGGAATAATAAATTCCTTTTCTTCAATTCGCACTACATAGTACAACTACGACAAAGCATGTCGAGGAGACGCCGTCGGTTCTATTTCCTTTCAGTCAACTCGGTGACAATAGACATTTTCAGTTCTATGCTTTGCGGTAGTAAGAAATAGTTTATTCTCTTCCAAAAGAGACACTGCCTTGCTAAAGTGACAAGCCTGACTATATATATTATATTTTAATGTAATATAATATATAAAAATCTCGTGTCACAGTGTTTCTTATTGATCTCCTCAGAAACGGCTTCACCGATTTTTATGAAACTTTTTGTTTACATTTGGTAGGTCTGGGCAGGTCGTAAGCTAATTAATATGGCAAAACAACGTTTGCTGGGTCAGCTAGTACTATTATATTTTTCGGGCGGGTATCAGAGATAGATAGATAGAGAACACTTTATTGCACAACCTGGTAAAAGATATTACAAATAGTTTCTTATATCTAAGTGGTGGTATACAATTGGCGGTCTTATCGCTTAAAGCAATCTCTTCCAGACAACTTTTGGATGGACTGGATTGCAGGAGGAATATAGTCGGTAGATGGATGTACATAAATAAGAGAATCTGAAATATAATGCTATGTGAAGTAAGTAATAAATATGTATAGCGAAAGATTACAAGAATATAAGTACTTGTAATTAAATATTGTACCAATAATATACTTACATGAATACCTAACAAATAAATACAACATTAAATACAATATAAGCAGCAGTTTACATGTACATAATATACTTGAATACCTACAAAATAAATACACGGGTATAATAATAATAAATACACGGATTACAGGCAGTAGATATGACCACTGTGACGCGTGTTTATTGGGGCTTTAAAAGTAGGTATATATTTGCTCGCTGATGTCTAACCGAACTGCGCGCTATCTCGCAAAAAGAAAAAAAAAATACTCAGGTTCTTTAGTGGCTGAGAAAACATTTTTTTCTGAATTCTGGAGAGCCATAAAACTTTCCACAAATACTGTGCGATTTACAGGGCCAACAGGAACGTGTAAACGAAATTTACGTTGCAGAAGTAGTTACGTTTTGAAACTAAAACTTTTGCAAGTACTAGATTACAAAACTTAATCAGGATTAACTTTTAACGAAAGCCTGAACTGGCTTTGCTTTGATCCACATAGCTTTTTAATGGAGAGTAGAGACGGACCCTGTGTCTAAAGAGGTAAAAAGACGCCTACCTCCGAAATTACTCGTCTGATTACAAATTTTTTTTCGCCATAGGCTCTCATCGCTGAATTCCAAGGGGGCGAAGCATTGACCATAGGCAGTGTTTCATAAAATGAGTCCTCTGTAATACTATCACCCGTTTTTCTTACAACGTAACTGGGAAAACATCCGCCTACATTCTCCTCGCGAGGACATTGGCAAGCTTCCGGCCAGGACTTTGTGGGAGGCCTAGTTTAACGTATAGGCGTTAGATGGTCGTCTGAAAACGTTTGCGTGCTAGCTTGAATATGGGTCTGTTGGCAGCGAGGCATTAGGGAAAGTGAGACGTCGTTTGCACTATAAAATTGTTAGCATATAAAATTGTTTTTCGTAGTCGTGACTATGACAGCATGCACTGGAGTTGGAGCTTGTTAATTTCGAACAGAAGATATCTGGAGTATAACCTACTCTGGGTGTTTCAGCAAGGTCCGGTCGGTGTGATGTAAGTGGGCTATATACTTTTCTTTTATTTAGCCTCTATATACGTCCCACTGGAGGGCACATTCCTTCTCTCAGAGAGAGACTCAGACACTTAAGACACTCAGGTTTCCTCACGATGTTGTCCTTCATAGTTAGCGAGTATAAGGTTTAAGATATTTATTTCTCAATAAGAATACATAAATTCACTTACTTGAGAAACAATTCGTTAAGTAGGTAACAATACAATATCGACAGACAGTTATAAGAATTAAAACAATAATAGAGGGTAGTCCTTAATACAAAACTACGATCCAGTTACATCGATGTTTCGTAAGGCTTTGTTTACATTAATTAAATGGGTACGCAAAATGGAGAACATGCGTCTCACTTAGATTGGAGTGACGTTGCTTTTATTTTAGTATTGCTACTATTACTTCACAAATGTACGTAACTTAGAAAACAAAGTCATTGTTACATGCTGGGATTCGAACCCACGACCTCCCGAATGAGAATGAGCAGTGAGCACTCATCAATTCAAACAACGTTTATTATTTTTGAACTGAATCTTTTATTTGGTCAAATATTGAAAAAATATATTAGCGGTTCCATATTAGTTGTTGATATTTTTTAGCAAGTGTATGAACAAGTAGATATCTTTTTTATGTAATTATCGAAGTTTATACATAAAATTATTTTTGTATTAATTAATGAGTAGAATAACCTGACTTTTTTACATCACATTTATAGCGCCTATCCGTATAGACTGTGAAATGATAAACAGGCTAACGGTGTTATTTATGGAAACAACATTCCTTAAAACACTCCTCAGAGGCAGTTTAAACCATCTGTGTTTACGTTTTTTCCTCTATAACAGACTGTTTAAACTGCCTCTCTAAGGAGTGTTTTAAGGAATCGTGTTTTAATAAATAACACCTTACGGTGTTTTGTTTGTTAAATAGACAAATTAATGTATGTCGTTTAGCGAACAACTATGCCAACAACGTCAGTAAATCATGCTGCCGTCTTCCTACAGACCCTCCGCATTTGACCGAACAGCTTTTCCCATCAAAGCTTGGTGCTTACTATTGAGCCTTCCAACGTCTGTTACTGCTTGGTGCTGTACGAAGATAAGGCAGTCAAAGCAGTCCTTTCAAACGTCCCTTTCAACTGCCACTGAGCTCTCAGCCTTTGCAGGAAATGTCAACAGTCATCGTTCTCTATGATTTGAATAGACTGCGTCGCAGCTTACTGAAATAGCTGTCGGCGCTGTCCATGTCTTGCGCAGTTTGTTTACTCTGATTTTGATTAGGAAAATGTGATTGTAAAATATGAAAAGGTGCTTTGTGAGCTTAGGATGTGACTTGCGAATTCAGTTTTCGCCAGCTTATTAGTTCCGAGACCGGAGGCTCAAATATCCCCTACTGTGGATGGGTGCAGTTTTATGGTCAGAGGGTTCCTTTCTTTTCTCAGTACTACAAAGTTTATATCGAGCTTGTTGGAGAGTATATAGCAGCGTCATCTAGCTTTATGCAGCGAGTGAGACTGAGATAGTGCGACTCTTCATCGAGCTTAATAAACAACTCATCATGTTACGTGTTGTTAGGCAAGCACGGTGCAAATGGGTTTCACACCTGGGTTCGCTACGTTTATACGCTAACACGCATATACTCATCCCTTTTCATTTACGTTGCAGATAAAGGCACAAGAAAGGAGCAGTTCTCCTCCGACATTGGGGTATAAAGAAAATCAGAGCCCGGAGACGGCAGTTACGTAGAAATAAATTACCTTCGCCCCTGTGTTTATTGAAGCCATAGTTCTACCGCAGCTTGCGACGTATCATAATAGGTGTTCTTGACAAGCCATTAATATTATCTAAAGCCTAGGGAGGAGAAGCTAGGTAGCACATAATACTGTGCAGGTAAGTGAGAGACGTGTCTTACTGTTCTTTAAGGCGGCCCCTCACGATCCAAAACCCCATACAAACGTAGTTTGGTTTTTATTTACAATCTACATGCCGGATCGCAATGAAACTTTGCCAGTATGTTTAGAGGACACGAATCGGTGGCTGATCGTGCTTAAAGGGTATAATTGTAAAGAAAACCAGATTTCGTCAGCTCCAAATCATTTAGCACTACCTATTGCAGGCAAAATTGTGATAAGATTTCCGTTTCTTTTCAATACTTTAAATGTCTTCTTATTTCAATGGTTCTCAACTAATGGAGGTTGGCCATCAGGCCTGCATATTCCTCTCTTCTCTTTAAATTAGCTTTGCATTTTACGCGTGTTTTTGGAACTGGGCACTAAGGCCTTTTTTTCATGGTGTAACGACTGCTGCTGGTACGATTCCTAGCAACAAACGGGTATAGAATGATGGTGATTTCTTCACTTACTTGCTGGATATAGAACGGGATAAGTTACAATAATAATTATGATGATGGATGCAGGAAGTTTTAAAACAACTCCGAATGTACAAGCGTAATTTGATAAGTCGTTTTTATCAGCGTCTGCTGGTGGTGTGATGTTGAAATAGTGGATTCAGATAATTGCCCCAATTTTGTGCATTTATTATGCGATAAAATTGATAACATTTGCAATTATCGCCAAATTATCTTTTAATTTTTATCAAAAGTAAATTCATGTTCACTGTTTGGTATTTTGTTTTCAGTGTCGATTTGTTTCTCTATAAAGTGACTTACACTTGGGTGTTGTGTGTGTAGTGAATTGAATTAAAAATGGCTGGATGGTGTGACAAGTGTACTCATAAGAAAAAGTTGCCTAAAATGGATCACTGATCGTGACGAATCCGCTAAGAGCCGTGTACAGTTGAGGTCTTCATTTCCATCACATTTTCAGTGGCGAATCTTCTTAATAATTCATTTTTCTCGTTTTCTTTCGGCGGAAATATCACAAATGTCGGAGACGAAAACCAGCGCTTACACCTATTCTTATAGATTTATAGTCGCTTCTTCTGATATGCTGACTACGATAATTGTATCCGCTCAGGAGTAGAATATAAATTTCATAGGATAATGCATAGGGACAGCGCAATTTGACATCTATTCTGTGAGTGCGCTTGTAAATAAAAAATACCAAAATTCACGTCTGTGTCCCGGACCTCCCGAGGGATAGGCAGAGACCAGGGTTTGCCACTTTCCACATTCCTGACAAGCCTCTTTCGCTTTGCCATCGTTCATTAGTCGCTGCACGTAGCCTATACTCCGTTCCACAAGTCGGACGTGTGGCTATTGAAGGTCACGCGCATTAACCAATGGGCGCACATGGACGATTTTCTTTGGGAGCTAGTTTCGTGGAATGGAGTATAGTGGGTCTGCCCCTAACATAAGAAAAGAAAGTTCGATGAAACAGATGACAGTATGGGGGTTATAATGAAGGAAATGTTCAATACTTTCTCGAAGGACCAAGCGCAGCGCTTTAATGAGCTTCAGGCGACTATTAGTGGTTTGAGGGAACAAAACGACGAGCTCACTAAAAGCATAGGTATGATGTCAGACACGTACGACGATTTTTTGAAGAAGTTAACAAAACTGGAAACAGAGAGGAAAGAAGACAAAAGGACCATCAGTCTCCTTGAGGAAAAAATTGAGTTCTTGGAGCGTAAATCCCGTTCAACTGGCGTCGAATTCCGTAACATTCCCAAAAACCAAGGAGAAAACAAAGAAAATCTTTGCTCCACAGTAAATAAAGTGCTGAAAGCACTAAACATTGAGGTACAGCCAAATGATATTAAAGATACTTATAGACTGAACTCCAAGGATTCATCAAACCCAATAGTTGCTGAGTTTACAACTGTCTTCATGAAGGATAAAGTCTTAAAGGGGGTCAAGGACTTCAATAAGAACAAGCACAAAAATGACAAACTAAACACAAAACATATTGGTATCCCAGAACCTAGAAAGCCAATATATATATCAGAAACACTTACCTACAAGGCGCAGAGATTATACTACCTAGCAAGAGTATTTCAGAAGGACCATGGCTTTGATTTCTGTTGGACATCGCAAGGAGTAGTCTACCTACGCAAAAAAGAAAATTTTCCACTAATTAAAGTGCTATCAGAGGCTGATATTGAGGCTCTTAACAAGAAATGACTAGCCATATACCGAAATATTGCAGAACGCACAATCAAAAATGTGCTTTTGAAATACATTGTGCTTTTTATGTTAATCATAATCAATCTAAAATTCTTCCTTCTTTTGCATGTTTGTAAAACAAGAGATATAATAATAATAATTTATGTTAAGTCACACACTATACAGATTAAAACACAAATGTTACATTCTGCTTTAGGAAACCTTACCAATAACTTCATAAACACGTTTTCAACGATCTACCTTAAATTCAGAATTTTCGTAAAAATAGGCATGATATATTATATACGATCGCCACTTTATAATGGATAATTTGATCTTCCTATCCAATGACCTGGATGATTATAGCGTCTCTCAGGCTTTCAAATGTGAGGTTGAAGAATGCCAGAAGTTAGTCCTTCCTTCTGGCACTTGTCTTACCATAACTACCCAAAACATAAGAAGTATTAATCATAATATGCCTCAATTTAAAGTGCTTCTGGAGAGATTTGGTATAAAAAATGATATTATCATCCTCACAGAATGCTGGCTATCAAAAAATCCCGTAGTACAACCAATTGAGGGCTACAGTACACATACAACATCTTGTAATACTTTGCAAAATGATGGTGTCGTTGCTTTTATCAAAAATAATCTTATTTTTTCTGTTTATGAGCCCGAGTTCCGGGAAGGTAACTGCATTGTAATAGAACTAGCTAAAAGTGAAACGGCAATAATTGCAATTTATAGATCACCATCGTACAAAAGTATTGAGCCTTTTTTAATGTCTTTAAACAAGATTCTTGTTACTCTTGCTAAATATAAAAATATTGTAATTACGGGTGACATGAATATCAACATTAATTCAGAAAAAGAAGACATAACATCGATTGCAGATCAGTATTTGACACTCACAGCCTTCCAGGGACTTTTGCCCACACATACAATAGTAACCAGAGACGCTAGCAATACTTGTATTGACCACATACTGCTAAAATCTAGACTTCCTTCTGTAACTATTATACCTGAGGCAAGTATAACAGATCATAAACCGGTGATTTTTTGCCTCAAAACTAGGCCTGTACGAATTTTTGCAGGTTCGACTACTAGAAAAATCAACCAGGAGGGCCTTGCACGGGATATACATGAAATAGATTACCAGACTATATACAAATGCGAAGATCCAAATACGGCAATGACACTTTTTACTCAGACTGTTATGGTGGCAATAGATAACAATTCGACTGTACTACAACTATCACGCCGTAAAAAAATACTGAAGCCCTGGATTACGGCAGGACTTCTACGGTGTATGCGACACAGAGATAGGCTACACAGTAAATCTAAAGCAGATCCAGGTAATACGACGCTTAAGATTACGTATACACGGTATAGGAATTATTACAGTAAGCTAATTAAAAAACTTAAGATATCGTATGAAAAACAACAGATTGATGATGCGGGAAAGGATAGTAAAAAACTCTGGAAAGCAATTAAGAGCATTACTTACACATCTAAGGAAAAAACACACCCCAAGGAACTTCTTACAATTTCTAATAACCCTCAAGAATCGGTTGACGAGGTTAATAGATACTTTGTTAGCGTTGGAGAACATCTGGCAAAGAAGGCAGCCACCCTTGGAGGGAAGGACCAATTAGCAGACAATAAAAACTATAATGAAAGTGTTAGCTCATTTGTTCTTTTAAATACGGATGAAGAGGAAGTGAAGTGCTTAATATCAAACCTTAAGAACGAATGCACAGTAGGCTGGGATAATATTTCAAACAGAATGTTGAAGGAATTCAAAAGTTTTTTTGCTAAACCCCTGACCCACATTTTTAATATGTGTTTGGAGACAGGTATTTTTCCCAACGTATTGAAGCGTTCTCGTGTTCGTCCAATTCACAAGGGAGGGGACAGGGATCGTATCAGTAATTATAGACCAATAGCAATTCTGCCTGCCATATCGAAAATATTGGAAAAAATTATAAATTCTAGATTAATTAACTACTTAGAGGCAAATAAACTTCTATCCAACAATCAATATGGCTTTCGTCATGGGAAATCCACAGACGATGCAGTTCAAACTCTAACTGACTATATTTCCACTAATCTTGATGGGGGAAGGAAGTGTATTGGAATCTTCCTAGACTTGGCTAAGGCGTTTGATACGGTCCCTGTTCCTAACCTTCTTAAGAAACTCGAAAAGCTCGGAATCAGAGGTACCCAGCTCGATCTTTTTACTAGTTACCTCTCAGATCGTTATCAAAGCGTTCAAGTGTGCGATTATATGAGCACAGAGCTCCCTATAATTTATGGAGTCCCACAAGGCAGCGTCCTGGGACCAAGCCTTTTTTTAATTTACCTCAACGATGTACTATGCCTACCCTCATTTCAAGGACAAATTATATCTTATGCAGATGATACTGTGCTGCTTTTTGCTGCCAAGACCTATAATGAAGTCTTCAAAATGGCACAAATTGGTTACGATACTGTGGGGGCCTGGCTCCGTAATAACATCTTAACCTTAAATGCCGAAAAAACCAAGTTTTTAATTTTCTCCATACGACAACCACAGGTTAGAGAAGATCTTAAAATTATCTCACATGATTGCGGATTATCTAGAAGTACTGAAGTTTGTAATTGCAAACCTCTAGAATCCGTACAAGCTATAAGGTATTTAGGTGTTATTGTAGATAACAACCTGAACTTTAAAGAACACATAAAACAGTTAAAAAATAGAATTCGAAAACTCATATACTTTTTCAAAAACTTAAGACATGTAGTTGAGCCTTATATCCTGAAACAAATATATTTTGCAATTTGCCAGTCACTTGTCACGTACTGTATATCATCCTGGGGTGGTTCCGCTAAAACCTACCTTAAAACTATTGAAGTTGCTCAGCGGGCAGTCCTTAAAGTCAGCACTTTTAAAAATTTCTACTACCCGACCACACTGTTATACCAGTTTTGTGACGTTCTAACAGTACGACAACTTTATATATTAAACACAGTAATTAAACAACACAAACAGATTAAAATCGCTCCTGACCAGCAACAAAAACGACGAAAATATACTATTGATCGAAATGTAACCTTTCACAAAAAATTTATAGGTAGATATTTCACTTTTTTGGGTCCGTTTATTTATAAGACAATAAATAAAGAGTTAAATATTTACAATATGTCTTCAGAAGAATGCAAGAAGGTTACAACTGCCTGGCTCAAAGATCTTAATTATGAAGAGACTGAAGATCTCCTAAAAGTAAAGGAATAATATTTTAGCAAGACTAAACCCAGAGGTTTCCTACTTTTACAACAACAACATTTATCACTCACCCTCTCACATACACTCACACACACACACACACACATACACACACATACACTACACACCGAGAGGACATTACACTACCCTATACATTTTCCTTCTTCTTCTTTGTCTACTAGATTGTAAGATTAAATAATTACTCAGAGGATTATTTTTGTATCTAGATCCATTTGTAAACATTTTCCGGTAGGGGGCGCTGTTGGCTGAAATACAGGCTCACGCCTAGTTTAGCAACAGATGCTACTATTTGTAAACAGAAAATATACCTAGCATAATTTATAATGTAAATGGAACACCATGTAACTTATTTTTTGAGACAAATAAATTTATTATTATTATTATTATTATTATTATACAACTTTTGTCACTCACAATACGCCACGCCCACACAGTGTTTATCAAATCTTCATACGCTCAATAGAACGCGTATTATAACTAGGCACAATTGTTATTAATGTTCCACATCTTATCAAGCTGCCAACATAACAAGTAATGATGTGTGCATAATTTCTTTAATGGAGATATAATGTACGCTTGTTACCAAGCAACGTAGCAATAAAATGTACACCTAATTATTCGATTTCCTCACTTATTTTATGCTTAGGAAGAGCTATATGCCTGGATATCACTCTTGTACGCTGGATATACGTCCTTTTGAAACACGAAAGGAGGAAGTAGAGAGTCACAAAATATAAAACCATATTACCCAACCCAAAGTATAAACTACCTCAGAAGTTTCCTAGCTTAAAATTCGGCGGCCTTTATGAGATTTAGATTTAAAGTGTAGTGATTTGATGACTCATCTAGTATAATAAAAACTCTTAACCTCGGACACAGCCGATACGTCCAACACTCCAAATGGACTGCTAGCATTCCAAAATCCGCTCGTCAATGTAGAAAACGTCGTCCATGTTTAAGACAGCGTCCAGAAATGGAATTCCAATCAACTCTCCATTTCCATCACGCCATTCCAAATGGACGCAGTGCGTCTGGTGCGTCGAGGTGTAGTGCGTCTGGATTGACAGTCAGTGTGAAAAACGCACGCATTTGGATGCCGTCCAATGCCGTCGAGTGAAAGCCAAGAGATTTTGTTTAGGCATTCATTGAAATATAATATAGGTAAAATCCTTGTAAAATCGCCAAGCGTGGCGATTATGGCAAAACCCTTCATGGTTATGAAAACCACGAAGGAGAGGGTAGGCACCTGCAGTGGGCGTCAAATAGCTGATGATGAAAATCCTTGTTTGTGGGAAAATCAATGACGCTCTCAATCCATAATAAATATAAGAGAAACGCCGCTCCTCTGAGGCTACAATTTATTTTTAAGGACGAAAGACGAAAACGCAAATGACGTCGGGCTTTAAGGCCCCCATTCACGATACGAGCAAATGGACGGCCTCCGGATGGATTAATGGATACATGCTGAATTTCAAGCCCACTGACACGTCATTGATCAATCTTCATTTTGAAGAACGCACCCGGCGAATGCACCGTCATCAGTGGGCTTGAAATTCAGCATGCATCCATTAATCCATCCGGAGGTCCATTTGCTCGTATCGTGTTTATGCTGCGGCCCGCCCCGCACCGACCCGGTGTTAGTGGACGCTATTTCATATAAATACAGGCAGGCGGATTTTTGCGTTGCGATGCACCCCGGTCCGATCCGCCTAGTAGACGCCGGGCTCAGTCATGTAGGTAGACCGTTTAGTTAGAACAGTTTATTATACACCTAAAAGTATTGTGACTGCGTTTTTTACGGTGGGCATTTATTATGCACCTGAAGTATTTTGTTATTATCTAAATTTTTTTTCGGTGTGCATATAAATTAGTGGCCGTATCGCTTACAACGATGACTCCAGATAAGAACGCGAGGGGACTCCCGTACATACTTAGTTCGGTTTTAATTAACAGCCGTGAAGCCTTCTTACAGAACCCTGAATTTTGAACTGAAAAGTTATCTATTGTGCATAACAGATATTTGAATAAATGCAAGCTTATTCCTAGGAAGTATTTTCTTCCAGCTGACCTTAATTTAATTTGGTTTTGATTAATCATAAGCATCATCAGCTGTGTGCACTGATGGGTTACCACGCCTTTTCCCCATCACACCATCTTTCGCTATTCGCGGCCACGGGCTGTCTGCTAACTTGACAGCATTGTGGTCAACATCCGACCATCATATTTTATTTGATTAATTTATTCTTTGTTCTAAACACGATCAAACCTCGATATCTGTCATCAATACATAATATTGGCAAAGCTTCTTTGCAATCCGGCGTCTCGCCTGTAAATTAAAACTAGGTTTGTATGGGGCTCCTTTACAGCCTCCATAGTGCAATGTTTTATTTTCATGTTTGTCCACGTTTTGAATAAAATTTATGGAACAGACCTTAAGCCATACGCAACCGCATTTCAAGTGCCCGAAACCGCCATGTATAAATAAATTAGATATTATTTCGGTAGCTGCTGTAGCTCCGTGTCCTGCTGGGTTATTACGTTCATACTAAGCCTATACGTTAGTGTATTAATTAGATTAGGTTAGAACACTTTATTGTACACACCAGAAAACAATATACATTAAAGGGCTTACATGTAAAAAAATATTAAAATATTAAATTGTATTTTTAACCAACTTTAAAAAATATTGCAAATGCCATAAGTACTGCGATAGAGAATACCGTTGGCGCCACGGATTACGCCACAGATTAGCTAACTATATTTTCTATTTAGTATTTTGTTGAAGGCGGTTTTTTGTCCTTATCGAGATGTTTGCCCTATTATACTGCGGAAAATGCTAAATTGGATTGAACTGCGGGCGAAAACAGTTGAATCACGAATTTTACGGGTTGTAACTTTATGGATGGAGTGAGCGATAACCCGCCCGCCTGGTTGTATCGCGTTCGCTGTTGCCCACCGGAAAATCCGTGCCGCCATATTTCAGTCCTGAGTGGCTTTCCACACGCTATAGAACGTATAATTGAGATAACGTGTAACCTCGGACGCCCTAAAAATAATTCTCATTGCCCAAGTTTACCTACTACTACTGTAAAATTGTGTAAGAAGTATATGACATGAAAACGAGGTGAATGGATGGAGCAAAGAAAGATTTCACAGAATGTGGAGCCTCGACAAAAGAGCCATGGATAGGGCGAAGTGAAGAGAGAAAATAAGGAAAGCTCCCACCACCATGTGGGACTAAAGCTGAGAGAGAGAGAGAGATACTGCCTGAAAACTACAGCCAGATTTGTGAGCCAAATTGTCAACGGGATGACGTCAGCCAAATTAGCCAAATTTTGAGTTGCACAAAGTCAAAACGCCCGAAAAATTACACCTGGTTGAATCGGTTGTTTTGTTTCGGGTTTAATTCTGCAAGGAAACGGAACGTCCAGAATTGAACTCTGGGCATTCCCTCTTGCGTGTAAAATCTTCATTTCGATTAAACATGCCAGGGCGTAGATTCTGCTAATGCGCTGTAGTAAAGTGACAACTGCATGAACGCGCCGGTTTCATTTCATTGCCGCTTCAAGCCCATGCGCGCACACGTATCAAATCTTCTAGGCGCCAATGGTATGACAAAACACGTCACGTGACCCGACTATGTTTCTGTCATAGCACTACAATACAGTAACAGAATCGAGACCCAGGTTTTGTGTGTATTCATCGACATTCTGTGCGTTAGCGTGAAACTTACTATCCATAGTGCTTTTGCGGTAGGTATTGGTCAAATATTGAGTTTGCGTGCCGCCGCCGGCACGGTCTGTCGGAACCGGAAATTGATAGCCACCTGCATCGGTTGTTTTGTATTGGTTTTAGTACGGCTCCGATAGGGAAGCTGCGCTTTGGGAGTTTGGAGGTATGACTTTTTTGAATTTACATTGTTCCTTCTTTTAGTTCCTGTCTAGTTTGCGTAGGCAATCGGCAGTACGTTGTCTTTTGCACTCTACTCAGTTACATTACGGGCGACTTTGCAACGAAAATTTGAAGATTGATCAGCTGTCAACTTTACTATTCAATATATATTTTTTTATTTGTTACCTACGCCTGAGCAAACCTGTACTCTCAATTTTTATCCTGAACATAATGTTTTCGTCTCGCCAGTCTAGACGTGATAAACAAAGTGCTGTCGGTAACTCGCGCCTGTATAGACAGAGATAGAGGAGGGGTAGGCGATATGGCTCGGCGCGTTGGTATTGGGCGCAGTTTCATAGCTAATGTAGAGTAGACGAGTTTTTGCGATTTGACTTTGACTTTGAAACCAGGGCTTTATAAAAAAAATACTCCAAGAAAATTATTAACAGATAAATCTCAGTATTTTTTGCTTCTAGCTACTTTCATTCCTGACATAAATGGGGCTTTATAAAAAAAATACTCCAAGAAAATTATTAACAGATAAATCTCAGTATTGTTTGCTTCTAGCTACTTTCATTCCTGACATAAATGGGTCCGCTGGGTGAAATTTTTCTTCCATGTCTCTGACGCGCGTTATAGAATTCCTTTACTTTGTCCCGAAGGAAGGAAGTGGTAGATATATTGAGGAACTTGTTTTGTTGGTCATATGCTTAGAAAGTTATTTTACCACAATATGTGTCACAAGTGGGGTAAGCCTGTAATCGTTATTGGGTCATAAATTAAGCGAATGGTAATACTTGAAACAAAAAAAACGCAACGTTAACCATTGTTTACCATCAAATCTAATCTCATTTAAAGTCGAAAAAACTTATTGGCACCATTATCACATTATAACGTGGCATTATAGTTAAAATTGTGTAAACTTGGTAACATTTGTACGGCAAAAAATACTTAGAGACCTTACAAGAGCGCAACGCGTTGGCGTTGGCTGCAGCGCAGTTTAGCGAAATTTGTAAAAAAACTATGTAAAGGGTTTTATAGACACGCACAAATAAAAAACGCGGCCAATTGCGAGTCTCACTCGTGCACCGCGGGATCCGTACAAATTTGTAGGTCGATACTTACATATTATAAATAGTTTGGGAATCGAGTCTCGCAGTTTTTTCAGAGCCTTTCCCGAACTTCATAGACAGTTTTATTTTTAAGATTTAATTAAAAATGTAAAGTTTTCAGATTTTTCCTTGTATTTTTAGTATAAGACGATTTTACTTGCCAAATTTCATAGCTCTAGGTCAACGGAAAGTACCCTATAAATTTTGATTCCCTTTAGTGTCGTATACGTTTTTTTTGCGTTATAAACAGCTTTATTTTTTTTACGTTAGCTTACAAGTTTGATTTTTTCACAGCTTTAAGGGACTGTAGACCTGAGTATATGGTTTCGCGTTCCCGAGATAAAGGGTCTTGATAGACGGACGGACAGACAACGAAGTGATCCTATAAGAGTTCCGTTTTTCCTTTTGAGTTACGGACCCTAAAAAAATTTATTAACAGAACTATCTAATTGGAATAAATGCCGTTAACCTGCTTAGCCACACTAACCAATAATTTTCAAATAATCTTTATGGGATGTGTCCTGGTCGGACTCTTCTGACAAAATACATACGCGTCGAATTGAGAACCTGCTCATTTTTGAAGTCAGTTAAAAATTACAAATAAGTGTATCCGTAATGTGTATCGCTTATAAAAGTTACTTGGGTAGTTTAAATGGGTAAATTCGTTGTTTATTGAGAAGTCCAGCTTTTCTCGAAATCAGAGAAACAGTTTCCAGACACGTTAGAATATACTCTAGGAAAGCGATTTTCAGAACTGACAATCGAGCACCCGACTGCTGCACCGCGGACGGTTCTACTAAATGAATGTTCATTATCGTGATACTACCATGAAAGCTGCTGTCCTATTAGAATAGAATAGAATAGAATAGAAACAGTTTATTTGTTGCACACAAAACACACAGAAGAATTTTAACACAGAGTCAACCAAAGAAATACATATATAGTTAAAAGTAAGTTTACATATACAGCCGGACGTGAAAACTGTGTGTCGTCGTGGCAACAAATGGGTACCAGACACTGTCTTAAGCTTATTGACCAATCGCTATACAATAGAATAATCCTTGCAGCTTAACGTTATTTATAAAAACAAGATTCCTTAAAACACTTCTCAGAGGCAGTTTAAAAAATCTGTGGTCGGCGTTTATAAATAAGGCCGTCTTTAGTAGACTCTAGGCCCGTGTTGTGCTTTTACGCCTGTTGTTTCACCCTCGCCACCACCCCTTTTGTTTACACACAACGCTGTCTGAGTGTACATTTGCACAATGCTCTCTCAACTCCCGTCGCAGTGGGATAGGTGTACGTGTGAATTCGCTGTGCTAACTTTGATGAGCTCTAATTGGGGTGTTGGAACTGCTAGATTTTTGGAGGTTATGTTGAGATGATGCCGAACAAGTACACCATTTGAAAATGTGTATGTTAAAGTACTCTACTCCATTTGAAAATGTATAATGTTGGCAGGGTGTGAGTGGTCACTTTACCTGTCAAATGTGGGTGGGAGTTGTCTCTAGGGCCTGTGTAAATGAATAATTTGGCATACATGTTGAAATAAAGTCACAATTTTAGTGGTTGTGAATATGTAGTCGGTAAATATTTCTGTAATTTTAATTAAACGATAACTGATCATCATATATCTACTTAGTTGTTGGTATAGCCTTATAATTAATGAGATGTTGCTCAAAACTATTATAATTAAGGAAACATTTTTGAAAAGTCATTTTCATGGATGGCTGCAATTTAAAAATAATAAAAACTGGCCAAGTGCGTCTCGGGCCGCGCGCAGTGTAGGGTTCCGTAGAAAGAAAGGGTTTTGTCTGCTTTACAGAACTAACAACTACGAGAAAAAGACGACTAATCCAACGATATCCCACACTATGGTGTAGGCGAGAAAAAAATGCATACCTAATTTAAGAGTAGGGGAGTATCCTAAAATTTTTTTTTAAGATTTGGCGTGATTAATATGTATGTCTATGCCAAATTTCAGATTTCTCGTACTAATCGTGTCCGAGCTAGGCCGGGGACAGACAGACGGACAGACAGACAAACAGACGGACGGACATGGCAGACATGACTGTAATGGTTCCTTGTCAACTACGGAACCCTAAAAACGAAGCTCATTTAGGATCAGCAAAACAAAAAAGAAACTTGTTATTATAAAGCTTCTTAATAGTTGTTAAAGTTACTTGCACAATGTTTCAAATAAGTGCAAAAAATATTTATTCAATCTAGTAAAGTTACACAGATGTACAGGTGCAGAGACCCACCAAATGCTCCACACAATGTCGCATTACCATAACAGGTACAGTATTATAAAGGGGGAGTATCACTTTCCTCCTCAATTTTCTTTAAAGACTCGCAAACCAGCAGTCTGTATACCGCCCTGCGAAAGCGTATCAATTAACCGTCTCGATAAATAATTGCAAGTGAAGCGGAGTGAAGCCTGTAACGGCCAGCTGCTGTGAAATTACGGGGGCAGACCCAGGTACTTACAGACTTGGCCTTTGCATCTACGCAATGAGATGATTTATACAGCGTCCAGTGGCACCTTCACGCACACTAGCCCGGTATAGGGACCTCTCGGACGCTGCAGTGCCTGGGATGATGTAGATGTTACTGTTAGATGTAGTAGGCTTGTCCGCCACCTATACCATCCTGACCGTTTAGTCGGCCTAGCCCACAAGAAAGACAAGACTACATCACGTCCAATTTTACATCGATATTTGCATGGCGTATAGAAGCCGACTAAAACAAAAAGCAATTTTAAAAATTGTCTTATCAAATCTCTACATACACTCTGTTTTTATTTTAAGTGGCATTAGTGATGTAAAATAATTTTGATAGCCCACAGGAAAGACAAGACTACAGCTCGTCGAATTTTACATCGATAACTTGGCATTTAGAAGCCGACTAAAACGAAAAGCAATTTTAAAAATTGGCTTATCAAAGCATTAGTGATGTAAAATAATTTTGAATTTAACTCTAAGTAACTTTGTGCTGTGTCGTTTGCAAAATCATTTGCGCTACTACTAACTATTAACCAACTCATTTTGTTGTGGTTCGTAGAGAAGAGGGAAAATTATTTCAGAACACCCGATAAAATGTTTCATACTTTCATTTTATGTATAGTCAAAAGCAGGTCCTATAGAGTGGAGTGCCCTCAGTGTCGTTACTTTATGGTGATGTGAATTCTCCGAAAGAGAATTACCTAAATCGTATTTTAACGACTCTCGATACTCATGCATTTATTTTAACGGTTCTAACCGCGGTTGATTGGTTGGACCACCTATAATAATTGACTCGCCACTTTAGTATACTTACCCTTGACCACGGCAACTGCAACGTTGTCGAAACTTCGGGAATTAGGGTAAATAAGTTTACCTAATAAATACTCGCTATATGTATAAACCCCGTTAAATGTATAGCTATTACCTAAGTCCCCTTAGTAATTGCCAATGTTATTCCACGTTGCACCGTCTTACTCGATCCATGTTTTACGTAAAGCAGATTGGGAGAGCCTAAATAAATGTGCTAAGAACGAGTGAATACCGTCGAACGGGTTGATTAGAAGATTAGAAACTGGAGTGTGAATAGAAGAAACAAAAAATGGAAGAAGTTTTTGTTTTCACCAATTTCCTACTGAACTTACAACTACAGCGACGTCTGTTGACAGACATATCGGTCAGATCCTGGGACGTCGCTAAACTAAACTTACAACTATAGGTGTGACATAAACCTTTTTCCACTTGATTTCTATTCATTCTGCAGCTTCTAATCCCACCGTTTCACGGTCCTTATAATAATTATAATCAGTAGGTACCTCGCTCAAGCTTTTTGTGATCCAGACGTCTTCACTTTTAATCGTTCTTAAGTAGGTACATAATTGCATACTACGTGCTTTAACGAAGCCTGCTATACAGCAGGTGTGTTTGGTCAGTAACGAGCGTCTGGGTGTAGGAAGTAGGTTAGATAGATGGATAGGTAACACGTTATTGTACATAAAAACGGAAATTACGCAGATATAGAGAAGCACTACGGATTTTCGATTAACATTGCGAGTTAACTGCCTCTACAGGTGTTGCAAAAACGTTCTTATTGTACTTATTTGTATAAATACGGATTTTACTGCGGGGCAAACCTGTTCAGTATTAAATTTTGAATGCTAAAGCATTATGCATTTTTAAGCATTTCATGCATTACCTATGTATGAAACAGCGGGTAACTAAGCATGCTATGTCCTACCCGAAGTCAGCACCACTTTACTCCACTTATATTCGTACCTACGTAGAGAAACCATGGTATACTCGTGTATTTACCTCCAGCGGGCGCCGCCCGCCCTAATCCGCCAGTGTTGCCAATGCTATGGTTATTACCGTGTTAAAAACATCGACCCATTGCGGATGAAATGTCGTAAAAGCAATTTTTGGTGAAAATGGACTTTGAATGCAGTCTCACTCAGTTTTTCAAGCTCTTTCAATCTGTATATTTCGTTTCCTCAAATTCGCAAAAAAATGGCTTTTACTACCTTAATTTTTTAACAGGCTTCACAGTTTTTTAATTAAATTATCCTACAAAAGACACTGCTACTAGGTACTTAATTTTTGTAGTATGTAGTACATTGTAGTGCGTTTTCTTATGGCTTGTTATTGTTGCTTGTTGGCGCCATTGTTATATTTAACTAATTAATAATTAGTTAAATATAAAAAAAGACTGGAAGGAAGCATTTATTTTATTGCAGCAAAAGCATATACATAAAATAATTTGATCCGATCCAATTCCTCTTCTCTTCCAATTTCTAATCTTTTTGTCAAACTGTCGCTGATCGGTTTCGCCTTTCCGTGCAAGCACGCTTTTTACCCAAATTGCACGCTAAGCAAAATATCCCGTTGGCAACACCTTAGACCGCCCTAGCAGTCGTTCGGTGGCGCCCCTTTCGGTAGGGTGGGCATCTTTCACCTTCTGCCGAAGGTACCTACGCTTTCGTGCGAGCTACCTACGCTTACGTGCGAGCTTTCGTTGTGGACAGTTTAGCTTGACGGACTAAAGGTAGGTTTGAAACGGTAGTGAACTGATAATTCGGTGGGGGTGTAATTTATACTTAAAAAAAACATACAAAAATTACAAAATAATCCGTGAAAATACTTTTTCCGGGGTTTCAAAAAACGCGCAAAATCAAGTTGCTCTCTTAATAATAAAAACTTATTAGATTTAGTGTTTCATTGAATTTCAAATGTTTTCTAGCAAGTGAGTGGACGCTTTTAGAGGAAAACTCAAACGTTATACCTGATAAGGCGCCACTCGCAGTTTGTGATGTCACGGTCGATTATTGTGGAGGATTTTTTTGTATCACGTAGGTATCTAAAATTACTTTTCGACGGGTTATAGTATAAAAAAATTATTAATGTCGATAAATATTTTTATTATGATTTATCTTTTAACATTGCCTCTCGATGGGGGCAACATATTTTTTTTGTCAACTAGCCTAATTATTGTATTGTGCCTCTGTTTACTCTTGAACATGTGAGCGTAATGATATTTGTTTTAATTATCTCTCTAGAAGCTGCGACATCAAAAAATGTAAAATGTTTTTGGTTGTACAATTAAACGTTCTCGACTACGTAGTTTGCAAAGAATTCGGATTAAAACTATTCTAAGTTACTATACAAAACATTGTCTATCTGTATGCCAAATGTCATCAAAATTCGTTCAGCCGTCCACATGCTTTGTACCCACTATCAGCGTTAATTCGTTTTACCCGTTAAGTTCTATTAACGAAAAGAATGAGATCCCTCTGGACATCGCCTAGTATAAAACGGTTCTTTTTATCAGTGGAAATACTTTCGTCATCGTTAATCACTTTATAGCAATTAGCGTCAGACCCATGTGTTTGCTACGCCATTACCGGCTAAAAGTGTAGGACTTATCTCCTTTTCAATTAGTTGGTAATGTTTTACATTCAGTAAATACTCCCTTATCATGTCCGTGATGTTGAAGTTTGACCGTCATTTCTGCTTCCGATTTCTGCCTAGTGAAATACTTCAATATCTGTGTATGTAAATACATAGATGAAATTCCTTACTCATCTTGATGTCTCAAAAATATAGCCATTTTAGTTACGTGGCTAAAATAGAAGAAATGTTTTAATTACAAAATTCGAAGAAAACTTACGCCATACAAAGTTATTGACCAGCCAATATTTTTTTCACGATTTCGAAGTTTTCGTTTTAGTAAAAAAATCGTATTGACATCCCTTTTGCGGATGTAAATGGGATTTTGTTTACTCCCTGTATTAATATCGCCCGCTACGATTAGTTCTTGTTGTTCAATATAGTTGCTCACGAACAACCTATGATATTCTACCGTCAAAGCGCTCGAAGGCCCTGGTTAGCTCTCTATATTCGTCTCTCTCTCGTTCTATTTCTGTCTCTTTCTATTATCGTAACACTTGTCACTTCCGTCCATTCCTACTATTACTTCTAGTTATTCGGTTTTCTTCTCCATCTTCTTTTTTAACATTTAATTGTTGGTTCATTGTTGGGTATACTATTTAAATACATACATAAACTCACGCCAATATCCCGGAGATATAGGCAAGGACCAGGGTTTGCCACTTGTCACGATCCAGATGTGCTATTTAATTGGTTAGTTCAATTGCGGAAGTCAATATTGTTACATTGCTGAAGTACCTACATGGGTAGCTTCCGGGCGCACGTACTCGCTTCGTCTTTCCTCTATTTTGTAAACATTTCTCTGTTATGGTTAATATTAAATTCCACACCATTGTCACCCTATCGCAAGGATCACCGACCACTTTCCGCTCTCCAACAGTAACACTTTGAACCTTAAAATACGAACTCCATGCTACTCCGTTTATCAATATTATATTGTGAGTTGTGATGTGACGTGACCGGGCTTCGAACCACATCCAGAGTCAGTTGACATATCACTGTCACTCGGGTGGCATGTCATTTGAGTTAGTTTTGTGAAATTTTTTTTCATTATTTATTTGAATTAATATTTTAGGTTTTTTCACTGAAAAAGATCCTGCGTTAGTGGCTTTTTTATGTAATATTTAGGAATAGGATCTTAGTGCGTACTTTGTGTAGTTTCGTGCTCGTCTGTCTCAGTGATTTTAGGCGCAATTTCTAATGAATATTTTGGTGTAGATTTACTTCGTGTGTGTAGCTGAAAATGTTATCAATGAGACCTCTAAACGATAGACTTTATAGTTTTAAGTCGCTGAAAGAACAGTTCGAAAATGGAAGGTAATTTTTACAATATTATTTTATGATTTTGTTTTATTATTCAACCCAGAGGATTGGCGTGAAAAGTTATATACATATGCCCAGCAGTGAGCTCTACCTATAGGCTGGGAAAAATTGATACAGAGATATCAAACGTAAGCGTTACTCATTTCTGAATACAGAAGTTGAAGTTGCCAACAAGCATATTATCCCATTAGTACGTCCCTCTGCAAGGCACGCGCCTTCTCTCAGAGAGAGTGAATATGGGCTTGATCGCCATGCGTCCTTGCCACCGCAGATCGGTGATCTCAAGCGCTCAGGTCCCTTGCTCTTCGCACATAACTGAGTTACATTACTAGCAAGGTATAAAGAAAAAAATATTCTTCGTACAAAACTGGGTAATGTATCAAGAAACCTACCTTCCTTGCACATTACCAGTTACAATGCCAGTTATGTACACGGAGGTAAATATTCTTGATACATAACCACACTACCCAGTAATGTACGAAGAATATTTTTTCTTAATACATTAATAGTAATGTAACTCAGTTATGTAGGAAAAGCAAGGGGCTCAGGTATGTGAACACGTCAAACAAAAATAAATGAATAGTTCTTTATGAATAAACCCATAAACAAGCTAGCACACGAGCTATCCGTGAGCTAGAGTATAATGATCATCAATGAACTCTCCCTCTCTTACTCTCTTTCTGAGAGAACGCTTGTATCCTGTTGTGTGACCCTCATAATTTGAAAGAAAGAAAAGACATCTATTATAAATGATTACATACACGATCTCTGTCCAAATCTCGAGTAATCAATGGGGTGATTATGTCGTTTAAAACCATAACACGCACAGGTTATTATGATTTTGACTCTGCATAATCATTACTTTGGCCTTTGCATCTACGTAATGAGATGATTTATACAGCGTCCAGTGGTACCTTCACTCATACTAGATGGGTGAAGAGACCACTCGGACGCTGCAGTGCCTGGGACATTGTTTTTAGGTGGAGTAGGCTTGTCCAGAACCTATAGGTACCATCCTGACAGCTTAGTCGGCCTAGCCCACAGGAAAGACAAGTCAATACGTGCGGAGCCAACCAAGCCGCGGGTTTCCTCACGATGCTTTCCTTCACAGTTAGCATGTGGTGTTGCTACTACAAATTCGCAGATGTACATAAGTCATAGGTACGTGCCCGCACTGGGAATCGATCGAACCAGGGTCTCGCTTCCGAGTCCATTGTTCCACCCACTGGGCTACCACCGCTTCATTACTCTAGTATAATCATTACTCACATACAAATGATGGTTTTTTAGGGTTCCGTACCCGAAGGGTACTAAACGGGACCCTATTACTAAGACTTTACTGTCCGTCTGTCTGTCTGTCTGTCACCGGGCTGTATCTCGTGAACCGTGATAGCTAGGCAATTGAAATATTCACAGATGGTGTATTTCTGTTGCCGCTATAACAAAAAATATTAGAAACAGAATAAAATAAATATTTCCGGGGGCATAAACAAACGTAACGTTTTTGCCGTTTTTTAATAGATATTAATAACGGAAACAGGTAGACGCTTGAAATATTCACAGAATATTTAGTCCTACATTTTCTTCAAAAATAAATAATTAAATTAAAATGAAATGGATATTTAAGGGGGAGGGGGGGCTCCCATACAACAATCATGATTTACCGTTACCATTTTTTCTCGATCTTTGGGTCTAATGTTGTATAGATAATGGTACGGAACCCTTCGTGCGTGAATCCGACTCGTACTTGGCTTGATTTTATCATATTCTTTGACTCAACTAATGCGAATTGTCCACCGGACAAAAGCATTATCGTTTCCAAGAATTCCATTGTAACGACACGTCCTTCTCTACTAACAAAGTTTCAAAACAATTAAAGTTTAACGGTCTTATTTATAAAAAAACACGATTCCTTTAAACGCCGATTAAAATTGTCTGTGGTGGAGATTTTACAAGGAAAAGTCGTAACCACAGATTAAATAAACTGCTTTAGAGGAATCGTGTTTTTTATGAAAAAGGCGGTTATTGTTTTGAAGGAGTAGTATTTGATGTATTGTATTCAGCCTATATAAGTCCCACTGTAGGGCACAGGCCTTCTCTCAGAGAGATAGTACGGGCTTAATCACCGCGCGTGCCCACCGCGGATTGGCAATTTCAAGCGCCGAGGTATGTGAACACCTCAGACACTCAGGATTCCTCACGATGTTTTCTTTCAACGTTAGCGGGTGGTATTGCTGGAAGAGAATGCAAACCAAAGGTTTGCTGGAAGAGAATGCTTCTTGCATTAAGCACGCCCTTGTACACTTACAATGTAATTAGTGCAATAAAGAATTAAAATAAAAATAAATAAATAATAATACATCCACAATTGTTTCGTCCAAATTAATAAATCAAGATGACGAATAAAATTGAATTGAATTTGCCTCTTCAAAGATCGCAACACAATCCAGCCCCTCTACTCTCAACGTTTTTGTGTTCAAATTGCGTTCAAATACTTAGTAAACGTTTTAGCTATAACAAATAGCATTAAACTTACTGAGTTTCAGAGCGGTTCGGAAACTGAAAGCTTATTTTGGCTAATTTATTAAATAAATACACTCAATTGTAACGCAAGTTGGCTAAACTAGCGTCAAGAGTAGAAGGGCACGTGTGTCTTGATTAGAGAAATTAATGACCAGCAAAAAATTTTAATTTGCCAAACATTATATTATATAAACATTATATAAACATTATATAAAAATTTTCCTCAGCACGGTTTAGTGCTAAAAGTGCAACCTTTACGCTCCACCTATTAATTAAACGTTATAAATCTAGTCTAGAAAAAAGTTTGTGTGTACTGTAGGTAATCTGTTGCATGTAGAACTTAACACCATCTGACATAGTATTGGTAGCTACATAACTTATCATCTTCACAACGCAATTGTCTTGATCCCAAACTAGAAGAAGAAGAAGAAGAAGAAGAAAAAAACCATTTATTTCAACAACAGAATCACACATACATTAACAAGTTACAACATAAAATATTAAATTACAAAACAAAAAGTAAAAAAACACAATAAAACACTACTAACTAGAATCATCATCATCAACTCACTGCCACTGCTGGGTATAGGCATTTTCCCCCGAAGGCCATATCTCACTGTCCCTTACCATCTGCATAAAATGGATACCTAACTATAGCAACTAGACAGAGGCCAATTTCATATATCAACGTATAGGCTGTCTCAGCGGCAATCAAATCCATGACCCTTAGCTTCATAATCAAACGTAGTAGGTATTCGGACCTTCGACGCAGTCTGCTACCTAGATAGATAGATAGAATATTCTTTATTGTATGTACACCAGGAATTACATATGAGAATTAAACAATAATGTAGTACAGTACAATAGACGCATTTAGTAACGTTTGTATGTCTGTTCGTCCACAGAGCGGGGGGAGGCGGAATCCAGCGCAGCGCCACCAATGCAGACATGCCCAACCGAGGTGGCACCATCGCCGAAAGGTACGATTTTGTAATCAGAAATAAAGAAAATATTTCAACGTAAAGAATTTACATTCTGTTTGCTGAGTGTCAGTGTACAATGTTAAATTAGCCGCTGCTCTCAGGAAGTATTTGTAGCTGAGAAAAAGGCAGGAAAAAAAACTCCACCCTGACCACCTTTTCTCAAATCATCTGAAACCTAATAATTCAGTTGCTGCCTAATGCCTAGGTATATAATGAGATTCCATGATTGCCATCAATAACTTTAAATGCCAAAACATTAGATACTTTTGTTAAAAAAAAAATAACTTCCACAGATTACGATCACTTGCCCTGATTCCAAACTAGGATACCCTGTGCTATGGTAACCAGGCAAGGAAAAAAGGAGGAAACACATTAATGCTGCGGCCAGACACACGAACAGCACCCGTTCACGAGCATAACGACATCACCAGTCTCAACCATTTTAAAGGGAGATAGGTGACCAGGCCACCACGCTACCATTCGAATGACCTTTAGCGAACCTGCAGATTGTGTTCTTATCATTTATAAAATGTATGATAGTTATTAATATGCAATCTTCTCGTCTGTACACTCTTCCATAAAAATCTCGTGTCACAGTGTTTACTATCGGACTCCTCCGAAACGGCTTCACCGATTTTTATGATTTTTTTTCTGTATATTTGGTAGGTCTGAGAATAGGCCATAGGCTAATTAATATGGCAACACGGCGTTTGCCGGGTCAGCTAGTAAGTTATAAGATTATAACAATATGCCTTTTACATCTATGAAGTAGAAGAGCTGGGCCTAGATTCTGTTAATGCATTGTAGTGACATGACAACTGCATGAACATGGCGGTTTTAATTTCACGGCTGCTTTAAGTTTACGCGGGCACACCCATCAAACCTTCTAGGCGTCAATGGTACGAAAAAACACGTCACGTGACCCGACAGTGTACCTGTCATTATACTACAATGCACTAACAGAATCGAGGCCCAGGTGTCCGAAATTCGCTTTCCGCTCCCTCGTGAGAGTCGGCGTGAGGTGCCGCGATTAACCTCGCCACCTTCTATATGTTTTTCCAACTTCTTGTTCCCACGAGTAGCTAAGATTGTCGATCCCGGCAGAGGTTTGTCTGTTTCGTGTCAAGTGGCAAACCCTGATCTCTGTCTACTCCTCCGGGATACAGGCGTGTGTTTGTGTAATGTAATGTAATTATAATAATTAACTTCTACGTATATTCAGAAAACAAAGATCGACTCTTTAAATTAATAATAATAAGAGACAAAATAGTACATTACTTCAGAGGGAAGAAAGTGACAGTTCCATACCGAGATTATGGCATTTGCGCCACGAGCTTGCGAGGGGCGCAAACCATTTGAGGTATGGAACTGTACTTTATCCTGAGGTATGTATAGTGCTTTTTATTACACCTACGAGGAAAATTATAGACATAAATGCATAGAAATGTTTACAAAAAACACAAAGATAAATGCTAAATCAATCGAAGTTTTTGCGAAAATGCGCGGGCTTTTCCTTTTTTTATTCGCCCGTTTCTGGAGTAGGCTAAGATCATAAGGTCATGCAGCCACTTCTTCCGTGATTCCGCGCGTTTTATATACAAAAATAATTTCGTTTTTAATTTTCTGTATGCACCAAGGAGGTTGGTAACTGGTAAAAAAAAACTGTATGTGGCCAGTAACAATTTACTTGAAATTTAATTAGTAGACAGTTAAAGTCTCTTTGCAGTATGACTGCTGATAAATTAAAAAAAAAAACCGGGTATGTAATGGAATTTCATACATACTTCCCACCCTTGGGTCGGAAGGATTTTCATACAAACTTCCATACCTTGGGATGAAAGGATTTGAAGGGCGGGATAAAGGCGTTTCTTCCCTCTAATTGGTATAATTAGTATGTATTTTCAGAGCAGGTGTGATAAAAAAGTAATTTAAAAGAATAGAAACTTCTGCAACAGCTACCACAATGTATCTATGCAGTGTTCTTCGAAAATATATACAGCATCAAGTTGCAACTTACACTGTATGGGTGAAGTGACTGCTCACTGCGTCGTCATGGTCGAATTTCTGACCTCTTAGATATTCTTTCAATCTCGGAAACAGATAAAAGTCACAAGGAGCTAGGTCACCAACGCGCAACCGTAGAATAAGGGGGAGCATGAAATGGACCCCTGACGTATCTTGCAAGTCTTGATTTACTTGTTCCGTAGTAAAATTTTTCAAACATAGATAATATGTAATTACCGCGCGAACTTCAATTTTCTCCATTTTCGATTACTCGTTGCGACAGAACACAAGTAAGAACCTTCTATGATTGAAAACGCAAAAGAGCATCAAACTTTTTTTATTTTATTATGTCGACAAATAAGTGGGTTATGCCTGCCAGTATTTTCTTTTTGTCTATCCAAGGATTTTATACGTCATTCTCACTACTTATTGAACACCTCTCGTATGTACGCTTGCCGGCTTTGGGTACTCTATACACAAATTAAAAAATATTCCAACAAGTAGTAAGGAAAATCACACAATTAGGTAGGTATTACTATTACAAAATAATATTAGTTGCCCTCCTTCCTGTAGTAACTAGTACAGATGACAGAACATCAACCTTTAGAAATATGCATTCTACTGAACGTCAGTTATGGGTGGATTTGCAACTAAAATATAAAGGTTAATATCCTATCAACTGTACACTGTATAGTCGAAGTGAGCAGGTAGATTTAAGTTTTGTTCTGCAAAAATACTGCCTTTAACTCTATTAACGGCCGAGCCTTCAAGTATTAATTAATGGATTCGTTTATTCTATTGATAATAGTGGAGGAGCTGGTTGGGGATATACACCCTTTCCAGCCTAACGACAGCAAAGCATAGCAAGAACGGCATAAAAACACAAAATTTAGTTCTTTGTCGGTTTGTCAAGCAAATATGCAACTAATTGCATCAGGATTTCCTTAACAATTCGCCAGATAACTACATTTGACAAATAGGTCGGATTGTTACATTTATGCAACAGGGCCCTGGTCTATCTATTAACCGCTCGTCTGCCGTGTCACCCAAGTATGTATAGACCACCTATACATTCCATTTACTCACAAGCTCTTGTTTTCATTAATTGCAGGTTGGCAGCACTGCAGGCGGCTGGCGCGAATGACTGGCGCGCGCGAGTCTGCAGGCTGAGCCCCGAAACTGACGAGAAAGGCAAAGATAATGAGACCAAAGCAATCGAGCGGGCAAAAAACCGTATCAATGTAAGTACCTACCTACTATTGGATTAATAAAAATGGGCGAATGCCGGCGTGCCAGGAGCCGATATCTCGTCGTTGTTCAATAAACAACCCTTTGGTTGCGTCACTGCGTGCAGTAGGCTTAGCACACTAGCATGCGAGAAAATGACAGGCGCCGCGGCATAAACTTTGCCGCTTTATTAGTTTTGTCGCAACAGCGAACATGATGTGAGTGGAAGAGAAATTTAAACACTGTTTAAAGTCTTTCTCGCAGGCGGCAAAATGGAGATGTCAGTTAAAAAAAAGGCTTCAATTTTAATATTTTTTTTGGGTTGGTCACACTCAATCGGTATACTTCGACTGTATGACAACACTATTTATTTGTTCATTTAGCTCTTCTGCGTTTCGTTCACAATTTTTTTTCCCTAAGAACAGTCGATAACCTACGTGTTTTGTCTGAAGTCTGAACTGACTATGAAGGTAAATATATGAATGGAATATCGAAACGTTTTTGTTCTTCTTTCCAACAACCGACCTAACAAAACAAATAGGTACCTAACAGTTTTCTAAAGTTTCAGAGAAAATGGATCGAAACTGTATACGACAGTTACATGTGTATTTGTTCATTGGGCTGTCTTTAAACTCAATGCAAAACTGCTTTATGTAATTATATGTCGTTTCGAACTTGTACTATAACGCCGTCATCTAATTTCACACAATTAATTTGCTATACTTACTTGACCTCTCGTGGCTGGTGAGTGAAGTGAAGACCTATTAGTAAAGCCATCCTCATATCCTCATTGGGTATGCTCGTCATCCTCACATGACATAAATCAACACGAAAACTAAGAAACGCAAATATGTAAGTAAGAGTATGACAGCAAAGATAAATTATAACCTAAAAGCCTTGTCTTTACCTCGACACCAACAGAGAAATTTCTCTTAGTTAAGCTGTCATTTTGCGAGAAAAAAACACCTTCATGTTCGCGGTTGCGGCAAACCATAGACAAACGGTATTAAACTGACAGAAGGAGGCGCGTTGAGACAGCTCACGCGGTCTTCATGTTCGCATCGGCGAGATATCCCTGTGTGACGTGATCTTAATACTGTTTAGTGTTTAATGTGACAGTTGAGAGCAGGCAAAATGTTCAGCGTGCTAAGCCTACAGGTGATCAGGCCTTTGTTTTACAAGTTTGGGTTAAGGTGATTTGTCCCTTTAAGCTGCTGAAGTTTTTTGACGACCACATTCATCAAAAGTAATACTCTTACGATCATTAATGTGTTCGATATAACGACTATTTAATGTAAGTTTTTCTATACTCAGTTTTTGATAAAGAAACGTTGATATTAAACTTAATTATTCTTTAGCCAATTTCCTTAATAAAAAACTAAGTATACGATTACTAAGCATACGACGTTTACAACACGTCCGTAATTTTATTATTAAGCCTCAGGTACATTTCTCAATTCTCGTTTATTGTGTAATCATTAAAACTAGAATGTGCGAGTGAGACTGAATGCCAAACGTTACAGCAGCCTTATATTGATTTGCCTCTACTTTGTTGTTGTTTTTGTTTGTCTCATTGCTGTTAAATTTTTCTTTGTTTTGCTTGTGCCATTTTAATTGTTGCATATGTGTGTGTATGCAGTGCAAATAAATCTTTTATCTATCTTTCTTAAGAGTATGGTGAAAAATTCTGGCCATCTGTGTAATAATAATAATAATAATAATAATAATAATAATAATGGAAACAAGTAACGAGCATCGTTTGCTATCTATATCGCTCCAATAGTTTATTTTACTTTTGACAGATGTACACCCATGAAGTTCCCTATTTATTTGTCAGGAAACTATAGACGAAAAATGCAACACTTCATGGACACCTTTATTTTTTCACAATAGTGATGCGACGTGTTTCGCTACAATATTATAACGAATAATTCAATTTGATTTTCTATAAAAAATATAAACCTATTTTATTACAAATATCTACACCTTCTATAAGAAATTCGGTTTAAATATTATAAGTAACAAATTAATATGAAAACCCGTTGGCTAGTTTTAAATTTATCACGCTCAGACAGATAAACTACAAAAATATCAAAATAAAATAGCAATGCAATTAATCGATTAAAACTTCAACGTAATTTACATCGCTTATGATAAAAAATTGAATCGGGAACTTCATAGAACATCACTAAATTGAGCTGTCAAAAGACCTCAAAGGTATAAATGGTTTGACCGACAAACGGTAGTTACATACAAGATTTTATTTAAAAAAAAAAAAACAGTAAAAAGTTCTTTATTAATAAAAAAGGTTACATTCACAAAAAGTTTACTGTGGTCGCCACGCTAGGTCTAGCCTGTGTTGTGGAAACCTTCGTATATGTTAACATAAAGATTGGCGAAGGTTTATGAAAAATAATAGGCAAAATTTTAAAGAACTTGTTTAGAGCTTAAGAATGTACCTTAGGTCCATCAGCGAAGTTTCATCCACTGCCAGTTATTGTGCTACATAAACCCCCGCAAGGAACGCCACACTTTCATTTCCTTCGCCATGCTCAACTAGGTATTCATTCTCATTTTAGCCCTGGCCTCGTCTCAAATTGCATTCGGAGGCAGATTGTTCCACCGATTAAATTGGGTTTTGACACTGAAAAACATCATGGAAGTGCGGACTTAGGTGACAGCTAACTACCGTGAATATTCTCTGCGCTTAATTCACGGGCTGAACGCTGAACATTCTTGAGAGATAGACAGAACAGAACTTGCTTAAAATAATCTGCCAATGAGCTAAAGTCAACTTAACGTTATATGAAACAGAGCTTAAAATCAAGCATCAGTGGCAGTCACCATGCGCCATGTTACACTCTCGAGTGCACTAGTGGCAGTAACTCGAGTGGACAGACTAAACCGTTTCACAAGGGGGGTAGTCTTGTTAAAGGGTTGCGAGGTCTGCACTTCACTAGACTTTCAACGCGTAGGATCGTTGAGGGTAGTTACTACGGCCTAGAGTTTTCTCCTAACTACACCTATTTAACCTAGGTACTGTACACTTAGTTAGTACTCGGAATGTGTACAAATGGCCACAGACCGGGGCCTCGATTCTGTTAGTGCATTGTAGTATAATGACAGGTACACTGTCGGGTCACGTGACGTGTTTTTTCGTACCATTGACGCCTAGAAGGTTTGATGGGTGTGCCCGCGTAGACTTAAAGCAGCCATGAAATGAAAACCGCCATGTTCATGCAGTTGTCATGTTAATACAATGCATTAACAGAATCTAGGCCCGGGTGTTTTTCCATGTTTGTGATGTCCTTGTGTGGCTACCATCTGAGTATCCTGTATAGTTGATTGTGTCGTGTGTACGTGGACTTTTGTTTTCGTTCGCGTAGCCTTAGGATCGAAGGATAGTGTTTTAATCGGGGATATGGTTTGTAGTAGCAATACCACATGCTAACTGTGAAGTAAAACATAGTGAGGAAACCCGCGACTTGGTTGGATCCGCACGTGTTGACTTGTCTTTCCTGTGGACTAGACCGACTAATCTGTCAGGATGGTATAGGTGCTGGGCAAGCCTACTCCATCTAAAAAACAATGTCCCAGGCACTGCAGCGTCCCAGTGGTCCCTTCACCCATCTAGTGCGAGTGATGATGCCACTGGACGCTGTATAAATCATCTCATTACGTAGATACAAAGGCCATGGTCTATCTTTGCATAAATTCGTATGGCCGTTTTCTATAAATGATCCATGGCTTGTGACGGTTCTTTCATACAATTTATTTTAAAATTCTACTGTCGGTAAACATATATTGAATATCGAAAAGCAACCTTTATTTATGCACAATTTCGCGACAAACAACAAAACGTGATAACCCTAACATCCAGAGTTCCGCAAGCTTTACTTACTGGTCGTCATCGGCAGAAAATATAAGATTGAGAAGAAAATTAAAACTGTGAGCAGAAAATTACAAATTGGGCAGCTCTTAAATTGATTAGTGAGCAAGTCGGGGGTAAAACATTCTTGTGTAAATTAATTTCAGTACGCAAATAGGGTGGGATTTCTTGTGTATCCTATTTTTAAAATCCCGTTGAAGAGAGCAGTGGCAAGAAAGCATATACATTTTAGCTTGTGATTGTAATTCATTTCATTATCATCATCATCATGATTCAGCCACAAGAAGTCCACTGCTGGACATAGGCCTCCTCCATGGATTTCCAAAAAGACCGGTTGGAAGCGGCCTGCATCCAGCGCCTTCCTGCCACTTGGATGAGGTCATCTGTCCATCTTGTGGCTGGTCTTCCTACGCTGCGCTTGCCGATATGTGGTATTAATTTCATTATAATAAAATCATAATTCAAAATATTTATTCATCCAAACAATTCTTTTGCTAAAATATTTTTTTGCGGGAATTCCTTTAATAAAGGATTACAATAATAAATACTCGTATTAACTCCCACATAATATTCTGCTGACCAAGTACTACTTTTGTAGACCCATTATTTGTTTTACAGACCATAAAATGATTTATCCAAATTTATTTATTCTGAAGGAAGGAAGAAGAAGGAAGCGAAGGAAAACGTCGTGAGGAAACCTGAGTGTATGAAGTGTTCACATACCACGGCGCTTGAAATTGCCAGTCCGCGGTAGGCACGCGTGGTGATTAAAGCCCATGCTCTCTCTCTCTCTCTCTCTCTCTCTCTCTCTCTCTCTCTCTCTCTCTCTCTCTCTCTCTCTCTCTCTCTCTCTCTCTCTCTCTCTCTCTCTGAAAGGCCTGTGCCCTACAGTGGGACGTATATAGGGTGCAATATTATTATTATTATATTATTCTGCTAACCAAAATGGTTGTTGACTAATAGAATTACTTTTTTCGTTGATTTTGTTTGCTGATACATAATAGTATTTTCCTGATCCATGATCAGATTAGTGCCAGATTAGGGGTTAAAAACGGGAGTCTATCCGAGAACATAATGTGGAAGAAGCAAACCGCTTATATTAGAATTCTTATCTTCTCTGCCTACCCTTTCAAGATAAATTGATCTAAATAATAAATAACTCCCACACAACTACGATACCCTGTGCTACGGTAACCAGGCAAGGACATCACAAGCATGGGAATACACCCCGACTGAGGCCGTGTGTACCAATGTGAGGCGGCCCCCAGTGGGAATCAAACCCATGACCTCCAACGTGGTAATCAGACGTGATACCGCTAGACCAACGAGGCAGTCAACTTTAGATCTTCTTTAGATCTGATCCTAATTACTGTACCTGTAATGGTATTTTTTACAACTATATCTCAATTTTTACAACAATCTGTTTCAGTGATGAAGCACGATCTCACTATCAGTTGTTATTTCAGCATGACATACATTTTTTGGTCAATTCCCCAGATAAAAATTGTACTTCCTTCCTGTTTTAACGATAACCAAGGAAAATCGAGTCACGGTACACTGAATTGTCAAAGCTGGGTCATTGACCACTAATCGACATTTCGTGATTACAGTAACGTTGACCTGAAACTACTTTATACGGTTCCTTTATTTAACACGAAGGTTTTATCGCTGCAATGGGTACTAAACAGTCCCTTCAGCAAGAGCCCCGGCTCTGTAGCTTGACAGTACGCCTTGCGTCACAACGTCGATTTATGTCGCTGTGCAAACCTACATTACGTATGAGTTACGTATTACGTAGTTGTTACTGGAACCCGCTGTTGTTCCTGAAATTGCGGGTACCAACACACAGGCAACATTATCTATGTGTGGATTATGTTGCTAAAAACAATGCAACCGCCCCCATTCACTTTTGAAATTCATGCACGACGGCGGTAAGCGTGGCAGCGCAACGGTAGCCTTCACATTCGGGAGGTCGTGGTTTTGAATCCCGGCATGTACCAATGACTTTGTTTTCTAAGTTATGTTACTTTTGTGAAGTTGTAGTAGCAATACCAATCGCCAACGGCGGAGGAAAACATCTTGAGAAAACCTGAGTGTCAGAGGTGTTCACACACCTCGGCGCTCGAAATTGCCAATCCACGGTGGGAACGCGCGGTAATTACTTAAGTCTGTACTCTCTCTGAAAAAACGGCCTGTGCCCTGCAGTGGGACGTATATATACCTATATTTATAAGTTAATACGTCTTACTGCAGGGCACAGGCTCTCGGAGAGAGAGTACGGGCTTAATTATCACGCGTGCCCACTGCAGATTGGCAATTTCGAGGGCTGAAGTATGTGAACACCTCTGCACTCAGGTTTCCTCACGATGTTTTCCTTCACAGTATATGTACATATATAGGCGACGGGCGACAGGGACGGCGGATAAAGGACCTAAAAAAAATCAAGCACGGGTTACAAGGGCGCGTCAAAAGTTCAGCCATTTCCATCCCCATAGTGACACGGCTCTTGTCTATATTTAGCGAGCCACAAATGTCACTGTGACCTTACAGAATAGGGAACGGCTGCTTTTTCAGGGGGAATGCCCTTTGACGTCAAGCTGAAGCATCAGGGGCTGTTTAAATATTACGTATGAGGGGAGGAGGTCGGAACAGTATTCGTTTTCAAATATGTGGTTAGAATAAGGCTTATTTTGTCTTACATTATTGTATGGTACCCGGCTGTCATCGATTCTATGTACCTCACATGAACTTCACGATGTTTTGTTGATTTTAGGGTTCCGTACCCAAAGGGTAAGGGACACCCTATTACTAAGCCTCCGCTGTCCGTCCGTCCGTCTGTCACCAGGCTGAATCTCATGAACAGTTAGGCAGTTGAAATTTTCACAGGTGATGTATTTCTGTTGCCGCTTTAACAAATACTAAAATCAGTATAAAATAAATATTTAAGGGGGGTCCCATACGTGATTTTTGCCGTTTTGCTCGATATTAATAACGGAAACAGATAGACGCTTGAAATATTCCAATGTTCAAAGGTTGTGTAGATAATGGTACACAATCCTTCGAGCGTGAGTCCGACTCGCACTTGGCCGTTTTTTTGTTGTTTCTCGTGTATCTTGTTTGTTTACTTGTTTACTCTGTGTTTCTGTGGCAATTAAGAAGTAACAAGAAAGAAGACATTTATTCTTTCTTAATTGCGTAGGGCGCCGGGCGTGGGGGTTTCGAAAATAACAAGAGTTCATGGAGTTTTCCATTAGTTATTGATTTAAGAGGGCGCCCCACGAAGCGATTCCCATACACTCGTAGTTTAGTTTTAATTTACAAACAACTTGCCAGATCGCAATAAAACTTTACCAATACGCTTAGAGGATACCATTCAGGGTTACATCAAAAATGGTACCAAAATAAATACATAACACATGCGGGCGGCACAAGACCGGGAAACTTGGAAAACCATGAGGGAGGTCCAGCAGTGGGCGTCGAATTGCTGATGATGATGATGATGATAAAAAATAAAATATGACCTCGTCAATAGTTTGTATAAAACGTCTTATCTGTTAGTCTCAGTTGTAAGCATAAGCAAACCTCGATTTATGTCCTCTATTGATAATTACAACATATAATAATGTCGTTTGTGAATTAAAACTAAACTTAAAAAATTTAAAACAGTTTTTATGGTAATTTAGGGATCCCTCTTTATCTCTATTAGCAGTACCTCAGATATTATATATTTTTATTAAGTCAGCCTTTTACATAATCAAGCCTAAGTCATGATATTTTTTTATGTACTTGTAATATTTTGACCGTCCATCTACGAGTATCTATGCATTTGAGGGAAAGCCAATATTTGTCCAATTCAACACCCATTTTTCTTCAGTTTTACGGACGTTTATTTTTATTTGTTTTGTTTTGTTTTGTTTTTGTTTATTAGGCATGTAAAACAGGTAACAATCTTAAAATAACAATATTGGAGCATACTAGTTTTCATTTCTTCTTCTTTATGTCCCGTCTCCTATCGGAGGTTGGCAATCAATTAGGCTTTCTTGCCTTTCGAGGCCGCCAACATAAACAAGGAACTGGTACTCTGTTGAAGCCGCTGTCGTAAGTTGTGCAGCCGTGATATCTTCGGTCTCTCAGGTCTCCTTCTTCCTGGAATCTTGCCTCTTGTTGGTTCTTCTAACGTTCTTTAATTAATGCCTCTACATCTATATCTACATACACTTACTTCCATTAAATGGCCTCGTAGACTGTCATACCCAGTATTTACCTTCTAAGGCTGGCTTTTTCAAAGCTGGGTTCGCGTAACTCTATGAATACGTTAGGTATTCATAGAGTTATAAATCTTAAAAAAACTACTTGTGGGGTATGTCAGTAACAATAGTTAGCTCAGTAATCGATGTCCTGGCACCTCATTTAGCTAGAATCTTCTATTTAGATACTTACTCCCATTAACTGGCCTCATAGACTCGCATACCCAGTAAGGCTGGGTTCGCGTAGCTCTATGAATATGCTATCATAAGCAGCCTATATACGTCCCACTGTAGGGCACAGGCTTTCTCTCAGAGAGAGAGTATGATGGGCTTAATCACCACGCGTGCCCACCGCGGATTATGCTATGAAAATGTGCAATTCCTTAGACACTCCAATTAGAGTTTGTGTTTTACTACAAATTTCGTTCTATTAGTTTTTATTTTCAGATTTATATTTTTTTAAATATCAGGGCTTACATAATTTTATTAAAGTCGCACCTTACGCGCTCTACCCCTATCGCAGCCTTTAGTGAATCGTTGCCCTGCGTAGAAGAATGTTCATTCTATATATCACATATGGTTTTAAGCATTGAAACAGCGCCGCTACAAAGCGGAAAAAAGCGTTTTTTTAATCCAAATTTAACAAAAAAATTAATATCAATACGCTTTCCAGACGTCCGTCCGTAGCGTAACTGAGTAAAATGCATGCATGTATGTAACGGTTGATGTGATATCGACTGTAGGCGGCAATATCTACATCATGGTGGATGAGGAAATAATGGCTCAAGTAGCATGGACTCGTTTGCAAACATGGGCTTGTTTTTAATTATTGATTAATTAAATCACGCTTTGTCCTTGTTAGCACTTGTTGTTAAAATAATCGAAAATCTCATTCATATTGTAAAATGTTAGAATTTTGAATATTGGCCATGCAGTCATTCGACAAGGCTCAGTTTCACCTGAATTCCACGCGCGCGAAGCCGCAGACACACCTAGAATTTGTATAATTCGTTGTATATTTAGTTTTATTTTATATTTTTACACCTAAGGGGCGGGCATCCAGAAATCATGGAACGCTTATTAGAAGAGGAGTGGTGGTGGAAAAGGGTCAATGCTCATGTAGAATCACGAATGAGTATTACTAACGTATCGCCAAGGGGGGTCGTGGTCAAAATTGTGCTACAATTGCGTCACGTGATATCTGGTCGCCTCCTAATTACACGTGTTCAAAAGCATCGACAGACCTCGCCGTAAAAGGTATTGCACCTCAAGTGTAACTCTTGCCTTATAGAGATGCAGTAAAGGAAGGCCATAAGTAACTTCCCGCACGTGTCCGTCGGAAATAAATCGGATTACAATGTTCGGTTCCTTCAGAGCAGTCGCTATCGTTTTGTTAGCTTTGTTTGCTTATGCAGTTTTAGTTTTAAGCAGTGTTAGGTATTTAGCTTAGGTTTTTCCTGTGTTAATATCTGACATGGTAGGCCACTCTCTGGCCTACAGACCTTCAACTTTTCTACGCTTATAGTTTTGTATCTCTTTCTAGCCTACATACCTAGTACAAAGTATATTAAAAACCACAATTATTAAAGTGATCCACTATATTTAGTTGGGGTACCTTAATTAATGATCATAACTTTAAAATCGTTGTATGGGTATTTATTTTTTAAATGTTGTTTTGGGCCTGATACTCCTCAACACAGATTAATTACTAATCTAGCTATGATGTCTGCTCGACTCCCTTGTTCATCTATAACATTACCGTAATAGATACTTAATTACGTCAACATTCGCATTCGTTTTTTGTGAAATAGATGATACTTGATTAATAAATTTTTGAAAATAAAACTAATACTTACCCAATAAAAATTATTATCGTAGATAACACGTTTCCAAATAACGTAGTCAGGAGTAAAACAGTTTAGGGCCGAGAGAATCATTAAACTAGTTAAATCGGGCAAACTACAAGAGTTTTGAGTCGATATCAAGGCTGCCGTCGTAAAGGATAACACTTCCAAGTAACCCTCAGATACTCGGCAAACCGTCCTGTAAGAAAGTAACATAACTCCTTCGCGCAAACCAGTTTCTTCCGCCGTTCGTGATGCAACGTAGGTTTATCTTGCGCAGACGCTGCGTGCATCTCTGTCAGTTGAGCTGGGCGTAGAGTCTAATAAACGCATCGTTGTTCAATAGACAATTTGACGTCTACTAAGCAAATAGCGTCACAATGTTACTCCCATGGCACGCGCAAATTAAATAGGTATCTCTCGCAAAGATTTAATTTAAAACTCTGCGATACAAACGTAAGTCAATAAATAAAAAATAAAACTGGCTAAGTGCGAGTCGGACTCGCGCGCTAATTATCTATACAACATTAGACACAAAGATAAATAAAACAGCAAAAAAATCACGTTTGTTGTGTGGGAGCCCCCCTTAAATAATTATTTTATTTTGTTTTTAGTATTTGTTGTTATATAGCGGCAACAGAAATACATAATCTGTAAAAATTTCAAGTCTCTAGCTATCACGGTTCTTTAGATACAGCCTGGTGATAGACAGACGGACGGACGGACGGACGGACGGACGGACAGACAGACAGCGAAGTCTTAGTAATAGGGTCCCGTTTTTACCCTTTGGGTACGGAACCCATTCCGTGTGGCGCCGGATTAAGAATAGCGTCACTCCATTTCCTTCCGTGGATGTCGTAGAAGGCGACTAAGGAAATATATTACCAGGAGACGGGCAGCAGCGTTTTCCTGAGATTCCAACCTCATACTGCGATCGCCAACCCGCCTGCCAAGCGTGGCGATTATGGCAAAACCCCTCATGGTTATGGCTAAACCACGGAGGAGGCCTGTGTCCTGCAGTAGGCGTCGGGTGGCTGATGATGATGATGATGACGGAACCCTAAAAAGGTAATAGTTAGTGTGGCATAACTCCTTCCGTGTGGCGCTGCATTATGTTCCGTGTGGCGCCGGATTAAGAATAGCGTCACTCCATTTCCTTCCGTGGATGTCGTAGAAGGAGACTAAGGAAATCAATTACCAGGAGACGGGCTGCAGCGTCTTCCTGAGATTCCAACCGCATACTGCGATCGCCAACCCGCCCGCCAAGCGTGGCGATTATGGCAAAACCCCTCATGGTTATGATAACCACGAAGGAAGCCTATGTCCTGCAGTGGGCGTCAAATTGCTGATGATGATAGTGTGACAGGGGTTATACCATTGGTATGTGGTTGGTTAGAAGACTACGAATAATGTCAATGAAACAACCACTACTATACTTATGTCACTCTACTGAACAACTATAAATTTGAGAGTGGCCTCCCTGACGCGGACTCCTGTAAAGTAAAAGGTACAGTCGACAGCACACCTACCTTTTCATGCTCGTTTTTTTTTTTTATCGGTTGCGTTACGCGTGATTTGGGAAATAAATGTAAAAAGGTCGAGCTGCTGTATGAATACTCCGAGAACAAAACTTGTGTCCCTTGTATAGGCTGCATTAAAATTTTCCTGACAGGGTTATTATATTACAGGGTTATTTTTAAAATGCGCAACTCCCGAAACTGGTCAATTACAGTTTGAGTTTCATAAAATTATAAATTATGTAAACTCTGATATTTAAAAAAATATTTACCTGCAAAATATCAGATTTATTTTTCTAAATATCATGGTCTTGATAATTATGAAATTCGCGCTTACATTATTTTACAGCCACAAGGCTTGGTATTGACTAGAAGAAACCCTCATTTCCGTATGAGTATAGATATAATTATATGGGTATGTACAGGAGGAAAGATTTCAACAAAAAGCGGTATGTTTTTCTGTTTGAAGCTCTGAAATGGTTTGGCCTACTTCATACCTGAAAAAGATGCCCTTCTCAAGGCACAGCGATCAATCATCAGATCAACCCTAATCTTGACCCAATCACCCGGCTATTGGGCGCCAAATCTCAATTATCGCACCCAGAACCAATGTCACCTATTTACTAACAGCAAACTTTGGCCTAACACTGACGTGTTGGCCCCATCTATCAGTCCAACTGTGCCAACACACTCTATTATGACACGTCGCCGGTTAATGTATAAGAATAGATTTTGGCCAATGCACCGGCTAGCGAAAATATCCGTGACAGTGTAGACGGCGCTGGAATTATGAAATTGAGTTTTTAGGTTGAATGAAATATGATAGCGTTAGCACTGTGAAGTGATAGAGAAGTTGCTTCGCATGCGTGCTCTGAGTTCATGAGACATGTACCAATGGCTTGGTTTTCCAAGTTACGAACTGTGCATTTGAACCATGAAGGCCAACATCGTGAGGAAACCTGAGTATCTGAAGTGTTCACATACCTAAGCCTCGCTCTCTCGCTCTGTTTCTGAGAGGAAGCCTACCTTGTATAGACTGATAATACCTAGGTTTTATGAATGAAATATTCTCTGCGATTAATTTTTCATCACAATTTCTTATTAAATGGTTTTAAGTCCCTGACGGTCCTGTAAAGTGTCATTAATCTTTTTACTATAGACTATAATTGGACTAATTAAGAACTATCTATCTATTATATTCTTTTTGTTGCACTAACCCGTGCTGAGGACGATTTTAAAAACCTATTTAGAGGCTAATAATTCCACCTACCCTGTACGTAATACAGAGAAGTATGTAAAGAGGCTCGAAATTTCATCGATGCTTGCACTTGCCCATTAGCTCAGTTGGGAGAGCGCTGGCACGGTGAGCCAGATGTCGCGGGTTCGAGTCCCGGCATGGGTGGAATTTTTAGCCTCTAAATAGGTTTTTAAAACTATCTGTCTATCTTCTAAAGTTTTAAGAGTTTTTCAACTTATCCTGGCAGCGGGAATTTATTGAATTATAATATTTTTATCGAAACAAATATTTAGTTATGATAATAATCAAAATCCTTGCTGCCATAACAAGAGATGACAGCAAGGGTTTTAACATTTCAATGGATATCCAAGCATTTTTTTTTAATCTTATGAATTATTCATATGACCAACAATATTTTTCGCCTACATTTTGAAAACAGTCTGAACTGAAACTGAACTGCACTTTTTAAACCGTGAAAAATTGTTTTAATTACATACACGAATAAATTTGATCTAGATGTCGGCCTCTTAATTTTTTTTTTTTGCAAATTCACGCTACGCGATTCTTGCTTGGTATTCTGACTTACAGTCTAGTCTTTTGTATACTTTTTAATGATATAATACTTTTAATTAAGAAAAAGCATTAGCATACCCACAGGTATAATAATTACAGTTTAATAATCTCATAATCTGCGGCGACGTCAATCAAAATAATTTAATACGTACATATGATGTTAAATACCATGTATCTAATTATCTTAAAACCTACGCTTCCATAAAACTTATTTTTTGCTGAAGCTTTTGTTGCTTTGGGACTTGGCTGCGAAGCTGTGCTCCACATACTATTTTACATACGTGTTGCGTGGTTCAGGTCAGAACAAAGTGGTTAAGGTACAGAAGTTACGTTTTACCGCAACACCTGGGAACAAATTTTGATATTCTATCAAGATAGAAGGAGGAGTTAACCTTTTACTGTACTATTTATCTAATCCTACTGAATGTGACTTATGACGTGAATTTTTGGATCATACGAAATCGTAAGACTATACGTAAAACATTCCTGTAAACTCTGTAAAAGAGAAAATTCAAGAAATAAGCTCAACATAAAAATAATGCAAGATGAATTTATTAACCTGTATTCGTCCCACTGCAGGGCACAGGCCTTCTCTCAGAGAGAGAGTGTGGACTTGATCACCATCATCTTCATTTGATCATTTGCAAAGTTATAGCAGCATTACCACTCGCTAACCGTGAAGGTAATCATCGTGAGGAAACCTGAGGTGTTCAGTGAGGTGGGCATCCATGATGATCAAGCTGAAATTATCATGTTTTTTTTTATTTTTCTTTGGTCATGTTAGTTACCACACCACACTTTCCTACCATTACAGGTAAGTTTATATGCCTCAGTCAGAGCCCAGATTCATGGGCGACCATATCTTTAGTGATTGGACCTTCTGTAATCCATATTCCGCGCAGTCGGCGACCAGACAGGTCGGCATCGTCAGTTGTTTTGACGCTTTCGGCAAATGTGCGCGCGCGCCGGTCAGCGACTCGCGGATTTTCAATACGAAAATACGTTCGAAGACACGCATCTGAGTCAGTTTATTTCGTGAACTCTTACGAGGAAAATAGTGTTTTTATTCAGTTGGTACAAAAACCGATTTTATAGTTTGTTTGTAGCGTTCTGTGGTCTCTATAATTTATTGAATGTATTATTGTTTGCTGCGTTTGTTATCGACTCTCATTTTAATATTAAGGCTGGGTTCTCCGAGCGCACGGATTTGTATGGGACGTATTGCGCTGCGCGAGCGAATAGTTGGGGGAAGAGTACGCATTTTTTAAATTACAGAAATATTAATCCTATAAATAGAATTTTGATGACCGACGTCACTAACACATTCAGTGATAGTAATTTTGGTATATTTTTTATTATCTAAAGCCCAAGTAAAACCATATCTACTTATTACTTAGACTCAGGTTCGCGATTTTTTTGTTGGTGCTATAAAGTTTATATATATATATATATATATTACTTTTCAATGTCCTACCTAGGGCTGTTGGTCATTATTTTAATGATTTTTAAACTTTATAGCACCAACAGAAAAAAGAAAAAAGCGATCTTTTATCAGATTTTAAACACTAACCATTAGAGAGTAAAATATATATTAAAACACCTGATTTAGGAGTTATGACGGAGAACCTAGGCTTAAATTGTTTATGATACCGAAGCCAGTATATTGTTATTTGATTAGAACTAGGGTCCTCGCTCTGCTATCGTCTTCAATTGAATGTAATGATCACTCGGACATGTCTTGTCTATTTGTATCGTTTGACACTTTTGACTATTTCACTGCATACTCATATTTATGTCCAGTTCAATAGAGCCACTTGGAAGCTTTCCTACCACACAGTTGTTTCGTAGTTGTAAAGTCCGGAAATTGTTCCAATTCCTTCCCTATCTTTTCTGCCAGAAAGTCATATTTCAGCTCTGGCTTTAAATTTCAAAACTTTCAGGTTTCGTCTTGCAACATCATCGTGTATGCATTCTGAGTTTGGTATTAGGAATGCTCTCACAGTTTGCTAATCTTTCGTTATCACTCATTTTATCTTTGCCAACTGATACTCGACCTTGGTACCTTCTAACATTCAAAGTGACCACATCTGTAAATAGGAGATGATACAGGCTACTATATTTTTTTCTCCTTTAAATCTAACCTATAAGGTTGTTCCCACTATTTTTCATACTTTTGGTTTTTAAAAAATAGAACCAAATTCTAACGTGAACAAATCTTATTTTTCAGTGTTCATTACCGAATAATTTCAAAGTTTATTTTTCTATAGTGGTAAATGTCCGTTGTTATTATATGAAAGAGTGCAAATAAGTATTGCTTTCATTGCTTAACTTTCGTTAGTAAATGCATCGATTGTATGTCCATATAATCGATATCAGTCGATGTGTTTGTCCGTCATAATAATTAGGGTCAATTTCTAATGTCACGCTTTGTATGCGTTGTCAGCTATCGGCCAATTACGTGAAGTGTGTTTGTATTGTCCGTAACGAGGTTTATTGTGTCTTCCTTTATCAATCTTGATTGATTTCTAGTTCGCTTCATTCTTTTGTATCGCCATACCAACATGACATTTGTTCGTGGGTGCTTAAAGAAGTATTAATTCGTTACAGTCGACATTACATCTTTCTATCATAATTCCACTCTGCGCCTTTTGAATGCAAAATGGAAAGGTTCATCAGCCATACAACTTTTAACTCTACAAGTTAAGACACTGTCTTAACTTGTAGAGTTAAAAGTTGCATCCTTTATTCATATTATTCTTCACACATATATTACTGCAAGATTGGTACTTTATAAATCTTAAAAGGTGGCTTTTTTGTTTGAATTGATAGGATCCTAATTTGAATAATTTCAATTTGTATATTAACATCATTATATTTTTTGCCTCCGCAATCCACATTAGGATAAGACGGGTTGTCTTATTTGGACGTGCGCGGATATAATTAAGTGCGTGATGTTACGTCGTTGGCTCGGTCCGCAGTTTTGTTTTGATATTTACCTGTTAGGATGACCAGTGGAATTTATTAGATAGGTACTCGTACACTTGTTCTAGACTATACTGCTTGGCAAATCTTCGCTTTATTTGTACTGTGCAAATTAAAAATCATCTTTTTCACTCTTTTAAAGGTGAAATTTTAAAACCTCCGCCTTTAGTGCACAAGGGTACTCAATGCATGTTTGCTCCTTTCTATTAGTAATTTAGGCTGTGCAATATATGAGACTCAATTAGGGTACTGCTTAATAGGTATAGATTACAATAGAATATGGGCACGCATGGTGATTAAGCCCATGCTCTCTATGAAGATCTCTGCCCTACAGTCTGACGTATATAGGCTTATGCTTATCAGTTTCGATAATCCATTTGGTTTTCGATATGGCAAGATTAACCTATCGCTTTGCACCTATAATACAAATTAATCGTGAGTCTAATTCCTTCCACGGTGTAACTCCTTCCAGTTGAAACTCCTACTCTGGTCTTCACTAATACAATTGCCTCGAGTTGTATTGTTTCGATAGGTTTAATATTTTTTAAGCGCTAAGACATCTACTTTAATCAGAAATTGAAGTGCCAGCCTCCTATTAATCGTTGTCGCTTGATCTACCCCAAAAAAAAAACATCACTTTTGGTGTTTTTACGTTACGCTCCATTGTTTCTTTTCATTATTGATCATCTTATTCGTTGACGGTTGTGAGTATAGTCGAGATTCCCCATTTAGGTGCGGTGTCTCGTTATAATCAAGGTTAAATCATTGTACCGGTTATCGAGTGGTCTTGGTGTATTTTCTATACGTTCAGGTGGTAGTATCGTATTGTTGGAAAGAAATTCTGCATTCAAGAACAAGGCGTGTTAATAGTATGAAGTGTACTATTGTCGCGGAGCAGGTTTCCGTTTCACCTTCATCGTTGTGCATGTAAACATAGATGTGTCATACGACTGGCTACTCGATATTATATATTAAACATACACTTGTACTAAGATATTGTGAGTCATCTTGCTCAGATGGTGATTGAGCATTACTTATGTCCAGTTCTGCGTTGTTTTTCGTACACTTTAGTGCTTTATTCGTATTCTTAATGGTTTTGTTTCAAAATTTCGATTTCAGTCTGCCTAATGTTTAATTCATGGACGCTATTTATAAGTGTGTACTTAAATAAGTGGCGTGTGAAATGTAATAGTGAAAAAACATTGCAATATATCCGCCCCTAATAACAAATGTGGCGTGAAACCAGCAAGGACTCTTGACCGAAAATATTATTTACTAATTCTATAGACAAGTAAAAGTGCTTGTGGCAACATGTTTTACGAATTGATTCTTGGAGTTGTGGTGTTTATTTATTTGTTTTGGAAGTATTTCTTGCCTTCGAATCCGTCGAAAATAAATTACGAAGAATATAAGGAAGATAAAAATACTCTGAAAGAATGGGACAAAAGTCAGGCAGACTTTAATACGATTAAATGTGAATTAATTGAATCAGAAAATGAACTTCATAGCATAGGAAACCCGTATGTGAAAAACGATGAACCAATACTTAAAAAGTACACTACTGAATTAAAACAACAAATATCAGCAACAACAAATGCTCAGAAACAGGAAGAAATCATAACTCCAAGTGCTCTTTTAAAGAAACGAGAAAAGAATAGAAAAACAATATCTTTGCCTGAAAGAAAGAGTCCCCCAAAGGAAAGGTTTAACGAATTCCTTGAGAAAACTGTTTTAAATGATGATAAAATTAACTCAATTATACAAAACTTGTCATTGGATACCAGCACCAGAATCAACCGGCCAAAAATTCATGAGCCTCCTTTACTTGATTTGACGATAACACCGATCGAAAAGAACGATAGCCATACCATTGCACAAACAGAAAACACGTTGAATATTCATTATGAATTGAACAATATTTTAAAGCCTAATAAAGGAGAGTCCACGGATTATAAGAATCCTGAAGGAACATCACAATCCAAATCAGAAATACGCAATAAACTAAACGACATCTTCAAACCTAAAAAAGATAAAATAATTAACTACAGACACACTATTGCTATACCAGATGACATTTCGGAACAATTTGAAAATGTCTTTAAATACAACGAAAGCTTACCTGACCTGCCAACTGATTGCAATGATAATACTAATGATGATGTCGATGGTAAATTACCAATACCTGAAGAACCGACTTTGATCATAAAACGAATCCAAAAGGGTCCTGGATTTCCCGCAGGGGTAAATTATGGTTCCGTAATAGGAGAGTTGAAAAACAAAACTAAAAATGGCGGTCTAAAACCGGTATTCAAGAAATTCGAAGCAGATACTGTCGACAATGCGGCGCAGGTATTTTGCATTTCAAATTAAAACTTCTCTAGCGAATTAAAAAGACATTCCTTTCATATATCTTGCTGTGTAGATGACCCAACATTAGTAATAGCTTCGTTGATCACGATGACGTAAATTGTGCCTATGGATCGCAGTGGTGTTTATTTTGATTAGAATTTTAGGATCGTTGCTCAAAATAAATGCAAAATCGGAAAATGATTTCAAAAGTGCGGAGGCGTAGGCCTGGGCGGTAGGGGACGGACGATCTGAGTGGAATGCACGATTGTTTAGGTAAACGCAATTTACAGGAAACTTGATGGTTATGTTCAAATATAAAACACACAGACTGCTTCATGTTGAGATGAGTTATTGTTAAATTTTGTGACCTTGTTTATAAAATTTATTTAGTAATAGCGGTTTATTTGAAAATTTATGGAATCACGTTTTCGCTGCGCTAAAGTCATAAACTTTGCCGTAAATGAATTTGGTATTGTATTGTATTGGCAGTACTGATGTAACAGAAAATCCTGCAAACCAATCTCACCTCCTAAATACTCTTAATTTAGTTATATTTTTTTACTCAAACTCGAAACTTGTCGCGATTAATTTGTGGATAAGACAGTTTTCTTTTGTTCTCTCTTATTACCGATAACTCGATAAACCGATCTTATTTCCTAAAGACAAAAGAAATGAATTAGGTAATGCAACGAGCATAAAAACTAGTGCAAAAAGTCATTACAACGATACGAATGATGATTAAACTCATATGCGTGACGGACGGCACATATCTTACTACACTCGGAATATAATACCGGAACAATATCTGTCTACGCGTAATATGTGTCGCTGTCGTGTGATTTATTTAACACTGTCTGTTGATTGTTTACGCGTATAAGAGGACAGAGTCTAAACACATACATTAACCACCGTATAAAACATTTTCCTGCCGCTTTGAATTTGGATTCACAGTTTCGAGCAAAAAATCGAAATTCATGAACACTTAAGATTTTCCTTGGAATGAAAAAGAAAATTCTCTCAAAATATAGCTAACGACTTCAAATTCACCCTGTAGATAAATGTCAACAGGCCCTAAAGCCGCGTTTTCACACTCGAGTGACCTACTAAGGTGCTGCTCGTATCGTGGAAATGTAGGCTGTATACCGGTGATCTTAGTACACTCTTGGCCATTTTCGTGCACTCGGACCGTGTTTAAAGCCGCGTTTTCACGATCTTAGTAAGCTAGTGATTCATCTTAGTAACTGATTTTAATTCAATTGATCCATAAAATAGATCTAGATGCAAAGGCTCAGTTTGCGTTTCAAATACAAGGTCTAAATAAATAGGTCGGTACTTTATGTATTTATGAAAATCTCTATTAGGTACTCCGTTCTTGATCACAACTTCCTCAAAAACTATAGGTACCGCTTTTCTCCTCTTCGCGGAACAATTGTATCGTGGTTAAAATTATGTTAGTACCATGGGCATGTAAAGTAATGCGTCCCCCTAAGACTTTTCCCCAGTGTTTTCGATTGTTTACTTTTTTCCAGTTATTAACCGCTGATATTATAATAGGGGTTAAAGTATGAAATTGCCGTTTTATTGCAATAGGTTCTTTGAATTGACATAGAATCTTCATGGTTTGAGGTTTTCGAATGAAACTTTTTTCAAATGGTTTCTATGATGTTCTTTTTTTAAAAAATGTGAATCATTTGAATATCGACTTTCAATTGTTTTTGTTATTCAATTTAGACAAGAAAGATGGATACTGCGAAAATTCGAGTGATTTAAATACGAGTTCCGACGCGGAACTAACGCGGCAGAAACAGCCCGCAATATCAATGCTGCGTTTGGAGAGGGGTCTACTAATGAACGCACCGTACGATTTTGGTTTAAACGCTTTCGTGATGGAAATTTCGACTTAAAGAACGAGCCACGAGGAAGACCGCCCACACAGGTGAATAACGATGAATTAAGAGAGATAGTGGAAGCCGACACTAGTCAAACTACTCAGGAATTAGCGGCATGGTTTAACGTTACCTTACCCACAATATTGACTCACTTGCGTCAAATCAATAAAATAAAAAAATACGAAAAATGGGTGCCTCATAATCACTTGAATTTTCGCAGTATCCATCTTTCTTGTCTAAATTGAATAACAAAAACAATTGAAAGTCGATATTCAAATGTTTCACATTTTTTAAAAAAAGAACATCATAGAAACCATTTGAAAAAAGTTTCATTCGAAAACCTCAAACAATTGTCAATTCAAAGAATCTATTGCAATAAAACGGCAATTTCATACTTTAACCCCTAATATATACATAGAGATTTTGGATCCAAAGTTTTCTTCAGATCTATATAAATAACTTCCACACGGTAACCTGGCAAAGACATCAGAAACATACACCCAGAGTAAGGCCATTTGTACAAATGTACGGCGGCCCCCAGTGGGAATCGAACCCCGGCATGGTAATCAGACTTAATCGCGCCCGACCACGGAGGCAGTTATTAGCTCTATACTATACCTAAGCTATCAACTCTCAGGCGCGGAGTCCACTGATCTGGCGTCTGGCTTGGGCATGGCGCGTATATAATTTTGTTTCATTCAAATACCGTACCAAACACACGGTCATAACGTCATTATTTGAACACACTAAACGGCCTTTTGTTGGACGTGCTCGGGCGTGCGCGCCATTTCGGCGCCCGCGCCCGATTGCAGTCAGTTCCAGGTCTGTTTGCAGTCAGTTCCTTCTCTCCACGCTTTTTAATAGTCATGCCTGCGCCAATAGTCTGCGCCAGGTCCATGCCATGCTAGATCAATAGGCTCCGCGCCTCACACCTTCCGTCGGTATACCTCCTGTGGTTTAGTACACTGTGGCTACTTTAGATGCTATCAATTTCCTCTGCAACATTTATGGAGGTTACTGTCGTGTTGAGCTTTGTAATTGACACGCAATTTGAGTATGTGGTTATTTATGAGCACGGAATTCTATAAGAGAGTGATATATGTCTTTAAAAATTGTAACTACAATACGCTCGCCGAATCAGAAAAGTAATAAAAATATCTTACAAACATGCTCCGAACTTACACAATAATTTATTTTGAGAGATTCAAGACATGTGGAAGTATTCTTGTCTTTGAAAATTTTAATAATTTTCAACATAGTTGCTCGTAAATTGACTCTTATCACACCGTTTTTAGTTTCATAGCATATTATCATACTTGTGCTGTAAAAACATTACCGTACAAGTGCTGTAATATGAAGATTTTTTCAAATTTCAGCATAAGTTTGTCTAAGAACATTGAATATATTTGAATCTTTTTCGCATAAAAAAACAAAACTTACGCGCGATTTCCCGTTAATATTTGGTAAAGTTGCTGCTGTCTTTTTAATTACCATCAAAAATATCTACTTCAAGTTACTAACAATACAAGTTTGTTTTTTCCTCGCAATTGTGTTGAAAAACGTTGTATGCAACTCGTGTGCATTGATCATTCATTACACTCAGCTTCTTTACCGCGCTCGCCTACGGCTCGTGCTTACAATAATGCCTCGTGTGCAATGAGTCATTGCACAATTACACATTACTAATGACCAACTTAGCACACCTGTATCATAAGTACTATTATGTTTTTCGTTGTTGCAGGATTCTCTGAACACAGTCATTGACGAGAAGAAGAAGATACAAGTAGACGATAATGAACTTGGCTCCAACATTCTAGCAGACAGAAGAAACAAACTAGAGACGGCTGCACAGGTAAGCTGCTTTCTGTCTATCTGTCCAGCCCAATAAAGCCCACTGATGGGTAAAGACCCACATGTCCATTTCCATACCAAATCCTATATCCACGATACCTATATGTATATTTTTTCCTGATTTAGAAGTTTTTTTCTAGTAAAGTTAGTTCGTATTGAGGGGTAGTATATTTTCATGTATATTTTCGTTTTAAAAATGTTTGAGTTCAATAAACTCACGCCTGTATCCCGGAAGGGTAGGCAGAGACCAGGATTTTCCACTTGCCATGAGAAAGGAATGATGCGTTTGTTTGGACATGTGGAGAGGGTGAAGGAAGAAAGATTGACGAAATAAATACATCGAGTGAATGTGGGTGGAAGGCCCGGTAAGAGACGTCCCAGGCGGACATACTTCGACCGAATAGAGGCTGTATTTGTTTGTACTGTAGATATGCAAATAGGGGATGTATTAGCAAAGTGCAAGATAACAAGTACCCAAAACCGGCGTGCGTGCATGCAACGACTAATTAATTGTTGTCTGTCAGGATCGTGGCCCGAGTCTCGGGTCTCTGCCTACCCCTCTGGGATACAGGTGTGAGTTTATGTTGTTATATATATTTACATACAAACTGGTCGCTCTTATATTTGCAGTTCTTTCCTTTCTTTTCCTCCCAACGCTCAAGGGTTTCGAAATATCGGAGTTCATCTTAAATGTTGTCATTACGTTGAAACGGCGCCTTTGTATTGCGCAAGCGCATTTAACGTCACACATAAAACTGGTCAGTTGACATGTCAGTCTGAGTGTACAAGGGACCGCAAAAATAATGGACTTTTCCTTTTAATAATTGGATTTTTATTTTACGTTTTGCAGTTTCTTAACATTCTTTAGGGGCCATTAATTTATTACGTAGGACGATTTAGGGGAGAGAGGGGTCGACCATGTCTTATTTTTCTTACAAGAGCCTGGCAGGTATATATGGAGGGGGGGTCAAAAACTAGCATAATAGTCTTTTGTAATAAATGAATAGCGCCTCATCGATATCCCATAAAATGTGAAAGTTTTTACATTTCGTAAACCATCCGCCGACTATCCGCTAACATACAACTGCGCAAAGTGGCGATTTTTCTTGAAATATTTTTTATAGGCATGTACTGTTCCTGAAATTCTTTGAAATATGTACGTCGAAAGGCTTAACAGTGTAACGAAATAGAAATCAAGGATTGGTATTTATTGAATCTATGAGATCACTATGACGCGAAAATTCTACTCTGAAAATAAATGAATATAAAATATTATAATGGCACTTATCGAGCTTTTCAAATACAAATACGCAGTAACTACATAACAGACAACGACACTCCGCCAAGTGATTCGTTGTATTCCGGTGTGATGCTTGGTGTCGTCACATCTAAAAGGCAAGCTTTATATTCGGCCTCGCCTTAAATTACCCTCGCGTGTGACAAGAGGCTGATTGCGAGCCTGTCTTAAGTAAAAAAATAATCTAGCGCCAGGACCGTGACTCAAGTGGTCAAACTACCGGTCTCGCAATGTAGTCTTAAATCATTGTTGTCTCAGGAATTACACCGACCGACCTCTCTGCACTGCTTTCCCAATGCTTTTAGTTGACTCCTTGCTTGTATTTTATTATGGGTACTAGCTGTACCCACGATTACGAATTAGTTCACGTGGAAGTCAGATAAAAACAAAATAGGCCCATAAGTTAATCATGCGAAAGAGATTTGTCAGGATTTCGTGGCCACTTGCCACGATATCCTGACAAATCTCTTTCGCTTGATTGAAACCTTCACTGTTTACCCAGTTTATGTATGTTTGCGTACATTTGTACAAAAAAGGTTGATTATGCGAACACAACAACGCCACCAACACTGTTAAAGTAGTCGCCGTGATCGCAAATCGTGAATCGTCAGGACCACCATCGCCCTGAGTTATGCTAACCAGGCAGAGACATCACAAACACGGAAATACACCCAGAGTGAGGTCGTTTGTATAAATCGTACGGCGGCCTCCAGTGGGAATCGAACCCACGACCTTTATCTAGAAAGATCAGGGACTTTCTGGCGTGTATGCGTTGACTGACGGAAGGAAATGCCATAATTTTAGTCAACCTTTTTACTTCCGGAAATAATTACGTAACATTATAAAAACTGAATTTGCACGGATATTTACTTGTTTATTTTTTCATTTCACAATTTTTGGACTTTTTGGTACTTTCGCAAGTCCGATAAACGTCTAGTGCTGATATTAACCTTGGAAAATACTATAATTACTTAACATTATTAAAAAGCGAAACTCATCATCATCATCAGCCATTTGGTGCCCACTGCAGGCCACCTTCGTGGTTTTCATAACCGTGAGCGGTTTTGCCATAATCGCCACGCTTGGCAGACGGATTGGCGATCGCAGTATGCGGTTGGAATCTCAGACTACGTTCTGTCTGCCATATAACAGGAAATCTTAATTTGGAACTAGGACCAGTGATTCCGTTGTATAAATACTGCACTTAGGTGTGCTGAGTTGAGGCTAGGTTGAGCCTAAGTTACAGAATCTAGACTCAGTGCAAATAAAATGATGCACCTTCACAATTTCCCTGGACTCTTTTAAGTTTCTCAAGGAAACAGTGATTCACATACGGTCTTAAAAATGTGATTCACCACCGCATATCGACGTGAAAAGATTTGTTTCTTCGAACGTCCTCACAGGCATTCATTGACTAAGACAATGTGCTAATTCATTCACAATTGGTATTTCCCTTGAAATATATTCATAAACTACACGCTATTTATGAACTTAACGCAATACTATAGCCATTTCATTACATAAATGCGCGCCTATATCCCAGAGGGGTAGGCAGACCAGAGTTTCCTATGGTTCTGGCAGACCTCGTTCGCTTCATCAACAATAATTAGTCGTTGCATGCACGTACGCCGGTTTTGGGTACTTTTTATCTTGCCCTTTGCTAATACATCCCCTATTTGGTTAAAGTATGTCCACCTGGGACGTCCCTTACCGGTCGTTCCACCCCCATTCGCTCCATATATTTCTTTCGTCAATCTTTCTTCCTTCATCCTCTCCATATGTCCAAAGCATCGCAACATACTGTCGTAGAAATAAAAGACTACGCCGTTGTACACAGGGTTCTGCAGATAGGTCCTTCATTTTAACTCAATCCCATCCCACGAGTCGTATTAATATGTTGATTGTGATAGGTTTTTTGGATTTACGCACGAATGAGTAGCATTACTCATTCGCGCTTAATTGGTTGAACATATTTGAGCAGCTGCACAGAGCGTCCCTGAGAGTAGACGAATCGTCCTATTTATGAACTGTCACCTGCTTTAAGGGTAGGCGACTCTACAGAGTCTCTGTAATAAGGATACGTATTTCTTGGACATGCTCTCTTCTTCAACTGTAATTCTCAGGAGAAGGAGATAAATTCAGCTAGAATAATTACTGCCTTCAAGATATTGTCTTATGTAATCAATGCATATCACCTAGCGTCAATATGGTTGGAACGTTTGTACGCAACCTTTTTGTATTCAACAGGGTTGGCGGAAGCGCGTACCGCAGAGCGACGCAAATCTCTTTACCGTCGCGGGCCGGTTGGAGAGAGACAGAGTGGTGACGACTGCCACCCCGCCCCTCACGCCTCCCCCCGTCGCCGTCACGGCTGCGCTCGCGTCGCCCGGGATACCTACGCCTAATAAGTTCAGGTGAGATAATGACCGGTACCAGAACAGCTCCTCATGTCAGCAGTTAAACCACCTTAGGTTTTAGTTCATGTATCGCAACCTGTTTCTTTTTTGTATTGAATAAATAAACTTAAAAAAAGACATTTGTTTTGGAAGTAGCCAGCGTTGAAGATCTGGTTCACCTGCGAGAGAGAAAATAATAAGTGGATCTATTTGAGAGTGTAGACTTAAATCTACACAAATGAATTGTATGGATACGCCCATGGTGCGTTATTAAAACGACAGTGGTCTCAAAATTGCTAAATGAAAATATTTTTTTCGCACATGGAGAAGAAGGTGATAGTAATTTATTTTAGGAAACATTCATAAGACAAACAAACATAGATTTATCTGACACTAAACAATTCCAAAAGTTATAAATATTTGATCAAAACCATTATCTTTCGTCCCAGATCCCGCAAGCCGCCAACCTCCCCGAGTAACGGTTTCGCCTCAGGCCCGCTTCGGTCGGCCTCTTGCGCAGTCGTGAGCGCGGTCGCCGATAAGCCTCGAGCCGAGAACGCGAGGCCCGACCGTGATGCGTTCAAACGAAGCCATTCTGTCAGCGAGAGCATCAGCCGATTGGATGAGAGTAAGTTACACTGTTTATTCTAGCTTCGGATGTCTTCGGTTGTCTTCGGAAACATTCGGCTATCTTCGACAAGCTTCGTACACCGTCGTGAGCGCAGTCGCCATCGTAAGCACGGCAGCTGAGAAGACCCGAGCTGAGGGTGTGAGGCTCGACCGTGACGCAATTTTCAAGAGAAGCTATTCTGTCAGCGAGAGCATCAGTCGGTTGGATGAGAGTGAGTTATACTGTTAACAATTATTCATTTATTTATTTAATAAATATGGTTTCGGATTTATTCGGTAGTTTTCGTAGCGTTCCTTTGTCATTGATTATTGTACATTTGGAAGCGTTGGCTGCCTTCGGAAACGTTTGGCTATCTTCGGTTAGTTTCGAAGCCACGAGCTGAAGGACGCGCAGGCCCACCGTGATTCGTTCAAGAGAAGCCATTTTGTTAACGAAAGCATCAGTCGGTTGCATGAGACATTCTAGTTTCGAAGTGTTCGGCTGTCTTCGGAAGCATTCGGTTGAGTTCGACCTTTCCGAACAATGAATGAATTTGTCGGCTTTTCATAATATGCGGGGATTGTAATGGGGATAATATAATAGGAACTGGGAAATTCCAGAATATTTTTTACGTCTACCATTTAAAACGTTATGTCGCGTTGTGTGACGCCAGATAATTCTAGCGTGGGACTGCTGCCCCGTTGGAGTGGCAGTCAAAAATCGCAAGTTTATCAAGGCAGACGGCATGTGTTACATTTTATAATTAACGCAAAATCTGAAATCAACCAGTCTAATATACGTTAAACCGTTCTGTTCTGGAATTAAAAAAAAAAAAACACAAAAACGACTTTACATTCTTATATAGGCGAAAACAGAGATGCAGCTGCTTGTCTTTATATTGTTTCTCAGATGTCAATCCAAATAGATCCCCGACCTTCGTTCAGGACAAAGATTCAGGTGTTGAGCGAAAGTGTCTTTGTTCTCAAATTGAGATGGCTGGCTGATTCCTGGCTGCAGTCCAGGAATAGCACGCGTTGCGATTTGATTACTAACGGACAATTTAAGATGTCTTTGACTCTTGAGCCATCGACCCTGAAAGGTGAATAGTTTTTACCTTGTATTTATTTTAAGCCAATGTTTGTACAGCGTATTAATAAATAATAATGACCACAAAAGGGAATCTTTTTGCAAAACTTTTTAATATTTGTCGTACTAATTGTACGCCTTCTCGCAAAGTGAGATACACGGTTAAGATTTAAATTTCAAATGCCATCACTTAAACCTTATTAGGTTGTTGCGTGAAGCCTGAGCCGCTTTTATAAACATTTTATACAACAACGTTTTCTAACAATCAAAAGCTTGCTTTTCCAAAACCCACCCGCTTCACAGGATGCAGCACTACAAAAACCGACTATAAAACCCCCAACTAAAGTTCACCTTCCCTCCTTCCAGAAGACGAGCCTTCGGGCGCCGAGAAGTCCGGTTCAACGGTGCAGGTGCCGCGAGCCGACGATGAGACCTTCCAGGCCTTCTTCGCGCCGGCTCTGGAGAAGCAAGAGTTGGCTCCCGCGGCAGACCTGGACGTGGACCTGGATGCCATTGATAGCGGTTCCAGGCACCTGTAAGTAAAATCACATCCACACCACACAACACAATCACTTGTTATGGTCCCAAACTAGGGTCAATAAATCCATAGGCTCTGTGATATGGTTTCCAGACACTCTGTGATATGGTTTCCAGACAAGGATTTCACAAACATGGAAATACAACGAGAAGAGGAATCGAGAGAAGTGGCCCAAGATCTGATAAAAGCCTCTCAGTTCCATGGTTAAAATACTTACTTCCAATAACCTAAAGTTTTATAAAAACACGATTCCTTATAAAGGAAAGGAATCGTGTTTTTGTTGAACTACAGTTCAAATAGTCTGTGATAAAGGGAAAACCTATACCATAGACTATTTAAACTACATTTGAGGAGTGTTTTAAAACTTAACATGCTTTGGCATATGGCAGTGCATTGCCAAACTACCTTAGTGCATTACCGACAAAGGCGTGCTTTTGTTTCTTTTTTTAACTTTTGCTTATATTATTTTGATGTCACAGTAATTTGCCTATTGTCATCACTAACGAAATGTCTTCTCCCCCCAGCCTGGCCAGTGAGTGGACGCGGCGGGCGAAGCGCGAGCGCAAACAGGCCGGCTCCAGGAACCCTCTGAAGGCGCTCGCAGCCCGAACGGACATTCGGGAGGAGTACTCCCCGCCGCCCTCCACTCATATACGGGAGCAGCTTATCAAGGAGAAAGGTAAGCGATGTTTTAGAATTTTTCTTAAGAGAATACCGCCTTCAAAATACGCACTTAGCAGAATTTATAGTTCGCAAATTTTAACACTAGGTGGCGCTGACGGTATTCTTTATCGCGGTATGGTTGGGTCCATATTGTTATTAATTTAGATTTGGCAGCTCAACAGCTTCAACAGCGGGATTTTGACAGATGGATGGACTGACATCGTAGTGTTTCTTTCGTTGAAGGTACGGAACTAAAGAAGGAATCCCGTTGACCCAGGCAAGAAATTGTTATCTGCATTGAATAGGCAGATAATGATAATAATAATAGATAGAATTATAACTTCCACACAATCACTACTTGTCTTGCTCTTCTTTTATGCAACTGTTTACTGTGTTATTTTAATTTAATCTCAACGTTTCCGACGTGCCAAAATATGTGTGTATTTGATAGCTAGGGTGGCTTACCCCCCGGTTTCTCGTACACTAACGAGCTGTTAATCTACTGTTAACAGCTGTCAGTGGTTTTTTTTTGTATGCACTTTGGTCATTTGACAGCTGTTACCAGTAGATTAACAGCGTGTTAGTGTACGAGAAACTGGGGGTTAGAAAAGTAAAATAATATGTCCTAACAGCGGCGCTGATCCTAAAATAGGTAGCCCTATGCTATGGTAACCGGACAAGGTCATTACAAACACGCCGTACGCAATTTATACAGACTGAGTTTGTACAAATTAAGAACGGCGGCATCTAACGACCTCCGTTTTAGATGAGCTAGTTATTAGACCAACGAGGCGTCATCAGACAGAAGCAAATTCATTCGAGTGAAAATACTACGGTGAGTTTACTTTGAGGCGTCATCAGAAGCAAACTCATCCTAGTGAAAATACTAGGATGAGTTTACTTTGTGTCGTCATCAGAAGCAAACTCATCCTAGTGGAAATACCACGATGAGTTTACTTCGAGGCGTCATCAGAAGCAAACTCATCCTAATGGAAACACTAGGATGAGTTTACTTTGAGACGTCATCAGAACCTAACCACTATCTCTTCGCAGTGACGGCCAACTGCGGGCTGGCAGCGGAAGCGCTGGCGGCACTGGCTACCAAAGAGGACTTCTCTAGCGTGGCGCTCCGCAGCGCGGCCGCCGCTCCGACCATCAGCCACGGGACCAAGCCGCTCATGCTGCTGCATGTCAAGGGACGGAGACGGGTGCAGGTGGGTGATAGGACTGATAGGAAGAGAGATTGGGCTGACAGAGAGAGATAGGAGACACAAAGAGAGATTGAGACAGAAAGGACAGATACACAAACAAAAAGAGAGGCACAGAGAGATAGATAGATAGAGAACACTTTATTGCACATAAAAATGGAAATTACACAGATATTAAGATGGGAAATACAGAGATAGCACGGATAGAAAGAGCCGCATTTCTTCCTTTGTTGCGTAATCATCTTCACCCACATATATATGTTGTTTATTAGAATAAGCCAATAGTGCGAACCTGTAAGTGCTGTGCACACCTGTAATTGGCACAAACGCCAGCCCTCTGTTAATTACCTTTAGTTAACCTTTAATGTGTTGGTGCTGTTGGTGTGCCTTAATAAATAAAATAAAATAATTACAAATGTACGTAACTTAGAAAAAAAGGTCATCGAACCCACGACCTTTCGAAGGAGAAGCCGCTACCGCTCCGCTACCACCGCTCCGAACGGAACTCTTGTAGGATCACTTTGTTGTCCGTCCGTCCGTCCGTCTGTCTGTCTTTGTAGACCTTTTATTTCAGGAACGCGTGAAGGTATTGAGTTGAAATTAAAACCATATACTCAAGTCTATAGTTCCTTGAAGCTGTGAAAAAAATTAAACGTTTACAATGAATCTTTGCTTATTTCAGACCCGTCTAGTGGAGCCTGTTCATACGAGCGTCAACCGCGGTGACTGCTGTGTCCTCATCACAACGGATCAAGTGTTCCTCTATATTGGAAAGTACTCCAACGTCATTGAGAGGTAAGGTTCCTTTAACTGGTCCTAAAATTCTTAAAACAACAAATTGTACGCAATAATAATATGACTGTGTGGTTTCGAATTGTGTTAAACTACGGAATTAATTGGATCGATGATGAGAAATATTCATCACCTTTTCCGATGGTTAAACGTATTTAATTTGATATGTACAGGGACACAACAAATGTGGGTGAAAACCAAATTTGGTTGGAATCAAACCGTTTGGGTTAGGTTCGGTCAAAATTGGTTTGGGTCCAGTTTGGATTACCTTTGGGACCTTTATCTTAATCCAAACAAGACAACAGAACATGTTCCACCCTATAGCACCTAACCGCCACTCTGACATTAAATTTCAAAGATCTTCTTACAAAACGGTTTATAATTGTTCAGACGTAAAATGTAAAGGTTGATATGCTGTCAACTGTACATCAACAAAGATAATAAAATACCAACAAAGCTCTAGCAAAAAGTTCCTCTATCAAATTTTTTTTGTTGTTGTTTTAAGTAGCACGTAAACTGCGACTTAATGAACGTTACAAGTTAAACTAGGTTTCAAACTCTAGATAATTTTGGAGAAAAAATGGACAAAAAAATTCCAAACGTAGACTTTTCATAGTCCTTTAATTAACAAGTTTATATAAATATTCTAAAACCTGGAATTCATGCATTGAACTGGCTTTAATTCCAGACATCATTGTCATCTAAATAATCTTTAATGTTACAGTAGCCCTTTTAGCACAAATTTTGCTTTACACATTTTTTATCCGCGTTTCTGGCAAGCCTATTATATCCTCAGGGATCTTATTGTAGAAACGTATACAATGCCCCATAAAGCATGTATTTGCCAGCCTACATTTTGGGAACGAAAGTTTATGTCTATTTGTAGTATTTACATTGTGTTGGCTACCTACAGTCTTAAAGATTTTTCCTAACGTACGTAATACTTTTCATAGATATACTGACTAGCAACTGTTAGGATGTTAGTTTCATTAAAGAAATCTCTTAACGATTCTCTACTGCCTCATCACTCAGGAACCGCAGCACAGACATAGCGCTCCACATCCACAACACCAAAGACCTGGGCTGCGCCAACTCCACCGCCGTCATCACCCTCGACGAGCAAAGCAAGGCCTACTCCAACAAACACTGGGGCCAGTTCTGGTCTTTGCTCGGTGTTACCGATAACATCGACGCCTACAAGCCAGCTGGCACCGGACATCCCGACGAGGATGAAATCTACGAGTCCTGCATCATCCAAACCAACATGTGCTACGAAGTAATCGACGACGAGCTGGTCCCAATCAAAGAGTATTGGGGCCAACTGCCCAAGATTGCAATGCTGCATCAGTCGAAGACCATTGTCTTTGACTTCGGCTCAGAGATGTATATTTGGTACGGCAAAAACGTTCCGCTCGAAAGCAGACGGCGCTCGGCCCAATTAGCGCAGGAGTTGTTCGACGAAGGGTACAATTATGAAGACTGCCACATAAATCCTGTGAATGCAGCCGTGTTCCAAGGCGATAGGGACGAGATTCCAACGACGCCCACGGTGAAAGCCTCCAAGGCGCGCCCGGAATGGGCTATCATGTCCAAAGTAGTCCAGCACATGGAGACTATTCTGTTCAAAGAGAAGTTCCTAGACTGGCCGGATTATACAAGAGTCATCAAGGTCAAACCTCAAGAGAGTAAGACCAGCAGTGCAGAAATAACGCCGTGCGACGCGGAGGAAATGTGGGCCAACGAGTATCAGGATCCCGATCTCATTTTAGAAGGATCCCACGTTGGAAGAGGCACTCACTACCACGACAAAGAATCTATGAGGCACTTTGAGATACGCACTAAGTCCGTCTGCAAATGGGTGGTGCAGGAAAACGACTATCAGAAAGTGGAAAACGAGTCGGAAATTGGAGATTTCTATTCCGGAGATAGTTATATAATCCGGTGGGAGTACCAGGTGAACGCCACAGGGCGGGAGCTGAACGGAAAGCCTTCTAAGCACAATCTTACTGGCCGAGATCGCTGCGCCTACTTCTGCTGGCAAGGCAGAGATGCCTCCTCGAACGAGAAAGGAACAGCTGCCTTGTTAACAGTAGAGTTAGACAAGGAGAAAGGCCCTCAGATCCGCGTGGCGCAAGGCAACGAACCGGCTGCCTTCCTAAACCTGTTCCAAGGGAACTTAATCATCCATCAAGGCAAAAAACACGTGGACAAAAGCCGATACAAGCTATTCGTCACCCGAGGTAACCTGTCCAACGAAGCCTACTTGCTCCAGGTCCCGTGCTCCGTGCGCCAACTGCGAAGCCGTGGATCTTTACTGCTGGTCGATACGGAAAAAGGCTGCCTCTACATCTGGCACGGCGCGCGAAGCCTCAAGCATACGAAGAACATCGCAATAGAGTTGGCGAACAAACTGATAGCGCGCGAATCGGTCTACCTCTTCAGACAGAACGCTTCCAAAGTGAAGATCAATGAAGTGACAGAAGGGGAGGAGCCAAAAGAGGTTTTAGAAGCGTTGGGTAGTAACAAACAGTACTACAACTCCGTTCTCAATGGAGGGAAGGACCTCGGGGCGGATGTGACGCCCCGGCTGTTCCATTTCACGGATCTCGGAGGGCAGTTTGAGGCTAACGAAGTGTTGTCACCATTGCGACACGAGCACCTCGTTACGCCGTTCCCCTTCGAGCAGAAGGAGCTTTACAGCGCTTCGCAGCCCGGTGAGAGAGACCTTTATTTTTATTTTACTTTAACGGGCATTAAGTAAACATTTTGCTTTTAAAAACATAACATAAACTCACGCCTGTATCCCGGAGGGATAGGCAGAGACCAGGGTCTGACACTTGCCACGATCCTCACACATCTCACATGGCGACTGCCTCGTTGGACTAGCCGTTAAGGCGCTTAACTACCAAGACAGAGGTGGGTTTGATTCCCACTGGGGGGCGCCGTACATTTGTACAAATGGCCTCAGTCTGGGTGTATTTCCATCTTTGTGATGTCCTTGCCTGGTGACCATAGCACAGGGTATCCTAGTTTGGGACCTGGTCAAGTGATTGTGTTGTGTGGAAGTTATTTATTAATTATTTGTTTTTATAAAGAATAAAAAAATGCATTGAATTCTTTACATTTACCATACACTTTCATGAAATGAGTTTGTGGAATAGTTTCGTCTGAAATCGTATTAGGCTGGCTACAGACATGTGTAAGCTGTACAATTCTTGGTCAAAAGTTTCAGTATGTCCTCTAAGCTTATTTATAAAAACACGATTCCTTAAAACACTCCTCAAGTGCATTTTAAAGAGTCTGTGGTAATGGAAAAGACTACCACAGACTATTTGAGAAGTGTTTTAGAGGAATCGTATTTTTATAAATAACTCCATCAGTCTATAGCAAAGCGAATGTGTAAACTAACAAAGGTTGGACCTGTGAGTCTAGACGTTTTCAGCAAAATCAGTCAAAATCAGACATCTTGAAGACCGACCACCGAAAATCGCGCACTCTCGCAAAACAATGTCACAACTCAAACAACTGTGTTTTGGATTATAGACCACACTCATTTGAAAGAAAGTTATTTTTAGAATGCTCGTGCTTTTTGAGTTGTGACAGTATTTTTGCATGGGTGTTAAATGGCGCTTGAATAAACCAACTAATCGGTCCCGTTGCGTTCTCTTTCCAGCCCTATTCCTGCTGGACGATGGCCAAGCCCTGTGGCTGTGGCAGGGCTGGTGGCCGCGCGGTGAGGACGGCGAACTGGAGCCGGCGGAAAGGAATGCAGGTAATGGGCATCGTCCTTGATAGTGCTAACAGTTTGAAATACGGCATTTTATTTATTTATTTACTCAGATTGGAGAATCATCATCATCAGCCTATGCTTGTCCACTGCTGGACATAGGCCTCTCCCATAGCACGCCACTGAACACGGTCCTCAGCTACTCTCATCCAGCTCTTGCCAGCCGCCTTGCGAAGATCATCGCTCCACCGAGTCTGAGGACGTCCCACACTACGTTTACCGATCCGCGGTCTCCACTCGAGAACTCGTCTACCCCATCTTCGGATAATATGGCCAGCCAACTGCCACTTCAGCATGCTAATTCGGTGGGCTATGTCGGTGACTTTGGTTCTCTGTCGGATCACCTCGTTTCGAATTCGATCTTTCAGAGAAACCCCGAGCATAGCCCTTTCCATAGCACGCTGAGCGACTTTAAATTTGTGGACCAGCCTCACCGTGAGTGTCCACGTTTCGGCACCATATGTCATGACGGGTAGGACGCACTGGTTGAAGACTTTCGTCTTGAGACTCTGTGGGTTTGGCGATGTGAAGACTCGACGTAGTTTCCCATACGCTGCCCAGCCCAGCTGTATTCTTCTATTGGCCTCTTTCTCGAAGTTGTTTTTACCTAACTGCATGGTTTGCCCGAGGTAAACATATTCCTTAACAACGGAGAATCATCAGCTTACAAAACTTGTGGTTGATCTTACAATAGGTAACTAAGAGCTAATAAAATAACATTCTCGCCTATAGATACGACATAACAAAAAATGTGTGGACTTCATGCTTCATCAAACACAAACTGTAGGCAATGGATTTGAAAGAATGAGTTTACAATACACACTTTAATTATATTTGAGCATCTATGATCCACCGGCAAGGAATGGCGCACTAATAAAACGTCTCAGTGTGTGGACCCCTGTATTGAACAAATCTATGTCTTGATGTGAAACCTTTTAAAAGGTATTAGATCAGTACATACAAGGTGTTGATTTGTGAAGTAACGCCTGACTCAGGGTACTTTCCACTCATCAATACGAACAACTTTGACTATGGGACCAACTCTAAAAGCTTAAAAAAAAACTATTGTTCTATACATGCCGTTCAGTAGGTATCGTCGACCCGATAGTAAAAGTTGTTCGTGTTGATGAGTAGAAAAGAAAGTACCCTGAGTCGGGAGTTACTTAGAGAAAAAAATGATGTCATTGGAGATGGCCATGTTAAAATATAAATAATTGTGTTTTTTTTTTCGTTTTGACGAATACTTTTTAAATTATAACCCGTCGAAAAGTAATTCTAGTCAATTGGTACAAAAACGCGTCATACACATCGGGTTGATAATTTTTAGAAGATAAAAAGTTTTCACAAAGTGAAAGCTGTTCGTATTGACGAGTAGAGAACTATACTGGCGGTTTTCTGGGTGGTTTGAAAGGCGCGGTTATGCAGTTATAAATTTAAAAGTGGCATCTATTTAGACTATGACTTTTAAGTAAATAAATAAAAAATATAGATGAGAAATTTTATTTAGCCTGATAGATTATGACTTTTAGAATTCTACCGATTAAAAAAATGCAAGAACAATTAGTACCGCCTCTCCATCTAACAGAACAATGACCCGCGGCACGCACCGCTCTGGATACTAATGGTTCTAATAGATTCGAGTTTGTGTCGAAATATTTTTGAAAGGTGCGTTTTTAAAAAAACAACCTAGCGCATTCGATAGCGATTGTCAGGCGCGTACGTTTTACTAAGTCTTTCGAACCACCCAAATTTAATGGTGTATATACAGTGATAGATAAAAACCTATATGTCTAACTAGCGCTAAAAAATGACCCCACGTTCAATTGTGGGAAGGCGGACAGAGCTTGTCAATTGTGTTACCAATCGGAGCACGTTCAGTAGTACTAGACAAAATATCTACGCACCTGCCACCGTCAGACCGCCATCTTCCGAGGTACCTTGATATTTCCACGGGTTATACGTCATGAAGTCAATAGTGTGACGTTTTTGTATAAAGCCAATCATAAGTTACGCATTCAAGTCATTTACTATCGCCCAATCAACGTTTGGGGATTCTATTACACCCTGAAGATTTGAAGACTCCGCTACATACAATGCCCCAAATATGAGGCTTAGCCCCGGTTGCGCGTACACTATGAATCTGTTAATCTACTGTTAACAGCTGTTCTTCAGCATTTGTTTGCCCACTAATGCATGAATGCGTCTTCATAAGTCCGATCGCGATCGGTCTGCGGCTCTTGTAGTCCAGTTCGACCATGTCATCAGACCATCATCGTGGCGGTGGTTAGCGCAGGGCTTCCCAAACTTTTTTGACGGACGCCCTTGGGAGTTTCTCATTTCTTTGTGACGCGCCCCTATCTGGCCATAAAGTAACTAAAGTAACTACCAGTGCGTAGTTCTAGCCTCGTAACAGGCAATAAAATAAGATTTTCATGTTATTTTACTAGCTGGCTACTAATGAGAAATATTTACTTGCTTTTCTAAGCGTAGCTTATCAAAACGTGGTTCAAATTGCAAAGTTGTTACTCTCATCTCTTTAGATAGATCGATAGATACATAGATAAAAAACATTCTTTCTCTAGTTTTTTATTTGTGATCTGATACTTGTTCTTTATTACTCCAACTAACAATATGTGCGGATCGCGGCGCCCCTGCATGGTTAGTGCAATGGCGCAAGTCACCCGTTTTGTGGCGCTAAAATGTCACAATTTGACCACTAACGTACTGGAAGGTCGTGACTTTTGACATTAACCTCCTCAATCCCGACCTTGAAAATAACATTGGTTTTCAATTGTTATTTTCAAGGTCAGGACTGAGGAGGTTAAAAACGCGCGCCTAGCGTCGTCGTACTGCCCACGCCGCGTTTGCGAATGTTCCCAGCGCTAACTGTCAACTTCATCTACCCCAGGCGTGGGCGCATTCGCGGCCCGCTGGCAGGCGCTGCGGGCGGCGGCGCTCCGTACGGCGGAGGCCTACTGGGAGGCGTCGCGCGGCGGGCGGCCCGACGTGCGCGTGGTGGCGGCCGGGCTCGAGCCGCGCCGGTTCGCCGACCTGTTCGACGAGTGGCGCGACCACGACGCCGCCGCCGACGCCAACATCGCGGTTAGTACGGGGCATGATCGATACATAGATGGATAACTCTTCATTGCACAGCAGTAGTTTACAGAGAAAGGTACTTAATATGTAGTTTTTAATAGTATACAGACGTCCAGACACTTAGTAGTTATTAGAGCGTATCGCAAATGGTAAAAAAAAAGAGAAATGATAATTAAATGTATTTAGTATCGGTTCGGTAAATTTATTGAAGTAATTAATTATTATACGGAATAGATTAGTAGAGAGAGCAAATAGTAAGGGAAGGGAATCTTAAGGGAATAACCGCTGGTGGCGGCCGGGCTCGAGCCGCCCCGGTTCGCCGACCTGTTTGGCAAGTGGCGCGACCACGACGCCGCCGCCGACGCCAATATCGCGGTTATACGGGGCTTGATAGATAGATAACTCTTTATTTGTACGTACTTACGTAATTCACAGAGATAAGTTACTTAATATCCAGTTCTTAATATAGTCCATAGCATGAAATTGGCGGTCGTCTTCCTCCAGACAACCGTAAGATGGACTGAATACTGAAAGAAGTTAGTAAAAAAAATAAGAGAAATATCGCACACGAAAGTTGCAGCCAATCGGCTTTTTATAAAAAACCGGCCAAGTGCGAGCCGGACTCGCGCACGAAGGGTTCCGTACCATTATACAACATTAGACAAAGATCGAATTTCAGAACAGCGCCATATATAGAAACCAACAAGAAGCGGACAGACGGACAGTCAGACAGACAGGCAGAGTGAAGTCTTAGTAATAGGGTTGGCACCCTTCGGGTACGGACCGGAACTCTAAATATACAACACCATCCAGTATTGAGATTCAAAAATATATGTATTAGGTATTCGTCGGTAAGTTTTGCAAGAATCTTGATTTGGCGAGACAGAACTTGTTTGCCACAGTAGTACTCGAGGAGACATTGCAAAAATTGCAGTTGGTCTATAGACTCGAATTGCCATGGATGTAATTCGAGACTATATCCACAATTTATATTTAAGAAGGCGCTAATGCCTATCTGGTTATGGGTGCACTTATTGTTATTAAGGTGACAGCAATTGTGAATAAACGTGCCACTGGCTTTTGGAAACATTATGGTATAAGGGTATCAAAGAGACTGTTTGGGTTGAGGAACTTCATGTGAAAAATAATCATCGAAACTGTTTCTTCGATTTTAAAAACCTATTTAGAGGCTAAAAATTCCACCCGTGCCGCGACTTCAACCCGCGACCTCTGGCTAACCGTGTCAGCGTTCTCCCAACTGAGCTACTGGGCGAGTGCAGGCCTCAGCGATATTTCGAGCCCCTTTACAAACTTCTCTGTATTAAGTACTGGTTCTTCGATGTTTGTACAAAGACAACTCTTGCCCTAGTCCCTAACGAGTTCGGTAACAACAGCAACATTTGTTACAGCAAGAATGTAACATGTAACTCTGTCGCTCTTTCTCGAACTATGAGCTTTTTATAGATTTTTATCTGCCAAACTCGATACGAATTTTCGTGAGTGCCCGGGATGAATTGAAGTTATTAAGTTAATACTGCAATATATTTATTTTGTGGTGAAATAATAAATAAATAAATGTATTGCATGTCGACTTACAATAAAATAAATAAATTTTTGTCTTTGCTAGAACTTTACAGATAACTTAAAAGAAATACTTGTTTGGTAAGAGGGAGAAAAACGCTAAATTAATCGAGCCCTTATATTGAGTGCATGCCAGGCACCTCTAAGACCCATAAAAACAGAATTCTCGTATAAAACGAGAATATTGTTTCACAATCTTTAAATAACCTCCGGGGTCTTGATTTTACTTGCGTATTTTCTCTGCAATTTTCATTGGTTGTCTTGATGTCAGGTGTCCAGTAGTACAAACGAATCCAGCGTTTGAGTTGTCAATTAAACGGAAACATATATTAATATAGACTATAAATTATGGAATAGAATTCATCATCTAAAGTTTTCTCACATAATAACCATACAAGTGTTGACGCCTACCCGTGTATTATGATCTTGATATCGAGCTCAAAATAATAGATTAAGAATCGCACCATCTCACTTTCACTCGCTACTTAAAGCAAAATAGCGCTATTATATCGCTCTCTAGCGGGCTGGATATTGTCGGCGTACTGTTAAACCTCTTAAGTACGGAATGTTTTCGGAACAAAATCTCGGACCTTATAAAATTCTACTTCTATTCTATTCTACTAAAATAAAATTCAAACAAAACTCATTTTCGACACTATAGTACCGTCATCTATGTAAATAAATAAAAACACCGGCAAAGGCACTGACGTGAAGGCTCTTTGCTTCTCCTGTAAAAATTGGTATATTCGCTTTAGAGGGTATCACGCTACGCCGACGATATAGGTTACTACGGTGGTAAATGACCCAGTGCCATCTTGCTTTATTTCACTCCGTAAAGCAAGATGGCGCTGCATGACAGAAAAGTTTGTCGCTGCGTCGTGTCATCCGGCCCGTCAGTTTGGATGTTAATAACTACTATATTTCTTGATCTTTACTGAGCCTTACACCCGCCTCCCCCACCGCTTCGCTACATCGCACTGTACAAACCCGACAGCACGGCTACAAGGCGGGCGAGACCCTACCGGGCGCGTGCGAGCTGTCCCGCCTCACCAGTTGCGACGCCATTGTGCCGCTGGCGGCGCTGCAGCGGCGCCCGCTGCCCGACCACGTGGACCCGCAGCATTTGGAGCGGCATCTGTCCTCGCCCGACTTTCTGGTGAGATTCTCTTTCTGTCGTCTTGCAGCGCTAAAGTGGCACTAGAGAGACAGTTGCCATCGTCATCATGACGCCCACTGCAGACCATAGGCCTGCCTCATGGTATTCAAAGCTTCCCGGTCTTGTGCCACCCGCATCCAGCGACTCCCCGCCACCGCAACCGGGTCGTGAGACCATCTGGTGGAGAGCCTGCCCACGCTTCGTCGTCCGGTCCGCGGTCCCCAGGTCAGAAATAGAGAAAATAGAGAGAGAGCTTGGAGCCTGCGGCACTAGATGTCACTGGATAGAGTAAGCCGTCCTGAGGTGCTGGAATCTCACTAAGAGAAAGTGAATAAGTCTGTACTTGTACACTTCCGCCCGTTGACCTGCAGTATCCCAACTTCCTGGTAAGTCTGTCTACAGCTGGCTGAGCCATCGATCTCGAAAAAGAGCCTTTTCGAATATATGACGGGCGCTATCGATTTGCTGTGACGCGAACTATAAAGGTGGGGTCAGCTATAAAGTTGGCCCCACCCCAAAACAACCGCAAGTCTGCTGTTTCGTTGCTTTTCTACAACTAACAAAAAGTGTTTATCTCTTTCTCTCTGTAGGTCGCTCTCTCTTCCTCTCTGCGACCGTCGGTATTCACCAGTGGTAAACAATTTTTAAGTTATTGGTTCTGTTATTTTTTTATGCGGTTATGGAATCATGGTCAGATTATTCTTATCTTTTGTCTGGTGACAGTTGTGAGATGTACATACTTTGACCTTATCTGATCGATTGTAAATATTTATCTACGTATAACGCTGATAAACATTTTTTTTCGCGAAAGAAAACTCACGTATTTTATCACATGACCTGCGATACCTCGTGCATGTTGAAGGAGTTCTTGTAAAGTACGAATTATCAGTATTATCATTCCGAAATCATAACGATTAAATAAAGCGTCAAACCGGTAAGGAAATAAAAGTATCGGAGGTCGTTGGTTCGATTCCCACTGGGGGGTGCCGTACATTTGTACAAATGGCCTCAGTCTGGGTGTACTTCCATGTTTGTGATATCCTTGCCTGGTTACCGTAGCACAAGGAATCCTAGTTTGGGACCCAGGACAAGTGATTGTGTTATTGTGGATGTTATTATTTTTATTTTGATACCGTTATATTTGTATAACGTGAGGTTTTTACCGGTGTCGTAATTTACAACCTACCGTTTCCAACCGCTTTCAGTCGCGGCATTGCGCCATGTTTCTAAACTAATGACTAATCAAAAACTAATCTCTTTAATTTTAGGAAGCCTTCGGTATGAGCAAAGAAGACTTCACAGTACTGCAAGCCTGGAAACAGACCAACATGAAGAGGGAAATAGGCCTCTTTTGACCAATTAGCCAAGCTCGAGAAGCCGCGCTTCGTCCAAACATAATATGTAGGGTGAAACGACCCCACAACACGGTACACAGCCCAATCAGTGTTAAATAATAACACTTCGTATTCAACCTACGTATTCAAAACTAGTTTTTCTACATCCGGAAACGCGATTTCGTACTTTTTTATACTAACGAAAAACAAATATGGATTTGATAAAGTAGAGGCATGCTTTGAAATTTCTTAGTGATCGAATAAATGAATGAATAAACAAATTCATAATATTAATAGTCCTTTTTTCTACTAACGGAATGTAAAAAACCTTGTGTATTCATTACTCGTGATATTTTCCTGTAACCGCGACATTCAGCATGACATTCTAGGGTTTTGGAAGTGAATTGTACTTTTACGGATTTGTAACTTGGAATTGTTATAAAGTGATCCCTTCTCACAACCAACGGTTCTGGTTATGTAAATAGCAACTTTGTTTTGTTATAATTTATTTTCTGTTTTGTAATAAATTAAATTTATCTGGTTTTAATTCAATGATGTTAGTACTTTGTTGGAACACTTTAAATGTTTTCTCTGTTATTGTAGAAAGTAGTTTTAAATTGACTGTGTAATTATTTATTTTAATTGTTCAAGAGCCGTTTTGGATGTGGGGAAAAGGGATAAAAAGATGATAATAGAGAAAAAAAAACTAATTACGGTGTTCACCAGTTTTCTAAGGTAAATCGATCGTTTGTTGAATGGTTACAAAATGCTAGGTTACATATACACTTATATACGCTTTAGGGTAGGTTTACACTGTGCGTTTGGCGGACAACTGTGCAGAATGCTATATTGTGATAAAATTTAGGCATGGCCGACAGGAATCGCCTGTATTTTTGTAAGCTTAAGCTGCTGCTGATTTGAACCCCATGTATGGTTGTCCGTCGTTGCAGAGTCTTATTGTATCTCTTATTGAAAACATTTTAACACATCACATATCTTATCTACTCATTAGCGACGATTTTATACTACGCGTTAGGTGGACCATTATTAAATATAATCTTGAAATGTGCCGGCACCTTTATATACTGACCAGACTTTGACACGTAAACCCCAATAATATTACAATCTCACCTGCATGCACTCTTCCACACATCTTAATTCAAGATCATTGAAGATAGTGAAAGAACAAGTTTTTTTAAAATATCTCGTTGTTTTATCATTGACCATCAACAAATAAGATTTAATTATTGGTAAATGTCACCAATTGGTCGTATTAAAAAAAAAACAATTACAATAGTAATTTCTTACAAAAAAAGTAATTATTATTTTTTATTTATTTTCAGATCTGAACAGAACTGCAAAAAAAAAAAATCTTATACTCAAGTCACTAGTCCTAAAATATCACTGTTCGGTCAGTGTGTCATTGTGACAGTTTAAGAGAGTGCCTCAAGCGACAATTTCATACAAACATAGTTTGGTTTTAATTTACAAACGAAATGCTGAATCGAAATAAAACTTACATGTAATTCCTCGTGTACATACAATAAATAGTATTTTATGTATCTATCTATCTAAGCCAATTATTACAAATAAATTTGAACCTTGTGATAAGTTTATTTAAAGGCTTTCGAGGCTCATATTAACATTTTAGTCATTTATTTTCAATTCTAAGCTCAATCAAACCTAGATATGGGCCCTTTAAACGTATCGGTGAATTTTCATTGCTTGTTATTCGTAGATTTAAACCAAACTACGTTTGTGTGGGAGTCGCATTTCTGTTTTTGCTTTAGCTAAGGGCCGGTTTCTGAATTTAGAATTACACTCAGTAAATACTTAAGTAACATTCTGTCACGCTCTTTTCTGAGGAATTCGAAGACAGCACTACAGTTAACCATTCAAACGATCTAGATTTTGAAATGAACACCTAGTTTAACTTGTAACGTTCATTAAGTCGCAGGTTCTGTGCTACTTTGAATAAAAAATTTTGATTCTGATTTTTGATTTTACTTAGCGAAATTCTCAATTCAGAAACTGGCCATAAGTCTCGAAAGTGAATTAATAGCATAACGGACAATTGACCTTACTACACTGACTTTCGTTGCTTACGCTACGCTAAGGACTTTTTAATGTTATTATCATGTACTAAGGTTTCTGACAATTTTTTCAGCGTCTACCTTATTTTAATCGTGTTCCGATACTTAATCACTCGTGTGTAACAAATTTAATTCAACATATATTAATTCAACGCGATTATGAACGGAACCTCGGTTATTGACTTATAAAATGTGGTTTGTACATTCACCTTTTTTAAACGAATGTTTCTATGTTGTGTACCATTTCTGAAGTTTATCTATACTAATAATAAATCTGTAAGGGTCGGTCATGGAGTAAGTTAGTTTGTTTTCAGAGATATTGTGTTTATAGGCTCAATATATGATACTGAAACTAATTTCACGATTTTTAGAATTTTTTTCTGTATGTGTGTATGTATGTATGTTCCTCCATAACTCTTAAACCAATTATCCGAATTTGATGAAATTTGGTATAAAAACATATAGACATCTGGGACACAGGATAGGCTATTTAAATTCTAGCTCCAGTTATGATAAGACGTGGCCCCCATACAAATGCTTCGTAAAAATCGAAATGTACGCGAACGGAGTCGCGGGCACAGCTAGTATTTTATATGTTAGTACTATTTCTTGTGTAGTGTAAACTTGTACCGAAATGGACTCCTGGAAAAACTTTGCCAGTATTTTGCCTAAGTTTTTCAGCCAATGAGTAGAAGTATAGTTAGTACGTCATTTAGTTGACAAAAATCATTCATTCATGTCCCCAATTAGCCTTAACATCGTCTTAAACCTGATGCATTTATGTGTATGAACCATTTTGGACCTTCAGTTCCGACGATCGTAGGAAAAGTCTCTCAAATCCAATGTTTAAATGTTTTGCTTTGGTTGTGTTACTTTTAATTATAATTGAAATTTAATTTTGTATAATAATGGTGTAATAAATTGCTAAAAATTTATACAGATGAGGTATTTTATTTCGTCTCCTTTTCTTTTCATTTGGACACGTATATAATGCTGTTAATTAAAGAAAGGGACTGGACATCTATTTGACTTTGCTCATACAATATTGCCGTCCATATTGTGTGAGCGAGAGGCAAATAGTTATTCGGTCTCTTTCTTTTAATTAACCAGGTGCTATACGATTTCGATGTTTTTTAACACTTATTAGCTGAAGCGACTTCGTTGTCGGGTCAATTTGAACAAAACGTTTAAAAAAAACTTTTATACAAACATTGTCCTGATAATAATACCAACATAAGAAAAATAAGTCTGTCGATCTTTTCATAAGTGATGGTCCGTCAGAAATGCAGCAATTGGTTTTTATTTATATTAGAAAATATGGAAAGATTATGGGCAGCGATAGTTAATAACGTAGCTGTGTAAATAGCGCTAAAAATGACCCACATCCAATTGTGGGATGGTGGGCGGGGCTTGTCAATTGTGTTACCAATCGGAGCGACTTCAGTATTACCCGGCAAAATATGGATGCACCTGCCACCGTCAGAGCGCCATCTTGCGAGATTTCGACGGGTTTTTTAACCTACTTCAAAAAAGGAGGTGGTTATCAATTCGACGCGTTCGCTATGTTTTCGCATTACCCCGTCAAATCTTAACCCAAATCGACAATTATTTTTTGGTTCGATAGATATATTTGATCCATTGGTCCCATTTTAATTTAGTGAAGATCTGATGATGAATTTCAGATTTTCAAAAACCTACTTAGTAACACTACAGCACTAACAAGTTGTAACATGTACCATGTAGGTATTATAGAAGTATAATTTGTTGTCGGTGCCCAGTTTCATGACCAGCACATGTATTTTGGGCACCGACTCCAAATTATACTTCTATAATACCTACATGCATCATCATCATCAACCCATTATGTCCCCACCGAGGGGCACGGGTCTCTTCCCTGAGGAAGGCATGCGACCCTACATGCATACAAACTTCTAATTATTCAAATTATTTCTAACTTTGTAGTGCCTTAGTGTTTCGAAGTCGGTTTTTATTTCTTATTTAAAATTTTTATTTTTGTGTAAAACCATCCATCCTCAGAGTTCTGAGCATCCATCCATACGCTGTCACTCTGTCGCACAATCAACGTTCACGTCGGCACGCATGGCGCATGGCACACAGAATGGACCAATCGCAGAGTGATTGACTCTGCGGCACATCTTGCGCTCTTTTGTTGGTCAAGTTGGTCGCCTATTACCCGTGATATTTTTCCTTTTCATGATATTACTATTATGTGCTACTACCCTGACTTTTTTCACGTTTCTGCAATCAACCGTTTAATTTAGTTTTGGGGGGGGGGGGTTACCCCTCTACACCTAAATTAGGGATGCATTTTTTTCTCGCCTTCACCATAGTGTAGGGAGGGTATCGTTGAATTGGTCTTTTAAAAATATTGAGGGTGTAGAAAGATCATTTTTTGATTCAGGGTTCCGTTTGCATAATATTAAGCTGTAAAGCGCAGATTTTTGTCCGCGTAGGGCTTCCCCCCGTCCGTCTACTGGCTGAACGGTTGATTTTAGAAACGTCAAAAATATCAGGGTAGTTGGACATAATATAGTGAAAAGGAAAACTCACAGCTAGGTAGGCTTTGCAAGTTAACGAGTAATAGGCGACTAACTTATAAACGGGAAACTTCGTACAAAATCCATTGAAAATAACGTTGATGAAGTTGTTAGTTGTGTAAAGCAGATAAAACCCCCTCTTTCCATGGAACCCTACACTGCGTGTGACCCGACACGCACTTGGCCGTTTTTGTTAACAACAAACTAGCGTTTTCGATAGTTATTGTCAAGGCACGAACCTGTGGGCACGATCATTTTCCTAAGGCTCTCAAACCACCCAAAATTCATGGTATATTCAGTCTGCTAAGCAATAGTGGTAAAATGTCATTCCAATAGTGTAAACCGCGCAAATTGCCATCATTACCGAGTTAAATATGACTCTATTTGAAAGACTATGCATCTAGGCTCTTTATACTGTGTCTCGGCCGTCCGCTACGTTGAGCGGGTACCTATACGGCGCAGAATATTATCTCATACTGCGGGAGACCCGCCTCACGCAGCGGACGGCCTTTATACTCGCCCCCGGGGTACTACGCGAATAATTAGATAAACTTGAAAAAAAAACCAATGTTTTGTTATCGTGTGTGCTGATAAATATAATTAAATATTAAAATATATTTACAAGATTGCACATCTACGGCGTCCTTAGCAACGAAAATAAATTAACCTTTACACAACTGCTTCGAAGTTAGACCATTCTGTGACTTATCTAGCTAGATTTTTGGCTCTTAAGCGGCTGTCTTGAAGAGCTTTCGAAAAATTTTTAAAGCGCCTGTTTGGCCTCGTTCCACCTCTTCGTGATCATGGTTATGATCGTGGTCGTGTTCATGGTCATGATCGTGATCATGTTCCTGGTCATGATCGTGGTCGTGTTCATGGTTATGATCGTGATCATGTTCCTGGTCATGATCGTGGTCATGTTCCTGGTCATGATCGTGGTCGTGTTCATGGTCATGATCGTGTACTGGCTTATCATCTTCATCGTGACGATTCATATCGTTTGAGTCTTCTTTTTTACTGTTCTCAGCTTCACGGCCATGTTCATGTTCATGCTCATGATCATGTTCATGGCCATGATCGTGATTATGTTCATTGTCATGATCGTGATCGTGTCCATGTTCATGTTCTTGTTCATGATTGTGGTCATGTTCGTCATCATCGTGTCGCGGCTCTATTTCTGGAAGGTCCTCCACAAGTTCTTCCTCATCTTTTGAGCTTTCTTGTCTTCTGTTTTCAGCTTCGTGGTCGTGATCATGATCGCGTTCATGTTCATTATAGCTTGCTTTAACGTCTGAATTATCTTTTTCCGGAATGACGTTAACTACGGTATCACCTTCTTGCCTGGTATTTTCAGCTTCATGGATATCTTCATGATTATGGGCGTGATGATGGCCAAAGTGGCCGTGGTGGCCTACATGATAGCCTATATGGTGGTGCGGACGGCCGAGCTTTCCTTGGCTATGGTGGCGTTCGTGGTCATGATCGTGTTCTTCGTGATTATGCCCGTGGTTATCGTGATCATGGTCGTGATCTATGTTTTCCGGTTTATTTTCGTTGTCCTTGACATCTGCGTCATCAACTTCTCTAGTTTTACGACTGTACATAATAGCGTCTTCATATTCGTTGTCTTCTTCATAGTTATGTTCCTCTTCTGGTTTATCGGTTTCACGATCGTGTTCATGATTGTGGTTATGTTCGTGGTCGTGCTTATGATCATGGTCATGTTCATCTTCATAATTTATACGTGGATCAATCTCTGAAATGTCCTCTGGAGTTTCCTCATCTGCCGTCTCCTGATCGTTATAATCATCGTCCACCTCTACCTGTCTGCCCCGGCGTATGTGCGACCGGGAAGAAAACGACGCCTTTTCGGTATCATTATTACTACCATCATCATTATTATTTCCATCATCGGTATTGCTGCCATCATCATTATTACTACCATCATCATTGTTACTACCATCATCATTATTACTACCATCATCATTGTTACTACCATCATCATTATCACCAAATATATAATTACGAACGTCATCGCCACCTGCATCATTGCCGTCATTATTATAACCACCGTCATCACCACTATTGCCGTTGTCATCACCGTCATCATCACCACCATCACTGTTGTCATCGCCACCATCATCTCCGTCCCTGTTGTCATCACCACCATCATCTCCGCCGTCACTGTTATCATCACCACCGTCATCTCCACCGTCACTATTGTCGTCACCATCATTATCTCCACCGTCACTATCGTCATCACCACCATCATCACCATCACCGTCATCATTGTCATCACCACCGTCATCGTCACCATCATCACCATCGTCATCTTCATCGTTCATCCTTATCTGTTGACCTCTTTCAATTTTCTGGTTATTTTTCACTTCTGGAAGTAGATCTATGTCTTCTTTTACATTATCCTCTTCATCTGCGGTTACTTGTCTAATTTTAAGATCGTGATCATGTTCATGTTCATGTTCGTGGTCGTGATGTAATCCGTGGTCATGATCATGATCATGACTATGTTCATGGTCATGATGATGTTCATGGTTGTGATCATGTTCATGATCATGTTCCTCATCGTCATCATGGCCTAGGGCAACCTCTGGAAGTTCATCTGCATATTTGCTTACATCATTCTCCTCTCCTGCTGCCTCGTCTTGTCTAATTTCAAGATCACGATCGTGATTATGATCATCATCGTGGTCATGATTATGTTCGTGTTCATTGTCATGGTTATGTACGTGGGTATCATTATGTTCATGTTCGTGGTCATTATAATGTTTGTGGTCATGATCATGTTCGTGGTCATGATCATGTTCGTGGTCATGATCATGTTCGTGGTCATGATCATGTTCATTGTTATGATCATGGTCATGATCATGATTGTGTTCCTCATCATCAGCGTGGCGTTGCGCCACCCCTAAGAGTTCATCTGTGTCTTCGCTTACGTCACTCCTCTCTCCTGCAGTCTCGTCTTGACTAATTTCAAAATTGTGATCGTGATTATGATCATGATTGTGGTCATGATTATGTTCGTGATCTTGATTATGTTCTTGGTCATGATCATGGTGGTGGTTATGATCATGTACATGGTCATGTTCGTGTTCATGTTCGTGGTCGTGGTCATCGTGTTCGTGGTCATGGATCTCATCACCGTCCTCATAACGGAACTTAGTGCTCAGCTTGTTGTCTTCCCAGTTAAGGTCTCCAGAGCCCTCGGCCTCAGGTACTTCTGCGTAAAGCGCGCAGCTTTCCGGTGGGGACGCCCAGTCACAAATCTGAGAAAAGGGAAGGAAAATATGCAAGAAAAAAATCTGTGTATAATTGTAATTAACTGGTGCATTTACAAGTCTGAAATATTAAGTCGGGTTGGGTAGGTGCGGTCACGTAGTACTGGTAGAATGTATGCTGGTATACAGAATTACTTCGTACTTCTATACAGAAGTGAGCCTCAGCCTCAACCCACCTGTTTAAGCTCATTGAACCACGTGGCTACGTCATCAGGTAAACTCGGCCTATATAGTAGTGGTAGTAAGAAGCGTAGCTACGTCGGCACATACAGAAGTCAGTTTCAGCCCCAACCTACCTCAACACCGCGTAGTGCTGTTAGTAAGAACCTCGCAGCAGCAAATACAGAAGTAAATCTCAGTCTCAACCCACCTGTCCGAGCTCGTTGAACCACGTGGCTTACGGTTACGTCATCAGGTAACGCGCGGCATGCATAGCACAGGTAGTAAGAAGCACAGCTCTCGGCAGCAAACACAGAAGTAATTTTCTACACAAGCCCCCGACCTACCTCAACACCGTATAGTGCTGGTAAGTAGAACCTCGCGCAAACAAATACAGAAGTCAGTCACATTCTCAACCCACCTGTTCGAGCTCGTTGAACCACGTGGCCTGTGGACACGTCATCAGGTAAGCACGACCTCCATAGCACTGGTAGTAAGAGACGCAGCTTTCCGCCTCGGCGATCCTCAGGAAGTTATTTTGCCCCACACATAAGGTCTCAGGGTTTTGTCTCAGCGGCACTGATAAGGCAGACCATGACAGACATGCGACCGCGAGGTTGACCGCCCATATCACCGCTGAAAGGAGATTGCACATTAGGTCGTACACAAATGTACTTATTCATCAGTCAAGACGAGGCACTAGGGCACTACTAACTTTTGTCGAAGCGCTTCGTCGTGTTTTTGAACCCTCATAACTTGGGTTTGGCATTATGCCAGATAAACAAAATTTTGGGATATGATGAAATTTGGTATGGGTATTAGTAGGTACATCATCAGCCATTTGACAACCCACTGCAGGACATAGGCCTCCCTCATGGTTTTCATAACCTTGAGATGTTTTGCCATAATTGCCACGCATGGCAGGCGGGTTGGCGATCGCAGTATGCGGTTGGAATCTCAGGAAGACGCTGCTGCCCGTCTCCTGGTAATTTATTTTCTTAGTCGCTTTCTACGACATCCACTCAAGGATATGGAGTGACGCTATTCTTAATCCGGCGCCACGTGAAATTTCGTAATAGGAGGCTATATTCTCTTGAGCCGAGGCCCGTGACCACATGTAAGTCGAGTTCTAGGTTTTAAAACAAGAATTTAACCTCTGTTAATTAAGCACGAAATTTTAAAAAGACTGATTGTAGAGTTTCTTTGACAATTTCTTCTCTATAGGATTATAAGAATAAGTATTCGTTTAAAGTAATAGGATATATATTTTTATATAAAGTAGCCTTGCACAGCAACAGCTACACCGGATGGTAATAATAATCCTCTCAGCTTATTAAATACAATGTCAATACGTGCGGATTTAACTAGGGCGCGGGTTTACGAACTCACGTTATTTTCTTCAAGGCCTGTCTAATAATTTCAGTGGTACCCATGCTATAGGTACTTTTGTTTCTGACCACCTGAGTTCACTTGGAAAAGGTCGAATAGATCGTGCACTAAAATGACAGAACATTTTACGACCTTTCCCCGTAAAGTGAAATATATTCACGACACAGAAGCCAGTAGTACTTTTCTTGGAGACCAATAGTTTTTATTCGAAGCAACGAGTTCAAGGTATAAGGCACTTCGGTTTCGTAAGCAAATGTTTCTACATTAAGGAAATATTTTATGTACATAAATAGAAGCAAGGAAGCAACAGTTTATGCAATTAGCTCACAATTAAAGGTATTATGAAAAAGGCCTTGAAGATTACCAGGACCTAGAGCCTAGGTTCGTTGCTGGCATAGATTTTTATTTTTTTTCAAACTTTTTTGTATGTACCTATATTATTGCATTTATTTAAATTCCTTTTAAATGTGCCACGACAGGTCTCTCTCTCTCAGCACAACGTTGAGCCAGCAACTGGCAACTTAGACACAGCACATATTTTTGTTTTGTCTATTGTGTATTTCGTTTTCTTTCTGTTGTTGTTCATAGTATGTCATTTATCTGTTTATTTTGTTTCTGTGTTGTGTCTTGTTGTAGTAATAAATGTTACGGTTCAAGTCCCGGCATGGGTGGAATTTTTAGCCTCTAAATATGTTTTTTTAAATTTTCCTTAGTACGGGTTAGTGCAGGTGTCAAGTTATAAAAAAAATAGTTCTGTTGTCACATTTCTGTGAAACCATGTTCCAACTTTCTATATCAGTTACTCAATTACAGCGCGATGTAAAATTAAAATAACGTAAAGTTAAGTATGACTTCATTATAATTTACTTGCAACCATTTCTTTTAAATAGTTGTTATATTTGGGCAAACTATTTACCATTTTTTCAATGATGAAAATGAAAAATAATAGCTTAATAGCTGGCCACAGCAAAAAATAGGCTGGAAAGCGGCAATCCGATCTTCATTTATTTTTTCGATTCACTTATTCATGTTTTGATTTTTACTTTCCTTATATTCGTAATGAAAAGTACAATGTTTACCTCGGGTTACTTTCACCCCTAGGGTAATAATGTACTATTATTTCTGCTTCCCTTCTTTCCTTAGATTTTAGGAAATAAGTTGGCGATATTAACGTCTTTCGTTCATTCGTTTAATAAAGGTCTTTCCACGTCGTAATGGGCCGGCGGCAGCATGCGAGCGGCACGATTTCAATGTGAAATAATCCTCAAGTACTTAGAAAGTTAGAGACTACAATACAAGTGCAATAAAAGCCCGTTCCCATGACGAGCTCGTCAGCCGCACGTGGACGGGCTTTTTTGCGCTACCCTTTAGAGTATTTAAGAGTTATTTTACTTTGTGTTTACGCCATGATGCGTGAAACAATTTATTAAAATGGAACGCAGCCGAAGTTGGTCGCCCCGCGCCCCCCGCCCCGCGCGCCCCGCCGCTCTCTCTGCTCCTGCGCGTCGAACGAGACGATGCGCGCTCTGTTCAATTTCTTAAGAATTAATTACCTAAATACTATCAAACTTTGTTGTAACGTGCTTAATTAAACCAATAAGTGATTTTAGCACAGTGGTTTTCATTACAAAACCACCAACGTCGATAGCAATAATCGACACTTTGTTTCATTGCGCTCTCACGTCGCTGGCAAATTAATGAATATTATAGTAATTCAAAAAACATCTACACAACACATTCACTTGTCCTCGGTTCCAAACTAGGACGCCCTGTGCTATGGTAACCAACCAAGGTCATAACAAACTGAGGCCATTTGTACAAATTTAAGGCGGCCCCCAGTGGGAATCGAGCCCATGACCTGCGGCATGATAATCGGACGTGATACCATTAAACCCAAAATTGCCCGCCCGAAACGTATAGTTGAACCTCAGCCGGATTTGAACGTAGTTTGTGACTAAACGGAGTACACGAAAAATTTAATGAAAAGCCATATCACTTCGTAGCGCTATTTAAATTTGTTAGATTACGTAACTTAAGTACTGGTTTACTCACACCGTTGACAACTTACGTCGGTGAAAGAAGTCTTAATTTATTACTTAATGAGAGGTCTAAAATAATTATCATCACCTCTTGCTACTTATCTTTTAACCCTTTCGCTGCTGACCGAAAGTTCGTCTATGCCCTGTAATCTCGAACAGGGAATCCTTAGCTTTGGCCAGAGTGGTATAATGGCTAACAAACCAGGCCATGCTGAGTAGGCCCTTCGAGTCCAGCGCTCTCCAATACAAGAAGCGTAGCAGCGTGAATACATAATTAGGTCCGTAATAATTGTGAGTTGCTGATTTGTTTCGAATAGCATCTATGAAATGGGATGAAAAGAGCGATCTCAGAGTTAAGTGCGCTTGATCAATATGGTCCTTTATTTTCTCTTTAGCTACTATGATGGTGAAGGGAGGGTTTCAGTCCTTTGAGCACCGAAAGTATAGACGTGTTTAACTTTAAACTTTTTAACTGTCAAAAGTGAATTACGTAACAAACAAACTTAATTACTAAATCAATTTTGAACTTATTAACCGTTTTTTTTTTTAATAATTTATTCAAGAACTTTCACAAAGTACATATTACATACAAATGACCCTCACTGAGACGAATAGCGTCTTGCAATGAGATGAAAAGAGCGATCTCAGATTTAAGTGCGCTCTATCGATTGGTCCTTTAGTTTCCCTTTAGCCACAACGATAGTGAATGGAGAGTGTCACTCTTCGGCACCGAAAATAAGGACTCAATTAATTTTGAACCTATTAACACGCCTAAAGTTCATTACGTAAATAAACTTTATTACTAAAACTAAAGTTAATTACACTCAGCACAATACGTACGTTTCATTTTGTAGCCCGAGACGACGCACTTCCTAGCGATCGGGACACAAATGATGCTGTTCTATTGAAACAGTGGTATTTTATTAAAAGCGTCGTCTGTCAGCCATCGGCGATAACGTCTCCTGATAATGCGAGATCACACGCCTGATATTGTCCGTCAATTCGTAGCAGGACATCGGCTAAGCGGGAGTGTCTTTCTTGCGACACAGTCGCATTGAAGTATTTCAAATTATTTTCAATTTACAACCTCGGTGATGTGCAATCGATAGCAGAGCCCTTATTATGAAAAATGCGACATTATCGGAAGGGTCGTCAACGTCGCGCTTGAGCCCGACAATTCACTCGAATCTAGCGACAAATACGGTTCTTTTTTGTATAGCTATTACTATTCAACTAAACTGTTCAACTATGGAAACTATTTAAAAAAAAAGAACAGTATTTGTCGCTAGATTCGAGTGAATTATCGGGCTCAAGCGCGACGTTGACGACCCTTCCGAACATATCGCTGCTTCATAATAAGGACCCAGGTCATCCCTTTACATTTTTGTTGCACTTCACATTTTTGTTGCACTTCACATTTTTCGTTACTGATTAAAATGCACGCAAGTAAAAGTTTATACTATGCTATTGACTGTTGTCAACAGCAAAAAGTGATCTCATTGGATCATGAAAGATAATAAGTATTACAATCCTGATAAAGATATTTTTTTTGCAACAGATATTTTTCATAATATAACTAGTTAAAAATTATTTCTAAAATTCTAAATTCCAAATTCGGTCGTAAATTGTGATTTTACTGACGTATGAAGCATTTATCAATATTTATGTGTCGTAGTTTTTTTTATTAGAGTAGCACGAAACTAGGTACCGAAACTTTCGCATTTTTTAAGATCTGTAAAATCTGGAATTCCGTACCATTATCTATACAACATTATACAAAAATCGAGAAAAAACGGTAAAAAATCACGTATGCATGGGCGCCCCCTTAAATATTTATTTTATTTTAATTTAGTTATTTATTTTTGAAGCAAACATATATTCTGTAAATATTTCAAGCGTCTACCTGCTGCCGTTATTCATATCGAGCAAAAAACGGCAAAAAAATTACGTTTCTTGTATGGGAGCCCCCCTCAAATACTTATTTTATGTTATAGCGTCAATAGAAATACATCATCTGTGAAAATGTCAACTGCCTAGCTATCACCGTTCATGAGATACAGCTTGGTGACAGACAGCCAGACAGACAGACAGACGGACAGTGAAGTCTTAGTAATAGGGTCCCGTTTGGCACCCTTCGGGTACGGAACCCTAAAAAGATTTATAGGTACAGTCGATAGCAGCTCGACCTTACATTTTTGTTAGAAAATCGCACGTAACGTAACTGAATAGAGTGCACGATGTAAACAGAAAGGCGCGGAGACCACTGATCTGGCTTCTGGCTCGGGGATGGCGCTGACATCATTCTGTTTCATTCAAATACCCTACCAAACACACAGTCATAAGTTCATTACTTGAACACACTCAGCGGCCTTTCTTCGGACTTGCTATAGCTTGCCATTTCGGCGCCCGCGCCCGATTGCACTCAGTTCCAGGTCAGTTCGCAGTCAGTTCCTTCGCTCCACGCCTTTTAAAGCCTGCACCACGTTCGCACCAGGTCCGTGCCCTGCCAGATCAGTAGGCTCCGCGCCTTAGGAACGAAAATTAAGTAGCTTGCGAGTGTACCTCAGGTAAACTGTTGTGTAAAAAAATATGCCAACTTATCTTTGAAGTGTCCGCAATGTTGAATTTGTCTTTAGTTGGTTAAGTACTATGAACTGTGGCAGAAGTCAGCAAACAGGAATGTTAAATAATGTAGACAGCTTGCAGGCATATGCATCTATGCTCATAGTCTAATTTTATTATTTTGCCGGGTAAACATAGAGACGACATTACGAAGTTAAAGAGACTTGCTGTGTCTCAGACAGATCGGTATCTTTACGTATTTAATGTACGTAGAGGGTGTACCTATACTTTATTTTGTAATCGATTGTGTTGTACTTTTATACTATTGAAACTTTTTTAAAAGAGTTTTTTATGTAGCCCATATACCAACGTCCCGCTGCAGGGCATAGACCTTCTCTCAGAGAGGGAGTATGAGATCAGTTACTACGCGTGCCCACCGTAATTTGGAAAATTCAAGCGCTGAGGTACGTGAACACCTTAGACAGTCTGGTTTCCTCACGATGTTTTCCTTCACAGTTAATTGTTACATGCCGGGATTCCAACCCACGTCCTCCCGAATGTGAGGCCGGCTTTCTACCGCACCGCTATCACCGCTTGACCAAAGAGTTTTATATCTGTTGTCTATCCTTCTGTTGCGGTAAGTTACATGGATAACCTGAAAACAGTTTCTCCAGTATCGATAATTTCCCCCGGTTTCATCTGCACCATTGACAAGCACCATGAATGGTGCAAATGTCACTACTATTGATCAATCCTAACAAGGAAAGGTTTCAAGGTAGTACGAAAAATAAAAAAATACTTTTTTGCCTGTTGGGAGTTCTTTGATTAATTATTAACCAAAAAAGGAAGAGGTTCTCAATTCGTCGGGATCAATTTTTTATGTATTACTCGAAGACCAATTTATTTGTTAAATTCTTTTTTGATTTAAAAGCGTACACTTCACAGGTGGTCCCATAGTCACCAAGTCAGGATCTGATGATGGGAAAGTGGAGAAATCTAGGTAATCTTTAAATTTTAAAGGCACACTGTAAGCTATTTGGTTGTTTTTTTTATAGTGACTCGTGCTTTCGGAAAACAAAAGTTGGCGGAGATATTCATAAAAAAATCATGACATTAGGTATGTCATGATTTTTTTTAATTTAAAATAAATACATAAAAAATAAAAACTGACTTCAAAAAACTACAGCGCTAAACACTGCACCGGCTCCAAACTATATTTCTACAATACGTACAATACGTAAATTGAATTTAAAGGTCATATTAGTTTAAATTATTTCTCTGTTGCAGCTGCAGTGTTTTTAAATTGTTTTTTATTAAAGTTTTAAAACGTTTTTCAAGTTTTAATGTATTCTTTAGGTCAAACCTGTGTAGGTGCTGTATAATATTGTATGTAGTTAATCAGTTAAATTAGTCTATTTTTTACAATTGGCGTAGTTAGTTGGATTTGAACAGAATTTAACTAATTCTATTTGTTTTGAAAAATTCTTTATTGCACTGAAAAACTATTTTGTGCAAAGGCGAGCTTAATACTAGATAGTATTTTCTTCCAGCTAACCTACGTTGATGTGGAGAGTAGATGAGATTCACCCTGTATCGTATTTTTCGGGCATGAGTCAATGAGTTAATCGAAATTATTTTCTCAGGACCCTAGATGAAATCGTTTTGTTTTCTATTTCCAGGATAAAATTTCTGCTGCCGCCTTATTTTTAGAATCAAATAAGGGTAATAGACTAATAATGGCAACTATGAGGCAATCTGGCAATCTTATCTTAGATAGATAGATAGATAGAGAGCACTTTATTGCACTACCAGGGTGAAAGAATCACACATAGTTTCTTATATCTAAGTAGTGGTATACAATTAGATGGGTAATCTTATTTTCTGTTGTTAATAGTAGATTAACAGATTGTTAGTATACGAAAAACCGGGGGAAAAACTTTTTGAACGATGCAGATACAACAATGTCCATTTCAAGCAAACGCGTCTTAATTAAGCCCATCCTATCTCTCTGAAAGAAGGCCTGTGCCTTGCAGTGGGACGTATATAGGATGTATAAAAAAAGCCTAGAACTCAATACCTTTCAAGCCTGGAACTCCATATCTTTGTTATCTGCCTATATATTTTTAATGGCCTTTTGCGCAAAGTAACTGTTTTCACAAAACAGTCATTGACTTTACAAATGTTTAGAACCGCGTCTCTGGCACGCTTAATAGGTTGGTCGTGGGTTCGATTCTTGGAATGGCTTCAGTCTGGGTGGATTTCCATGTTCTTTTCATTTCATTTATTAATTTGCGAGCAAACACGGTACATTTTACATAACTTACAATAGTTAAGAACATGGGTGATGCGCCAGTATCTGGCATGCAAAGTTGTTTGCAGTTAATATTGCACTTGTTTTTACTTATAGGTATTTAAGTATCAACTACAACTTATTCTACTACAATTATATTATTGAAATTAATCGTAAATTATAAATACATACACATAATTAAAATTTAATAAATAAATTATGTACATCACAAATAAAAGATAAAAGTAAACTCAATTTCAATTTACAAATTTTGTGATGTTCTTGCCTGGTTACCACAGCACACGGTATCCTAGTTTGGGACCAGGGCATTGTGATGCGTGGAATTTAATTACTAATGTTATTTTATGTTAAGATGTATTATCTATTCTATCTATACTACTAATAATAAATCTGTAAGGGTCGGTCATGGAGTAAGTTAGTTTGTTTTCAGAGATATTGTTTTTATAGGCTCAATATATGATACTGAAACTAATTTCACGATTTTTAGAATTTTTTTCTGTATGTGTGTATGTATGTATGTATGTTCCTCCATAACTCTTAAACCAATTATCCGAATTTGATTAAATTTGGTATAAAAACATATAGACATCTGGGACACAGGATAGGCTATTTAAATTCTAGCTCCAGTTATAATAAGACGTGGCCCCCATACAAATGCTGCTTCGTAAAAATCGAAATGTACGCGGAGTCGCGGGCACATCTAGTATTAAATAGATTCATCATCATCATCATCAGCCATTTGACGCCCACTGCAGGACATAGGCCTCCTTCGTGGTTTTCATGATCATAAGAGGTTTTGCCGTACCTAATTGCCACGCTTGGCAGGTGAATTTTCCAAATAGATTACTGGCCTTAACGTCTTTCAAGGTAAAAAAAAAATACTGCATTATTTTCAGTTTAGTCCTTTATCGAATTGAAATCTGGATGTTTTAGGTCAAGGGAAAAATGTCCCGTACCTACCATGCTACATTTCAATTGCCAAGATATAAGTGCATAGACGTTTGTTCTAGCTTGGAAATTTCACATACACTTGACCTACACTTAGGCAAAGTATCCGTATACGATCCAAATGGGGTGGGACCTTGTCAAAGTAAATTTTATGTCCTTGTCCCAAGGACATGAAATGGTGGTACGTGGCTGTACATTACTGGATGTGTATAATTTGGATACGAATTATCTGTTCCTGCATTATTGTCTCCCGTATTTCAAATATCGAATTTACTTCTATCTAATTTTAATCTTACTTTCGACAGTCGCTCTATTAAAACCCCACCTTATGTCACAGTATGTGCAATTTCGAAACCTGCAGTACGTCAGATTTTGCCTAACCTTGTATATTTGTGTTGATAACAGTGGTCGTTGCCGCACCTGCGTTGAATTTTCGCTAGAATCTTTAGGAGATGCGCATTTTTTACATTCGACAGTAGGTACATAAGCCTTTAAATTTCAGTTATGAATGTGCTCGTAATGTAACTGAATACAGTGCATATGCAGCAATCTGTAAGGACCCATTGTCTCAGAGAGATAGAGCGAGAAAGAGAGAGATGGTAGCATAGCTTGGCTTGGACGAGTTGTGGTGGCTTAATCACAACTCGTTAGGAAACAACGTCATTGTAACGAGTTGTGATGGCTTAATCACAACTCGTTAGGAAACAACGTCATTGTAACATAAGTTGAACCGATTGACAAAACAAATATATCGAGCGAATGTGAATGGAAGGGCCGGTAAGGGACGACCCAGACGGACATACTTCGGCCAAATAGGGGATGTATTAGCAAAGGGCAAGATAAAAAGTACCCGAAACCGGCGTGCGTACATGCAACGACTAATGAATGTTGAGGAAGCGAAAGTTATCTGTCAGGATCGTAGCAAGTGGCAGTCCCTGGTCTCTGCTTACCCCTCTCGGATACAGGCGTGAGTTTATGTTATGTTATTATGTTATTGAACCCAAAAACTGTCGAATCTGAGACAAGCGTTCTGCTGTTCTTTGCACAGCCACCGTCCTTCTTAGACAGAGAGTTAGAGTGTGGGCTTTGTCACCACGTGTGCCCACCGCGGATTAGCAATTTTAAGCGCTGATACATGCGAACGAATACCTCAGACATTCAGGTCTACTCACGATGTGTTCATTTAAATTTTTTGCATGTATATAAAGATTGATATTCTGTCGACTTTACATTACATTGCATATACTCACGCCTGTAACCCGGAGGGGTAGGCAAATCTGGACCTCTCTGTATACGCAGTTGCTGAAATTATACAGGGTAAGTTCCTTTCTCAGGTTCCCCGAAGAGAAACCCTGTTAGTTACATATTTAACGGGTCTAATCGCGATTACTTATTGGTAAACTTAATTACGATAATTCCCGCCGTTTGTACACAATGAACATCGCGTATAAATCCGTTAAAATGTAACTATGCATGAGAATCGCAAGTTATGATATTTAAAAAAATCTCTAAAGTCGCGTAGTTACAAGAGCTATAAGTTGCAAAAAGATATTAAAGAAAATAAAAAACGAAAAAAGTTATGGCCGAAACAGTGAAAAAAAATAAATTATTTAATAATTTGGCGCTCGATATTTTGAAACGAAAAATGATATCAAAAATTTGAGGAAAAACTCAATTTAGTCAGCTACAATTTGAGCCTCAAAAAGACGATCGGGTTAATGGTTTACCCTGTAGCCTAACCTTTTTGAAAAAAAAAGGCAAAACGCAAAAAGACATTTTTCGCATGACATTTATGACTCGATTCACTACCAATGTGCTCGATAGTCGTATGAGGCATAAAATCTGTGATTTTTTCTACATAATTAGTTCCAAGTACCGAGGGACTCACACCAGCTAACCATTGCAGTGGATACGTTAATTTGCTGGAAAAGGCAAGCTTACGGAACACTGGCCTAACTACGACGGCATGACACAGTACACCGAAGTCCTCAAGACGTTCGATACGCCTGTCGCAAAACCGAACAGGGTTTGCCACTAGCCACGATCCTGACAGACATCCTCCGCTCCATCAACATTCATTAGATGTTGCATGCACGCACGCCGTTTAAAGTACTTTTTGTCGTCTGTACGTTGGATATCTTTATGTTTATTGATTGATAAGTGCCTACTGTGCATTGTGTGATGCAGGATCTAGTATTACTTTGTTGCGTTGCTAAACAAGATAAAGTTGTACGACATAGTGTAACGGCTGAAATGGTCAACCCTTTCACCCTTACAGTTTTCAGCAACATATCTCTAAAATCGATACGAGTATCGCCATCTACTGTGATCTTAAAGAAGTTTTCTACTATAGGAAGGGATAGACGTAAGGATGCTCCACCCATTGGGGGGAACACAAACTTCTGCAGGTATAGAATAATGTATCTTAAAGTTACATTGATATACTCGAAGATCGTTTAAGTCATGCCAAACGTGTAACTCTTACACACACATTTATAAACAAGATTCGTCGAAATCATAACTGTCAGTCGGAAGTAAACAGCATAATGCCATTTTGCTGTGACAAAAGTATTTTATTTTCTAGAGCAACTTCGACCTTATTCATATAATAATAGGGCGTGATTAAGAAAGCTAAAGTTAACATTTACATGTGGCCTCTGATACGTCATTTGGACTTCGTTCTAAGTAATAAATGAGAACAGAGGGTCTCTGTATGAATTTAAAGTAAATATTGTATAAATGTTTATTAAATTTAATTATTTGTCGGCTAGGGACAAAAGGGTTAGAATTACGCCGCCTTACGGGGACTTCACTTTCAAGAAATCATGGGTTTGTCCTCATCTATCCCTTAGGTTTGGAACTCGTCATTGTATGGAAATAATGCATTTATTAGGAAATTTCGAGAATTAAAACTGTCATAATGTATTACATAGTTAGTATAAAAGTTTAGTCTAGACAGAACAACAAACATTTTTGCAAACAAACCCGTAAGATTTTCGAATGAAACGATATGTAATGATGCCATCATATTTTTCCAAAGCATAGAGTTATATTCTCAGTCACGAATCTACAATATTCTAGAAATTTCCATTCTTTACCATACAATCCTTAGATGCAGTGGGTCAAACGGGAATACACCGCGTAATGTAAACAATATTCTCTAATCTAAACTAGCTTCGAAGTGTTCGACGAAATTTTGTACGGGTTCAGATTTCAAGTACGTGGGACCAAGATTTCGGGCAAGTCATAAAATAGATGATGAATGGTTTTGTGGGAGGAGTCGAGGATTGAACCGAGGAGAGCTGGTAAATCAGGGAGAAATCATCGAGAGGCAAGTCGGAGCCGTCGAAGAGAGTGGTAGTTCTACCGGAACTTACAAACGTGCGTGCAATCCTCTCCAGAGTCTAGCATCTAGACTTACCGCGTTACAAGTGTTTTATTAGGACAAGTCCTAAGTGAAGACTTCGTGAGTGCAATAATAAGCTAGCCAGCAGAGAACTCGCAAAGTAGAGAAAGAGTGCGTCGCGTCGGACCGTTTTCCGCGAAACAAAAGATTTTCCATCGAGGGGCGAATTTCCTTAACCGAACAAACTATTTTTCGAATTTCCGCGACGCGAGTGATATTTAATTTTTATCTATGTATTCTATGTATTTTGTTATACATGTGTATATAATCCTTCAGTCTTACTTTCATTCTTCCAGTTCTATTTTTAGATTCCACATTAACTAGCGAGAGCAGAAGGTGCGGTGCTTCCCACATGGGTTCTGCGTTTAGTCTTTGATCTTAGCTAGGAACTAGAACTCAACGACAGAAGCAGAACGGAACGGACATAATACTTTGTCTACGGAAGGAGGTTTTACTAACATAATGGAATCGGAATGGAGCTGCGGTTTTGGAGAAATGGCGGAGTTAATCTTCTATATTTACTACAACAAGCGGAGCAGCATCATTATGGATTACTTACTGATCTACATCACTACAAGGATTCCTACATCATCATGGATACTACAGGTTACATCGGGAACGTTCTATCCGTTCTATCTTCACTTTAGCTATGGTTGATTCGGAATTGAGTAATTATGTGGCTGTACGTCGTGTGTGTTCTAGTAGAGTTTTTAGTATCTCCACGGGTGTACAACTCGAGGTACATTTGTGAAGATGATGTGACGAAGGTTTTCGCGGATGTACGACTCGGCTGGATGGACGAAGTGGTCCTCTACGGCTAGCCGGAATCCCTGTCTTAAATGACGTGTGTAGGAAGGGAGCCTGTTCCATAGTCCGGAGGTCAATGGGTAATACATTTGCGAAAACTCTAGCACATTTGGTTTTGTTCTTTAGAACCACGACAGAACTCCATGAATGAATGATGTTTTCAGTGACTGTTGGGCGTTAAGTGAAGGTCTGAATGTGATAGGGTGATACGTTGTGTCCCGATGGATTCTGAAGGAGCGAGTTTCTTGTGGAAGCTCGTGGGGGTGGGTGTAGGTTGGAAGGGAGCCCATCGTCATCACGCTAGGGAAACAAAACTTCTTCTAGATTTCCTCCTGGAAGTCTAGAACCCCTCCCAATTCCATTTATTTACAGGAAGGAGATCTGCTGACTACGAACTACATAAGTTGTTCTTTTCATTCCTATATTTCGATAATGACATATTATCTATACTTTGTATTTTATCATATTATGTATTAATATACTGTACGTGTTATTATTTTTGTGCTATTCGCGAGTGAAACTGATTAGGCGCGTGTGTCAAAAGTCTTCTTAGAGAAGCATCGTGTAATGCATCGACATGCATAGTTGTAGTGAACAGAAGGATTGCAGCGCTCACTCTCTCACTAGTCGCGGACATTGAGGCTAATCGAGTCTCGATGCTGGTCTTCTTGGGGCGTTTACGATTACTGACCGAAGCTAAGTTGCATGTTTTCTTTATTTAAACTGATTATGTGTACTTTCTTTATCGTTGTTAAATTTTGCGTCTTTATCATTTCTCAACACAACGTATGGGTCTTTATTACTTAACTAGACGATCACGACTATTTTCTTTGGCCAATTCAATTTCAGAAAACTTTACAACCCTTCAGGTTATTTTTATATGTTTATATATTTTATTTACGTGGAGTGGTGGCGTCTCGCATTTAATTTATTTGAGGGACCCCCCTCCTGGTTTACAGATGGTGCCGTAACCAGGATTTGCGTCATTAAATTTTAAATACTTCGTTATTTAAAAACGCATAAAAAGAATCTGAGTTACTATGGTTTTAAATTAGGCGAAAATGTTAGGTAAATACAAGGCGTAGGGGCGTAAGAATTTTAGTGAAATTATAAACAATAATTGTTAAAATATCTGGTGTTTCCAAACAAAATTAAGGTGATATTTCTATTCGTTCTTATTTTGCACCGTTGAAGGCGTTGGTGTTCAAAGTTCAGTTGTTTAAGAGTCACAAAAACAAAGGGCGCTTAGAAAAAAAGGTCGCACGGCTCAAGTGGGTTTTGCGTTGGAATTTCGTCCGTTTTTGCTCATCAGATAGGGCGCTGCTCACAAAGCTTTACTTCTATTTTTAGATTTCAATCGATCGATACTTTGCTAATTTCCTTAAGACAAAGAAGTCTATGCGTAAAATTAAATCACTTTAATTTTTACTGTTTCTGTTTGAATTTGTTTTGTGCACTATTTTGCCATGCGAATGCAATTTCATTTTGTTGTTTTTGTGTGTTATTGATATGTTATTGGGCTTGCGATGTATTTTACTAGCGATGGTTTTTTCGTATGTTTATTTATTCTATTTATTCTGCAAAAAAAAAAAAAAAGATTAAGTTTTTCCCTGTAGGTAAATTTTGTGATCAGCGCCTCCTGTATTTCAAACGTAGAACTAAGTTACGTCATCGATCTAAACAAAGCAAATCTAATGATCCCACTTGGTGCTCCTGTGACCCGTTTTAGAAATTAGTTCGTCGCTTATACCACAGAGGGCGTTAGTATAGGCCTCAACTGTCAAGGTGCACGTGTCTTTGTTTACGTCTTGAATCGAAGTGTTTACGTTTTGAGTTTGGAGAATAGGGGCGCGAATATTACGTTCATTCATCGGTGCGGTAGTAAGCAGCTGACTTACAAACATCTGATTAGTTGTAGATAGTTGATTATAAGGAATCGGTTAACGTTAAAAAAAAAAAAAAAACTGTTCTTTGATACTACTGGAGCTAACTGATTTGGGGGTAAGACGAGATACATTTTGTTTTTTTTTTTTATTATCTTTGATTTGCTTTTAATTTCATTACTATTTCTTTACTTATATTTAGGTAGTACTCGACTATAGTAAAAGCAAGCAAGTAAGTATTAATACAGTTTTACAGTGTTTGCCGTGTTTTCGTAGTATTATTTTATTTTGTTGATTTTTACTTAATTGATTTAAACTAACCTCAGAAAGTTTTCATGCGTAACATTCAACAAGCTGATTACGTAATTTACACGAAACTTGCGTCTTAGTTTTGAAATACCGCGACATATTCCCTCAAGAAAAGGACATAATAAACACACGTCATAAGGAAATATTAAAAATGTACAACAATCAACAATAAATAAAAAAAAAAATCTAATAGAAATATGGCCTTTCATAATTGAAGGATACTTAAAAGATATGATAACTTACCTAGACTATAAAGGAAACTCGTAGTAAATGTAAGAACATTATGTTTATGTTTGATTTTGATTTTCGATTTTGATTTTGACTGATTTTGACTGATTTTTAAATGAATTTGCGGTATTTTCTATGTAAGGAAATTAGAGGATTTGTGCGCAGTAGAGCCAAGCTTTCCAGTAGCAAATTAATATTTCATTATTTCTACGAATGCTTAGGTCATATACTACTTTATGAAACACTAACAAAACCGATGATTTAAATGATTTCGGGTAAACAACATAAAGGATGTCTGACTCAAATAATTTTTGGTAACAATAACTTAATGATGTTTAATACAACAAAGGTTTGTGAAATTTAATTCCTATTACAAATTATTTCATTATTTTATTTCTTCAAATTTTCTACGAGTAATCTACGATGTTCTCTACGAATTATTTTCCAACAAAAATTATGAAATAATTTAGGGGCGTTCTGTAACGGCTGAAATGGTCAACCCTTTCACCCTTACAGTTTTCAGCAACATATCTCTAAAATCGATACGAGTATCGCCATCTACTGTGATCTTAAAGAAGTTTTCTACTATAGGAAGGGATAGACGTAAGGATGCTCCACCCATTGGGGGGAACACAAACTTCTGCAGGTATAGAATAATGTATCTTAAAGTTACATTGATATACTCGAAGATCGTTTAAGTCATGCCAAACGTGTAACTCTTACACACACATTTATAAACAAGATTCGTCGAAATCATAACTGTCAGTCGGAAGTAAACAGCATAATGCCATTTTGCTGTGACAAAAGTATTTTATTTTCTAGAGCAACTTCGACCTTATTCATATAATAATAGGGCGTGATTAAGAAAGCTAAAGTTAACATTTACATGTGGCCTCTGATACGTCATTTGGACTTCGTTCTAAGTAATAAATGAGAACAGAGGGTCTCTGTATGAATTTAAAGTAAATATTGTATAAATGTTTATTAAATTTAATTATTTGTCGGCTAGGGACAAAAGGGTTAGAATTACGCCGCCTTACGGGGACTTCACTTTCAAGAAATCATGGGTTTGTCCTCATCTATCCCTTAGGTTTGGAACTCGTCATTGTATGGAAATAATGCATTTATTAGGAAATTTCGAGAATTAAAACTGTCATAATGTATTACATAGTTAGTATAAAAGTTTAGTCTAGACAGAACAACAAACATTTTTGCAAACAAACCCGTAAGATTTTCGAATGAAACGATATGTAATGATGCCATCATATTTTTCCAAAGCATAGAGTTATATTCTCAGTCACGAATCTACAATATTCTAGAAATTTCCATTCTTTACCATACAATCCTTAGATGCAGTGGGTCAAACGGGAATACACCGCGTAATGTAAACAATATTCTCTAATCTAAACTAGCTTCGAAGTGTTCGACGAAATTTTGTACGGGTTCAGATTTCAAGTACGTGGGACCAAGATTTCGGGCAAGTCATAAAATAGATGATGAATGGTTTTGTGGGAGGAGTCGAGGATTGAACCGAGGAGAGCTGGTAAATCAGGGAGAAATCATCGAGAGGCAAGTCGGAGCCGTCGAAGAGAGTGGTAGTTCTACCGGAACTTACAAACGTGCGTGCAATCCTCTCCAGAGTCTAGCATCTAGACTTACCGCGTTACAAGTGTTTTATTAGGACAAGTCCTAAGTGAAGACTTCGTGAGTGCAATAATAAGCTAGCCAGCAGAGAACTCGCAAAGTAGAGAAAGAGTGCGTCGCGTCGGACCGTTTTCCGCGAAACAAAAGATTTTCCATCGAGGGGCGAATTTCCTTAACCGAACAAACTATTTTTCGAATTTCCGCGACGCGAGTGATATTTAATTTTTATCTATGTATTCTATGTATTTTGTTATACATGTGTATATAATCCTTCAGTCTTACTTTCATTCTTCCAGTTCTATTTTTAGATTCCACATTAACTAGCGAGAGCAGAAGGTGCGGTGCTTCCCACATGGGTTCTGCGTTTAGTCTTTGATCTTAGCTAGGAACTAGAACTCAACGACAGAAGCAGAACGGAACGGACATAATACTTTGTCTACGGAAGGAGGTTTTACTAACATAATGGAATCGGAATGGAGCTGCGGTTTTGGAGAAATGGCGGAGTTAATCTTCTATATTTACTACAACAAGCGGAGCAGCATCATTATGGATTACTTACTGATCTACATCACTACAAGGATTCCTACATCATCATGGATACTACAGGTTACATCGGGAACGTTCTATCCGTTCTATCTTCACTTTAGCTATGGTTGATTCGGAATTGAGTAATTATGTGGCTGTACGTCGTGTGTGTTCTAGTAGAGTTTTTAGTATCTCCACGGGTGTACAACTCGAGGTACATTTGTGAAGATGATGTGACGAAGGTTTTCGCGGATGTACGACTCGGCTGGATGGACGAAGTGGTCCTCTACGGCTAGCCGGAATCCCTGTCTTAAATGACGTGTGTAGGAAGGGAGCCTGTTCCATAGTCCGGAGGTCAATGGGTAATACATTTGCGAAAACTCTAGCACATTTGGTTTTGTTCTTTAGAACCACGACAGAACTCCATGAATGAATGATGTTTTCAGTGACTGTTGGGCGTTAAGTGAAGGTCTGAATGTGATAGGGTGATACGTTGTGTCCCGATGGATTCTGAAGGAGCGAGTTTCTTGTGGAAGCTCGTGGGGGTGGGTGTAGGTTGGAAGGGAGCCCATCGTCATCACGCTAGGGAAACAAAACTTCTTCTAGATTTCCTCCTGGAAGTCTAGAACCCCTCCCAATTCCATTTATTTACAGGAAGGAGATCTGCTGACTACGAACTACATAAGTTGTTCTTTTCATTCCTATATTTCGATAATGACATATTATCTATACTTTGTATTTTATCATATTATGTATTAATATACTGTACGTGTTATTATTTTTGTGCTATTCGCGAGTGAAACTGATTAGGCGCGTGTGTCAAAAGTCTTCTTAGAGAAGCATCGTGTAATGCATCGACATGCATAGTTGTAGTGAACAGAAGGATTGCAGCGCTCACTCTCTCACTAGTCGCGGACATTGAGGCTAATCGAGTCTCGATGCTGGTCTTCTTGGGGCGTTTACGATTACTGACCGAAGCTAAGTTGCATGTTTTCTTTATTTAAACTGATTATGTGTACTTTCTTTATCGTTGTTAAATTTTGCGTCTTTATCATTTCTCAACACAACGTATGGGTCTTTATTACTTAACTAGACGATCACGACTATTTTCTTTGGCCAATTCAATTTCAGAAAACTTTACAACCCTTCAGGTTATTTTTATATGTTTATATATTTTATTTACGTGGAGTGGTGGCGTCTCGCATTTAATTTATTTGAGGGACCCCCCTCCTGGTTTACAATAGGTACCTACACCGTGGTAGAAACAACATGCAGCACTAACATACAAATTTATCATTCCGGTACAGACAATAAAGACGAGGCTTCAAGAGAAGACGAGACTGTCCGCAATCTACAAGTTTATATGTTTGTATTATATTCTTTTTGTTGCACTAACCACTGAGGGCAATTTTAAAAACCTATTTAGAGGCTAAAAATTCCACCCATGCCGGGACTTGAACCCGTGGCTAACCGTGCCAGCTCTCTCCCAACTGAGCTAATGGGTAAGTGCAGGCATTGGCGAAATTTCGAACCTCTTGCACCGCGAGTAATCCACTTTGTAGTTAGGTTTTTACATCGGAATGATATCGCTGTACCTACATGATTATGTTCCTTTTGTTGCACTAACCCGTGCTAAGGACACCCGTCCAGAGGTCGCGGGTTCAAGTCCCGGCATGGATGTAATGTTTAGCCTCTAAATAGGTTTTTATATGTTTGTACCTACATACATTTTTTAATCTCCAAAGGTACGTTTAAAAAAATTCCTCCACCAGTATTTAGAATGAACCTTTAGGTTGGACATAAGCTAGAGGCTAATCCGTGAACCACACGGGCGTAGCATATGGCACTGCTAGTCTGTCATAAAGCCATCGAAAAATTTCTCTAGGCGATTTAGGGCAAGGTAATCTGTAAAATAGGGTTAAAATTACTTATTTATACAGATGGCAGTTAGATTGTACGTTCTGCGGTTGATTGAACTTTATTTAGCTACAATGTTTGTAGCAGTCGTGCCATGCATAAACGTAAATTGCAGATTCCAGTAGATTGCAAACGCTGATAGTAGATTGCATGCGTGGAATGTTATGTGCCATCGATTATACGTGCCTAAGGGAGAATTTTCAGTTTCAGAGCTCAATTTCAAGGTAGACTAAGTATTTAAAACAAAAACACCAATGTCCAATTGAACTTGTTTTATTAACACAATTGTAGAAAAACCCTCCTTTTGGGCTTCACGGCAGTCGAGTAATTAAGGGGATTCTTACTAAGATTATTTAGTTAACTAGCTGTGGCGCGCAATTTTGTTCGCATTGGATTAGAATAATATGAAGTGCCCTTACCCCTTAATCTCCGTTCTAATTTTCATCCCTTGAGACCTTATCGTCACAGCATAATATTATTTTACCTCACCACGGCCGTCTTCCGGCGGCGCAGCTTGTCCTCCACTCAAACTCATTTCAGGCGGAATAGAATGCTCAATAAGATACGGTGATTGGTTATTCGGATCTATTCGCGGAATATTATCAAACACAGTGTAGAATGCCCTCTAGCTCACTGTACCGATGATTTAAGGCTAGTAACGGCTGGATGAGGGTGGCCGACAATAAAAAGATGTGGCGTGCCTTGGTGATGTTGGGCATACAACATGAATTTACTTTTCGGAACATGGCGACCGGTCGGTTTTTTTATTAGCATTATTACGTAGTCTATTGATTGTTTACTTTTTTTAAACAAAAGTTTACATAGCATCTGGCTGTACGTTTGAGGACCTTTGTCTACCCTTCAGGGTAAACAATAACGTTTTAAAAAATCCGGAAGTAAGCCGCCTAAAAATTGCTGTTGCAATTTGGCGACAATTAAATATAAGAATCGTGCACAGAAACTGATTAAATAAAGTTAATCCAAAAACCTATTTAGACGCTAAAAATTCCACCCATGCCGGGACTTGAACCCGCAACCTCCAGGGCCTCGATTCTGTTAGTGCATTGTAGTATAATGACAGGTACACGGTCGGGTCACGTGACGTGTTTTTTCGTACCATTGACGCCTAGAAGGTTTGATGGGTGTGCCCGCGTAGACTTAAAGCAGCCATGAAATGAAAACCGCCATGTTCATGCAGTTGTCATGTTACTACAATGCATTAACAGAATCTAGGCCCAGGTATTGGCAAAATTTCGAACCTCTTTACAAACTTCTCTGTATAACGTAAATAAAATTGTCCTCAGCAAGGATTAGTGCAACAAAAAGAATATAAAGTTAATTCAGTTCTTTAAATATGTACAATACAAATATTGCTTATATTGCATTGGCAATTTATTTTCATAATGCTACATGCATGCATGTTTGTTAAACTTAATACTACATTAACTATATACTAAATGAGAGACTATTTTGAACAGTGTCCCGCACCCTGTACGTGCGCTGCAATGTTAACCGGTTGTCATGGAAACGACGCTCATATTAAGTTGCTATAAATATCTTCGTACATTGGTTATTTGCGAAAGAAAGCGGTGGTAGCCTAGTGGGTACAACATCGGACTCGGAAGCGAGAGACTCAGGTTCGATCCTTAGTGCGGGCATGTACCTATGACTTGGTTTTCTAAGTTATGTACATTTGTGAAGTTATAGTAGCAATACCACTCGCTAACTGTGAAGGAAAACATCGTGAGGAAACCTGAGTGTCTGAGCTATTCACATACCTCAGCGCTTGAAATCGCCAATCCGCGGTGGGCACGCGTGGTGATTAAGCCCGCACTCTCTCCCTGAGAGAAGGCCTGTGCCCTACACTGGGACGTATATTGGCTGCTTATGTTATGTTATTCGTTATTTGTATCCGTCACTGTGAATAGAGCGTTATTTTATGACCATCATGATGGATAGAGATTACCACTTGATGAAGATATTTATGTTCGTTTTGTCACCCCTCGTGGAAGTTAGCGAGCCTATGTTACCAGGGAATCTAAGCATGGTGAGTTTTATTAAATTCCCTTCATCTGTTTTTGCGCAATGCGTGAACAAACAAACAGACAGAGACAGACAAATAGCTAGCAGGGGCAACATTTACAGATTTATTATATTTAGATATAGATTTTATTATATTCATAGATAGATTTCATAGACATGTCTTACGAATCATTCAGGATTTGTTGCGTATAATTAGTCGAAATCTCTAATTCTTGGGGATGATTTAACTTGATTGTATAATACGGATTTCTATTTTTATCAAGGTTTCACTTGACTGTTCGAGAATAACACGATCTTTCAGCGAAATCGCGCCTGTCGCGACCTTATTTAGTTCAACTATGATCAGCATATTTTTTTTTAAATTATATGTGTTTCTTAATTTAATTTTGTATAAGTAATCTGATTTGGCCTGTCTCCTGCAGATCCTCTATTTGTTCTGCTTGTCTCCCAAAGCTCTATTTTTATCAAAGTGATACTATAAGAGATCTTGAATTAAAGTTCAATATGCCTAAATTTACGTCGAGTCTACGTGGTCTGGCGTGGTACTTAATTGAAATTGCACCTCAAAACCTGGCACAAAACCTTACATTTCACTTAAGGTAAACCTGAAATAACAATGTCCATTTTACGCATCCACCACTCCATAACATTTCTAAAATATCTCGATTCTTACGGATCTAAACACGATTTCAAGAATTGTTTGTACCTACAGCACACTTAATGCGTACCTGTCACTCTAGTATCTTTTGACATTCGCAGTGGTTATCAAGATTAGACTAAATTCTAGGGCTTTCCGACCGCCGTTACGTCAAGGCAACACTGTAACGGTGCGTGGTATCGCATCGTTAGATTCCGTTAGTTACGACACGTCAGGCTAACGCCGCCGGTTATCTGAGTTATCATGAGACTAGTCGCTACTTGAGAGAAGTGTTTTTGATAAAACTGTCGCCAGCTTATCTTATATGATTATTGGTGTATGGATGGCTTAAAGTGTTTAAATAGTTAGCAGCATTATAAATAGCAGCGGTTGGATGAGGGTGGTCAAGGACAGAAGGAAGCGGCGTGCCTTGGGGGGGGGGGGGGGAGTGGGGGGCTATGTCCAGCAGTGGTACGAGCTAACTACGGGCTGATTGATTGGTTGATAGAAAAGTCAGTCAATAGGAAATATACTTCGAAACGAAAACGGGTTTATAAATATTTGTTATTATTTCGTCTCGATTATAAGTTTTTAATCGCACTTTTTGTATGCAAAGTGTTATTGGAATAAATTGGAACCTTAAATAAAAAAAGTATTTTGTTTTTAATGGAAGTGGATATCTGGATGGCAAGAGACAAGAGACCAAAGATAGCAGTCGGACAGCAATCATGGCTATGTTAAAAAAATGGATTTTGACATCGCAAATGTCTTTTCGTTCGCTCCAGTGTAGGCTCCGATTTCACGAAAAAGTGCGATCTCCTTATATCTCGGAGAGTTGTGAAGATCAAAAAGAATTATTGGTGAAAGCTAAAAACGAAAAAAGTTATGGTCGAAATAGTGAAAAATTCAATTTTTTCGAATTTTCGATTTTGGCGCTCGATACTTTGGAAACGAAGAATGATATCAAAATTTTGAGAAAAACTTCTCTGGACAATTTATTCAGCTACAAAAAAGACGATCGAGTTAAGGGTTTGCCCTGTATCCTAACCTTTTTAAAAAAAGTCAAAAAGTCAGAACGACATTTTTTACATGACATTTATGACTCGATTCATTTACAATGTGCTCGATAGTCGTGTGAGGCATGAAATCTGTGATTTTTTTATTCCAGTTTATTATCTTTCTCTTCTTAGCGGTTTTATTACCTGTTTGCCTGAATCCGTGTCTGTGTCTACGCCCAGATAAACAAACAAGATTCCGGGTCCTTTTTAACAAATGGCACCCGCGGTCATCCTATACGGGGAGCGATATTTTTGTAACAGATTGTCCATTTGCCCTCTAGCTAGGGCCGCATTTGTCTGTCAGATTGTTAGGTCGGGTCTTGGTGAATGATGCGAGCCTATAAAATAACTGGAATGGGAGCTTAGAACAGTGTTCCTCAAATTTTTGGGTTCAAAGTACACATAAGAAATCAGGATGTTCAGAGGTATCAACAACTCTTTTTTATTTTAACTGCAAATTACCTAATAATAATGAATTGGTTTTCTCTTTACGTCTAATCTACTTATTTCTTTAATGTACTAGTCCAGTTCATCCAAAGGTTGTTTGGAAGAGATATCTTACAGTGATAAGCCCCTGTATTACGCGCATCAAATCCTGAATGATTCCAATCGTCTAACTGTCAAATTCCATACAAATTGCTCTCGCAAACGACAGGATTTTTGAGCCTACGAAACAGAAAGTACGTCATGCATGGAAGTACCTAACTACGTCATAGTACCGAGATATCAATATCTTGGTGTTTTTAATATAAAAATACTAGCAAACGTTGTTTTGTCATATTAATTAGCCTACGACCTATTCTCACACTTACCAAATATACACAAAAAACATCATAAATATCGGTGCAGCCGTTTCGGAGGAGATCGATAACAAACACTGTGACACGAGATTTTATATATTAGATTAAACCATCTTTCATTTACGTGTGAAGCGAGCGTCAGAAGGTCGAATGAAAGTCATAATATATTTTGTTACAAAAATACAAGAAATCGGCGAATATTATTAATTTATGATTGTAGCATTATATTTTTACTGAGCTCAGACCTTTAAAATGCCGCATCATCTGTAACTATTTTCGACATTTTGCACAATGCCCATTGACGTTCGCTTCTTTGAGGTAGGTATTTCTATTTGAGTAGGTACTGGGGTGTAGGTGAGCCTTTATAATAATATCTACCCTCAAACGTCTTTGGTAATGCAACACCAGTCAAACCACGAGACTAACTTTACTCGCGTGAAACAACCGAACCGCTCTTATTGGATCTCATAATGTTCATTCCATTTAGTCTTTTTAAACTTTTCAAAATTCGCTGAAAATTCGTGGGACTTGACAATTTTTAGGGTAGCTGAAGTTTTTGTCTTGTCTTGTTTGTTCATCCATCACTCAAAAATATAAATATTTTATACTTCATATACTTCACGAAGGTAGATCTAAGCTTGGTTTCCCCTAGGCAATAAATGCCCCAGTAGGTAGGTAGGTTGAGGTTTTGCTTAATGCAGCTGGTACAAAGACAATTATAGCTTCATATTGCTTTACAAAGAACAAGATAAAAACAAGACGGCACGACAGTGTCGCTCTAACAAGCTCGATGTATAAAGGTGAAACGAATAACCCCTGAAACGAAGAGTTAACGAAGCAACTAGAGACGGGCCGGGGAGAATATTCCCTGTAAAAGTCCTCGCATCACCAGACCAAAAAGTTGATAAATAGATTGCTTACTTATTCCCTGTAATCTATAAATATATTGTTTAAATTATATTGATAATAAAAACTGAATTTTATTTTAGTTTATTTTTTAATCTTACAATTTTTCGACGTTTCGGTACTTTTCTCGTGGTCTCGGTAGACTGAGGTGAAAGGCGTCTCACTCTGAATTTGCTGTAAATAATTTGAATAAAGATAAATTCACACTTGAACACACGTGAGCGGTGGTAGCCTAGTGGGTAGAACATAGGACTCGGAAGTGAGAGACCCAGGTTCGATTTCCAGTGCGGGTATGTACCTATGACTTTGTTTTCTAAGTTATGTACATTTGTGAAGTTATAGTAGCGATACCACCCGCTAACGGTAAAGGAAAACATCGTGAGGAACCTGAGTGTCTGAGCTATTCACATACTGCAGCGCTTGAAATCGCCAATCAGCGGTGGGCACGCGTGGTGATTGAGTCCATACTCTCTCTCTGAGAGAAGGCCTCTGCTCTACAGTGGGACGTAAATAGGCTACGACATACACACTTCTTTCTACTTTTAAGTTCTTGTCAAGTAAAGAACTTACTCTGACAACATTCTCACTAGACGTAACGAAGTCCAATGTAAATAATTATATGGCATTCGGATCAACATGTTGGACCCAAGAACAAGAGTGTAAAATATTCATCAACAGTATCAATTTGTGCATCATAATTGCTCTTGGATGTTTTTGCCATCGATATCGCCTTCTTCAAAACAAATACGTCCCATCAACAATATGACGTACAAATCTGCAGTGCAAATTCCTAAAGTCTTATTCACATTACAACGGACCGGTGACGTGCGGGCGCAACGATACAAACAAAAACAAACCTTAAATACATTTTAGGTAAGACTATTTATTGCATAGTGCAAAAAAAGCCCGGCCACGTGCGGCCGACGAGCACGACACGGAAACGGGTTTTTTTTTGCACTATTGTAGTCTTACCTAAATAGTACATTACTTCAGAGGGAAGAAAGTGACAGTTCCATACCGAGATTATGGCATTTGCGCCACGAGCTTGCGAGGGGCGCAAACCATTGGAGGTATGGAACTGTACTTTATCCTGAGGTATGTATAGTGCTTTTTATTACACCTACGAGGAAAATTATAGACATAAATGCATAGAAATGTTTACAAAAAACACAAAGATAAATGCTAAATCAATCGAAGTTTTTGCGAAAATGCGCGGGCTTTTCCTTTTTTTATTCGCCCGTTTCTGGAGTAGGCTAAGATCATAAGGTCATGCAGCCACTTCTTCCGTGATTCCGCGCGTTTTATATACAAAAATAATTTCGTTTTTAATTTTCTGTATGCACCAAGGAGGTTGGTAACTGGTAAAAAAAAACTGTATGTGGCCAGTAACAATTTACTTGAAATTTAATTAGTAGACAGTTAAAGTCTCTTTGCAGTATGACTGCTGACAAATTAAAAAAAAAAAAAAACCGGGTATGTAATGGAAAACCACCCTTGGGTCGGAAGGATTTTCATACAAACTTCCATACCTTGGGTTGAAAGGATTTGAAGGGCGGGATAAAGGCGTTTCTTCCCTCTAATTGGTATAATTAGTATGTATTTTCAGAGCAGGTGTGATAAAAAATTATTTAGAGACTGTAGTCTCTAAATTCGTAAGTATTGAAAAATTATTTTAGATTGAATCGTGCCACCCTTACGTCGCCGCCCTTTGTTAATAACATAACAACATAACATAAACTCACGCCTGTATCCCAGAGGGGTAGGCAGAGACCAGGGAGTGCCACTTGCTACGATCCTGACAGATCACTTTCGCTTCCTCAACATTCATTAGTCGTTGCATGCACGCACGCCGGTTTCGGGTACTTTTTATCTTGCCCTTTGTTAATACATCCTCTATTTGGTCGAAGTATGTCCGTCTGGGTCGTCCCTTACCGGCCCTTCCATCCACATTCGCTCGATATATTTGTTTTGTCAATCTTTCTTCCTTCATCCTCTCCACATGTCCAAACCAACGCAACATTCCTTTCTCAATTCTTGTCACTACATCCTCTTTCAGTCCACAACGTTAATTCTTTCGTCGTCGTTCGTCCTTTGTTAATACTCGGTCATAAAATCGCGTGTTCTAGCGACGAACCAGTCAACTTGGTGTCTATGGCTTACTGCGTCGCTCGTTGCGGAGTAAGTAATTAAAGTCACTCATATTGATGTGCCAATTATTGTACCATTGTATTTTTTCGAGACTCGCGATGTACCTAGTTCTTTATCTATCTATCTATCTACATACATAATTCTACATTTGACGGGTCCAAGGTCGACTTGCAATACTTTCTTAAATGTGGCTTGAAGATAAGAATACTTTTCAACACACCTGCTCGTAAAGTAGGTCTTATTACAGCGTATTTACACTTATAATGCAGAATATTACCCATGCCGTGCCTTTTACATTACATTATCGCACTAGTGCCTTTTCATTACATATCTTTTTAAATATTAGCAAGAAGTATTAATGTTTCGAAAACAGCTAAGTAGTTATTTGCGTAAATATAAAATTAAATTCAAAATGTGATAAATAATTAAAGAATTTCATGAAACTGCTTGTTAGCTTGTTGGTATTTATATTTTGACGGTGTATTTTTATTTTTCAATTTATTTGACAATTTCAAAATTTATAAATATGTGGCTGATTAGCTACTTTGCCGGTGCCCTTATCTCAGACTTGCGCGCGCATGCAGCGCTGAGCGCGCGAAAAAATAAAATTACGGCCGCCATCTTTTAAATGGGTTTCTGTTTGTTAAGTTTATTCACAGTATTGCATTTCGTTAGTGTTGTTTTTTTATTTACTTTTCCTCGCAAGTGTGTTGAAAAACGTCGTATGAAACACGTGAGCATTGGTCATTACACTTCTCGTCTCCATTAAGCCTTCGCCTTCGGCTCAGGCTTAAAAACCGACTCGAGTGTAATGACCAACATACCACACTTGTATCATAATGTACTATTATTGTATACCAGAAAAAATGTTACAGAAACGGCAATGACAAAAGAAAAAATACAATTGGCGGCCTTATTGCCGCATTACTATAGCATTATTACAGCATTTAACTAAAATTCTTCATACAAAAGTCAATTTAAATGGCGACTTATATTTCTCGTACACTAACACGCTGTTAATCCGCTCTTAACAGCTGTCAGTTGACCAAAGTGCATACAAAAAAAACCACTGAGAGCTGTTAACAGTAGATTAACAGCTTGTTAGTGTACGAGAAACCGGGGATCAGTGACATTTAAGAAGTGGTGCAAGTCGGCCTAAGACTAGATCAGCTAAAGGACAAAACCCACCAACGCGGTCGCGGTGGCGGTGGCGGTGGCGGTGCATACAAAATACTACTGCCGTAAATGACGTATGTGTAGACCGCCACCGCCCCCCCGCGACCGCGACCGCGTTGGTGTATTTTGTTTTTAAAACCTCACTACGTATCACCAGCGGGCTTTTAATTTTTAGCTTGTCGTTCTGATCTTCTTCAGCACCTTTTTATATTTATAGACGGAGTAGGATTGCCCAACTCCTGTACCATCCCAACTCAGTTGGCTTAATGCACATGTACACACAAGGACACAAAGCCAAAGTCACGTGCCGCAATTCGTGCGTGTTTCGTCACGATGCTTTTCTTCTAAAAGTGAACAAATGTAAGTGACTTACTTTTCGATAGAATGAAATCGTTTAGTGGCTATACCAACGGCGAAGAAAAACCTCGTAAGGAAACTTGATTGTCTTAAGAAATTATGTTAGCGTTTGGTCAGTAATAGTTAATCCGTCGTAAGTACGCGTGGTGATTAAACCCATGGGGTACTCTCTCTTTTTGAGAGAGGGCCTGTGCCCTGCAGTGCGATATCTTTTGGCTGCGTATTATTTATTGTATTCAATCTTTAATGTCATAAAAGTTTTATATCCCTCTGCCACTACAACCTCTAACTAGAGATATTTAAGATCTCAAAGTCTTTGTTTGAGCTCCTATAACAAAGCGTTTAATTTCGCCGCCCCTTTCACTATTGTAAGGTACAGTTCTGCCAGGGTTGAATTACCTACCTACATTTTATAAGTTTTCCTTCGGTGACAGAAGGTAACTTGTGACAGCAGATGTCAAAGTGACAGCTCACTGTGGTGTTGCCAGTTAAACCAGGCGTCCAGTCAACAGCAAATCAACCTTTACCTACGTGCACTCCAATCAGTTACGTTAAGGATGAATTTGCAACGAAAACGTAAAGGTTGACCTGCGGTAGACTGGACGAGCGGAGGAAAATGACCAACCGCTCGCGCCCGCGGCGTAAACCATTAAAATCGCTTAATCGTTTAAAAACCTTCACGCGGTCGTTCTTCACAAAAATTGATCAAATTATTCACCTGTAATCATATGACTGTAATTCTTTTCTCTTATTGCGCAATAAAGTGTTTTCTACCTATCTGTCTATCTTGCTATGACCGGTCAAATAGAGCAAACCTGGAGTGTCCTTTCCTGACCTGTCCTAATTAAAAAAAGAAACAGAAAATATTCTTTATGTACTTAGGGTATCACCGATTTGAAAATGAGCTCGGTTAATATATAGATACTTAATATTAAGAAAGAAGATTATTCGAACTTGTGAGAATATCCGCCGTTTGTTAAATTGAGAATTCCACTTAAGTATCGGTCTGTTTCTTCGAATTTCTTAAAATGAACGAGACAGAACGATACTTAAATAAAATAAATAAATAAATAACTTCCCTTCAACACAATCACGTGTCCTGGCCCAAAACTAGGATACCCTATGCTGTGGTAACCACGCCACATGCCAACATGAAAATACATCATAGTAAAATATTTAGTGAAATAATTATTATTTTCAGTCTCTCAGCCAATTGCAATCTTAATTTTAAATTTGCTCTGAGAGAGCACATGCGAGCAGTCAAATTACGGAAAGTTGACGTCAATCTGCGTCGATAAAATTACTTCTATATTTTATCTCATTTCAGGCGCAAAACTCGACTACCTACTATCGATTGTTTCTGCAATTTTTGCAAAGCGACTCTGGTCGACCTGTACAGATTTTCTATAAAGTAACGAGAAACTCTCATTAAGCTATTCTTTAAAGAGAACAATTAATTTAATTTAGGGAAAGAAGGAAGACAGCAAATACTCGGGAATGAATTTCAGCTGGACCTCTTAGGGTTCCCTGGTTGTTCCATTTTGGAACCCTTTTATTATTTATTATTATTACTGTTTTTCGATCTAAAACTTTCAAATTACAATTATTAGCTTAATTCCAGAATCACTTACTTGGATTTTGTCGAAAAAGTCAGACCAGGGTTCCCTCTGATTCGCAGTACTTAATCATGGTGAGCAGAGACGGAGCTCGTGAGTAATCAAGTAAGTGAATTGGGAATTAAACTATTACTATTTTGTTCAGACCACAGTAAAGTTGATCAACCTTTTCTACCTCTAAAACCTCTAAATAAGTAACATATCTATACAAATGCATATTCATATGGAGTTTTGGTCGTTGATTCTATTTATTCAGCGTGTAAAAATCCCAAGATCCTGCATTAAAAAATGACGGGTACTACACGTCAATAGATAGACAACTTTTATCGCGGGAATAATTAGAAATCACGAAAAAATTCACCGATTTCGCACCTCACTCTACTATCGAGCACAATGAAAATGATTCGAGTCATAAATTTCATGTGAAAAATGTCGTTCTGACTTTATAACTTTTTTCAAAAAGGCTACATGGCAAACCCTTGACCCGATCGTCTTTATTTTAGGTTCAAATTGTAGGTGACTAATTGTTCATAGAAATTTTTCTCAAATTATTGATATCATTCTTCGTTTCCGAAATCTCGAGCGCCAGAATCAAAAATTGGGAAAAAAAATTTTTTTCTTTATTTCTATCATACATTTTTTCGTTTCCGATTTTCTCTAATAATTGTTTTTGCACCTTACAGCTCTCATAATACGCGTCTTTTAAGCATTTTTTAATATAATATCTTCACAACTCTCCGATATATAAGGGGATCGCACTTTTTCGTGAAATCGGAGCCTACACTGGAGCGAAAGAAATGACGAAATTGTCTAAAAAAAAACTCACAGAGAGAAAAACCTTCTTTCAAAGAATTTATTAAATCGGACAAAGAATTATCGTGGGCCGTAGAAAAAAAATATCCGGGCGAATTAATTAGGAACCTCCTTTTTAAAAGAGGTGAAACTACAACTAAACTAAAGAAAAGAATAAAAAAAAATAAACCCTACACGATGAGGAACCCTCTGCCGTAGGAACTACGTAGATCGCGTTACAGAACGAGCTTCGTACGGTTTTTATTAACTCGTTGAAATAATAATGGAGACTAAAGGGCACCGGTTTGTCAGACAAATGCGCATCGACTTAATTGTCTAGACAAAGAGGTGGAATAAAGAGGTCTTAGAATGAGGTTTGCGGGTCCATTCCTTCAACCCCTTCCAATCCAAATCTTCCGGGACACTATGTTTCATAGTGTAAATGGACCGGGAAATTAAAAAGTTCAGCTTTAAAAAATGCATAAAGAATACTTACATAGATAATGAACTCGCAAAGTAATTTTCAATTTTTTCAAGGCAACAAAAATGTGAGTTGCTAATCTTGTAAGTTTTTTAAAAGTTCCTTTAAACTCTTTAAGTTCTTTTAAAAACAATGTCCGAGGCACTGCTGCGTCCGAGTGGTCCCTTTACCCATCTTGTGTGAGTGAAGGTGCCACTGGACGCTGTATAAATCATCTTATTACGTAGATGCAAAGGCCAAAGTTAAACTAAGATTTTTTCTTGCATGTAAAATGTATGTGCTGGTCATTGGTCAACTTGGCCCCGGCTCCAAACTATACGAGGGTGAATCCAAAAGTTCGCGGCCTAACCTAGAAAGAGGTATCAAATCTTTGTAAATCTATCGTCATTTGTTATTATGTTTCTTCGTGATTGATTGCGTTAAGTTGAATAAAAAAGGTCTTTCCCCTAAAGAGATTCATGAAGATATGGAAACAACATTGGGGGAATCTGCTCCATCGTATTCCACTGTCAAAAAGTGGGTAGCTGAATTTAAACGCGGTCGGGAGACCATTGAAGATGACCCAAGGAGCGGAAGGCCTTCAACGTCTACCACTAAAGAAAACACTTACAAAATTTGTGATCTCATCCTAGGAGACCGACGATTGACCATTAGTAGGATAGCTGAGATCACAGGCATCAGTTCTGGCCGAGTGCAAAACATTATAACTGTAGAATTGGGGTTCCATAAGGTTTCTGCTCGCTGGGTCCCAAGATTGCTTTCAGCTGACCAAAAACGAGTTCGATTCACAATTTCGCGTGACTGTTTGGAACTTTTTGAGGCAGATGCTGAGGATTTTATGTCTCGTTTTGTTACCATGGATGAAAGCTGGGTTCATCACCATACTCTTGAAACAAAACAGCAATCCAAACAGTGGAAAAGATCTGGCTCACCCACGCCGAAAAAGGCCAAGTGCGTTTTGTCAGCCAAGAAAGTCATGGCTTCTGTTTTTTGGGATTCGAAGGGAGTTATTTTCGTGGACTACTTACCTAAAGGTGAAACTATAAATTCACGCTATTATTGTAACCTTTTACGAAAACTTCGCGAAGAAATAAAAGAAACACGGCCGGGGATGTTGCGTAAGAGAGTTTTGTTTCATCAAGACAATGCACGAGTTCACACTTCGGTTGAAACGATGGCTGTGATCCATGAATGTGGTTACGAGTTGCTGCTCCACCCACCTTATTTAGCTTTAGCACCTGACTTAGCCCCCTCTGGCTATCATCTCTTCCCAAATTTAAAAAAACACTTGGGGGGATCTAAATATTCGACTAAAGAAGAAGTGATAGTCGCAGTTAATGACTATTTTGACGACCTTCCGGAATCTTTTTTTTTCGACGGTATAAACAAGTTGCAGGTCAGATGGAAGAAGTGTATTGATCTTGATGGAAACGATGTCGAAAAATAAAAATAATTTTGGGCCCACTTTTCTTTAATTTTCACGGTCGGGCTTAGAACTTTTGGATTCACCTCGTACTTCTACAATTTTAAAAACCTATTTTGAGAAAAAAGAGGCGGGAAATTCGCAATGTAAAGTTTGGTTAAGGGTCATATTTTTTTATTTTTTACGAAAGTAGACATAATTTGTTAGGACTAATTTAATTTTTGTTGTTCTAACTTATTGTTAAGCACCTTTAAAAATTAAAAATAAAATTCACTCCTCGTGACGTCATTTGCGAGGGCTTTTTCCCAACTGATGCATGACTTTGTTTCTTAAATTTTTGTAGTAGGCGCAAGAGATTGAGTTGAAAATAATGCATCGGATGAGAATACCTGTCATACTTGTCAGACTGACGTTCGTTTTGGTTGTTTGTTTGAACTGTTTGTTTGGTTTATAGATGTGGGTAATCTGTGGGAGAAAAGATCGACAGTCGGCCCGAAAATTTTTGTGTTGACCGGTCATAGCGCGATGGAATAAGGTTCACACTGATTTCTATGTTGATCTGGCTGCCAAATATACTATCTTGCAAATGACGTCACAGTCGGTCACAGTGAAAGGCAAATATATCGTGATTTTTTATTCAAAATGCCAATATTGATAATATTTCTTAGCTTTAACAAGGACATTACTGTTATTTGAACTATATTGGCTGCATTGGTTGTTAATTCAGCCCTACAAAAAAAACTTTACATTGCGAATTCTTTTTGCACTGGATTTTCAATGAAAGGAGGCTGGCAACCTTTTTCTGCACTAAGAAAAAAAAAACAAGCACGACAATTTGTTTTGTTCTGTCAAGTTTTGTTTTTTACTTAATTGATAATTTAACAGTACCTACGCTTTTAAATTATTCAAAATAATTTTATTTTCCTTGTAGGTGTAGTATATATCACTCGGGAGAAAGTTATATTTCTGTTCCCGAGTTTCCTTTAAGCCCTCCGTAAACGAATATGACCTCAAAATTCGATGTAGGTATTGTAGAAGTATAGTTCAGAGCCGGTGCCATGTCCGTCTATCAATCTTAAAAGCTCATAACACAACATGTAAATACCTTATAAACTCAGGTTTCACCAACTTTAAGTTTTATGTACTACCAGTATTTTTTACTAGACTTCATGGGTAATAGAGTTTTTTACTGTCAATCTTTTTTTTTAACACCTCGGTGCTATTCATCAAGTAAGTGGTCTCGTTATTAACGCTCTTTCACTCTGGCTGGAAATAAAAAATATCCTTTTCCGAGCTGCCGCCACTCTGCATGCATTATAGGTGCGACTAGGGGGCGCCAGTGCCATCTAATTAGTGGAGTAACATACGCAGAGTGTCTATAAACTCAAGAGGCCGGCAAGATCCAGACATGAGAGTACTTAGGTACTTCAATTTTCCTGAAAACTGGTGGGACTCTTCCGACAAAAATTCAAGTAAGTGATTCCGGAATTAAGTTAAGGCTATTGTTACATGGGGCATGCTGTCTCGCTCGCACAACATTTTAAGTGGTTGTAATAAAATGTAGAGTTTGATAGATAATAAAATTGTGGAGAGATTCAAGTACCGCCCTTATCTCCATCGAATCGAAGGCTTTTCGTAGTCCATAAACGCTAAGCATAGTGATAGATCATGCTCCTTGGTCTTCTGTATAATGCCAGGTCTTCTGCCGCAGCGTATATATGTGGTCCAACGTACTAAAGCCGTTTCGGAAACCGGCTTGTTCGGGGGGCTGAAAGTCATCGAGCTTGCGTACGAGACGATTTCGCGAGTTCTGACCTGGCGTCCGCGAACCGGACGACGCAGCGTGGGCAGGTCCCCCCCCCATCAGATGGTCTGACGACCTGGGCCTCGATTCTGTTAGTGCATTGCAGTATAATGACAGGTACACTGTCGGGTCACGTGGCGTGTTTTTTCGTACCATTGACGCCTAGAAGGTTTGACGGGTGTGCCCGCGTAGACTTAAAGCAGCCATGAAATGAAAACCGCCATGTTCATGCAGTTGTCATGTTACTACAATGCATTAACAGAATCTAGGCCCTGGTTACGATGGCGGGGAGTCGTGAATGCGGACGGCACAAGACCTTCTGGTCTTGCTTCTGCTTGGAAAACCATGAGGGAGGCCTATGTCCTGCAGTGAGGTCAAATAGCTGATGATCATCATGATGATGATGAGATACTATCAGTAAAATTATAGCGGCAAACCTTGTTTTCTGCCCAGCCTCCTGGATACAGGCGTGAGTTTAGATATTATTATGTATAAGTAGGTAAATCATTTATAATACGGATGGGCGTAATTCTTCAGCCAATAAATCACATCATATACCCGTACTCATATCATATCATCATGAAGGATATAATTACGTATTATCGTGCCTATCTAATTACCTCCATTAATCATTTATATCGAAAATAACTTCAATCACTTTCAATGTGGAATGAAAAGCGGCGAAATGGGAATCACTTTATTTCGACTTATAATTGCTTGCTGAATACGTCATTAATTTGTAAAAGGTATAAGTGTGATATTGAGTAGATTCTAATAGGATCCTGTCGAGTTAAAATTTAATATAGCATTCATGTTCCCACACATTCCAAAGACAATACCGACTAGAGACAGTCAAACAAGATAAAGTATAAAGTTTCATATTAGTACCACAGCCTGATTTTGAAACAGTTGTAGTAATTTGAGGGAATGTTCTTTTCATCCTACTTATCCTACGAACCTACTAATATTATAAATGTGAAAGTTTGTGAAGATGTTTGGATGTTTGTTACTCAATCACGCAATAACAGCTGAAAGAATTTAGAGGAAATTTGGTATGGCGATAGTTTGAGTCCCGGGGAAGGACATAAGATACATTTCATCGCGGAAATTACTCATTTCATGTGGACAAAGTCACGGGCAAAAGCTAGTTATAAACAAATGTATCTGTAAATATTCTGTAGACTGTTTTTGTACATCTCGCATATAAATTAAAAAGTGAATTTTAATTTTTTTATTCCGTAAAGGTCGAATTCTATTGTAGCGCCACCTTTGCGAATGTTGCGGCAGTAATGGTGTATCTAGCACAGGTAAATTTCCTTAAATTCCGACCTTTGGTTCGAAACTGTGAATTCAAATTCAAAGCGGTAGGGTTGAAAAATGTTATTAACTTAATTCCGAAATCACTTACTTCAATTTTCGTCATGATTAAGAGCAAAACCCGGACTCTCCCGAAACAAAATTCAAGCAAATGATTACGGAATTAAGTTGATATTAACTTAATTCCGTAATCACTTACTTGAATTTTGTGTACCTAGTGCTTACGAAAGTTTTAGTTAGAACAATTGATTTGGCCGGCGCCGACCATAAGACTCTGAAAACATATATTTATCTCCATTTTTAATACTTTTTGTCCTGTTATTGTTTTTTGTTTATGCTTGTATTAAGTAATTTTCGGTAATAAAAATGAACAATGTAAGGTCTTTTCTCGTTCAAAACTTACTCTTCAAGACCCAAGTCTTCCAAAGTCCAATGTCACCCGAAGTATGCATCACGTAACCCTGATCACTATTCTACGGAACATGCCCAGGTTGAGCTACAATTTGTGAGCTAATCAGTATGTTGATTGATTAGACCAGGAAATAGGACCCCAAGTCACGCTTTTTGTGGCGCAAAAATGTCAAAATTTGGCCATTAACGTACTGGAAAGTAGCGACTTTTGTCATTCAGAACGCGCGATTGCGTAGTCATAGTACCTGCGCCTGCAAAAAACTTGGTGTCAGCATGTTCAAATTGTTCAATTGCGTATACCATACTAATACAAGCACGCAAAAGTAATTAAAGTGATTAAAATGTAGTAAAAACGTATGACAGCTTCTATTCACATGTCCTGGTCCGCTAGGTCCGCTGGTAACCGCTCAACCAACGAGGAAGTCGAAAGATGCGCAACTTAAAAAAAAAAATTGACATAATTCACACATGTGTACACCATTAATTTTGGGTGGTTTGAAAGACATAGCAAAATGAACGTGCCTGACAATAGCTACTGAATACGCTAGTTTGTTTTTTTAAAAAATGCTTTTTACAATTATATTTCGACATAAACTCGAATCTATTAGAACCATTAGTAGCCATCCAGAGCAGTGCGTGCGTGCCGCGGGTCATTGTTCTGTTAAATGGAGAGGCGGTACAAATTTTTTGCATTTTTAGGATTCCGTACCCAAAGGGTAAAAACGGGACCCTATTACTAAGACTTCGCTGTCAGTCTATCCGTCCGTACGTCTGTCTGACGCACGGAACCCTTCGTGCGCCAGTCCGACTCGCACTTGGCCAGTTTTTTCAACAAGATTTTTCATCTCGAAATAAGATTTCTCAACTATTTTTCTTTTAATTTACATCTATACTTAAAAGTAATTGTCTGAATAAATGCCATTTTTAATTACTTATTATTACACAACCGCGAATTTTAAGCCCCCAGATTTAAGCCAGTATAGGATTGTAATAAATTAAAATGAAAGTTAGGTAGTATTAATTCATGTAGTCTTTATGCAATGACAAATAACTTATCCTTGTATGCTTTAGTAAGCTGGCATCCTTCCTTACAGAGGTGTGGACGATCTTGTCAGTGAACCTTATTCGATGCTCTCAAATGCAAAAATAAGCTGTCTCCGTTAAGTAAGTAAAACGTTACCTCTGTAAACTGTTTTTTTGAATAAAATCGGGTGGGGACGTGTCAAGTTACACGGCCGTTGGTTTAACGTGAAACGTCTATAAATAAGTATTAATTTTTAGCTCAAACTGCGATTGCGCAATGGTATTACGCGGCACTGGCGCCATCTAGCGGCACGAGTCACGAGATCTGAGTAATAGCTACTTTACTCTACTCAACGATGTATAAGTGAATTGCTCACGACAGAGTTACAGCCCTTACCCAGGCGACATGTTTTCGTTGCAAGTACCTCCCTACTACCGAACTGAAAGACGTTTCACGTCAAAAGAATTTCCTTTTCAAAAAGTATTTAAATACATACTTAAGTATGCCGTAGATATTAGGGGTTAAAGTATGAAATTGCCGTTTTATTGCAATAGGTTCTTTGAATTGACATAGAATCTTCATGGTTTGAGGTTTTCGAATGAAAATTTTTTCAAATGGTTTCTATGATGTTCTTTTTTAAAAAAATGTGAAACATTTGAATATCGACTTTCAATTGTTTTTGTTATTCAATTTAGACAAGAAAGATGGATACTGCGAAAATTCGAGTGATTTTTGAATACGAGTTCCGACGCGGAACTAACGCGGCAGAAACAGCCCGCAATATCAATGCTGCGTTTGGAGAGGGGTCTACTAATGAACGCACCGTGCGATTTTGGTTTAAACGCTTTCGTGATGGAAATTTCGACTTAAAGAACGAGCCACGAGGAAGACCGTCCACACAGGTGAATAACGATGAATTAAGAGAGATAGTGGAAGCCGACCCTAGTCAAACTACCCAGGAATTAGCGGCATGGTTTAACGTTACCTTACCCACAATATTGACTCACTTGCGTCAAATCAATAAAATAAAAAAATACGAAAAATGGGTGCCTCATGATTTGACTGATCTGCAGAAAGAAACGCGTGTTGAAACTTGTGTTGCCTTGTTGAACCGGTACAGAAATGAAGGAAGATTGGATCGAATTGTAACATGTGATGAAAAGTGGATTCTTTATGATAACCGGAAAAGAAAAATGCAATGGATGACCCCAGGTCAAATGCCACAACAGTATTCAAAAATCACTCGAATTTTCGCAGTATCCATCTTTCTTGTCTAAATTGAATAACAAAAAAACAATTGAAAGTCGATATTCAAATGTTTCACATTTTTTAAAAAAGAACATCATAGAAACCATTTGAAAAAAGTTTCATTCGAAAACCTCAAACCATGAAGATTCTATGTCAATTCAAAGAACCTATTGCAATAAAACGGCAATTTCATACTTTAACTCCTATTATTAATGTTTTTTTAGGATTTCAAAGTGATTGACCTCAATAAAAAGTTTTCCATACTAGTAAATTGGAAATCCCTATGTTATCTTTATTTTTTTGGGTTTTCTGAGTTTAAAAAGTTGTCGATGAATCATTGGTCGGTTATGTGTAACTTCATGACATTTTGTAATCCCTTTAAAGATTTTATCTTAGAATACCTCTTGAAACTGAACTGCGTTAGAAAATATATTTTTCAGGCATTGTCAAGATCAGCTCAATGTATCCTTAACAATCATTGTAGGCGATTGTCCCACTGGCAATGCGTCCCACCGCGGTGCGCGGAGCGGTTAATAACGCGCGCGGCGACGGAGGCGCGGATTTGCGTCACCCAGCGGTTTGATCCGCTTCTCCGCGCGGAGCATCGGTGTATGACGGCCCCGCGGCAAATATTCACTTCGCAGTCGACCGTCGTGGAAAATGAACTTTTTCGCGATGCTACGGTTATTTTATCAACTTTGTTTTTGTATGCTTCAATTAGGAGACTATTTATGATCAAGATCTATAAATCGATCGTCCTTTATGCATAAAAACTCGCGCGGTACTGCGGTGCCAGTGTATTATACCCCGCGGCACGCCCCGCGCTTCCGCGCGGTTTCGCGGTCGCGCGGTGACGCGTCGGCAGTGTGGTTGTCCTAAGCATACTTTCTCGTATACAAACTGAGATACTTGCATACAATTTAAAAATCCACAGCTTCGCGCTACGCGACGAAGCGCGGTGCACTGTGCTAATCGTCGTAAAGCTAGAGCTATTTCTTGAAAGTGTAAGTTTAGTTCCTAGGTATGTACTTTATACCTCTTAGGTACCTATTTTCTTAAGCTTACAGTAGCTTGCTGCTATTCCAAGCTGATGGTGTCTAGTCCCTATTTTGCACTCTCCAGAAACTGTACTTAAGGATGTATCTCAATATATGTATGTGTGCAAAAAAGTATAAAGTATGTATCACAGACAACCATGTCAGTGTCAGCTCTTACGGCCGGTTTGTAATTTGCGAGTTTTACTAAGTAAATATTGAAACATCACTCTGTTGTGTGAAATCTGGAGAGATAGAACGAGACTTAGTACGAGTATTTACTTATCAATTCATAAGCCGCCGGTATGTTACTAAAGTTCCTTTCTACATGATCCTACTTTCCAATTTCAGCTTATTACAAACAAAAGGCTTTCAAAGACGGAAAATGTATTTTTTAAAGAAACACCTCTAAACGCTAAAGAGCACACCAATTTTATTTTCATGAAGTACTTGTATTTCTCACGAAGACACTGCACAAGAGATGTGCCGTAGAAATATTTAGCGAAAGGTCTCTCCCATGTTTGGCCTGGGTTTTCAGCCGATGGTGGTAACAAAATATGAAATAAAACGCATCTGCAGCTACGAATATTTCATAATCCAGCATTACATAATGTCCTAGGAAAGTTTAAGTATATAATAGCTTTCTAGGATATAATAGAGTAATTAAGTACTTGATTTTTGGTATTACGTTTTAAGAAGAAGTTATTTCAACAACGGTTAGAATAAGACAGTGTACCTACTTACTTACTTTTAAGTTAGGTTAGAAAATGTTAAATAAGGATTGTCGTAATAAAGGAGTCAGAGAGTTTGCCGTCTTAATTCGAAATGTCGAAACTAAATTGTTTAAGCAGTAGTCTGTTGGGTATAAATAATAATTAATAGTTTCCCGGTAAAGATTGGGATTGAGTATTGGAGCGAGCAAAGAACATACGCCGCGAGGGCCCTGCGTGCCCACGTTTCTCTTTGTAACCGTATATCCGCTTTGTGCCGGCTCCAACCGATCCGCTGCTGAGGAAAACCCACGGACGTATTAAGCCCGAGAATCCGCTCAGCATTTGGTAGTAGAAAGCCTTCCCCAACAAACAAACCAAGTGCTAAAGTCTAATAAACTAATGATCCCAGCTTCGTGCAATAGAGTAAGATTAGCACAACAACCGAGTTTCGTTGTCTACTAAGCAAAAGCATTACTATGTCATTCCAATGGTATAACCCGCGCAAATTAAATAGGCATCTCTCGCGAAGGAGATTGAATAGCGCGGGGCGCCGAGTTACGTTGTACGGATTATATGTGTCATTGGAGTGCGATTGATTGGTTAGTTGACTATCGTTGAGTTGAGAAAAGAAAGAAAAGAAAGAAAAGAAAGAAAAGAAAGGAAAGAAAGAAAAGAAAGAAAAGAAAGAAAAGAAAGAAAAGAAAGAAAAGAAAGAAAAGAAAGAAAAGAAAGAAAAGAAAGAAAAGAAAGAAAAGAAAGAAAAGAAAGAAAAGAAAGAAAAGAAAGAAAAGAAAGAAAAGAAAGAAAAGAAAGAAAAGAAAGAAAAGAAAGAAAAGAAAGAAAAGAAAGAAAAGAAAGAAAAGAAAGAAAAGAAAGAAAAGAAAGAAAAGAAAGAAAAGAAAGAAAAGAAAGAAAAGAAAGAAAAGAGAGAAAAGAGAGAAAAGAGAGAAAGAGAGAAAAGAGAGAAAAGAGAGAAAAGAGAGAAAGATAAACTTAAATATGTACAAATATTAAAATCATCATCATCATCACCCATTTGACGGCCACTGCATGACCTAGGCCTCCTTCGTGGTTTTCAGAACCATCAGGGGTTTTGCCATAATCGCCACGCTTGGCAGGCGGGTTGGCGATCGCAGTATGCGATAAGTCGATCCAAATTTTTGCCACAGAGAACTTGAAACTGCCTCTGAAACCAGCTGTCTTATTAGTTCAATAGAGTCCTATTAGCACGATAATAGTTGTTTCATTGTGACACTATTGGTAGTCTAGTGACCAATCGCATTCCAATGGTATAACCCGTGCAACCTACCGGCGCCTCGCGCGATTCAATCTTCGTCACGAGAGATGCCTATTTAATTTTCGCAGGTTATACCATTGGAATGACGTTGTACCCTGTACCTACTACTGCTATTGCTTATTGGACTACCAATCAGAGGCAAGTAACAGCTATTGTCGTGCTTAAATCATTCTATTAAAAACTATGTGAGTAGATATTACATTTTAGGTAGGGCCTTGTCCCAAACTAGGATACCCTGTGGAATAGTAACTAGACAAAGACATTATAAACATTAAAATATACACCCATACTGAGACCATTTGTACACATCAAGTTCGGCGCCCTCCAATAGGAAACGAACCCATCACCTCTGATTTGGAAGTCAAACGTGTTAACCGCTAGACCAAAGAGGCAGGGTGTCTGTCTAAGTTTAGTCTTCAGTCCATGTCTGTCACCCAATTTTTTGTCGTTCATCTTACAGACCACCCAGTTGAAAGAAGAAGTCACGGGCAAACGGCTAGTGGTCCATAAAATCTTCCTAATGCACTGTGACGTCATCGAGCGGGACAAAGAGTCGTGTCGTGTTTATTGTACGGCGGAGACAAAAGACGCATCTTCCATTAGGTCCCTCGTTGCGTTCTTTATTGAGAGCTTACCTACCGTAGCAATACATAGTATTCCTACCTATAAACTAGAAGAACTCAAATGTACTGGTTCAACTTTTTTATGTCTTCACAAATATCATTTTCCTAATTCCACAATGTCCTTTTCCAGCCGAACTTTTAAAAACAACATGTTTTAATGGTTTTTATACTAAAGTAAAGTAAAACTGAAATATATTTTAACTCCTGAATATGTAAGATTAAATAAGATTAGATTATAAATCTTTATTGTAAACACAAGAGAAAAGAATACACAAAAAGACTTACTGATCTAGGTTGTATCTTTATAAACTGGGAAGAATCAACCAACTTTATAGTCATACAGCGCTCGATGCATGGCATAAGACATTAACTGGAAACTCAAAAGAAACTACGTCATGGGCGTACGAGACATACAATAACGCTATTGTTTACTTTGTATTATTCTAGTTGAACAAGTATTTGTTTAAAGGAGATATCCGGTGTGCTTTTCAGGGTAGCGGATATTATGATCAGAGTTGTCTTTTATTGACCTCCGACTTACAAAACCAAGTTTAAAGCTTGCTTGTCTGTCTGTGGCACCATAACTCCCAAACTGATAGACTGATAATAGTTATTTGTTATGCAAGGCTGCAAAGTTAATTTTTGGCGCGAGTACCTTGTATTGAAACCTGAGCAAGCTAAGGATTCTAGGATTCTAGGACGAAATATAGAATCCTGAGCGTAACGAGGGTTTCAAAGGTACGAGACGCTAAATAACTTTGCTGCCGAGCGCAACACACAACTTTTCACCTCACTAAAGCGAGGAAAATGTTAGGTGCAAGAAAAACAGTTTTAATAAATATTAAATTACTGTTAATTTATATCTTCGTCGCTGCTAGCTTCGCTCATATTTTATGATTTCTTTCGATTTTATCAAAAAACAAACCAAAATAATGGAAGTAAAGTGAATTCAATAAAGAGAAGAAAATTTTAAAGTTTTTTTTTAAATCAAATTTTCTTGCCGGCCAGTGCGATTCTTTAAATGAGGCTGGCGCATGACATGAAATAAGTATTTGCATTTCAATCATCAATGGACTGGCTGCAGAGAATATAACCCTTAATAAGGCAAGGGGAAATTATTTCCCACCACGACGTTTTTTTTTTAAAGTAAAATATTGTCTACAAATCATTTGCAGTGAACGAATGAACCACTTACTACAGATTATTAGGACTTTTTTTTCTTTTCTTGGCAAAACTTTTTGCTTATTGGCAACCTTTGACTTATTTTTTTTATGTCAAAGAGTCGGTGGGAGAATTTTGAGTAAACAAAGCGGTGATTTTTCTGACAGTCCGAAGAAAAAACGAGTTTTTGTTCTACAAAAAATCCTGTAAGAACAATTTGATTGCTCTGGTAAAAGGTCTATTCTGATGGTGTTTTATGTGTGTTTTCAAAGGCAATGTAATAAACCATAAACTCAAAAATTGCAAATTTATAGGTGGGAAATTATTTCCCCTTGCCCGATAAGTTCATGATTTTTTTATTGCTAACTAGCTACTGCACCCGACTTCGTTTGCATTTATTTGGTGTTATGTTTTTGCCAATAGTTGTCAGACACAATTTTTTTGTTGGTGGCAAGCACTTGCATTTATTATTCATCTCACCTGTTTATTTCTTCTATTTATTCGTTCTAATGTTTCACATTTTTATCTCTGTCGCACGCTTTTTTATTTACCTTAATTTTTTCCTAGTTTTATAAGCGTAATAAAACATTTTTATTATTCTAAATTGTTTTAATCTTCTAGTTTACACAAATTTTAATAATTTTACAAGAAATGTAAACCAAACCACGGGCTAGTGCTTGTATATGGAAATACTGAAACTGAGGCTAAAAGTACAAAACCTAATCAGGCAAAGGGATATTATTTCCCACCCAAAAAAAAGCTACTCCCCCCATGAAAACCCCCCCTTTTTTATATTTTTTCATATTCTAGAGTATCAACTTACCCTAAATCAATTTCAACTTTTTCTCTAACTAGCCTACTGGCTCGCGCCTTATTAAGGGATAAACTATTACGAAACCAATGAGGTTCTATATATATGTAATTTATTGTACGAAACCTTTATTGAATAAAAATATTCGAATTTTAAAAACACTTTCCACGCTAGCGGATTAAGTGCGATTTTCCACGCAGATTTCGAATGATAAACAGAGCTTTTACGAGCTAGTGAGGTGAAAATAATCTTCTTGTTGCACTACCCCGTGCTAGCACGCTTAGCCAGCGGTCGCTGGTTCAAGTCCCGGCATGGGTGGAATTTTTAGCCTGTAAATAGGTTTTTATGATAGACTGATTTCAAAACCCACATGCAACAAAAACATGTCATCTCGGGGAGGGCTAAAACTCTATATCTAGGTCTCGTGTACAATTTATTTGTATATCATTGAGTAGAGCGTTGGTAGCCTAGTGGGTAGAACATCGGACTCGGAAGCGAGAGACCCAGGTTCGATCCCAAGTGCGGGCATGTACCTATGACTTGGTTTTCTAAGTTATGTACATTGTGAAGTTATAGTAGCAATATCACACGCTAACCGTGAAGGAAAACACGGTGAGGAAACCTGAGTGTCTGAACTATACCTCAGAAATCGCCAATCCGCGGTGGGCGCGCGTGGTGATTAAGCCCATACTCTCTCCCTGAGAGAAGGCCTGTGCCCTACAGTGGGACGTATATAGAGGCTGCTTATGAGTAGAGCAAAGATAGATCCTCTTGACTCGTGCCGCTAGATGGCGCCAGTGCCGCTTAATACATTGTGCAGTTCAAGCTAAAATGGCGCTTACTTATAGACGATTCACGATAAACCAACCAGCCAGCTTTTTTAGGGTTCTGTACCCGAAGGGTGCCAAACGGGACCCTATTGCTAAGACTTTACTTTCCGTCTGTCTGTCTCTCTGTCTGTCACCAGGGAGTATCTCATAAACCGTAACATAATAACAAATACTAAAAACAGAATAAAATAAATATTTAAGGGGTCTCCCACATATCAAGATATTAATAACGGCAACAGGTAGACGCTTGAAATATTCACAGAATATTTAATTTTATTATTACTCAAAAGTTAATAATTAAATTAACATAAAGTAAATATTTAAGGGCGGCTCCCATACAACAAAAGTGATTTTTTGCCTTTTTTTCTCAATCTTTTTTTCTAATGTTGTATAGATAATGGTACGGAACCCCTCGTGCTCGAGTCCGACTCGCGATTGGCCGTTTTAAAAAAGAATTAAAACGTAATTTTAGGACTTTTGCGGTAGAAGGGGTCTGTGATGACAGAGGGTCTGTGGTCTTTACGTTGAAATAAATTATTGATTTCTGATTTCTAATAAGAGTTTGTGCTTGGCAACAACTTTTGTTCTGTGAGTTTTGACATTGGAAATGTTTTTCGTTCGCTCCACTGTAGATCCCCTTATATCTCGGAGAGTTGTGAAGATATGATATTCAAAAAGATGCCCAAAAGACGCGAACAGAAAAAAAAGAGAAAAAAAAATTTTTCTTCCGAATTTTTGATTTTGGCGCTCGATATTTTGGAAACGAAGAATGATATCAAAAAATTGAGAAAAAAAAATAGAGAAAAAACAATTTAATCAGCTACAATTTGAGCTTAAAACAAAGATCAGGTTAAGGGTTTGCCCTGTAGCTTAACCTTTTTGAAAAAAGTCAGAACGACATTTTTTACATGACGTTTATGACTCGATTCATTTCCAACGTGCTTGATAGTCGTGTGAGGCACGAAAACTGTGAATTTTTTCTCCAAATGTTATTTTTCGTAATATCAGGGCTTAAATAATTTATCTACTCCACGAACGTCGCAGCCTTCAGTAAAGCCAAGTTTTGACGGTCTGCGTACAGTTTTAGTTGATTGTGACAGAGCACTCGGTCCGAGCGCACTGACCGTGTCGTCATAATCAACTAAAACTTTACAGTACGCACACGGTCCTAGCGTACTAAGACCGTTAAAACCCGGCTTCAATCATTGTCCTAGATCAGATAGAACAAACGTGTCCTTAACACTACGAGAATTATCTCTCAAAGAGCAAAGCAGAAATACCGTGAATTTTTTTTTTTCATTTGATAAATGGAAAACTAAGCAAAATATGTCTTAGAACAAAAGTTGTTGCATGTGGCTGCGGATATTTTTGGAACTTTCTGGTGTTCGAAAAACTTTTTGCCAACGGAAAAGGTTCTATTACTAACCAAAAACATAATGACCCATATTTTTGTTTACAGTGATACTAAAATAATAATTATAATGTCCACACAATACAATCACTTGACCTGGCCCCAAACTAGGATACCTACCTGTGCTATGGTAACCAGGCAAGGACGTTACAAGCATCTTATACCTACAACTAGCAAGCAATATTTTAGAACTCGCAGAAATATTCATAGAGTAATAACAACTGCAAGCTGTTTTTCTCCCATGTGGCTCGTTAAATAGTAAGGCCATAACAAATGCAGGTTCTTTAATAGTCCCTTGTTGAGTGTAACTTATCTAGGACATAATTTATTGTGAAGGGTATCTGTTGTCTAAGTTGAGCATTTCTCTTATTAAATAGATAGATACAGAACACTTTATTGTACACTTTAAGAGTACAGACGGCGGCCTTATCACTAAAAGTGATCTCTTCCAGAGAACCTTTGGATCCTTTTCTTCTTGTGGTGCCGTCTGCTATCGGAGGTCGGCTATCATTGTGGCCCGTGATGTGGCGGCTCGGTACAAGTCGATGGTACCTATCTGAAACCATTCAGTCAAGTTTTGTAGCCAGTGGGTTCTCTTCTGCGGGCTTGTATTTTTCCCTGCAAGATCAATTAGAGGAAATCGTATTCGTTGTTTTGCATTGTGTAACCTTTCGATGGACTGGATTAATACATTAGAGAAAGGAAGTAGATGTACATGAATTATACATGCCTAAATAAGTAATTATATTTTATCAATATATACAAATAATGTACAAAAATAAAAATTAACATACATGTTATTACTGTGTACACATTTACGAGTTATACATACTACATATACATGGACAGGATAATGAAACACCAATAAGTACAAATAATACCAACAGTATTTACGAGATAATGCTCCTTTACCATAGTTTAAAATACCTATACTCCATTCCACGAAACGAGCTCCCAAAGAAAATCGTCGTAACCGTTGGTTAATGCGCGCGACCTAACCTACCCTATGAAGCGGACCGTCTTCGCTTATTGTTTCGCTTATCTCTAGCCGCGCGCCTTGACCAATGAAATGCGAGTATTTTGTTCCCTAGGAGTTCGGCTCGAACGAAGTATATCTTATATACTTATCGCTCTGTCTCTTCAAAAAGTATCAAATTAAAACAAGATATACACGAACTGACATATGCCGAATACTACGATCTGAGACAGACTGCTGGACTGGCTGAGGCTAGATGAGGAGGGCTGAGGATAGAAAGAAGTAGCGTACCTTTGGGGAGGCCTGTGGCTAACAGTGGACGAATACGGGCTGATTGATTGATTGAACTATACAGTTGTACTTAGCAAGTTATATTAATTAATCTGGAAATTAGCTGGTTAATTCAGTGTAAAAGGCAATGTGCTGTAGTGGTCGTGTCGTGAATGGACAGTTTCGCATTGGACGATAACGGTCACGACACGATGTCCTCGAACTGGTAGTTTCATACATTCACAAAGGCCGTTGTAGGCACGTTGTGTGCATGACGTAGGAATTGGTCACATTTGTCTATTTACAATTGGCGTAGTCAGGTTAATTCAGACTCAAAGTGTAAAGGGCAATGTGCTGTCGTGATCGTGTCGTGAATGGACAGTTTCACATTGGACGATAACGGTCACGACACGATGTCCTCGAACTGGTAGTTTCACACATTCACAAAGGCCGTTGTAGGCACGTTGTTGGCAATTAGTCAAATTTGTCTATTTACAATTGGCATAGTCAGTTTTCAAACGCTCGCTTAGTAACAAAATGCAGAAAGCATGGATTCTATTAGTCCAACGTTGCCGTGCTGTTACAGTTTTCGTTCAATGTGAAACCGTACGAAAGATAAAACTTTATCCAATAGCCTTTACTTTGTAAAACGACCTAACGGGTGAAGTAGGCCTAAGGTAATGAAGAAATATTATTTGTAAGGACTTGGGTCTCAAAGGAAAAGTCTTGATATAGGGAAAGTCCTGATTTTAGCATCGTTTGACCATGTTTTTGACGGATGTTTTTTGTATAAAGATACACGTATATTTTATTTGATTGCAAACGTAACCATGTTTTGAAGTACTTAGATAGCAGCATTATTTGTGTTAGAGACATAATTTAAAATTGATTTCCGTTAACTTTAAAGTGCATTTAAAAGGGGACCCACATGTTTAGTATTAGTGAAATAAGGCTGAATCTGATAACTCTTGCTTCATATTGATGATATTCCAAATACAAATAAAATAATATAAAAATGTTTTTTTCTTATTCATTTACGGCATTATTTATAAAAACAGTATAATTATTACAGTATAAGTATACTTAGTACAATAAATTGACGCAGTGAAATTAGTATTTGGTAAAATCTTTTCCTTGTATTTATTTACACAGCGCTTATGGAGTTGTTTCTATAAATAAGACTGACCATTAAACTTGCCGCGGTCAATTGGTTTAAAAAATTGAGGATTTAAATTTTTTGTCTATAATATAATAATTTAGTTGTCATTACAGATAGATATACAGTATCTATCTGTATGGACGGGTTTTACTTCCATAACACGCAGTAGTATGTTATATTATACCAACGGTCTTATTTATAAAACCGCGATTCCTCTAAAACAGTCGGAGGCAATTTAGTAATCTGTTCTTACGTCTTTCCCTTTACCATAAAATACTTAAACTAACTTTGAGGAGTGTTTCAAAGAAAAGTGTTTTTATAAAAAAGACTGTCTATTTTACGCTATTAATTCTATCCAGGTGCCCCCAGACCGTTGTGTGTTGGTTCTTTGATACTCTGCAAAAGCAGTAAAGAACAAAGAGCAGAACATGAATATCCTACTGAAATTGTAGTTAATTATGGTATGATACAAGTGTTCTAAGTTGGTCATTATATACGAGGCGAGGCATTACCTATTGTAAGTGCGAGCCGTAGGCGATCAATGCACACGAGTTGCATACGACATTTTTCAACACAATGGTACAAATACAGCGTCTATTTACTAAAACTGAAGATGTAGTCAAGTGGCCAGACAGACACTTTGCCTAAGATATTTTTGATAGAAAAAGCTCGCCCAGAGCTTAAGAATTCATTCATTCATTCATTCATTCAGCCACAAGAAGTCCACTGCTGGACATAGGCCTCCTCCATGGATTTCCAAAAAGACCGGTTGGAAGCGGCCTGCATCCAGCGTCTTCCTGCCACTTGAATGACGTCATCTGTCCATCTTGTGGCTGGTCGTCCCACGCTGCGCTTGCCGATATGGTCTCCATTCGAGAACTTTTCGGCCCCATCGGCCATCAGTTCTGCGTGCTATGTGCGTGTTTTAGCTTAAGAATAAGCACAGCCTATGATATAGGAGGTGATTACGCCCCTTATTATCCCCTTGCGAAGTGTAAATCGCCATTTCTGATTAAAAACTTTGCGAATAAAGAACCGGGAGATTTGAATTTCGAATGTCTTCGTTCGACAATTTTGCTTCCTCTTTTTTATGACGCATATAAAACTGGCCACAGAAACGTTGTCTGAATAAAAAATATTAATAAAAGAAACTGTAAAACGCTGGGCAAGTGTAATTGGAACTTTTCTTTTGGAAGGGTTCCTGCGTTATTATTCTTTGTTTCAACTTCTTTACAAAAGTTTAAAAAAATACCTAATCCATTTTTATGTCAATATAGTGCAAAGATTATATTTTCTAAATAATTTGCACAATATTTTTGTTGCGTTTTTCAGCGGTATCGCCTATTCACTTATATTCAATTAAAAAAAATGTATGAAGAAACCAAAACAAAATGTTTATCATAATGAACGTAAAGTTATTAGTTCATGATTTGGAGAAGAGACTGACAAAGAAACTGTTCTTTTTTTCTATTCTTAAAAAAAACTTAATTAACATGAGTTTTTAACCTAACACTTATGTTGAACACTAGTCATACTCTAATTACTCTTTAACATTATTGTACTGCTATGGAGGTACCTTAAAGGTACATAGGTATGCGATACCTACCGGGTAAATGAAACGAAACACTACACATACTTAGACAGACAGGCTGTTTGACCCATCATCATAATTATCTCGATCTCCACTTGCTGTTCCATCATATCCTAGTGTGTTCTCCTCTAACGTCAAGGATCGGCGCCAGGTGGTTTTTCAACCCCCTCTCTTTCTCTTTCCCACAGGATGCTACGAGAGGTTCTATCTGGTTGTATATGTGGTCAAACCTATGGAACGTGTGGCCAAACTACCTCCACTTTCTGGCAAGGTTTTTTGTACTAAGGGTGTTCTTACGTGGAACATGCTGTCTCGCTCGCACAATTTTAGTTATTGTAATAAAATGAGTAACATGAGATAAATGTGGTTTGATACATAATTTAATTACGGAAGTTTTAAGTATATAGTATATAAGTATATATAAAACTTCCGTAATTAAATTATATGTATATGTAATGTATATTTTTGTTTTCTTATACCTAAGTTGTTTTTAATAAAGAAAAATGGTTTTCAGTATTAAAAATTTTGGAATCCAATTTTCTCAATCAAAAACTTAGTACAGGATAAGAAAAATATGCCTTGAATATCCGCAATTTAATTATCCATCAAACACTCAGACCACATTAATCAAAAGCATACTCATGTTATTACAATCACTAAACATGTTAAATTGTGCGAGCGATACAGCATGCTACACGTAAGAGCAGCCTTGATGAGCCTCTGATTCGTCATTGTCCACAATTCTCCGTTTGAGATAGTTAAACTACACATAATAGGTACCACATGTCATAATGGCAGAAAGACAGTAGGTATTTGGTTCCATTTGTAAACGGACGGAACCCTTATATCGTATGACGTGAGTGGTGGGCTTAGCAGATCCGGGCAAAGATATTAAACGATATAAATCAGTTTTATAGCAATCTACGTGCAACCGCATTCGTGTCTTAGTTTTTATATCGCGTTAATTTCGTCAGGAATGGCGTTATTGATTCTTTAGTACAGTGCAGAGTAGGCACCTTTAATCTTTGCACTCTACTCAGTTACATTACAGGGGACTTTGCAATAAAAATGTAAATGAACGTTGAGTGTACAGTCGACAGCAGATGAACCATTACATTTTGGTTGCAAAGTGACCCGTAAAATAACGTGTAAAGATCATCATCATCATCATCAGCCATTTGTCGCCCACTGCAGGACAAAGGCCTCCTTCGTGGTTTTCATAACCATGAGGGGTACAAATGTACATAACATTATTAAAAAAAATAACATAAGTCCACATTAAATGCGTGCATTTTACTCGTAACTAAAACCCTTTAAGTATTTGAGAAAAGTAAGGACATCAGTTTCACTTGCATTCTTCTTTGCATGTATCTACGTACGTTATTTTTCGTTATTTTTAGTCGGAAAGTAGCTCTGAAGTAGCTCAAGAAGCGGGTTGAAAAGTAAAGTAAGTTCAGCCCTAGGGAGAATCGTTTTCAAATGACAGCTGTCAAATTATTAAAAAAAAACTGGTTATATTTTTAAAATTTTTGTTGAACCATGTTCCAACTTCTCAGCTATCCAGCGATGAGAAACAAAAGGCGTGAAAGCGGCAATCCGATCTTCATTTGTTTTTTCGAGTTGTAGAGTTTTGTTTGTACTTCCTTATAGCAGAGATGTATTAACATTTTAACTAATTCATATTTTTATTTTTACTTTCCTCATATTCGTAATGAAAACCATAGTGTTTACCTCGTGTGAAAGAGTTACTTTCACTCCCAGGCTAACAATGTACTATTTTTGGTATTTTTAAGATGATAATTATAACACCGAGTGCAAGGGCTGCAACGCATAAGCGGTTACTTCTAAAGCGGTCCACTAATCTCTTCGAACGAAGCAATTCGTATAATTATGATAGAACTTCACGTTCGGGTAAGTTCATTTCATCATAAATTATAATGCGGTCTGTATTTAAAATATGTTGTTTTCTCATTTCTTTCACCCGCACCCGCTCGTACTTAAGGACTATAATATCCATGTTATCGATAACGGACGTCGGGCGGTGCAACGTGGGTGCATCGGTACAAATCTTAAATAGCTACTTTAGAAGTTAGAGAGTCGTGTAATAGCGCAAAAAATGGGGCGGCCAACGAGCACGTCACGGGAACGAGCTTTTTTAACTGACTTGAAAAAACGAGGCGGTTCACAATTCATCGGGCTCTTTTCTTATTATATTTTTTATGTATGTTCCCCGATTACATGAAAATGCCTGGACCAAAATGTATTTTTTTTTGTTTGAAAAGATGGTCCCATGGTGAACAAGTCAGGATCTGAGAAATCGAGGGAACTAATGAAATTTTAAAGACGCACTTGTAGCGATTTCAGTGCTATTTAAAACAGTGATTCGTGCATTTAATCTAGAAAAACGCAATTTGGTGAAGTCATAATGACATTCACAAAAAAAATGTGAAATATAGTATTTTTAAACAAAAATTAAAAACCGACTTCAAACCATTACAGCACTAAAAACACAAATAACGTAAACAAATATGACATTTAAATTTCTAACACAATACCTTCATGTACGTACCGACTTCGAATTTAAAGGTCATAATCGTATAAATTATTTCTGTGTTTTAGTGCTGTAGTGTTTTGAAATCGGTTTTCATTCTTTATTTAAAAAAAAATTTGGTGTTTGTGGTCTCTCGGTCTTATTTATAAAAACATGATTCCTTAAAAGCTCCTCAGAGGTAGGTAGTTTATTTAATCGGTGGTTACGTCTTTTCCTTGTAAAATTTCCATCACAGACTATTATAATTCGCGCTTATCGAAGCTTATCGAATTTTTAAGGAATCGTCTTTTTATAAATTAGACCGTCTAACATTGTAAGCATCACAGAACATAACTTATTTTCCCTGTTCTCTGTGGTAAGTATTTACGGATTTTTTTTGGATTGACATCGTGCCCGCACGTCGCCGGCCCGTTGTACCTTGGATATAACATGATATAACTTGCATTGCGTTGCGTAGTGCGTAAAAGGGCAAAACCACCACTCACAAGATTGTTAACTATAGTCCATTTCATTTGCCCGAAACGAAATATCGGTGATCTGTTCGCTTGAAATAGACCCTGGGGATTAATCGGCGTTCTCAATGTGCGGACGTTTCAGCACTTAGTTAGGCCGAGATTGATTTATTGCCCGAATTAAAATTAAGCACGGATTTTTAAAAGTGTACCTTCCTACCCTTTTTATGAGCTAAAATGTTTCTTTTATGATAGATCTTCTGCCGTTTTAAGAGCTTTGTTATATGAAGATTCGAACGAGAAGAAGGTAGTCACCTTTGGGTGACTTTAGGTGATATATCGAGAGTTCTCGAGGGCTGCCTCGTTGGTCTAGCGGTATCACGTCTGATTACCATGCCGGAGGTCATCGGTCCGATTCCCATTGGGGGCCACGGTACATATTTGTACAAATAACCTCGGTCTGGGTGTGTTTCGAAAAATTCGGCTGCCTTTTTTGATTCTATGTAGCTCACATGTTGTCTTCTCGATTGTTTTCTTTTTAGGGTTATATGCCAAAAGGGTAAGGGACCCTATTACTAAGACTCCGCTCTCAGTTCGTCCGTCCGTCTGTCACCAGGCTGTATCTCATGAACCGTTATAGTTAGACAGTTGAAATTTTTACAGATGATGTATTTCTGTTGCCGCTATAACAACAAATAATAAAAACAGAACAGATTAAATATTTAAGGGGGGCTCATGGGTCAACAAACGTGATTTTTTGTCATTTTTGCTCGATATTAATAACGGCAACAGGTAGACGCTTAAAATATTGAAATGTTGTCTAGATAATGGTACGGTACCCTTCGTGCGTAAGTGCAACTCGCACTTGACCGTTTTTTTTAGTTAAGTGGGTGAGTTGTGGATTGAAATATTTCTGCGTAATGGCTGGTTTACATTTGCTATTTTTTTATACTTTTTTAGCACGCTTTTTTAGACCATACTAAAAAAGCATGCATTTAGCAAATGTAAATACGCTTTCCTTTTTAGCAGGCAAAAAAATCTGACTGATGGTCAGATTTTTTATCCATGATCTGTGCTTTAAAAAAAAAGCAACAAAAATGGCGTCGCAAGTAAAATGGACACGCGATTTAACAATTAAACTAATAAACGAATATGAAAAACATGAGTGCCTGTGGGATTCCTACAGTGAAAGCTACAAAAACAAAATTCTAGGAGACAATGCGTATGCTGAAATTGAAAAAACTTTAATCTGTTAAGTATCCTGTTTTTCAGGCGTTCAGCCAATAACTGTGATACTATTTCAACAGCTTGCAAAAATATTAGAGATTCCATATTTTCGTCTTGCAATGCGAGTGCTTTCTTCGCATTTTCTATCTTTTATGATGAAAAAAGAATAGCAAATGTAAATCGGCGTCTTTTTTTAGCACTCTTTTATTTAGCATGCTTAAAAATCAATGCTTAAATAGCACGGAAATTTAGCAAATGTAAACCAGCCATAACACGGTCCAATTTGCCCCAGGCTCGCGCAATATAGACGGCTTTATTGTATGGGCAAGTGGCCAATAGTCGGCCAGTCCCTACAGCCTTTGTATTGCATGTAAAGGCTGCGAAGGGTCTTCATCAGACATTTTTCGATCAACCACAGGCTTTATTATCAGAAATAACAAAAATAAAGCAGATGAACTGCGATCCGCCGGTTGATAGCGCAAACGGTCCTCACAGATTAACGCGGATAATATGAATTTCACTATTCTGTTCCTGCCACAGATGTCTTAATCCGCGCACTGTGTTCCGTCTACACGCACGAGCGTTCCGCAAGAGCTTCAACTCTTTCATCTGCTAAGAGACACCCGCGATAATGCGCCGTCACATGTATATTGTTTGTTTACTTATTTACAGTGTTTTTGTGGCAATTTAAATAAATATCTTTTCTTTCTTTCAAAATTTCAAAGTCGTATTTGGAAATGGTTCAAAGGATAGCAAGATTCTAATTAAATATTGGTATAAAAATAATAATTATTAGGGGTTAAAGTATGAAATTGCCGTTTTATTGCAATAGGTTCTTTGAATTGACATAGAATCTTCATGGTTTGAGGTTTTCGAATGAAACTTTTTTCAAATGGTTTCTATGATGTTCTTTTTTTAAAAAATGTGAAACATTTGAATATCGACTTTCAATTGTTTTTGTTATTCAATTTAGACAAGAAAGATGGATACTGCGAAAATTCGAGTGATTATGAGGCACCCATTTTTCGTATTTTTTTATTTTATTGATTTGACGCAAGTGAGTCAATATTGTGGGTAAGGTAACGTTAAACCATGCCGCTAATTCCTGGGTAGTTTGACTAGGGTCGGCTTCCACTATCTCTCTTAATTCATCGTTATTCCCCTGTGTGGGCGGTCTTCCTCGTGGCTCGTTCTTTAAGTCGAAATTTCAATCACGAAAGCGTTTAAACCAAAATCGCACGGTGCGTTCATTAGTAGACCCCTCTCCAAACGCAGCATTGATATTGCGGGCTGTTTCTGCCGCATTAGTTCCGCGTCGGAACTCGTATTAAAAAATCACTCGAATTTTCACAGTATCCATCTTTCTTGTCTAAATTGAATAACAAAAACAATTGAAAGTCGATATTCAAATGTTTCACATTTTTTAAAAAAAGAACATCATAGAAATATTTGAAAAAAGTTTCATTCGAAAACCTCAAACCATGAAGATTCTATGTCAATTCAAAGAACCTATTGCAATAAAACGGCAATTTCATACTTTAACCCCTATTATTATAACTGTCAAACAATACAATCACTTGATCTGGTCCCAAACTAGGATACCCTGTGCTATGATTACCAGGCAAGGACGTCAAAAACATAAAAATATACCCAGACTGAGGCCATTTGTACGACGGCCCCCAGTGGGAATAGAACCCACCACCTCTGTTTTGGTAGCTAACCGCCTAACGGCTAGACCAACGAGACAGTCAATGGGCAGTCGTCTGTGATGTTAGTAAGTGACCCGAGCAGTCGCTTCCGAGAAAAAAGAGAATCAAACTTTAAATGACCACTACAAAATGAGCTTTGTTAGTTAAAAGCGATACCCCGACTGCGAAAAAAGTTAATTTTCAAATTTTATATTCAGAGCTACTAATTTATTTACAAGCGGTGACATTAGTAATTTTTGTTTTATGTCGTAAGGAATATTTTAATATTGTTCTATAAACTGACAATGCTCTCATGTGATATACCACTCGAAACGGTAGCCAAAAGTTTTAGTTGGATTTATCATCCGTAATTTTGTTCGTATAAAATGTAGCTTACGAGTATGTCACCCATCTAATATAACAAATCGATTACCACCTCATTCATCTAAATATGATCAAATTTCCGAATTTCATTCACAGCTCAAGTGGCTCCCAGTCCGCCTCCGCCGGAATACGCACATACTCCTGTATTGCATAGGAGTTCCTTCACCTTTCTCGTATCCTTTAGAACGTTTACATATTAGATGCTGTTAGTAACTATTGTAAAACACATATTATTATGTATTTTGGAAGAAGCCTGGCTACCCATAGCACAGGGAATCCTAGTTTGGGAGCCAGTAACCACTCTTTTAACCCTTTTCTAAATAAAGTTTTTTTCATTTTCATTTCATATCCTTACTCTTGGCTCCTACCAAAACCTTCTTCTAAAAATCCCATCCCATAGCACCACTTTTTACAGTTACTCCTTCACCCTGCAGTCCATCTATGGCATGCTCTACCGGTGGACGTGCGGAAAGCAAAGTCCTTGCCCATTTTTAAGACTATGGCAAAGGAGTACTATCTCGCTGGCGTACTGTAACACTGTTGCTATAATTTGTTATAACTGTTCTGTTGTTATTGGTGTTTTATTTATGTCCTGTCCATGTCTCCATAAATTTATGTATCTATACATAATATGTATTTTCTTTTTTTGTGTATATTATTTGTATCTCTCTGTTGATATTTTATATATTAGGCATGTATGATTTATATACCTCTGAAATTGTTGTCTTTCTTTGTTTGTACATCTGCTTCCTTCTCCGAGGTATTGGTATAGTCCGTCCCAAGGTTGTCTGGAAGATATAACTTTTAGTGATAAGGCCGCCGGCTGTACTCTTAGGTTAAGAAATATCTGTGCAAGTTCCTTTTTTATGTACAATAAAGTGTTCTCTATCTATCTTCTCGATCGAAATCGGTGGGGTAATTTAGGTGCTACGGTGGATCATCCGAAAATACAAACATACATACGTACATAGAGTGCCAAAATCATTGCCCTTTCTTTTGCTAAAGCCAGGAAAAAAGGCTATTTTTAAGCCTCAAACAGTGAGGGGAAACAAAAATAAACTCCATTCCCTCGTATAGGTGGACGTGCCCATTGTTTCACAATCAGCTTCGTTTCGCTAAGCAAACTGACACTAAAATATCCACCAAAAGTACGGCTCGACACGTTTTTAATAATGCTTAATATTGATACTGCTTGGGACTAAAAGCCCTCTTACCTCTGAGATCGCTCTTGATTCGTGAGTGCTCATTTCAAGTGTCGTATATATATATATAGCACGATCACGGTACATTTTTAGGGTTCCGTACCAAAAGGGTAAGGGACTCTATTACTAAGACTCCGCTGTCCGTCCGTCCGTTTGTCCGTCGGTCCTGTCACCAGGCTGTATTTGAAATGTAGATGAAATTTTCATAGATGATGTATTTCTATTGCCGCTATAACAACATATACTAAAAACAGAATAAAACAAATACTTACCATACAAATAAAGTGATTTTTTGCCGTTTTTTGCTCGATATTAATAACGGCAACAGGTAGACGCTTGAAATTCAAATGTTGTATAGATAATGGTACGGAACCCTTCATGCGCGAGTCCGACTCGCGGTTTTTTTTACTGGGATAAAAATTCATGAAAAAATATGTACGTATTAATGGTGCACAAATCGCATGTGAAACAGCAGTACTTTTAGAGTACATTTTATTTTGTGCAACAAGTCACTGTTTAATTGGTTTAATTTCTTGGGGTCGTGCCAGGAAGCACCTTCCTACAACGAACGCGGGTACTGTGCCAGATTTCATATCTGTAAGAAAACACATTTCAAAGTCAAGAGTACAATTGAGTAACCTATGTCTTCATTAATTTAACTGCCAATAAAAATAAATATGCACCGTGGCTGTGCTGTATAGTATGACAACATTTCAAGACGCTGTTCAAAACAACAGCCACTTGACAGCGAGACATTATTAATGGAATTGAATGGGAGCCGCACATACAGGCTAGCAGGCCAACCTTTACATCTTTGTTACAATGTCGTCCTTAACGTAACTGATTAGAGTGCAAGTATATAAAGGTTGATTTAAGAAGGAGAAGTGCCATATGGGCGTGGCACTGTCGCTCAACGTTAGCCCGGTTGGGCTAACCTCGGCGAAACTTTTAAATATGGCCGTCAATCGCATCGCGCCCGCTATCGCCGTAACATATGTGAAAAATGCCTGATTACCTACAGAAATCGCAGTGATACATGCTATTCAAATAACAGTGCAGTGTGTTTTCACCGGTAAGCCTATTTTACTCACTATATCCATCTTTAAACTACGAAAAATCATAATTATAATAATTTTCCTGTGCAATATGCATTCCAGTACTAAGAACATAAATGAGACGTATTTATATCGTCGGGTTTACTCCACTGCTGTTTTTATGTAGAATTTTCGTGGAGGTTTTCTAACATGGAAAAGCAAGCCCGCAATGGACCGTCTCGCGAAACTGACTATTGTTCTATGCGATGAATTGCGATGTTTCGTGGTACGGCCGCATGTATTTGCCGTGAACTGTCAAAGTCACAGTAGGTGTCAGCGGGAGTCATAGTAATGGGGTAGTTGCTTTCTTTCCAGACTGATTAAGTATCGATACTTCGTCGCATTTACACTCGTTCGTCCAGACTACCAAAATTACTAGAACCAATTATATTGTACGACTAGGTAGCTATTGTCCGCGACTCCGTCCGCGTGGACTTCAGTTGCTAAGGAAGCTTCTACTTTAGTGGCAGATTTTGTCGTAATATAAACAGGCTTAGTTTTCACCACGTATTTCAAAAAGTTATTAATATAGATTTAATTTCAGGTTTCCCAAAGACCCTAATAGGAAGGATAAATGGATTGAAACTACAGGGAGATTGCTTAACTGGCTTCCTCTCAAATCAAATACATGTTGCTCCATCCATTTTACGGAGAAATGTTTCCAGATGCTAAAGAGTGGAAAAAATATTAACGTGAGCAGGTCCTGCTTTGAAAATACCAGTAATAAGGAGTTCCATAAATGTTGAGGTACCAATATACCTAAAATCACGGCATAATTATATTTTACATGGTGTGGAATATTTGATTGTTACTTTATTATGATTCTCTATTTCAGGTGACAATGGACGCAACGACGCATAACTCTGCAAAAGAAAGTGTTTCTAAAGAAACAAGTCAGGTGATGTGGTTATGGTACTAAATAATATTCTTATACTCTTTTATTAGCCTAAAATTCGATTAATTTAAAATAAAGTAAATGAAGTGTTTTCAATAATTTAATAATTTATTTACTATTTTAGATCCGTATTAGAAAGTTTCGGATATTGTTACTGTTGAAACATGCGTTCCTGAAGAAATAACAGGTGACCAGGTAATGTTTTTAATAATTTCATAATGTATTTACTATTTTAGATCCCCTTGGAAGTAACGGATATTTTTTTGTCAAAAAATGCTGCGAATGTCAAAGCCCTGTAAATAATTGTCAGACATAGAGGAATGTCCATTCGATTGAACACATAATTTATCGGTCATATAGCGCCGCCACAGACTAGAAAATCGAAAAATCATATGAACAAAGTTGAAAATATAACATCGAGTTTTCAAAAGTCGTAAACGAAAGTTGTTGTAAATGACTTACTTTAATTGACGTGTTTCAGGAATTGTGTTAACTTAAAAATGGCCCTGTATAAATAAAAAAATATTAGATTTTTTACAAATGCATACTTTTTGTATTTTAGATACAGCAACGAGTTGCCGAAGGCCCAGAAACTGGTAGATTTATGTCGATTGAAGAAAAACCTCGAAAAAAGAAATCACGCAAAACATTGAACAATGTCAACAAGTGACAAGTTCTAAATAAATATTTACCTTTTAAGGGAACAGTAAAATATTCATTGCAGGATCTCAGTCGGATGATGATGTTATCTTTTTAATGTAAATGTGTTTCGAAAGTTTCTTTAAGTTTATGTTTCACAAGTTTCTTTTGGCCAGTTTCTGAATTGAGAATTTCGCTAAGTAAATGGTTAACTGTAGTACTGTCTCTTCGAATTTTTCACAAAAGAGCGTGACAAAACGTTACTTATGTTTTTACTTAGTGAAATTCTCAATTCAGAAACCGGCCCTTTGAGTTCTTACTACCTAATGTATTTTTCACAAGTTAATAAAAATATTATTTATGTGATATTATTGAGAATGTTTTTTATGTACCCATCACAGTTGTCACCCACCAAGGCAATGAAAATTTTAATCCAAACTCAGAAACATCTACAGTCACTGCTCATTAATTTACGAGTTAAAATAAGTAGTTCTAGATTTTTTAAGGTGTGCGCTATACAAAAACGCGCATAAGGTGAAGGCAAGGCGCAGGCATCTTGCCGCTTCAAACAAAAATTAGGCAGGCGATATGTTTTGAATTATATTCAAGCGGCGGCGCGGCACAGCCAACGTCGTTTCGTCGCCTTGCATACCTATATTTTGTAGGTAACTCAGCGAATGTTCTCTAAACTTTGTCATTTAGAATAATAAATTGTATGATTAGAATTTCCGATGAAACGGAATTCACGAATTATACGATAGGTAGGTATGAACAAAACTGACATATTTAGGAATTAACACATTGGTAGGCAAAGCCTGTAAAAATAAAAGCTTAGGCAGCCTTTGGCAAAGGATTACTACAACGAAATAAAGTAGTTACAGACTACGCGACGTAGAGAAATAATTAGTTACTATTTAGGTATAGATGGCAAGAAAAAAATCGACATAATGTACAAAAAGTTTTTGTACGATGTACGATTTTTTTTAAGTATAATCGATAATGTACTTTTTCGTCCCCATCACTAATGTTGTGCTGCTCTTCTCATTGGCTGTTTCATTTGTGTAAACAGCGAATAATGAGCCGGTTGTTTATGTTGTAATCAAATAGAGATTATGAGGACAATGTAGCTGTGTGAGTAAGTGGCGACATCGGTTTTCTAGCAAACGGGCCATTATAACACTTCTCCTTATTGATTTGCTGTCGACTCAACACGCGTCCAAACATCCTATTAGTGAATCAATTGGTCTCTCATGCTATTACGGGATGGGTGTTTAGTCCATCTCGTCCTATCGTTCGCTGTGTGAACCGCCTGGTGGAATTTAAGTGTTGGTGATCTGACCACTCAATTTAGCACGTGGTCTGCCTCGAGCTCTCTTCCTCTGCACTTTGCGTGACATGAACACATTTTTGGCCATGTGATATTACATGTTTCTATGTAGGTACTTCTAATAACACAAGATTATTTTATCGTTTTTATTTCGATACCAGTAAATGAATCGAAATAAAAAAATCAACTGCAATAAGTACATGTCAGAAATCGAACGGGGCCTCTGCTTATATAGCACTATGTCAGTAATAATAACTTAACTAAATATTACACACATACATTTTGTAACTAAATATTAAATTAAATTAATTAAATATACCGCCCCGGGACACGCCTGATCCAAATGTTCCCATGACGCTAGCAGCGTTATTGTCAGTTATTGTTTGTGATGTGTTGATCAATCGAAAATATTGTTATTGATGTAGATATTGTTTGTGATGTGTTGATTAATCGATAAATTGTGAGTGATAAGAATCGTTATTCTTATCACTCACAATTTATCGAAGAAGAGTCGATTAATCGAAGAAGTTATTCTAGTCACCTTGTTTTGTGAGAGAGACTAGGCGATGCAACAAGGCGACACATGCACTATTGTCTCTTTGAAATACGTACGAGTTTTAACTCGCATTTTTATCAAAATGAAATTATGCACTACATTTTTCAGTTTCTAAGTTAGAAGAGTAGCCATAAAATTGTAGATAGAATAGAAATACTTTTCTAGTGAAAACTTTTGTTTGTCATCTTTATAAAACACTTAAGCGGATTCAAATGCTTCCCATACAAGCCAGTCACTAGCAGTGTTCGACAGATTAACCCCCGGTTTCTCGTACACTAACTCAGTAGGCCACCAATTTTTAAATCAAAGAATATCCTTTTATATCACCTGTTATTTTTAGGCTCACTCTGTAACTTACTAAGTAAGGAGCAAATAAATTAAAAAAGTAAATATATGAATAAATATTATTATTTATTATTATTACTAACAATCTGTTAATTTACTCCTAACAGCTGTTAGTTTTTTCACCCGACTGCGGTGGAGCCCAAAAGGAAGGTAATATGTTTGGCTCGTATGTACATATGTATGTGCGATTCTATGTTCCCTTATAACTGCTTAACCAAAAGTCAGATTTCGACAATTAAGATTTCAATCCTCGTGTGTAAAAAGTAAACTAGTCCACATATTTAATCAAAGTATCGCACAGGGTATATTTCCAAGTAACTGGAAAATTGCATCAATAAAGCAGGCACCAAATCTTAACCTATAAACCATTTTTTTATTAATCTCTTTCTCAAAACTTATTGAAAAACTAGTCAATAGTCGATATTCATTGATACTATACTTAGAAGGGCACAAAATAGTTTCCGACAGCCAGTTTAGATTTAGAACGGGGAAGTGTACCGAAGACGCAGTCAATTAACTCCTAGAAAAGGTGTCCTCTGCCCTTGACACTAGTCAGGCATGTGTCGGCGTATTCTTGGACCTGGCGAAGTCTTTTGACACCGTCTCAACAGCAATACTACTTAGACAACTAGAGAAATGTTGTGTCAAGGGTGTTTCTCTGGAGTGGTTTAAAAGTCACCTGACGGACAGGAGCCAGATTGTGAAAGTTGGGAATCACTGTATAAATCCCGATATTGTCCATTACGGCGTGCCACAGTGAGCATTCTTGGCCCGACATTATTTATCCTATACATCATCATCATCATCAGCCATTTGACGCCCACTGCGGGACATAGGCATCCAACATGGTTTTCATAACCATGAGGGGTTTTGCCATAATCGCCACGCTTGGCAGGCGGGTTGGCGATCTCAGTATGCGGTTGGAATAAATATCCTATACATAAATGACATAAACTACTTTCACTTTACCTTCACAAAATCCCTGCTCACAGTACTGGTGCTTACGGTGACAGGTGTAATTTTTTATTTCAGATTTTATGCACTTTAGCCAACTGAAAGCTATTAACAGTAAAATAACAGATTGTTAGTGTACGACAAACAGGGGGTAAGACCCCTGGCCAGAAATAGTTCCTACACTATGTCTTACTGCTACAGTTAGCGAACAAAACTACGCAGATCAATCAACGCTCTCAACTCTTTAGTTGACGAAAGTTTTGTTCACTAGACAAGTCCTGGCTAACTGGGCATGAAAAATACTTACCTTATTTGAGCGAAACCCGAGGAAACTTTGGTGGAGAGAAACATCAGAGCATAAAGAGCAATAATATACACGCAACAAGATCCCCATTTTCACAAAATGGTCAAATTTTAGGCAGCCATATTAAATTCTTTTTGTTGCACGGGTTACCGTGCTGAGGAAAATCTTAAAAACCTATTTAGAGGCTAAAAACTCGGGGCTGCAAGTGATTTAAATTGCTCCGGCCAGATGACGCTGGCACGGTTAGCCAGAGGTCGCGGGTTCAAGTCTCGGCTACATTTTGAATTTAGAACAGCCGATCACAGATTTGAATTTTGCGACCGCAAAAGCCTACCGATACCAGATTTGAGCTAAATCGGTTAACTTAATAGATAAAATTCGAGCATCCGACACACTCACTCATCAACGCCCAGCCCAAACCGTTGGAGATAAGAGGAGATTTTAAAAAAAATCAACCTCTAAAGGGATGAAATGTGGTGTCCAAATTAGTATGTGGTCAGATTTATACAAAAATTGGTACAAATGTACTTAGTTCTACATAACTGATGAGACGCAATTTTTACGGTTTTTAGGAACCCTTATAGTTTCGCCATGACCGTCTGTCTGTCTGTGTGTCTGTCCGTCAGCGGCCTAGTGCAAAAACCAGTGGTACCTACTACAAAACTGTAATTTGGTATGTGTATGCATATTTAAGCTTTAAAGCGCTAATTTTTGTCCTTCATCATCATCAACCCATTAACCTCCTCAGTCCTGGCCTTGAAAATAACAATCGAAATCCATTGTTATTTTCAAGGTCAGGACTGAGGAGGTTATGTCCCCACCGAGGGGCACGGGTCTCTTCCCTGAGGAAGTTATAGGCCATACTCCACCACGGGGGCCAAGTCCGGATTGGTGGAGGCTTGTAGACTAGTGGCTCGTCTACTTGTCAGAAGTTGTCAAGCCGCCCTAAGGCCTCTGACTTGGCTTAACGACTGCCATCTATCGACGGCAGCAGACGACATTTTTGTCCTATTAGGGCTTATTTCGAGGTCTCATTTTAGGTCCGTTCCCTCTTTTTTGTCATCCGAGATGGTCTCCTAAGGATTCAAACAATACCACACTTGAATTCATCTTAGGGGGGGGGGGGGATTCATAAAGCGAGATGCCGCTGCCCGATAGTGGGATGAAATTTTATCGTGACCATATGCTCGTAGCCCCGGCTGCCTGAGTGATCTTAAACGATCACGAAGGTTAAGCAACACTGGGCGCGTTCAGTGCATTAATGGGTCGCCGTCTATGCCTAACGCTAGTGGCATTTTTCCGAGCGGTTCCGTGCTTCGCAAGGCACGTTAAGCTGTTGGTGCCGGCTGCCGTCGATAGATGGCAGTCGTTAAGCCAAGTCAGAGGCCTTAGGGCGGCTTGACAACTTCTGACAGTAGACGAGCCACTAGTCTACAAGCCTCCACCAATCCGGACTTGGCCCCCGTGGTGGAGTATGGCCTATACCTTCCTCAGGGAAGAGACCCGTGCCCCTCGGTGGCGACATAATGGGTTGATGATGATATGCTCCCCTAGCTGGTCATGTTAGCACCTAAACAAAGAACGTAAAAAGTAACATGTAAAGAGGTTGTACTATAAATATAATCCGAAGAGATTAATATTCTAAAAGTGATTGCAAATCAAAAGCTAGTAACTATCTACTTCTCTATGCTTTCGAAAATGGGGGGGTTCAACTAGTCAATACTTTTACTATGGGGAAAAATGCCATATTCTAACTTTAGCACCTGTTTTAAACACTTGTGACTCTTGATAATTTGTTGATTGACTTAGTTTTTGGTCTAGTGGCTCTAGGGGTATCACGCTTGATTACATCAACACAACGGTCCTGGGTTCGATTCCGATGACGGACGCCGTAGGTACATTTGTTCAGATGGGCCCAGTATAGTTAAGTAAGTATGTTATTGACTAATATTTACAATACATTAACGGTAAAACTACATATTATCCTTTTTTTTAACATCTACAAGACACGCTCAATATGATTTATTACATATCTTTGCATGATTGGTTTTGTTACTAAGATTGTATCACAACCTTCTACTCCTTGTCTGGGTTATGTACAGATTGTACAACTTTGTCTTACAAATAGATAAATGTTAATTCTCGTATACATACATATCTCAGTACTTGAAATCGCCAGTCTGTGGTGGGCACGCGTGGTTAATTGAGGGTTGAAACGCCTTAGCGGTTAATCAGCATGCGGTCAAATGTGTGTATTGAAGCTCTCGAACTGGCGGTACAATTTTTTCGTTTCATAAACCCGTGCGAGGTTGCGAATACAGTCCCCAACACTATACACTCGCTCTCCTTGAGAGAAGCCCTTGCAGTGGACGGATCTATGGAAAAAACGAACGAATGCATGAATGAAAGGATTTATCTACCCTTGCCACTTCGGTTACAACATTGTTACAACAAATATTTACAACAAATGCTTGCATTTTTAACCAACTTCAAAAAAGGAGGACGATTTCTACTCTGTATGTCCGGCTGCTCTATGCTTATGCTTTTAATTAATTTCATCAAGTTACGATGTATCCCGTTTATGATATAAATGCAATAATTAAGCCTGTAATTTTGGAGGTTAATGTCACCGCTAAAGTTCATATTAGGTCGTAACTTATGCCTCACATTACGTACATAATAAACCTGTCTATCTGTGGTGGATTCGTGACTCGTAATTAATGTTGTAGACAGAGGCTAACTAACGACACCAACAAAAATCAAAAAAATCTTTCATATTTTTTTTTTATAGTATTTGAAATAAAAAAATTCTTTTATAGTTTTTGGCAAAAATGTCATACAGAAATAAATTTACATAACAGTAATAGCTATACATATAATATAACTGTAATTTACGAAAGGGACTGAATGACAATTAGACCGTGTTACGCAGAAAAATTCAAAACCACAATAAGGAACTTTCGAGAAAAACGTTTGTTATGAATACCATTGTTTGTTTTCCGTGTTTTTGTTCAGACGTGTTTAATGTTATAGTGATTACAGATCTAAAATGTTTGAACTAAAACATGGAACAAAATAATGCTGTGCATAAAAAGTTTTTTTTTTTAAGTTAAGTACTTATTGTGGATTGGAATGTTTCTGTGTAACACGGTCCAATTCGCCTCAGGCTCGCACAATATAGACGGCCATATTATATGAGCATCCTAGGATGACAAATAGTCATCCAGCCCCTACAGCCTTTAGGCTTAGTTTTTACCCAGGTCAAGATAGGCCGTTTTAATGGAACTTGGATCTATATATGTAACTGCTGAAACATAATGTTTTTAACCAAACACAGCGTCATTAGTATTTGACGCTGAGTAATTTTTTTGTACGTAATTTAAGTAAAAATTTTATGTAAAAGTTCTGTACTAATGTTTTTTGCCCAATTAATATTCTATTCTATTCGTCTGAACCATGAATCATTGTTGAAAGTTTGACGCATGCTTTAAATCCAGAGTGATCGTGAGCGTATCATCACGTACAGACGACGTGATTACAGATTATTAACTATCATACACAGATATCATACGTTTTATAACTGACAAGAACTCCATCTGCAGGTTTGCTAAAGGTCATTCGAATGGTGTCGTTGCGGCCGGGTAACCTATCTCCCTCTAAAATGGTTAACACTGGTGATGCCTGACCCCTGCGTTATGCTCGTGAACGAGTGCTGTTCATGTGTCTGGCCGTATTAATATTTTTCCTACCTTTGTAAGAAAATTTACTAATGTTTTGGCATTTAAAGTTATTGATGTCAATCATGGAATCTTATCATGTAGGTAGCAATAGATGTATTAGGAAGTGTTGCTATAATTTTTTACTGTCCATATATTGTTTTGTTTTAAGTTTTAATTAATGTGTCTTGTCTGTTGCTGCAATAAATGTTTCTCCTTCTTTCTTTCAATTAATATTACGTAGGATCATTCCTGGGGCGACAAAAGCCGATATAACCTAACTTAACGGGGTTATTCTATACATATTTTATTATGAGACGAATTCTGAAATCGCAAAAAAACCTGATATCCATGTGTTGTCTATATAAAACGAGGGTATCCACCAGTTTTATAGTCACCATAACTAGCACAATCCAAAAATACGTTCTCTAGTACCAGATGGTAATATTAATGCCATCATATAGGCGATATTTTTGTCACGATTTCGAATACGCAATTAAAATTAAAAAAATGTACATTTTTTTAACTAAAATGTCATAGATACATTATTTTAAAAAATAGTGCTGTGTATGTATGTGTATTTTGAATTGATAAATTTGAAACGATAAATGCACTTAATTTATTAGAAGATCTGTTGTTTCTATAAATTTTACTAGGTACCTACTGCAAATGCTGAATAGTTACTCTTTGGGTCATAGAAAATGAGCAATAGGTCAATATGTATTTAATATGTATATTATATAATAAAGATTTCCAATCTGCTTATTAGACACGTGGATAGTTCGTTTTAGCACTAAATTCGCTTATTTATTTTTTCTTCCTACAAACAATATATTCTCATTTTTTCCACGCCAGTTTGTGTGTTATTGAGTCCTTTCGACACCCCTAACGGGAAATTATAGAGAACCAAATTGGAAAGGGTGTAAGGGTGTATCGGAAGGCGGGTCACGGTATCGGGTGAAAATAGGGTAGGTACAGTCGACAGCCTCCTTTACGTTTTTACAGCACAGCCAACAGCTCGTCAGCCTTTACATTTTAGTCGCAAAGTCGCCCGTATCGTAACTGAGTAAAATGCACACTTGTAAAGGTTCATGTGATGTCGACTGTACCTGTAATTTAAATGGGGTCAACAGTTTACAACACATGAACCACACAAGTGTACAATTCAGAAATGTTTTTTTGCATTCACGGTGTCATTCATAAAAACACGATTCCTCTAAAACACTCCTCAGAGTCAATTAAAATAATCTGTGGTTACTTTACCCTTTACCACAGACTATTAAAACTGCCTCTGTGGGGTGTTTAAAGGAATCGTGTTTTTATAAATAAGACCGTGGAGTAAGAAAAATTGCTCTAAGCTCTCTCGATAAGTCCAGTCCATTCTCTGATGTTACGGAGCCATGATTTTCTTTTTCTACCAGCGTCCCCTCAATTATGCCTATCATGATAACTGGAAGTGTGAAGAGTGGAAGTGGGCGGGGCACATAGCACGCAGAACTGATGGCCGATGGGGCCGAAAAGTTCTCGAGACCACATATCGGAAAGCGCAGCGTAGGACGACCAGCCACAAGATAGACAGATAACCTCATCTAAGTGGCAGGAAGGCGCTGGATGCAGGCCGTTTCCAACCGGTCTTTTTGGAAATCCATGGAGGAGGCCTATGTCCAGCAGTGGACTTCTTGTGGCTGAATGATGATGATGATGATGATAACTGGAAGAAGTCTGTACCGTTCGCTTCGAAGCACATGTCCCAAGTAACTTATCTTCTTCTTTTTGATGGTCAATGTGAGTTCTCGGGATTGATTGACACGCCCGTAGTACCCTCTCGTTCGTAACCTTATGAACCCAACTTATTCTGAGCATCCTACGGTAGCAACGCATTACGAATGCGGCCAGTTTTTTGCAGGTTGCCTCTTTCAGAGTCCAGGCTTCGCAACCATACATGACCACTGACCAGGGCCTCGATTCTGTTAGTGCATTGTAGTATAATGACAGGTACACTGTCGGGTCACGTGACGTGTTTTTTCGTACCATTGACGCCTAGAAGGTTTGATGGGTGTGCCCGCGTAGACTTAAAGCAGCCATGAAATGAAAACCGCCATGTTCATGCAGTTGTCATGTTACTACAATGCATTAACAGAATCTAGGCCCAGATGTAACACTGAATAATCTAATGCGAAGGGCTGTGTTCAGATCTCTGTTACGAAGTATTTTCTTCATTTTGTTGAAACATGCACGGGCAATTATTTCAGTTCGGGTTAGCTATGTTTCATGAAACTAATATTCATCATCATCATCAACAGCCATTTGACGCCCACTGCAGATATTTAATCAAATATTCATTTTACTGTCTTCCAAATGTAATCTAGGTATTATAGGTAGGTACTTTTCTAATTTTGTAATCCTGCGCAAAGATTCCATGAATTTTGAACGTATTGCAGTTTAGGAATGTTCGTTGTGGAAAACAATACCTGGCCTCCTACTCTCGAAATCAATATTTCCAAATTGTGTTCCAATTGACTACGTTTATAACAGAAATAAGTCGGCTCCAAGCGGTTTCATTATACAAAGTAGACTTTCAATTAACTAGACACTGTAATTTAAAAGTAATGTGAACATCAGAGACACTCAGGTTTTTTCACGACATTTTTCTCAACTGTTAGTAGTATTGGTACAAATTCTGAAAATGTTACATAACTCAGTGCCGTATTAATAAAGCTCTCTTACCTCACTCTAAGATCGCTTTAGGTGCCTATTTCGAAACAAAGTAGCAACTTGACAAGTGACAATTGCCCTAGAGCTATCTCAGGTAAGATCGCTTGATCGCGTAAGATGATTTAAAAAATCAACGGCAAAATCTAGGGTTATTGCGAAAACACTGATAATTAGACAGTGGTGATGATATTTCTCAATGTTACTGAAAAAAGGTAGAGTTTTTGCTAAGACGCGAGTCACTTTAGTAAGATTGAGAAAATAATTGTTGGCTATTATGCAATCCGCGTGGCGCCGGATTAAGATAGCGTCACTCCATTTCCTTCCGTGGATGTCGTAGAAGGCGACTAAGGAAATACCAAGAGACGGGCAGCAGCGTCTTCCTGAGATTTCAATAGCATACTGCGATCGCCAACCCGCCTGCCAAGCGTGGCGATTATGGCAAAACCCCTCATGCTTATGATAACCATGAGGGAGGCCTATGTCCTGCAGTGGGCGTCAAGTGGCTGATGATGATGATGATGATGATGATGCAATAAAAACACTGATCGCGCTTTGAAGCTAGTTGCGCAGTCGGATCCCTAAATCAAAAAATTATAGCCATAGGCGAGAAAATAAATCCATCCCTAAGTTAGGTGTAGGGGAGGTACCATTAAGATTTATTCCTGCCGTTTTGTCGGCGTGATTAATTTTAATATGTATATCTATGCCAAAGTTCAGTTATCTAGTACTTGTAGTCTCTATGCTAAGCCGCGGACAGACATACAGACAGTCGGACATGGTGAAACTATAAGGGTTCCTTGTTAACGACGTAACGCTAAAAAACAGCTTTTGGACCTTTAATAAGTGACATACGAACTAATGTGCAAATGTTGTAAGTTTATTTCGAAGTTGAGAGTAGGAGTCCTGAATTGCAACCGTACAATACTCAATGAAAATCGATGAAAATCTCTGGAGCGTAAGCTATTAGAGCTCACTTGTCTGACTCCTGACTGTAACCCTCGCCAATGTTTTTGGCTAACAGCTAGATACGGGGTTTTAAATTTAATATATTGAGGATGAAGACGTTTTTTATCGCATTTTCAGTACTTTTAGTCAAATTGCTGTAGGTCAGCAAAATTTGACTTTTTATCAGGACTTTTCAATTTAATGTCAGGTAACCTTATTCGGTGCGATGAGAGCGGTGGTAACCTAGTGGGTAGAACATTGGACTCGGAAGCGAGAGACCCGGGTTCGATACCCAGAGCGGGCACGTACCTATTGACTTCGTTTTCTAAGTTATGTACATTTGTGAAGTTATAGTAGCAATACCACTCGCTAGCGTTGAAGGTAAACATCGTGAGGAAGCCAGAGTGTCTGAGCTATTCACATACCTCAACGCTTGAAATCGCCAATCCGCGGTGGGCACGCGTGGTAATAAACCCCATACTCTCTCTCTGAGAGAAGGCCTGTGCCCTACAGTGGGACGTATATAGGCTGCTTTGATTATTATGATTACCTTTATTCGGGAAACCTTATTCGGGAGCTATGAACGGTGGTCTAGCATCGCGAAGGGTGTAGTTCTGTTTCGAATTGCATTCCTATCGGTTTTCCATGTGAGGGGTGTCGCCAATACTTACCTTTGACGAAGGCATTGGCCGAACCGGCATTTAATATACTGTGGGCTCACTGGGCACGTTACAAAGTCAAGAATAAATCGCTAGACGCTTTAGTTGGTACCTAGACATCAATTAGCCGGTATTCCAATTTTCATGTAATAAAATTGAATTGCATTCTGCGTAGGTTTTCTAGGCATCATAATGCAAGTACTGGGAAAATACTCTACCCAATTAAACCTTTGACCTACACCCATACAGTATTCAGGATAGAGCTTAACCCGCGTTGACACGGTCAAACTTCATGAAACAAGTATATATACTTCACGGCTATTTTAGACACAGTATATTTAAATTTTCAGACATGAATTCAAATAACAACTCTTTGTCACTCGCAAGACAAAATGTTTTTTTTGCGACGATTTTCAACATAGATTTTACAAGGTTTCATCCATCTGCAAGTATGTACGTGTTTGAAGTCTGCTAAAATTATTAGCAAAAAAATTCAAAATATGAGTTCAAGTGACAAATTTTGGGAAATTTCGAGCTTTGAAAAACCACGGTCTAACTGGGATAGATGGTTGAATGCTACCGTAAAATTTTCCAACGCGATTCTGACTAGAAGACCACAAAGTATTCCAGTCTTTAATCATGTTTGGTTTGGCCAGAGCTAGTAGATCGGTCTTTAATCATGTTTGGTTTGGCCAGAGCTAGTAGATCGTGGGCAAAGTTATTATTATGATCAAAGCAACCGCTATCAACAGCTAACTTTAGCTAAGTTAGCTGTTGATAGCGGTTGCTTGAGAGAATTCACTTCTACAGTTTGTCGTCTGCGCTTAGGCCACTGCTGCACCCCTGTTTTCAGTGGACGTCAAATGGCTGATGATGATGATGAATCAAACTATGCTATAAATAATCTATGCTTAAACCTGTTCAAAATACAAACTTATTGAATTTCTGAGTATCGATAATTCGTTACCGATCTATCGATAAGATACTTGCAAATATCGATAAACTACATTTATCGACTGCGTCTACGTCTACGTCACACTACGTCAATTACTCACACATACACTATAAAGTCAGTAAGCGATGTGCAAACGATCTGTGACTATGTTCACGTTACCGCCAAAAAGATCTGTGATCCGTTTCTGGTTTCCGCTGCCACCACAATCATGCTAGATAGGTACTTCTTGACGACAGTCCGTGACGGCACACGAAGACCATAACGATAGCTGCGTACTCATGCGGTTGGATTTCCTTCCGGGACCAGGCCTCGGGCCGTAACCTCCCGGTCTATTCTAGGCTGGCCTGATTGGAGCTGCACACCTCTACCCTGTTCTGCAGTTTCCCTTCGTTACAAAAAGTACCGGACGGAAGACCTCCTACCCTGCGAGTCGCACTATCGAGGGTCACGCTACGTGCCTAGCGACCTCAGGGAAGTGCATAAACGTGCCAAACAGGAAGTTACTGACTGTGTGTTGTGTAGGGATTACTGTGAACCCACGTTAAAATAAATTACTGCCTCTATTCATTTGAACTACCCACTCTTTTTAAAAGCACGAGACAAGAAATAAAAATTACTCAGAATGTTGTTGGAAGAGTCTACAGTACCTAACCTATAAGATCCCACTGACTATTTTAGTTTATTTTTTTTTAGCTTATTTATTCACACGTTATTAAAACAAAATATTTAATAGTACCAAACTGTGTACAGTTTGTTAGTACATTGCTCTCTTAATTTACTCATAAAACATAATTTCACGAGTATACTCAAATAATGACAAAAGTTTGTTTATAAATTTATAAGGCACCACTCGCAACTTGTGACGTCATGGTTTGCGCCGGATTTTTATGGAGCGCTTTGTACTACGTGACTAGATTGACCTTTTGGTGTGGTTTTAATAGGGAAAGTATTACTTTCAGAGAAAAATCCTTAGTAAGGCTTTTTTAGGCTACTGTGCTACCACCGCTAGCTAGCTTATTATAAAACTAGCTGTGCCCGCGACTCCGTTCGCGTACATTTCGATTTTTACGAAGCATTTGTATGGGGGCCACGTCTTATCATAACTGGAGCTAGAATTTAAATAGCCTATCCTGTGTCCCAGATGTCTATATGTTTTTATACCAAATTTCATCAAATTCGGATAATTGGTTTAAGAGTTATGGAGGAACATACATACATACATACACACATACAGAAAAAAATTCTAAAAATCGTGAAATTAGTTTCAGTATCATATATTGAGCCTATAAACACAATATCTCTGAAAACAAACTAACTTACTCCATGACCGACCCTTACAGATTTATTATTAGTATAGATAGAAGATATAGATAACTAGCTTGCTCGGCGAACGCTATTTTGCCGTATTAATTAGCCTGCGGCCTATTCTCAGACCTACGAAATATACACAAAAAAATCATAAAAATCGGTGAACCCGTTTCGGAGTAGATCGATAACAAACACTGTAACACGAAATTTTTATATATTAGATTGTTGGCTGAAAGAGTGTCTTTTTCAGCAATAAAATATTTATAATTTTGATTCGGAGTATTTGGTTAGTTTTCTTTACTTTAGAACTGGAAAAACGTACAAACGTAGGTACTCTCCTTTCTAAAATGTTACCTATATTATTATATTGATTGTCTGTCGGTGAATACTGAGATATTCCCTTTTTTCGCAACACTATGAATGTCGACAAATTTTCTTTGGCGTCCCGGAGGTACCTGAGCGGAAACGTAGTAAATGTCCACTTCCGGCCACTCTTCGTCTTTTTCAAATGAACATGGCTACATATCTTCATTCCTGAATTTCATGTTATTTCGGTGAACGAGAGTTGCGTGTTCAATTCCGGATTCGACCCGAATTTTTGCTTTTGTCTTTGAGTTTTTGTCAGCATCTTGTAACAGAATTTAAATAAGCTATAAAAAAAAAATTGGGATTTTATTTTTCAATACGTGTTCGTATTTAAATTACTGTGGGTAAAACTTCGAAACGGCGGACTATGGGTTAAACTTTGACTATCGAAATTGATGAGCTGTTTCATACATTTTAATGCCATACTAGCTGTAGTACAGAACAGCTGATATTTTTTGTATGGTACTTTGATATGGAACAGTTAGTTGTTACACATACACTTAGGTGTATCACCATTAATTTGGTACACCGTGTTCGTTATGCATTTATACATTAACGGGTGAATGTAAACATTATATCTGAAAATAAACAAGCAAACAAACCTTGTGTTGATTCCGCCGCACTTTGTAAACTTTCCTGAAAATGCAAATCAAGTCCAAATTTGCAGAATTTGTACACATTTCTACGGAGCCCTTTTAAGTTAGATTGGTCGTTATAAAGCACAAATCGTCTGTCCCAAAATTAAACAGAGTACGGGACATTATTTTTCAAAACCGAGATATTTCCACTATTACTAGTTGATTCTGTTGATTTTATTTAATTTAATTTACAAAAGTAAATAATCGAGTTAAACAATTGTGATTGTAACGCCATCTTGATTTTTTTTTAAGTCTGTCAGTGCTAGGAGTCAGTCGATATGGCTTCCTAGTGATGTAAAGAATAAATAATATTCTGATTCATATAAAACTATCTCAGTGGTTTCTTTTTTGTTCATAACCTGAATTTCCTATAGGTTCCAGTGACCAATAGTAGAAATATCTCGGTTTTGAAAAAAAAAATGGCCCTTACTGTGTTTATTTTTGGTACAGCCGAAATGTTTGGCGTTGGACAGACCAGTTGCTCTACATGTGGTACTAGGTTCAGAAACCGGCATATGCCAATGAATTGGAGATACTGATGTACAGATATTTGCTTTCCAGCAGTCTTGCTGGTGTACAATTTTTTTATGTAGTCTATTTGCGTCCCGTCCCGTGTCTGAGGTGTTCACATACCTCTGAGTTCTCTCAGAGAGAGTATGGGCTTCATTACCACGCGTGCCCACTGCGGATTGGCAATTTCAGGCGCTGAAGACATCTCGGAGGAACACCTCAGACACTCAGGTTTCCTTACGATGTTTTCCTTTACAGTGACCGAGAGGCATTGCACCAATTCATTGGTGCATGCGGGGATTCGAACCCACAACGTCTTGAATGAGATGCCAGCGTTCTACCTTTATGACATTATTTGTTAAGTTACATACATTTGTGAAGTTTAATTAGCAATACCAAAGGCTAACAGAGAAGGAAAAATAGTGAGAAAACCTTAATGTCTGAGCTATTTACATGCCTCAGCATTTGCTACGTACAATGGCCCAAATACAATATGGTCTAACTAGAACTAGAAGAGTCCAACTCTTAAATATATTGATGACGAATAATCATATGTTGTTGACGCAGTAATTCTGTTTTTACCTTAATATAATACATTAGTTTACCTTACTAAAAGAACTTGCCACGCTTTTAACCAGCTTTAATATATATAAACTGCCCAGGAAGCTTGAAAGCATTGTCACCCCACTCTTCAGCTTAACTGGGAAAAATATCCCTCATTCGTATCCATAATTGTACAAGAAATTAAAACAAAAACCCGACAGCAAAAAAAACTAGTTGAATCTGTCGAAATTTCAACATCAGATGGCGGCAAATTCAGCCGACGTCATCAACCAAAACTTTAACCTTTATATTTGCAGGCGCTCTACTAAGTTCCGTGACGGGCGATTTTGCAACTAAAATGTAAAAGTTGATCAGCGGTCGTCTGTATCTCAGTCAGTTCTTCCACTTACTGAGGTTCAATTCAACGGGTTTGCCGTTTTCATAATTAAAATATATGTTTTTGCGTAGTTTTTAGGGTTCAGGGTTCTTACATAGTTTCGCCATGTCCACCCGTCTGTCTGTCTGTCCGTGGCTTAGCACAGAGACAAGTACTAGAAAGCTGAAGGCACAAAAGGGTAGGACAAAATCGGTAAATTAACGAGTAATAGGAGACCAACTTATAAAAGGAAAACTATGTGTAAATTCCGTTGAGAACTATTTTATGTAGTTCTATGAATTAGGTAAACAAAACCCTCCTTCTACGGAATCCTACACTGCGAGTGGCCCGACATGGCCGGTTTATGAGTTTATGTTAAATGTCACCATTTAACATAAACTCATAATCATAATCAATTTTTTTTAAAGTTATTTTTGTCGTCATATAAGTATCTAGTGTCACACGCATTGTCAATACCTTTTACTTGAAGTCTCGTTTGTCAAAATCGATAAAGCCGTTTGTCCTCTCCATGATCATAAACAAAAACACATACTTACATCCGCGCGAATCGTCTTTTACTTTTGCACTCGGATAAAAACAGGCAAACGGCAAGATCGACCTTTTAAATTTTGTACAAAGCCACCACCCCTTATGTAACTTAGTAGAGTACATGCATGTAAAGGTTGATGATAATCTTAAAATAAGTTGTTTCTACTCACTTACGTAGCGGGTGACTGCAATAAAAAAGTAAAAATTATCTTTTTAATAGCGTTCGGGATGTGGGCTATTACATACTCGAGCTTTTTCTTTACCTTTTCCGAACTCGTGCGTTCTCTTTCCCAACAGTCAAAATAATATCTATTAAAAAGAAAAAAACCAACCACGAAATTTTCACTACAAAAAATTCATAGAAGTTTTTATGATTCATGCAAATATTTCTAAAAAGAAGCTACTAATTTGTTTCATCAATATCAGATTTAATGATTAGATTCAATGAGTTAGGTTAGGTTTAATTTCATTTCATTTTCATTTCATATCAATAAAAAAATTCTACTAAAGGCTTGCCTGTATGGGCATAGTTCCCTTTGCCTACTCAGAATGGGTGAAGAAAAAAAAATCTCTGCTTATATTCTTTTACGGTTGGCGCCAATTTTCAAAAATATTCTTTATTAAACGATAGGCTTTCCGCTCTCGTAATGAAATATACTATTTAATTTTTTTCATTTTTAATTATTTTTGGGTGATTAGGGTAGTATCGAAAAAGCACTGTTAGGAGATCGCTCTGGAGTGCCCATTTCAAAATGGAAACAAAATAGCATCTCGGCAACGCACTCTAGAGCGATTTCGAGGTAAGAGCACTTTATTAGGTAATTCAGCCCTAAATGTTTATCAGAATATAAATAAAATTACCATCTTCGATACCCGATGCACTTTATTTCAATCGTAATTATTGACACCGATTAGTAACAACGAACTATTTTCAATAACTGGGTATCTAAAACGCTTACGTACACGTGATTATCCATCAATAACGAATAGCCTAAATATTACACATTTCCATATTTATAAATATTGTAGGTATGTATGTATGTAGAGAAACATTATGATATTCGGATCAAACAACATTTTCTTTTATATAAATTGACTTCTTCTATAATATAAATAGTGTTAAGTCAGAATGACCCAGCCTCCATTTTTTATGTTCATTCTTCTAAATAAGTGTAAATACGTCTATGGTTTCATGTAAGAAGTTGTGTTGTTGCCTTTCCCCTTGTTAAATGTGAAAAATAGTTTTTAGTATAAATAAGTTTATTACAGTTGGTAGAAGTGATCATTCGTTTTAATAAACAGACACATTTTAGTCTTGTATCTCTTAGTACAATATTATTTTTTTATAAATATTCCTCTAATACCAAGTGAATCTTTAAATAATCAATGCTACAATAAATATACCATGGATTTTACCAAGTGTATCTTCAGGCGCAAGGTAGACACTAAAGATACATTTAGGAAAATAAACAAATACATACACGGTGACATAATTTTATAAAGAAGACTATGTTAAACTACCTTTTACAGTTATATTCTTTTTCTCTTATGGATCATTTTATGCCATTGACAGTATCGTACTTTAAAATTTTATTAACTTATTTACATCAATAATCATAATATTGGATAATAGAGAATTAAAAAAATGTTTTCGAATAATCAAGTTCTTTATATCATATCACAGCATCTTAACAACTTTAATAAAACATAAGTTACACTACAGTAGAGTAAGAAAACAGAAAAAAAATTCCCATTCTAACATTTGAAAACAACTTTTTGCGCAAATAAATTAATAGTTTACACCACATTCCTTAGTAACTCTTCTGACGAAAGCATTCCATCCTGAAACAAGGGAGCATTTCTTTAAACCGTTGGTTCCGTTTTAACTGCTAAATTAAAATTTAACACTTGGCAGGTCCATGATTCGATTCGATTCCAGCTCCGGCGGTTTGGTACACAATAAATCTGTTATTACTGTTAGCAACTTCGTTTCATAAATTACTCAATATCCGCCCTTACCTTACACTGAGATAGATTTTTGGAGCCATGCTCAGTCCCTAATTTTATCATATAAGTCTAGAATAATCAGCATGTTTCTATAATTTCGATAGATAATAAATCTGTAATTGATCCAGCGGAAAAGGAGAACATCGTGAGGGAACCTGAGTGTCTGAGGTGTTCACATACCTCAGCGCTTGAAATTGCCAATCCGGGGTGGGGGCGCGTGGTAATCAAGCCCATACTCTCTCTCTGAGAGAAGGCGTATATGCGTTGACTGGTAGACTGGCATTAAGTCCAAGGAATCGTAGTCTCTGAGGTAAGTACGACGTTTTAACAATAACTAATAGAAATTATTTATTGATTAAGGCTGCTGTCTCGCTCACACAATCCAACATTTTGTAGTAATTGTAAAAAAGTAGCATCATCGTCAGCGATTTTACGCCTATTGCAGGACATAGGCCTCCCTCATGGTTTTCCCCAACCACGAAGGGCTTTGCCATAATCGCCACGCTTGGCAGGCGGGTTGGCGATCGCAGTATGCGGTTGGAATCTCAGGAAGTCGCATTCTACGACATCCACGGAATGAAATGGAGTGACGCTATTCTTAATCCGGCATCACACAGAATAAAAAAGTATACTTTTGGTAAATATAATCGGAGACTTTACTAGATAATAAAATTGCCGAGACTTTAATTATACATTATTACCCTAGGAGTGAAAGTAACTTATATTATAGTCCCGAGACGAGGTTTGGCCAATAGGTCAAGGAACTAAATAAGTCTTTCACCCGAGGTAAACACTGTGCTTTTCATTACGAATATAAGGAAAGGATAAATAATTATTATTATTATAAACAGCCTATATAAGTCCCACTGTAGGGCAAAGGCCTTCTCTCAGGGAGGTAGTATGGGCTTAATCACCACCCGTGCCCACCGCGGATTGGCGATTTCAAGCGCTGAGGTATTTAAATAGCTCAAATACTCAGGCTTCCTCACGATGTTTTCCTTCACAGTTAGCGAGCGGTCAAAATGAGAAATAAAATGGAGAAAGAAGAAATAAAAACATTAATTAGCTAAAATGTTAACACATTTCTGCTAAACGGAAGTACAAATAAATCTCTACAACTCGAAAATGCAAATAAAGATCGTTGATGAAATTTGAAAAGTTGGAAGATGGTTCAACAGAAATTTGAAAATAAACAATTTTTTTAATAATTTGACAGCTGTCAGTTGAAAACGATTCTCCCTAGGGCTGAAAAGTATTACTTTCGACCCGCTTCTCAGGCAACACATTTTTGTTTTCCTAGGTACTTCGTTTTTGATAAAGAAAAGTTGTTAATAATTTAAAAATTAACAATTTTAATATAATATTTTCTCAACTAAAAACTAAGAATAGGATAACAAAAATATGTCTAAGACTTCCGTATTTTTATTATATATCAAAGCCAAAGACGGCTTGTCAGACATGATCTGACGTAACAGCAGCGTTAAGATCGATGAAATTGATGACAGACGTTACCTGATTGACATCGATGAATTTGCGGACGACAGACCGTGCGAAGTCGGGGTTATTCAGTAGTTCGTTGACAAACCAGTCCATCGGTATACTGCACAAAAATATGGCAACAATTTAGTGTTTAACAAACCAAAAAAATGTTTAATAATGTTTCTATAACAAAAAAAAGTATTACTATTTTGCCCACGTTCCCGTAGCAGTGTATTTTCACTGATAAGCTCACCGAACCTTGCTCGTATGTTTTATTAGCATTTACCTTTCCAACTTGTTCTCGTCGTTGGTGTCCAGCATCTCTCGCTCGGGCGAATTCTCGAGCATTTCCCAGAAGTTGTTCAGTCCGTACACTGTGCACAGAATAAAGATATTACTCTTATTAGGGCCGATTTTACCAACCTTAGATAAAACTTATCCATCGAATTAAGTATTACACAACAAAAATAAAAAAATGTCATTGCCTTTCGTTTGGTATGACAGATGACATTTTAGATGAAAAATTATTTTTGTTATGTAATACTTTATTCGATGGATAAGTTATATCTGAGTTTGGTAAAATCGGTCCTTAATCGTGGTAAAGTACTTGGGGCTCGAACGCACTGCGGTTAGTTCTCCACACGACTTCTTGCCGCACATGAAAATGCACGGAATTGACATTGCCGCCTGTTGATTTTTACAGTCCACAATTTCGCGTCAAAAATCTAAGCGGAAACTAACCTTACCCCCAGTTTCTGGTACACTAACAATCTGTAAGCCTACTGTTAACTGCTGTAAGTTTTTTCATGCACTTTGGCCAACTGACATCTGTCAACAGTAGATTAACAGACTGTGAATGAGAAACTGGGGGTTAGTGTGTGGGAGCTCTAACCCCTGATTTTATCCACGAACGGAGTTCAAAATTCCGTCGCGAGCGCGGATTTTTTTCCGGTTTTTTTTCATTGGTAAAGTAGGCATAGATACCTTATTCGCTAATGGTATGACTGGCGATTCGCTAATAAGCGAGTGCAAAAGCTAACATAGTCCTTCGAACCGGGCGAAGGGCCAGTTTCTGAATTGAGAATTGAGATTTATTAAGTAAATAGTCAACTGTAGTGCTGTCTCTTCGAATTTCTCAGAAAAGAGGGTGACAGAACGTTACTTAAGTGTTTACTTAGTGTAATTCTCAATTCAGAAACCGGGCCGTGGGTCAAATTATAACCCATTCATGACTGTGGTCTATTCAGTTAGCAAATAAGTAGTTAATAGAAAAAGCGTAGGCGCATACTGACAACGGACAGCTCCTCTTGGCACGATAACAGTAGGTAAATATGGTCAAGTGATTGTATTCTGTGGATGTTAAAATAAAAAAAAATAAAAAAATACACGACATATTATTATAGTTCACGGTCGTGTAATGTGTCGTTACGGCTATCGTCCAATGTGAGACAGTCCTAAGTCTGTAACACCAGATTCACCAAAGGTGTTACATAATTTGAAGCCATGTAAGGAGTCATGTTTGCACGGACAACATTTACACAGACCTGGGCCTAGATTCTGTTAATGCATTGTAGTAACATGACAACTGCATGAACATGGCGGTTTTCATTTCATGGCTGCTTTAAGTCTACGCGGGCACACCCATCAACCCTTCTAGGCGTCAATGGTACGAAAAAACACGTCACGTGACCCGACAGTGTACCCGTCATTATACTACAATGCACTAACAGAATCGAGGCCCTGGTTTATCGTAAGTTGCTAACTATCAGTCGTCAGTTATTTCTTTTGATGCCAAAATACAAACTGCATTCTGGACCAAGTTTCAATAAACTATTCGTACTTTATTATGACAATTCGAGTTAAATCTCGTTGCAGAGTCTACTTCTTAATCTGTGGGTCAATCGACTTAGCAATGCATATCGAATTGTCATAGTAAACTATGAATTGTAGTTCTATGAAAAGGCCTCTGAGAACTAACGGATCAGATTAGAAACAAAAAACCGGCCAAGTGCGTGTCGGGCCACGCGCAATGTAGGGTTCCGTAAAAAGAGGATTTTTTATCTGCTTTACAGGACTACCTACGTGACGATACGCTGAAATGCACTTTGTTTCATAAAGCTTACGGGCCATTTTACACAGGCAGTGAACTATCAAATAATTTCGTTGGATAGTACGGTTGATAGTTGATCAACCTAACATTTTTTTTGCAAAGACTTGACAAGTTTAAAGGTATCATTTAAAATCCACGCATCACAATCCATTGTCCTAGTCCCAAACTAGGATACCCTGTGAAATGAAAGTCGGACAAGGACATGACAAACTTGTAGAAACACCCAGGATGAGGTAGGTAATTTGTGAAAATTAAAGAACAGCGGGCCCGAGCAGGAGTTAAATCCCCGACCAGTAGTCAAACTAACGCTAGACCCATGAAATACTCGGCGTGTACCAAAAGGAAAAGTCACGCATCCACTAAGGATCAGCAGATGGCATAAAGTTCGTTTTACGACATGATCACGTAATTTCATAATCGTTGGCACGGCGGCGCCTGTTAACGCGCGTAGGATTAGGTTGTTCTGAAGGGTTGTTTGCGATTACCCAGTAATTAGTAGATAGAATCTGATGCCCCTGTCATGTACAATTGTAAACATAGTACTTAACCAAACGCATCACCAGCCTGGTGACACCCAGTAACAAACAAATAACACTAACACATAATGTCATCCATACATATCGTAGCTGACCGATAACATATTATTATAGTTAATTTCTAATTAACTCGACAATTACTGGTTACAACGACAAAAAGCCGAGGCAGAAGCGAAGTAGAAGGATCAGAAGGACTGCGTGTTTCCGCGCTTATAAGGTCTGTCCAGGCCATAAAGAGATACGCACGCGTCCGCGCATCCTTCACACACAAACGATTCGTCCCATACTCGTGTTAAGTAACGGGATATGTTTTTTTGCGTCTACTTAAAATTTCGGCGATAGACGCCAAAAGATGCCCAGAAAATCGTCGGAGCACGACGGTGATGTTTGGCCGAGTTTCATAAAACTCATAGTTTAATATGACAATTCGACGACTTTGCAATATACATCAAATTGTCATAGTAAACTATGAATTTTAGTACTACAAAATAGGCTCCTGAACGTAACTTCGTAGGCCCATCTTTATTGACCCATGTTTAGACAGATGCCAAGACGAGTGTGTGCTTAAAAAAACCGGCCTTATGCGAGTCAGACTCGCGCACAAAGGGTTCCGTACCATTATCTAAACAAAATTTGAATATTTCAAGCGTCTACCTGTTGCCGTTATTAATATCGAGCAAAAAAGGGCAAAAAAAATGCATTTATTGTATGGGAGCCCCCCTTAAATATTAATTTTATTCTGTTTTTAGTATTTGTTGTTATAGCGGCAACAAAAATACATCTTCAGTGAAAATTTCAACTGTCTAACTATCACGGTTCATGACATACAGCAGACGGACGGACGGACAGCGGAGTCTTAGTAATAGGGTTGCTTTGCGTGCAGAACCCTAAAAAGTAATAAATATATTTTTACATCTTTTGCGGTGGACGGACGTGCGAACTAAACCTGTTAAGCTTTTTTGGTATGATTGAGCCAGTAGAATAACTCTAACCAGATTATTCACAATCTCTGTACAAGTTGATTCCTTCTTTAAGATGTTGGCGTAAGTCACTTAACCGACCTTTTGTATCTTTCTACTTTGGTAACGTACAGGCAGCCACATTCGCGGCCACTCTATGGTAGCTTTAACTCATCGCGCGTGCCTTAGCGGCGAGCATCGAACTAAGCGGCAATTTCCAATGTGGCTGTCTGTATCGAGTACAATGCGTAGTGTCTGCGGGCACGTATCTCTGGCTCGCAACAAAAGCGGCGTGAGTGGAGCAAGTTTCTTTTCAGACGAGTCGTAGAGACAGGCTGGTGTGGGTGTATCGATGTGTCCGAGACGTTGTTCGCAAACTTGTATTGCGGCTACTTACCTACTTAGCTGATACAAGCAAGGTGTTGGGATGTTAGTAGAGGGACTACTCTTGATCCCAATATAGCCATATTGTATTTCAATTAAGGGTACTTTTATAGGTAAGTACCTTCAGTTACAAGAGTATTGATTCATTATAAAAAAAACAGAATTGTCTACCCTAATAAGTATTCTAACAGCGGCACCACAAACTTTTCAATAAGTTCAAACGTTTAGAACTTGTTGTGGAATGAAGAAACGCACAATCTGGAACCCATGACGTGAATCGTGAATACTTTACACTCCTTTTTTGTTTAGGTAGGTATTCGCGTAAAAATAAAGCTGGATCCTGGGTATTCTAGGAATACTTAGCGAAATACAATTTCAAAGATAAAGATTAATTTGATCGCAATGAAAAACAGATGCCGGAAAAACAGAAGTTTATACCGTTTAAAATATAAAAATTCAGAGTCAGTTGAGGAAGTAATTACACTATGGAAACAGGCAAACCATTTTTCCTAGATAAGCAAACATAAACATAAACTCGGGTTCGGGAAAAAATTATCCAGTAAAAATGTTCCTGGCTGGTAGACAAGTGAGAAAGTAGGTAATTGTATTGTCTGCCCACGTTAGGAGTGTTTTTTGTTTTCTTATTTTTGGAGATAAGCTTAAAGCTGTCAACAGCTTTGAAACCTCTTTTTCACACCGGATCGTCAAAGCGTTAATTTAATCCGACACAAAATATGTTTAAAAATTATGTAACCCTTATCTATTCTTTATTAATTTTTTGCAAAATTCTCGGCAAGAGCTATTTTTTGCTCAAAGCAAAATGGCATACTTAGAGATAATGGGCCGCAACTTTTATAAAGCGATCAAGCTGAATATCATAACCTCTCGCTTATAAAAATAAAATATGTTTGCGGTATTTGCTTGTCCAAGCGCCATTGTCACCTGGACCATGACATTCGTGTGCTTTGTTTAACAGTAACGTTATTTTCTCTTCGTTTTTCTCTACAATATAATATGGACCCTCCTCTTTCAAAAATGAAGTGCATTTTAATTTTAACGATCTCTGCCGTGTAAAGCGTAAAATGGCTCACTGGCCACGGCAAATAAAGCGCATTTTCCTGAGAGAAAACTGTCAAATCGCTTGAGATTAAAATACTGGTTTACATAATTCTGTACCTACCCGATAAAAAAAATCAGTAAGCACGTGAACGACGTCAATGACATCTTTGAAAACTTCTTTGTGGTTCAAATTAAGACCTATCGCGATGCGATAGTAAAAGGAGGTTCTCGGCAAGATATACTTATTTTTCACGACGATTAGATAGACGACAATGAAACAAGTAGGGTTATTTAAGTCTTGGAACCCCGAAGCGTCAAATCCCGACCGTTCGTGTGCGCTTAGGTGGGATTCCTTTCACAAACAATAAACAGAAGTGCCATCAGTAATTTGGAGAGCACTTTTATGTTTTGCTTTCATATCGAGCTGGGTGTATAAGCCGATAAACGTATTACACTGGCCTTTGGCCGTCACGTGAACATTGCGTCTGTGAGCGTAAGAAATGGGCTTCTTATATTGAATAACTGATTCGATATTTTCCAAGACCCGGAAATTTAAAAATCACCGGCCTGAATTTCTTGGTGTTTGGCCTCCCATCCCGTGATGCGTGATGCCAAACTGATTTTGAAAGGTACTGGACTTCGCGCCACACTACAGACATTTTAAGAGAAAATATGGCTTTACAATACCCAAGTAATGACATCAGGAGTCAAACATACTTCATGTAGAAAGAAAAATAATTGGTTGGGTACTCATGTTGAAAATCAGTTCAAAACATTGACATCGGTAGCCTTAAGAAAGTTATGTTTGCACAGAATTGTGTTTGCGATTTTAATGCCATCTACTACAACAGGCCACACACACATACACACAGACGCAATGCTCATTTCACGGTAGAAGGCCTTTACCTTCATCGTCTCTCTTCCCGTAGCCTCTGGCAATAAGGATGTTGGAATGAGGCTTGAACTCGCGTCGAGTCATCCTAGCTTCAAACTCCTCGTCTGTCGTAACGTAAATTAAACTTTTGTTTCATTATATTTTTTAAAGGCTTCTACAGCCACCATAATAGCTGGCTATCGCAATGTAACTTAATAACGGTCAGATTGTTTACATTCTTTATCTGGTTTCGTAGGCCTTTCTTTAGAGTAAAACAGGCTCTGGGCGGTTATTAAAAGGAGTATGTACGAGTACTTACAGTTTAATTAATTAAAAACCTTTCAAAGCACAATGTAAGCAGAAGCGGCGCGTTTTCAGATCTAGCAATTTTACTGCTCTTTAAGCCTTTAAAACTAATATTGAAGCTTTTTCGCCAACAAAAGACTCCTTTGCAAAATAAAGGCTAAAGTTAAAGAGAGTTTCTAGCTAACGAGAGATGAGTTGGATGAGTTATGTTCACCATCAAATATATTTTATTTTTATTTATTTATTTAATATTGAGAAAACTAACAGCGCGTAACAAAAATGTTAAACATACAGAAGGCCAATTATAAGTCACCACTTAGTAATTTATTTGTTTGTTGAACCAAGTACATGCCCTAGTTCGAAGAAATAATGCTAGCTATGCAATAGAGAAAGAGGCTTAAATGTTACATAGAATTCGCTTAATTTAATTTTTAACTAATTCTAAATTCGCGTTATCCCGTAAAAAAAATCCTACAGTGAACTACTAGCAGGACCTATATTTATTGATTTCTAAATGTTAAGGGACATGTGTAAATATATTCATCATAATTAAGCAACTAATTTTGTTGTTTTTCTAGTGTTTAATTATAAGTTTTTTTAATGCGCGAAAGAAAAACTAGATATTCTTCAGTACAAAATTTCAATGTCCGCGTTACCATTTCTAAGGAAAATCGTTCCTTTTTTTGCGAATGAAGAGAACTTATAGAAAAAAAGTTATTCAGTATTATTTGTGATCACCACTTAATTAAAAACCTATTTAAAATTTTGTACTAAAGAATACCTAGTTTTTCTTTCGCGAATTATATTTTTTTTTAATTCGCGAAAGAAACCTAGTGTGCGAAAAACAACAAAATTAGTTGATTCATTATGATGAATATATTTACACATGTCCGTTTAACATTTAGAAAAAAAATTGTCCTCAGCACGTTTTAGTGCAACAAAAAAAAAGAATATATCACCACTTAATTGTTAAAAACATTTCAAATCAAAATCCCGTATACGGTGTACATGTGTATGAATAAAGACTGTGTCAGTCACATTCGTTATCATTTCATTGCAGCTTCAAGTACCTAGCATTACGCTCGCCTTTGTACAAAATTATATTTTTAGTGCAATAAAGAATTTTTCAATTCAATGCAATTCAAACGTGTGTAAGTCTTTGAGGCGTCAGTATAATAGAAACATCTGTCAAAGAATGGACGAGTTATTCTACCCATGAATATAAACCATGTAGTTTATATTTGTTACTAGGGGACAAACTCGTAAATGTCTTTTGTTGTGTATATACTTCAGTGTATAGCGTCGTTTGTGTTGTAAACATTATAAAAATGACAAAGGCTTTTTTGACGTTTTAAAGTTCATTTTTAAAAGAGACATTTTACTGACAACCAAACTGTAAGCTGTTGGTGCCCGTGTTTCTCCATTTTCTCTATCTAGTACAATGAAAAGTTTGATAAAAGTTACATACACATATACATAAACTCACGCCTATATCCCGAAGGGTTAGGCAGAGACCAGGGTTTGCCACTTGCCACGATCCTGACAGACCTCCGATAAAAGTTCTCGTTAGTAAAAGGTGTCTTTTTAATACTCATATTGCATTGTCGCTATAGCAACTTCTACACTTTTTTATTCTGAGAAATCCCTTTTGATTATGAATCTCTCTTCATATAGGGTTATTTTTAAAGTGCGCCAGTCCTGCAATAGGTCAAACAGAGATCATGGATCGCATTAGCAACAACTTTTGTTCTGGGAATTACTACCTATGTTCGTTTATATAGGACAAGAAATTTGTGGAGGCTTCACTAATTCTTATGTACTCTAAGCGCGAATTTCATAAAACTATGCATAAGCCTTCATATTTTGAAAAACCTCAAACTGGGAAAAAACTCATTGAACAAAAGTTTGTCGTAAGATGCAAAGTCAAGTTTCAGGAATTTTGCATTTTAAAAACCAACAACCTTTACCTTCGTCTGTATCTTCATCGCCACTACGTTTGCCGAAGTCCGAGGCGACCATGAGCGAAGTCTTCGGATTGAACTTCCGGTGTATGTCTGTTGACAGTGTACGAGAGTTATGCTGTTATGTTAACGTGTGTGAGTGTCCGTGTGTCCGCCTAGAGTGTTTGAAGACTGAACTAATCCTTTTACCAGATAAGGAGCCCTTAATATAAACAAAAACTTCGATATACACTTATGTCATCATCATCATATGTAATTCCTGGTGTACATACAATAAAGAATATTCTATCTATCTATCTATCTATCATTAGCCATTTGACGCCTACTGCAGGACATAGGCCTCCTTCGTGGTTTTCATAAACTAGAGGGGTTTTGCCATAATCGCCACGCTTGGCAGGCGGGCTGGCGATTGCAGTATGCGGTTGGAATCTCAGGAAGACGCTGCTGTCCGTCTCCTGGTAATCGATTTCCTTAGTCGCCTTCTACGACATCCACGAAAGGAAATTGACTTATGTACCTACTGTTATTTCTAAAGCAAGGTTCTTGGACTAACTTAGCAAAAACAGCCTCTAAACGTTCCAATTTAGAACACAATTGCCTTCTCTCAGAGACAGGGAGAGAAAGAATGAGCTTAATGGTGACTAAGCCTATACTCCCATTTGTTAAACCCATAACTCGCCAATCCATTGTGGGCACGCGTCACCACAGATTGGCATTCAGGTTTCCTCGGGATCTTGTAAACATTAAATATTTTCGTATTTCCTAGTTTTATCAACGGTTTGTTTATATCCAGAGATCAATGTATTTGTGAGCTAAATACATTTAGAAAACTGTCAACTCGACGACATTTATCTTCCATAGTCTTGCGTGTAAGGTGCAAATGGCACTAAACGGAAGCGGGACCGTTTCTCTATTTCTTTAGTTGACGTCACATTCCAAGGCTCATAAGGATTCGTATGTTTTGTAATTTTGGTGACATACGTGGCATGATATGGTATATAACATATGGTGGTAATCCTTCGGTCGCCTTCAGCTTTGAGCGTTGCTGATTCGCTAGTGCCTACGTTTAATAGGTCTGTACCCTGCATCATGTGTATGACCTTGTGATCTATCCCGGTAGCTTCCTTCACATTCCGCTCTCAATTATTGGTATTGTCTGTGGTTGAGTGATATGTATGATAGAATGTAGAATAGACTGTACTGTACTTAATTTCGGTTTATCCTTTTGTGTTGAAGTTTTCCAAATTGATAGAAAACAGATTATAATGTCTGATGTGCCGACGAATCCTTAAACTAACGCCTCAGCTTTGTCTAGGTATGTAAACTCAATGTGTTCAGACCAAGCATGCTTCCGCGCATAATGCAGCGACTCAGTTGTCCAACTTTGTCTCCCTTGCGAACATTTAGCTCAGTATAATATAAATAATGAACTACCACAGAACTCAGATGTACAGGATACAACAAAATACACGTCCCTATACACGTTCGAAAATAGGAGATTCAACTCATCCATAAAAACAGGTTTTAATAAACGGGAAACCTCATTATAGCAAAAGAAATTCTTCTGTCCCTATTTACGGCATCAAAGTTTGAAATAGCTGATATTTTTTTCGCGATTTCGAAGCTTTTCTGATAAAGTAAAGCAGCTTGTACTGACGAATAGGAATCCCCATTTTCGGAGAGATACAGAGGTTTGGTTACACTCTGTATACCTATGTAATTAAGTTGTTTTTTTATCCGAAATTATTCTAAACAAAATATAAGCAGCAATAATCACACAATGTTGTACATTTATATCACAGCCAAATGTACCCAGAGAAGCATACGCCAGTCCATGTGGTATTTTTAGTTTTCAGTACAAATTAACGATTATTTCCCGACTTAAACAGGTGTACTGGAAAACTTTGCTTTGAGAAGCAATTTATTTAGTTCTAAGATTACATTGAGTGTATTAACAAGTTTTATTTGTACGTCTTCCTTCACACGCAGCTAACACCAAGCAAACCTAGTCTAAAGGTCTTTCGAAAGCCAATTCCAAATGGGTTTTCAGCTTCCTTTTAAGCAAGACTCTACAGTCCAAGTGAGTCATTTATTCAGGTCCCATCTCGGTTTTCCTTCAGCGAAGCATCAATTTACTCGCCACAGCTGCTGCCAGTGGATTTTTTACCTTCTGGCTCTAGTTCGGGAGTTCTTTTTCCAAAATCGCGGGCGATCCCGACGGATGGGCTTTTAAACGTCGGCGTCCCGCGATTGGCTCGCTCCGATGACGACTGATGCTGTACATCTCCTTTAGAATGAGTTCATTATTAAATAGATACATTAGGGGCCGATTCTGAAAACGTCTTTGTGCTTATTTGGTTTCTAATTACATTAAAATTAGTACCTACATGTAATTCCAGTATCGACCCCAACATTTCAATTGAAAGTAAAACCCGTCTAGCGTTTTCAAAAGACATCCCGCAAGAGTTGGGTTCCGAGCCAATTTTGCAGTGTACATAGTGGAAATTGTTTGCTATTCTTGTAGCCAAGGGTCTATTGCTTGAGAGCCTCTGTAGCTCGAGGGATGAATAATTACACGGCCATTTGAATTTCAATGCAGAAGGAAAGGTGAGCCCGCGAATGTCCTCAAAACAAATTTTATGCGGCCCATTTAAGTTTTCTCATCATGGCTCGGGAAAGTTTGTGAAATTGATCGTTTAATGATATGAGTCAGGTTAAGGCCTATTAATCGTTTTCGGGCCATTTGGATGCTGGGTTACTTTTATCAGTTAGACGCAACAATCAGTAAATTTAAATTCATCTTTCGCAACTCCATCCTCCTACTACGCCGCAGCAAGTACCAATCGATTATGTTTCGAATATTGGCAGCCGACGCTTTTAAATAAATTATATTCATTTCAAGTTAAAAGACCGATATTTACAATATACAAGCCAAACATATAATATATCATTTCGACAGGTGTAATTTTATATCGTCATTTTTACGTCAAAACTCGGGAGCTCCATACTTCACTGATGCGTATTACAACAGGGGCTCGCTCTGTGGTTAAAGGTCAGAACTCGGCTCATTCGGTTTCAATCGATATGCTTTTATACCAGATAATTAACCATTTTAAAAAGTTTTCAAACCAATTATAGCCACAAACGTACGTTCCGATCTGACGACGGGCCGGTCGCGCTTCCCGAAGCCGCGCGCGGTCATCATCTCGACGTTTTTGAAGCCGCGCGTGGGCCGCTGCTGCTTGGCGCGGCCGACACGGCCGTCCGGCGCGCCCTCCGCCATGCACAGACACGCGGCCACCGCCACCACGGCCAGCTGTAGTGCGATATTCATTGCTGGAACAAGACAGGGAAATGGTGAAGTTAGCTACGACTAGAGACGACCCAAAAGGTAACATTCTTAACACAAAGTCGTAGTAAAACGTTATATTGACAGTAGCGTAGAAATTGCGGCTAACAACTTTAACGTCATATATAATCGGCCCATAAGCAGAGCCCACTGTTGGGCATAGGCCTCTTATCTTTCACGCCAGCGCATCCGGTCACTTGCTAGTCACGTCCAATGTTTCCCAGCCGCTTTTTTTTGTAATAAATAAAAATATTTGAATTGAATGAACGTTCGTGAAAGAGGTCAATCGTCGAATCTAACTCGGCTGGGCAGCATTTAAGAAACTTACAAAAGTATTTTCGTCCAGTATACCTCAATCGCTCAAGACAAAATTATACACCAGTGATGACTTACGACACTGAAAGGTGGTCTCTAACGAGCTATGGAAAGGGTTATGCTCGGAATTTCTTTACGAGATCCAATCAGAAATGATGAAAAGCCGTAGACGAACGAAAGTCGTCGACATAGCCCAGCGGATTAGTAAGTTGAAGTGGCAGTGGGCGGAGCACATAGCACGCAGAACTGATGCTCGATGGGGCCGAAAAGTTCTCGAATGGAGACCACATATCGGCAAGCGCAGCGTAGGATGACCAGCCACAAGATGGACAAGTGACCTCATCCAAGTGGCAGGAAGACGCTGGATGCAAGCCGCTTCCAACCGGTCTTTTTGGAAATCCATGGAGGAGGCCTATGTCCAGCAGTGGACTTCTTGTGGCTGGATGATGATGAATGAACGTTGAGCACTAAACAAAGTTATCCATTGCAAGCAAGATTTAGATCGTTTGCGAGGAAATCGAAGGAATGTTCTCTGTTTCTGTATCTCTCTCCCTGACTCTTTCTCTCTCAGAGCGCGTAAGACGGAAGAGTTTGAAGAAAATACTGATTTGGCAAAAGATATCCCTATCAGCTGCCTCGAACCGTAAGTCCCAGAAGTTGACGGGACTTACGATCGAATTCGTGGTCTCCCCTCGAGAACCTCCGACTCCGTCGGTTATTGGTTCTTAGTTAGATGTGGCAAATGGGGAATACAGGTTATTACAGAAAGGTTCCCTTTGGCATAGTTGGCTTTTTGTCTGTATTGATGAGTAGAAAAAACCCTCACATTGTAATGGACCTTTCACAACAGTCCATACACTTATCGCTGCACTTACAAGCCTCGCACGGGTAACTGATATTATACCAGTGGTCCGCAAACTGAGCCGAACTCGTGGCCGTTTGTCTTCCAAGGATTACAAGTTTTTGCCAAAAATGGCCAAACTTAGCGACATGATTATTGGCCCTAGACACCGCGATTTCTATTAACGATTTGTTCATTATGTAATCAAAAGCTGAATGAAGTGAAATATAGCTGTGCTAAATATTTAAACAGGTATTTTATGGTACCTTTTTTTTTTCGAACCTACAGTGTATTGCATAAAGTTATATTAAAATTAAAGAAGGTTATTGTAAGTAACAACCCAAACTCAGAAATCGCGAAAAATATCAGCTGTATCACACAAAATTTTGATACCTGCTCTAGCGAATGTTTCATACATTATTTTTTTCACGATTTCAGAGTTGTTCCTATAATATACGTTGTTTGTATTGAGTAGAATAACCCCTTTAAGTTCTACCGGACATTTTGCAACATCTTATATGCCAACGTTTGTCAAGCGTTCGATGCCGGTATGAAATGGGGTAAGATTCAAGCAATACAAGTAACATATCGTACGTTCAAATCGAATCAACAATCAAGCGCCTACGTCTGTCACTCACATACATGGTGTATCATTATTGCCTTGCCTTTAGCTACACGAACATCTTTTTTCTTAGGGACAGCTTCGAAATGTCGAAAAAAATATCACCAACGTTTTGGTGGGTATTTGCGATTTTGAAGTATTTGACTGCATTGACAAGCAGAACCCTCATTTTAGGGTCATTAATCGGATTTGTAAACCTTTGCAATCTCATACCTATTTTTCGGCCATAGGAAGGGACAGCCGATGATTTCGTGATTTTTTACCTGTACCGCGTCCTTGGCACAGTTGGTCACATTTGTGAGACCCCCTAGTGTGACACATATTTTGCAATTTTACACGCGGAAATTGTTAAATTAAAACGGCAGTTCCGAAATTAGTTTTATTTCCCTTTAAATTACGTTTCAATATTATCAACATCATATCAAACATTGGATAAACATTTGATTGGAATACAGGCGTGAGTTTAGTTTATTATTACCATGTAAGTTTATCCGGTATTAAGTTAATAATGTGTAGTGCTTACCAAAGTTTTAGTTCGAAAAAAGTTTGTTTAATGTTATGTTTTAATCAAAAATTTGAAAAAATTAACAAAACAACAAATTATTAATTATAAAAACCTATTTAGAGGCTAAAAATTCCACCCAGGCCGGGACTTGAACCCGCGACCTCTGGCTCACCGTGCCAGCAGCGCTCTCCCAACTGACCTAATGGGCAAGTAAAAGCATCAGTAAAATTTCGAGCCTCTTTACAAACTTCTCTGTATTACGTACAGGCAGCGACATCTGGTCGAAGCGATTTACATCACTTGCAGCCCCGAGCATATATTCTTGAAAGATGACGTCATGAAACTCTGGAACCCTCCCACCCCTTGTCACACAATGTCAAGTTCGGCAACCCCCTCCCCCCCTCTTAACTTGTGACGTAGTTCATGGATGGTCGGACAAAGGCATGGAAAAGATGCGAACCCACGACCTCCCGAATTTGAGGCCGGCGTTCCGCTCAGACACGTTCTAACGTTAGATGCCGCTGACTTCGCACATCCAGCAACGTTGTAGAAACATCGTCGGCATCCTTAGAACGGTCGTACTATGAATCCTAGAATCCAGAACTATGACTTTCTCTCAAACTTATCTGCCTCAACATTTTGAAAATGAAAATGTATTAAACTAATTCATTATCAACCAACCTTACGGTTTTATTTCGGACGAAATGAGGGTGAGGCGTGTCTACGCTAAAATGTTAAAATCTAAAATGAGTCTAAGGTAGTTGAGAAATAAACAACAGAGTGGGATACATAAGAAAGCACTTGTCAATTGATGACGTTGTAGGTTCAATGCAAGAACGTTTTACAGTTGGTTCAAGAGCCGTCTACGCTATCGGAGCGGCAGTCGCCTAGTGGAGAGAACATTGGACTCGGAAGCGAGAGACGCAGGTTTGATTCCCAGTGCGGGAATGTACCTACGACTTAGTTTTCTAAGTTATGCACATTTGTGAAGTTATAGTAGCAATACCACTCGCTAACGGTAAAGAAAAACATCGTGAGGAAACCTGAGTGTCTGAGCTATTCACATACCTCAACGCTTGAAATCGCCAGACCGCGGTGGGCACGCGTGGTGATTAAGCCCATACTCTCTCTCTGAGAGAAGATTTGTGCCCTACAATGGGATGTTATATAGGCTGCTTATGTACTACAGATTCAAGTTAATTCTCAATTCTAAAAGCATATTCCCTCTTGACGTTTCGCACAAAGGAGCTAGACGTTGTACGAGTACTAGTAATACCAATTGCAATGAATGTTAAATGCTAATTTCCAAACGGAGCTACGTGGTATCTGCATTTTAATTTAATTTATTACTCAGAGTTTAGCGTTTCGGATCTCAACTACCGTCTTCTCGGCAATTTGCATAAGTTCATCTAAGTACTACACGTGATACATACATAATATATAAACTCACGCCTGTATCCCAGAGGGGTAGGCGGAGACCAGGGACTGCCACTTGCCACGATCAGGACAGATCACTTTCGCTTCCTTAACATTCAATAGTCGTTGCATGCACGAACGCCGGTTACGGGTACTTTTTATCCTGCCCTTAATAATACATCCCCTATTTGGTCGAAGTAGTCCGCCTGGGACGTCCCTTACCGGCCCTTCCACCCACATTCGCTCGATATATTTGTCTTTCTTCCTTCATCCTCTCCACACTCTCCACTCCTCTCTTCTACACTCGATAGAGTGATCAATGCAAGCGGACGGTCTTTCGTGTCACTTATTATTATTTGTAGGCAGGTTAATCTTTCTCGTGAAATTAAGTTTATTGCTTCATGTGGTAGAATTTTCTTAAATTATAAAGTAAGTAATAAATCTAAAATAGGAAATGCAATTTTATATCAGGAACATTGACAAAAAATTATATTTAAAAACTAAATCTAATTAGGTACTGTTTTCTTACTTGTCCAAAATGCCATGGTATGAACAGACGCATTTTATTGTATCTCCTCGAAGAAGTGCTGAAAATAAATCCAAATCTGTGGAATTGAACCCTCATACTTGTGAAGGGTATAACAAAATCCCCATATTTTTAGTTAATCGGTTGTGTTCCACTACTGGCCTAACGCCTCCCTCACGATCTTCCATTCCTCTCTATCTTGAGCTATCCTTTCCCAAAAGGTTGAGAGATTACACGCTATCTCCTTGACCGATCATATCTGTGATATCCATCGCGTAGAACCCAATCAGTGGCAATATTTGCCAATCTAGGCAAAGCCACTACGACTCACGTGGCCTACCCAGTTCTACTTCAGTGGGAACACCACGCTCCGCTCCGAACCAAATTCGCTGATGATGAAGTTGTGACGGCAAATCCCCATATCAATCCGAAAGTGGAGGTGTACTCGACAGTACAAACCACTTCTACTTCGGGGAAAATTTCCAAAATAGCTGTTCCATTCATTGTATGGTAAGGCAATTGGAACAGTTAATGTGATTCCATACAGTAAATGATGTGTTATAATATAATTACACATTAATAATAGTATGGAACAGCTAAAATTTTTTTGGCGATTTCCAGATTGGTCTCATTAAAAAAAGTTATCTCAATATCACCGGATTTTTCTGCATCAATCTTTATAATTACATCCCACTTAGAGGACCTATTTATCTGTATTTTGTTTCTTTCAGCTTTGGTCTGGGTGCAGGCAAAAAAAATGTCATCAATGTCAAAATATTTGTGATAGGTGCTGATATTTCTTGTATTAATGACCTAAGACAAGCAAACCACTTTGTAGACATTATTGTTTGTCGGGTTGTAACGATTTCTAGCATCGTTTTGTTTTCATGTAAACCAAAGCTAAATGAAATGAGACATAAACATCTCAGACACTGATTCCTGAAGTTTTGAAATACTTTTGATCAATTTTAGTTCTAACTATCGGTGGACAAAAGAATTGTATTATCTAAAACGTCGGTAAGCCCCATTTTAGCTCAACTAAGCGCACTTAATTGTCACTTAGTCGACGGCGAGAAAAAGTTTATTTCTCTAGCAATTAAGTCAAAATGGCACTTAAAAACGCACGTGTACTGGCTTTATTTTTACTCAAACAACCGTATAGGAAAGTACAAACAAAGTAAAGTGCGATGTAACAGGGCATTTAAAGTCGCATCAACTTCATAAAAGTTGCAATAAAACTGGACGTACGGTCAGCAACGGTAAAAAATAGTACATTACTGCAGCGGCCAGCAAAAGAGGCATTGATGGACGAACGTGGAAATGTCGGCCGAGGCAAAGCCGAGGCACACATACGTGAGTCCATCAATGCCTAGTTGTGGCCAAGGCTTGTATATGATTTTTCTCAAATAATGCGCGGAAATTAAAACTAAGTAGGTATTTCAGGTGACGTTAAAATAAGTTCATCGCAGTCATTTTTATCACTTGAACTAATTCTGTTAAATTCAATAAACTTTCAAAATCAGACGAACCACGAATGAACAACAATAATTTTTGCTGCATTAAAGTGTTCTTTTTTTTCAATAGGTATTTCCAGCTTTCTATCGCAAGCCAGTTTGAAATTTAAATAAAACCTCTGATAAGTTACCTCCTTGGTTGTCATTGTTCGGAGTAAAAGATCGTTCCATTTTTAAATAACACGACAAATGAGTTTAGTATGTAATTTATTTGGCCGCAAAACACGACAGTTATGAATTTTCATAGAACTTTTTCCGGCCGCTGCTCGCGTGTAATTGGCCAGTACAGCAATTTCGATTTATCTCGAAGAAGGTTGTCGAAATAATGCTCGAATTTCCAAGCATGTTTGAGAAAAACCAATTAAAAACTATACGAGAACATGTGCCATCTTTTACCAGTAGTTATTTAGACCTGAGATTTCCGCAATTAGCTTCACAGTTGGGGGATTGTACGTAACTAGCGCTAAGTTGTGTAAATACCTCAGACACTAGGGTTCCCCCATGATGTGTTCCTTCACAGTTATGCGAGTGGTATTGCTCCTACAACTTCACAAATGTAGGTAACTTAGAAATCAAAGTCACCGATACATGTAGTTTTCCCTGAAACCTAAATTTAGAACTACCAAAGAAAACTTAATATTTTACGGGCCGTTGGGGCGAAAAAGTTCTGACCTGGAAGAGGAGGAGAGGAGAAGAGAAGTTTGGGTTCAAGTCTGGGCATGGGTGGAATTTTTAGCCTCTAAATATAACTTATATATCCACCTACATTCCACAAATAAAATATACAACAACATTATATATCCACCTACATTCCACAAATAAAGGATTTATATGTTTGTAATGTGCAAGTCAACGTGTAGTGTTTTTATTGCTGACTGTAAGAGACATGCAACCCTCTGCGAGTTACCTTCTAACAAGGGAAGGATATGCGACTATAAACCAGTTTATTGCCAACACATTGCGCAATTTCGGCTTCTGCTGTACGTCATTCAATAAGCGTTGTCGGAAAAACGTATGAGTATTTTGGTATTTCCTGAATTAACGATTAGTCTGTCGAATTCTAAATGACCTGGTCGGGCCACCATAACAATGGTTTTTAGGGTTCCGTGCCCGAAGGGTGCCAAACGGGACCCTATTACTAACACTTCACTGTCCGTCTGTCTGTCTGTCTGTCTGTCTGTCTGTCACTAGGCTGTATCTCATGAATCGTGATTGCTAGGCAGTTGCAATTTTCACATTTGATGTGTTTTTGTTGCCGCTATAACTAAAAATACTAAAAACAGAATAAAATAAATATTTAAGGGGGGCTCCCATACAATAAACGTAATTTTTTGTCGTTTTTTGCTGGATATTAATAACGGCAACAGGTAGAGGCTTGAAATATTCACAAAATATTTCATTCTATATTCGCTTCAAAATTTATAATAACATTAAAATAAAATAAATGTTTAACGGGGCTCCGATACAACAAACTTGATTTTTTGCGGTTTTTTCTCGATCTTTGTGTCTAATATTGTATAGATAGTGGTATAGAACCCTTCGTGCGCGAGTCCTACTCGCACTTGGCCGGTTTTTATTGTTTGTTTCAAAGTCATAATCTAACAGGACCCAAACAACTAACATATACTCGTATAGAGTAAAACTTAACCCTTAATCTTTCCGAAAAGGTGTGTCACACCAAAATGTGTGCACCAGCTGATTTTACGTCACGATTTCAAAATGGTCAAAACCTATAATCGTTATGGTTTTGGACCTACCCCCACCGAGATAATAATGGCATTATGGGTGTATGACATGGAAATAAAGAAGTCGGCCTTCAGCAGTTCAGTCATTTTGACTTGAAGTTGCTGAATTGAAGTTTTTCTCCTTCGGCAACCTTTCCGTCATACGGTTGTCTGGAAGAAAATGTTGTTAGCAATAAGGTCGCCCACTGTACTTTTTCATTTTAACTTTTAATTATTTCATATTCATATTATTTCTCTTGTTTCTTGTATCTTCAGTTAAGACAAGATAAGAATAATAGAGAATATTCTTATCTTGTCTTAACTGAAGATGCGAAGAAAAAATCGTGCATGGAAAATGGATACTAACCACAGTAGCAAACCAGTAAATTAACCTTTTACGTGATGCAAATATACCGTTCTATAAATAAAATAGCTTACACTATGCAAACACCGCCAATAAGTAATGGGATTGTCTGTTATCTGGTGCCCTAGCTACACTCTGGCGGAAACTTCGCATCGGATGTTATTTGCTTCCGTAACATTGGCAAGCTTTCCCGCATGATTGACGTCATTGCGACGTGATAAGGTTTCAATTTGTCATTTGAGTGGATTTAAAAGTGAATGCAAATAAAATATGGGTAGCCCATGCATTGAGAGAGAGTGTATGTTCCCCGTGAAATTTCGGCTGTTTGAATAAAAACTATAACAACGCAGCGTATGTACGTCCCACTCTCCCACTGTACGTCCGGCCTTCTCTCGGAGAGAGAGTATGGGCTTAATCATAACGCGTGCCCACCGCGGATTAGCAATTTCAAGCGCTAAGGTATGTGAACACCTCAGAAACTCGGGTTTCCTCACGATGTTTTTCCTTCACCGTTAGTTAGTGATATTGCTACTATAACTTCACAAATGTACGTAACTTAAAAAACAAAATCATTGGTACATGATGGGATTCGAACCCACGACCTCCCAATGAGAAGCCAGCGAGCAGAGCGTTCACACTATTACACTTGCGCCCTCTTGTATCTTCTTGTGGCTAGTATGGAGGCGGCGTTAAGTTTAAGGCTTCGTAATCCAAGTGTTAAGTAAACGAGTGACTGGCGAAGAATTTTATGCCGTGGCGAGACGAAAAGTCACGTGTGGAGGGTAATTGAGGGCTTAGGCTCTTGCTAATACATTTTGCTTTGCAAGAAGGAAAGGGTAAATATAGTCGAATCAGCTTACTATAAGAATTTAATGTAGCGTCTAGAGTGTGACGATGAGCAACGGATCTGTTATGGTTGGTAAAATATTATTATCTTCAACACCAGCCATAAAAACGCCACAATGTCAGTCCGACTACAGGATCAGAATACGAATCCTGTTCATTTGCAGCGCGGGTCGAGGCAGGGAGATGTAATATCTCCGAAATTGTTTACAGACGCACTTGAAGACGTATTCAAACTTCTGGACTGGGAAGGATCTGGTGTCAACATAAATGGAGAGTACATCACTCACCTTCGATTCGCAATAAAATAGGTGTGACGAAAAAGATATACCAGTGAATTACATGAAAACTTAAGATAAAAACATTGTAAGATTGATTGGCGGCCTCAATACAAAAACCGGTCAAGTGTGTTTCGGGCCACGCGCAGTGTATGGTTCCGTAGAAAGGGGAAAAAACTCTGTCAATGAACCAAACCTGTTTTGAAAATAATAAATGTGGAGTTTCTTTGTTAGCTTCTTCTCCGCATAATCTATTAATTGTAGTGTAATTGAAACTAACAGCTTTCACTTTTATTAAGTAAACATTTTGTTTTTATAGTCAATAAAATTTTTGACTTTGGCTTTGACTTTTTACCGGCTTTACAGAACTAACAATTTCAAAGTAATTTTCAACGGAATTCGTACCAAGTTTTTCTTTTATAAGTGGGTCGCCTATTAATAAGATAACAAGAAGTTTTTCTTTTCAATTCATTGTATCTGCTACTGCCCTGAATGTTTTGACCTTTGTATAATCAACCGTTTAGCCGAGATAGGTGAGACGCCCTACTCTAAAAAAAATTGCTCATTAATGCTAAGTGCCAAGTGCGAGTCGGAATCGCCCACGAATGGGTACGGAACCCTATAAAAGAAAAAAATCGAGAAGATAACATGTGAGCTGCATAGAATCAAAAAAGGCAGCCGAATTTTGTATGATTGGCCGGTCCCAAACTAAGATAGCCTGTGATAACCAGACATGGACATGACAAACGTGGAAACACACCCAGACCGAGGCTATTTGTACAAATGTACGGTGGCCTTCAGTGGGAATCGGACCGATGACCTCCGGCATGGTTTTCCTCCACTAACAATATTTATAAAGGCCCGATCCAACGATATTCCACACTATAGTGTTGGCAAGAAAAAAAAATGCATCTCTAATTTAGGTGTAGGGGATGTACTTACCCCAAAAATAATTTAGGTGTAGATGTACCCTAAAAAAATATTTTTAAGATTTTACCCCACCATATTGTCGGCGTGATTAATATGTATATGTATGCCAAATTTCAGCTTTCTAGTACGTGTCGTCTCAGTGCTAAGCCGCGGCCAGGCAGACGGACAGAAGGACAGATAGACAGACATACCGACGGACGACATGGTGAAACTATAAGGGTTCCTTGTTGACTACGGAACCCTATAAAGCAACTTCTTTTAGACAACGATATACGGAGAAAAGATATAATATAAATTAGAGACTGGAAGCCGCCCGGTGCAAATAAAAGAAGAAAAACTGGACTGGACGGGATAAAATACACACAATGAGTCTACAACTATATTTCCAAACTAATTAATGAATTGGAGCGGTGGTCCTAGTGGGAGAACATTGGACTCGGAAGCGAGAGACCCAGGTTCGATTTCCAGTGCGGGCATGTACCTATGACTTTGTTTTGTAAGTTATGGACATTTGTGAAGTTATAGTAGCAATGCCCCTCGCTAACGGTGAAGGAAAACATCGTGAGGAAACCTGAGTGTCTGAGCTAACCGCCTGAATCGCCTAACCGCGGTGGGCACGCGCGGTGATTAAGCCCATACTCTCTCCCTAAGAGAAGGCCTGTGCCCTACAGTGGGACTTATATAGGCAGATTATGTATGTAATGAATTGAATACCGACTTTTTTAGCAGCCCCCACAATAGTTGTAATATTTTAATTAGCGCATAATATTAAAAGTAATATCACAAAACGGCCCCGTTTAACTGGTATCATACAAAATACTTTGCATTCACTCAATTAACTGGGAGTAACTTTCTCTAATATTGGCACGAGGCGTCCCTTAATTACCTAATAATTAGATACAGGCTGGCGTACATGACAATGTTAAGTGCTGCGGTGTTATTACAGACTGGACGATACAGAAACCCTTTCTATTATAAATAAATAAATAATAAATAACTTCCACACAACACAATCGCTTGACCTGGTCCCTAACTAGGATACCCTGTGCTATGGTAACCAGGCAAGGACATCACAAACATGGAAATACACTTAGACTGAAGCCAATGGTACAAGTGTACGGCCGCCCCCAGCGGGAATCGAACCCACGACCTCTGTCTTGCTAGTAAGCGCCTTAACGGCTAGTCCAACGAGGCAGTCTATTATTTGCGTTTCCTTGCGGAAGGTTTGTAATCGTTACTCAATAATTAAAATCATAAACATAACGTAAGCATCGTATATACGTACAGGGTACTGACATTCTCTTATAGAAATAGTATGGGCTTAATCAACACATGAGCCCACCGACAACTGGAATTTTCAATCCAAGTGCTTGATATTTCCAATCCGCGGTGACTGAATTAAACCGAGTGACAGCAACTCAGATTTCCTCACGATGTTTTCCTTTGCCTTTAGTGGATGTTATTGGTACTAAAAAGTACTTAAAAACGCAGAATTTTTACTTTTGGCCTATGCGAGTTTAAATGAAAAAAAATTAAAATGTGTTTATTATCGGTTCAGGATTACAGAAACCATAAGTTCCTTAAACTAATTCATTACTTCACACAATAGGCTATTTTTAAACTAAGAAAATGCGTATTTATTAGGAGCGTGAACCTTTACGTGCTGACGGAAAAATGTATGCTAAAGGACAGCTAAAACAACTAAATCTAATTTAGGTCAAACGAATAACATTCCTGTACCGGGGTACGGGAACTACAGCAGCGAGGCAAATAGGGACATAAAACAGTTTTTTTCTGGAAACTATAAATATGACTTTTCTGTCAACGACAACATAATATCCTCAAAGTGAACCAGTCTAATAAAGGAAATTGCTGATCTGTAATATATATATGTATCCTAAGCGGCGCAGGTCCGTTAAAATTGAGACCAGGCGAGTGGGTTTATTTTAGGGCACTTTAAATTAAGTTAGGTCTGAGTACTAATCAACGACAGTGCCCCTCCACTAAATATCGAGTGCTTGTTTTTAAGTAATGACCTCTGCCATTACCGATACTCTACCCTTTCATTATTTAGGCTTGGTTGAAGAGTTTTTGATAGTTACGCAAGTCTTGTGAAGAGTTTAGTAATTGGTTGGCTGACGTCGTTTTTCAGATTAACAATGTCTGAATCAAATTATGGGCTGGCTTACGAAATTAATTTTGAAAATTAGGATTTTTTATAATAATAATAATAACTTAGAAATATATTTATTTATCGCCATACAGAAATTATGCAAGGAATAGGACACAAGGAGAAACAGACAAGGTAAAACACAAGACAAAAAATAAAAACAACAAGAAAGGGACACAGCCAGGGCTATAAACAAAGTGGCTATGTCCATGCGGCGGTAAAACGGCCCCAGGCACCCTGTGTCATCGTAACCTGACAAGGACATCACGAACATACTGAAATACACCCAGACTGAGGCTATGTGTCTAAATATACGGCGGCCTTCAGTGACAATCGAACTCACGACATTCGACATGGTTGTCAGACGTGATACCGCTAAACCAACGAGATAGTCGATTTAGATGTGAAACGGACTTTTCTGAAGATTTGGGGAATTTCCTATTTTTCAGGAGTCTTTACGTCCGCCGCATCCCCACTTTTTTCATACACTAAAATTCTAGTTAGGAGAAACCGAGTGCATGTATTTAGGTTGACAAACACTTAAGCATTAGTCTATTTTGAGACCACGTACAAAATCTCGAGTTCCAATCCAACTATTGTATACATCCAGCTTTAGTACATCAGTTGGAACCGCATTCATCATTGCGAGGGCTAAAAGCAATTGTTTATTACATAAACAGCCTATATACGTCGCACTGTAGGGCACAGGCCTTCTCTCAGGGAGAGAGTATGGGCCTAATCAGCACGCGTGCCCACAGCGGATTGGCGATTTCAAGCGCTGAGATATGTGAATAGCTCAGACACTCAGGTTTCCTCACGATGTTTTCCCTCACAATTAACGAGTGGTATTGCTACTATAACTTCACGAATGTAGATAACTTACAAAACAAAGTGATAGGTACAAGCCCGCACTGGGAATCGTACCTACCTGGGTCTCCCGCTTCCGAGTCCATTGTTCTACCCACTAGGCTACCACCGCTTGTTCATTACCACTAGCGAATAGGAACTTCTTGATTAATGCGGGACGTGTTATAAAAACATAATAGCTATGTCATACTTTACTATGATAAGATAATATAATGGCCGTAATAAAGTGCTCTTAACTCTGAAATTGCTCTTGAGCATCCATTTCAATACCTATGTGAGTGGTTGACCAAAAAGGGACCTGGGGGGATTGGAAACCGTTATTTTTTTTATTTGAATTTTTGAATCTGTGGTATTTTAGCTTTGTTTTGGTCTAACCAGAATATTCTTAGGTGCCGTAGTTTTTTTTTATGATTGCTTTTGTGAGCCGAGGTTGATCGAAACCTTCAAACGCGATTTTCACGTAAGTAATCAATTATTTTCCCTTGAGGTCCCTTTTTGGTCAACCACTCACGTATGGTTTTCGAAATAACAGCAACTTGACAGCGCCACAAAGTAACACCAGACCCTGCATCACACAACGCACAGAAGGCACTGACAGCACCAAAAAGCAATCTCAGGCTCTACTAATACGGAACTTTTTAATTTGAGTCATTATACCCCCTTTATTAATACCCGAGGAGTAAACATCATCTAAACATTACATAGTAAGTCTCAATTTAAAAACGATTGTGTTCGCAATCGCAACTGTCTCCTCTAGACTAATTAAAATTAATCTAAATGTTCAAAAAGATACTTTTACCTAATCAACAGATTGAAACATCCTAGCATACCCTCAGAATAAGATCTTTGTGCATCATGTCTATGTATTTATAGCCAAACTAGCTGTCCCGGCAAACTTCATATTATTGATGATTCTTGCACAAGCAATCTATTTTTAAAACACAACGTTTGCTCGCACAACGCCATCTATTTTAAACTTAAAAAAATATTATTCCACGGGAACGCAGTGCCGGGATATCAAGTATGCTATGTCACAATTCAGGACTTTGTCTGTACTGTCTGTACGTTAAGTTTCGTGTAAATCCGTTCAGCCGTTATTGCGTGATTGAGTAACAAACATCAAAACTACTGTCATAGCACATCAGTGGGACGCCAGCCACATATTCGGGAGGTTGTAGGTTCGAATGCAGGTTCGAATAGAATTTTTTAATATTTTTTTATTACTACATGTTGACACTTGACCCCTGTCACGCCTGATGGTAAACGGAGACGGGGTCTTAGAAGTTACGTGTTCATAATTTACGTACATTTGTGAATTTACAGTAGCAATACCACTCGCTAACTGTGAAGGAAACCCGAATATCTGAGGTTTTTGACATACATTAGCGCTTGAAATTCGCCAATCCGCAGTAATGTCTCTAAGAGAAGGTGCTTTACAGTGGAACGTTTATATGCTAGTCATCTACTGCCTGAAAGTAATCCCTATCTAACTCTAAACTATCTGAAGTTAACATTTATACGCTTCCGAGCAAAACACAGACTACACTAAACAACATAATATGTTGTAATTTAATTCACCTAGGTTTCACAAATAAAAAAATCTGATTCTGATTCTGAAACACTTCGTATTTTGGTATATTTTAATAAAAGTTGACAAAACTTTCGCTCCTCTCACAACGCCAGCACTTGCACTAATGTGATCGGATGTGCCGTGCGATACGAATCCGCTCTAAAAAACCGCGCACTGCATACAACGCAGGCAGCGCAAACAGCCATGACGCCATCGTTCCGTTATACACACGAAAATTTCACGAAAACGCCTTCCGACAGAGCCAGAACGCTCGTCGTGTGTTTGACAATTTCCAGTCACTAGTCGGGACATGTTTGTGAAGTAAACGCGCGTTGCGCCGACCGGGTGCACGCATCCGTTTGCATCTAATTACAGTCTGTACCAGACAAACATTCTCTGGATATACAGGGTGTAACAAAATCCCCATATTTATCCGGAACCCGGGGGTTTCCACTCGTCAGTACGAATAACTTTTACTATTTTCAAACTAAAACTTTTGTGAACAGTGCATACACATTATTAGCTTTTAGTTCCGGGTTCACTTTCTTGATTTTTTTGTTGGAAGTCAAAAATCAGGTTAATGAATCTGGAACTTTTACTGTCGGGAAAACTCCGAAATCAAAAAGTAATATCATACTGAAACCCTTGGCAGGTTTAAAATATATGTGATTTTGAAGTTTTTTCCGAAGTAAGAGTTGTGTGCATTGATGAGTATAACCTCCCATTTTCGAACAACTATGTACATTTTGTTACAATTTTTTTTTTATTAAAGTTGCAACACAAAATTAGAACATTGACTAAAAGCTTCGTCCTATAGACATTAGTTTTTTCGTAATACAGGCACAGAGGTTAAACCCCTCCACGGCTCTCATTCCACGTAATTGAGACCGTACAGCATTTAGTGGGTACTCCAACCTGCGCGATACAAATAAAGTGACGTACCAGACAAATAAAACATTAGCATTCGTTCCCAAGATTTTGGCTAGCAAAGGTCAATACACCCCTTATATATAATTATAATTTCATTTGTTTCAGATATCGAGATCTATATACAAAATAAGTAACACACTACAAGAGACAAAATCACAGTACATTTAAACAGAACAAACAAACAAATAATAATAAATAATTACTAAAACACTCATGGGCAAATGATACGCTTCTACTATAAGATCAAACCAAGGTTAACTGGAAGATAATGCAGTTAGCATTAAGTTCGCCTTTGTATATTTTAATTTGTTTTAATAGTGGAATTTAATTAAAAACCTCACAAGAATAAGTACGGAGTTATTTTGTCCCTTTTTTCTCCATCTAGATCTTGCTTGACCTTAAGTCATAATTTCTAAGAATAAAAGGATTTTGATTTTATTTTTTGATATAGAAGGCTTTTTAAGCATCCTTAGACATAAACAGCCTCAGCTGAGTGGTCTATTCATCCGTCTAGTATAGCTGAAAAGACCCTACTTACAATAAATCATCTAAGTACAATCGATGTAGAGGGTAAGCTTTATAGAATTTAGAATTCGGTACTTAACCTCACTAACGTACTCCGTCATATAAGAAGGTAGGTGCCAAATCGTAAAAAGGTAAGCTCATGTAATATTTTTGGACCATAAAGGCGCTTTGATGACTCATCACATTTCTTAACGCGCCTTTTATTAGATTGACATGATCACAGTCTGACAGTAACGCTGTCTATGAAAGAAAAATATATTCAGTACTTGTTGCCAGCTTTTAAAAGTTGGAAAAATATAGACCAACTGGTATTCATTTTGAGGTATGAAATAAGGAAACTCACGCATTTTTAACAGACTTCAAAAAAAGAGGAGGTTCTCAAGTCGACGCGTATAGGTGTATACTAGGGGGTGAACCCCCTGCGCGCTTACGCGCGCCAACCCCCAGCCGCTCCGAGCTTCGCTCTCCGCGGCGCTCGGCCTAGGGCCTCGCTAGACACTTGGGGTAGGGGTTCGAGAAGTGGGAACATGTATGGTCTCGGCCTTCGGCCTCGGCCTGAACGGAGCTCGGCCTTCGGCCTCGCCGCGGCGGTGTTCCTGGGGCCCGCTTCGCGGAGCTCGGCCTTCGGCCCTCGTCTCCAGCATATGCCCAGTTGGCTGCCGACTTTTTTGCGCAGAGGTCGATTTTTTGGGCAGCTATATTCTCGCCCCTATTTTGAATTTCGAATGTTCAAATTTTTTTTTTTAAATTAGATCACGTTAACAAACTCCCGTTTTAAATTTCATCCAAATCGGCCCGTAAACAAAAAAGTTAGCCCATTTGTATGGGAGAACGCGTTCGAAATTCAAAAATCGGCTTCATAGGATGGCTGTATATCATACATTCCCTACAACTTTCTCATACAAAATTTTCACGTAACTCTTACCGTTTCCGAGGAAATCTATAGATGATCAGTCAGTCAGTCAGTCAGTCAGTGAGTATACCGGATTGTAGCTATATATATTATTTTATAGGTGTATATATATACGCGTCGGTATTTTTTAACAAAAAATAACCCACAAAAATGATCCCTTTCTACTAATAGCAGGTACCTACCGATTGTCAAGGAACCCTGTGTTTTTCTTCGTAACGGAAAAGTAACTTTCTGAAAGCTATATTATCTTCTTATTTTTTCAAATACTAGCACGTACAACTTGACTGAAAGGTCCAAAAAGTTTTCCAACCTGTTTTGATAAATAAAACGCCTAAAGAAAATGTTACCTATTGAATACGGGTGTCGCAAGGAAAGTACGTCGTTACCATTAGCCTGAGATCATGCTAGCTTAACGCGATATTTATCTGGAGTGATACAAATTTGCATGGAAAATGGAGGTGAAATAAAAAAAAAACGTTTATAAGTTCATACCTAAAACTTGACATATTTTATTTAGATACGTTGTTTTACATGCGCCAACTGCGGCGGAAGGCATTTAGCTCGCTTGCAAGTATGTAAGTATGTCCAATTCCATGTTTTCTCGTAACTTCTTAACCAATCGTCAGATTTTGACAAGCAAAATTGTCACAATTACACATTATAAAATCAACATAAATCACATCAACGTCATAAATTATTGTAGCTAAATAATGAAATATTGTATCTATGTTGGTCCCGCCCAGTTAATGGTCGGGTTTTTTGTTATGTTTTTTCATTAATAATTTTTCTATGCATAAAGATCTCTACAAATTTAACATGGAAATAGCCATCGAGACGAAAAAGACAAAGTATTTTTGTAGGTATATTCATTCTGTGTAAAAAATAGGTTCCTAAAGTAGATTTCGTGACTTTTTTTGGGCATTAAAGCTATTTATATCTTGAAAAGGGCTAAAAACACACAATAGACTCTACTAATTTCTGTACAAGCCCCTCATGTAATAATTTGGAGGACGGAAGCGAGGCAATTGATCGATTATCACCTGCATTGTGTTGTACTGAAAGGGGAAGTCCCTGGTGTGTTTCCTTTCTCCATAAAATATAAGAAACATGGTTGCCTCTTTTAAAAGAGTGCTTTTGAGGCGTAGACGAAAGAAACATTGTTTTAAGCCTGCCAAGCAAAAAGGGAGTGTAGATGATGTTTTCAAAGTTAGTATGTTATTCCGTAATGGGGTGTCCTACATCCAGCAGTGGGCACAGGTGAGCTGATGATGATGATGATGATGTTATTCCAGCAGAACTAGTAAAAATTATTTTCGAACTAATTTATAGGCCAATATGTATTTTTTTATGTCATGTGCTCTTGCTGTACAATAAAGAATATTCTTTTCTTATTTTATAGATAATTCTAGTACTCCTAGGTGGAGTCTACTTGGAGCGCGAACGCAGAGGCCTTTACATAATTAAACTAGCTGACCGGGCAAACGTTGTTTTGCCATATTAATTTGCCGATGTCCTATTGTCAGACCTATCAAATGCCTATACCCAATTTTTTTTTATAAAAATTGGTATAGCCGTTTCGGAGTAGTTCGATAACACACTGTGACACGATATTTTTTTGTATAGTAGCGAATTTTCACATCCCGTTCTTTCATGACCGCAAATTTTATTATTCGTCTTTTTTTCATGTAGCGATTTTTCATAAAACGTTTTATAATGTTCGCGTTTCATATTTTCGCTTATTTTACCATTAGATTCTTTTATCAATCGCATATATTCGTAGACTATTTTTTTTAAAATCTCGATTTTTTACACGTTGATATTTTAATATTAGCGTATTAAAATAAGAATATTGCCCTTGGAAATCGGCGGAGCAAGGTATAGTTTGCTTAGGTATTATAAAATATAATATATTATATCTTAGGTATTATAATACGCTGATATTAAAATATCAACGCGTAAAAAATCGAGATTTGAAAAAAAAATAGACTACGAATTATGCGATTGATAAAAAAATGTACTGGTAAAATAATCACTTTGTAATACTTATACTTTATTGTACACATAAAACACATAAATAAAACACAACATTTACAGAAAAATTAAAGTGTACATGGCGAGCTGTACAACGTTGTTTTTTGCACTTCACAACAACTGGCGTATTTTTCACACTTGGAATGAACTTTTATTGCATTTTAAGAAATTGTACAATGCGGCGGACTTAATGCCATAAACATATAAGCATTTTCCGTCTTTACCTACGTAAAGATTTTTAATTTTGAAAAGAAATATAGACGATGATTTTCAATCAAAATTATATAACGATATTGAACCCCGCACCCTTGAGGGTCAACTTATAGGCTATAAACCAGTTACGATAGGATTACACGGTTGAATCACTCGGTGTTGGTCACAAGAAAACGCTGCTATAACTACATGGTACAGTCGATAATACGTCGACTTTTAAACACGTGCACTCTATTCAGTTACGTTATGGGTGACTTTAGATCGAAAAGTGAAGGTCGAGCAGCTATTGACTGTATTTGTAAACATTGGTCATATATCAACATTTTAGTTAAAACATAGGCGAGAAACAGTCGTTACACTTTCGAAAATCGGTCGTAGAGCGGTAGAACGTCGGCTTCTCATTTGAGAGGTCGTAGGTTCGAATCCATATACATATACAATGCCTTTTTTTCTAAGTTACGGACACTTGTGAAGTTATAGTAGCAATACCATACGCAAACGTGAAGGAAAACAATGTGAGAAAACCGGAGTGTTTGAGGTCTTCATATACCTCAGCGCTTGAAATTACCAATCCGCGGGGCACACGCGTGGTGTTTAAGCCCATACTCTCTCTCTCTCACTCTCTCTCTCTCTAAGAGAAGGCCTGTGTACTACAGTGGGACGATCTAGGCTGCATTATTATAAGATGCACTGTTTTTCTGTTTGCTTTATATAGAGTGATAAAAATCCCTAAATGCTACAAGAAGGATAATCAAATGTTTCTTTGTATAAGTATGAAAGTAGACACTATTCTAGATATTCACGGAGCAAATCTTTGTTTAGTTTTAGTTAAGAAAAGTGTTTTTTAATCTACTACGTCTAGGTGAAAAGATTGAGGAAATTGCATTTTTCTGCGAGGACGTTGCAATTTCCTGAAAACACTTAATCTTCTTAGTGCAGTTATATAGGAAGTAGAGTAATATATAATTGACAGCTTTGAGCTAGAACTTTTCTCAGATTGTAAATTAAGGACCCCGCATAAATACATATTTAAATTGCATTTAGTTGAGTTTCCTACATATGTGACAATATGTGAAAATGGAATGGAATTAACCTTTTATTAAGGTATATTCTGTGCCTAAAACGTAAATGTAGTTATTTTGCGGGTGACGGCTTCAAATTATTATAATTGCTGGGTGTGAACGTATTCCCATGGCGGTTTGTTATAATATTTATTGTATAAAACTTACCCGAGTTGTTGAGCTTTCCAATTAAAAAAATTACAAAGCGCGTATCCGTTTTATTTACCAAAAGGGACTTCTATGAAACCCAAATGTCATGCTCGATAAACGCACTTATGCCAATAGAATAAGAGCTATAGTTTAGTTTAGCCAAGACTTTTGTTCACTAATCGCTATTTTCCATACTCGATCTTGAAATTACGTGCGTAAATTGCCTCGGTGGTCTAGCGGTTAACACGCTTGACTACCAAAACAATGGTCCGGGGTTCGATTCCCACAGGAGGCTGCCGTACTAATTTGTGCAAACGGCCCCAGTGTTGGTGCATTTGCATGTTTGTGATATCCTTGTTTGGTTACCATAGCACGGGGCATCCTAGTTTGGACCAAATGTGGAAGTTATAATTATTATTTAAAAGATAACAAGTACAACGTCCAATGATTTTAATGAAGCGAAAGAGGTTTCCTTTATCAGGATCGTGGCAAATGGCAAATCCTGGGCCTCGATTCTGTTAGTGCATTGTAGTATAATGACAGGTACACTGTCAGGTCACGTGACGTGTTTTTTCATACCATTGACGCCTAGAAGGTTTGATGGGTGTGCCCGCGTAGACTTAAAGCAGCCATGAAATGAAAACCGCCATGTTCATGCAGTTGTCATGTTACTACAATGCATTAACAGAATCTAGGGCCTGGTCTCTGCGTACGCCTATTTAGGTGTGAGTATATGTTATGTTAAAACAATTCTTTTTTTACTGTCCGGAGGCTGAACTAGTCCTGGAACGTTGGAGGTAAACGGCCGTATTTAAGAACTGCTCAAATACAAAACAGATATTAGAGCTCGTGTTTCAAACAAAGAAAAACCGGCCAAGTGTGAGCCGGACTCACGCACGGAGGGTTCCGTGCAACATTAGACACAAAGATCGAGAAAAAACGGCAAAAAATCACGTTTATTGTATGGGAGCCCCACTTAAATATTTATTTTATTTTAATTTAATTATTAATTTTTAAACGAATTCAATGTTACCCTGTAGAGAAAAACCCAGAGACTTAAAGTTTATTAATTCTAATCTTTGCGGGTTAGCAGCCGTAAAACTAATATTTTCATCTTGCACCTGAGTGTCTAACGTGCCCTCAGCATTAAAAATCAACAATCTGCGGTGGGCACGACTGGTAATTAAGCCCTTGTACTTTCTCTTTGAGAGAAGGACTGTGTCTTGCAGAGAGATATATACATGTGTATATAGGCTGCAGGAATCTGTATGGTCATTCGATTGTTATAATTCACCTTATCTTAACGACCAGTAATACCTTAACCAGAGTAACATAGGTAGGCAGCAGATTAGGTGCTAATTAAGTCACTTACTGAAGCGTTTCTAGTTAATCAAGTAAAGAGAGGCACTTACCGGATATCTACCGGAATACTCGGTATTCATTAACATAGAAATAATATAAACTAATCCAAATCATAGCCATTAAGCTGGCCTATAATATTGCAAACGACAATGTCCGTTTCCGGCTAAATACGCTGCTCTACGCTGGCTCTCTGTCTATCACGTTTAAAATACTTTATTTCTTGAACTTTGAGCTGTCACAGAATATCAACATCATATTATATTTTAAAAAAATCCGGCCAAGTGAGACTCGGACTGAATGAAAGAAAAGATATTTTGGTTAAAAAGTGTAAAAAAGGGGCCATAAACAACTTTCAAAGCTAGTAATTCAAACGCTATATTACATGTTTGAATATTTTGATTTTCATCACGTATCGCACCAATAATTAGGAAACCCGCAATATAATTGGCATGGTCTTTTCAGTGGTTTATGCCGAATGAGCTGAGACCAAAAGCATCCTCTCAGTTATTCTATCTAAAGATTTCTACCAGGCATTAGAGCGTTTGAGTGGTCACCTTACCTGCTTAATTTAGGTAGGAGTTGCCACTAGGCGCCTAAATGTGTCACGCAATCAGTCGCGGGCTTAACTAGGAAATTATACAACCGTCTTTTGTTCAAAATATGTTTGGAAATCAGAAAAAATCCAAAGTATTATACGATAAGTATTACGACAAAGTCAATTTGTGGCAAAGTAAAGATATAGCATAGCACAGATTCATCCTGGTTTAGTTACTTCTGTGATCCATGTTGTGTAAATTCATATTAATAAAGACATTTGTATTTTTATTTGTATTATTTGTATTTTACTACCTACTTACCCGGAAATGTACAAGCTATGTAGTAGGGACTCGTTAACCGATTCTTCAAAGAAACTAACATCTTAACAGCTGCAAATCACTACATTAATACATTAATGAAGATATTATGTATGTTCGAAAAAATTTTAGCAATTTTGAAAATATTGGTAGCTGTCATAATAAAGATACTAGGAATAAACATAAATTCTACGTTTAAGACTTGCAAAAGTTAATTCATTCTTTATGAGGCACTGTATACGGTTCTACAATAAAATTCCTCACCTCAAGATATATTACAGTTACCACCGATGAGGTTTATAAATGTGTTAAGCATATTCTGTGCAAAAAAGCCTATTATAACATTCAAATTATTTGGAAGGCAAAGATGTCTAGTATTCAAATGATGGGGCGATTGTATCTAGTGTAGTGTAACGTTAAGTTGTAAACTCTGTTAATTAAGCAAACCTGTTTTGAAAAGAATAAATATGGAGTTTCTTTGTTAGCTTCTTCACCACATAATCTATTAGTTATGAAACTAACAGCTTTCACGTTCATTAAGTTTGTTTTTATAGTGAATAAAACTTTGGCTTTAACTTTATAAGAAATTGTATATTTCTTTTCAAAGAAAAATCCGTTACGACCGCCCTAAAAGGTTATTTACATGAAAAATCTAATAAAATATGCCTGAAATATTCTTGAAGGTCAAAACATTTCTAGGTTATACACATTATTGAGTTTACTAAGACGTCTGAGCTGCAAATTTTTTAAAACAAGAAACTTTTCAATTCCTTTCATCACGAAAGTAAGAAGTAAGGAACATTAGGCTTATCCAGTACTTAGCTTTTTTAAAAATCTATTTAGAGGCTAAAAACTCGGGACTGCAAGTGATGTAAATTGCTTTGACCGGATGTCGCTGCCTGTTCGTAATACAGAAGAGTTTGTAAAGAGGCTCGAAATTTCGCCGATGCCTGCACTTGCCCATTAGTTCAGATGGGAGAGCGCTGGCACGGTTAGCCAGATGTTGCGGGTTCAAGGCCCGGCATGGGTGGAATTTTTAGCAAATAAATAGGTTTTTAAAAAATTGTTCTCAGCACGGGTTAGTGCAACAAAAAGAATATAAACACTACTTAGCTTTTCGGGGTTCCATACTAGACCCAAGTAAGATTAAACAGAATAATACAAACTATTTGTAATTATTTCTCCTGGTTGTGCAATAAAGTGTTCTCTATCTGTCTATCTAACTATTAATATTTGTGCGCCAATCTATCGCGTACTTAAGCTCAGTGAAATACAGTTTTCCTGTGAAAAGTCTTTACTTTTCCCTATTAGTATTGGACGTAAGAAGTGAAAATACAAAAGTAGAAAGTGATAGATCAGATGATCTTTACTACCCCCAAAATAAAATTTAATAAGTGCTACATAAGTCGTGAAATTCCGAACGGAAAACAGACGTAGAACAACTACAGGTGACTTTAAATTCGTTCCTTGTATTTTAAGGGGACATTCGAATGATTTTAAAACATATGGTACTAGTTTTGGGAAAAATTACGCATAAAAAAAAATTTACATCACGAAAGCATAAAAAACAATATCAGTACGAAAAGTAATAAAAGTCCAAAAAACTATGTTTTGAGCATCTTATGGTTGGCGCCGGCCAACTACACTGTTTATTTAATTGTTTACGGAGGACAGATTCAACATTTAACATATTGGCAAATAGTTTTCAATTTCATGATACTTCCTACAACTTTGAATTTGTATTCACAGTTTCGAGCAAAAGGTCAGCAATCACGAATGTTTAAAAATTTGTTATATAAATCCGGTAAATCATTAATAGTATTTTTCAAAATAAAAAGAACATTCTCTTAAAATATAGCAAACGATTTTAAAGTGACACTGTAGATAAAATCTGGCATAGACATTTATCTATGTCTGAAATATTTGAAATAGCACATAGGCTACTTTTTATTCCGGAAAAAAGATATAACGATTTCGTTAATAAATTCAAAACTAAAAAACATTGATGAAATCAGAACTGTACTGACACACACAACCCTCTACGCAATAATCAACCTCACGCTTCGCCATTGTTTTTCTTACAATTCTGTAGCATAGCTTATGCTGCAGAATTGTTAACCAAACATAAATCCTTTGGATTTAGTGGGTCTTAATTTTAAGCTTTGGCTGAATCCGACTCAGTCATCGGCCTTCCGAAATACCATTTGCATTCACCTAAGCTGAGAACCGACTTCAAATAGTCTATGTCCGTGGTACAGTCTCTAAATTCATTAAACTCTAAGTAATCGTTCAAAGTCATCCGTAACGAAACTGAGTAGAGTGCACTCACGTACTAAAAAACGTGTTCTTGACTGTATGGATGCAATAATGCAAGGAATATGTGGCTTTGGAAGTATGCCAGTCTGACATAAAACGTCAACATTAACTGAACAAAATAACTCATATTTAATTATACTGATTATTATGATCATAATTACGTAAGACAATCACTATGATGGTGTGCAGGCAAGGATAAGACAAACACAGAGAAACACCCTGAATGAATGAGCTTTGCTTTGGCCGTCATTTTCGGCTTCTTCGGCATTTCAGTTTTGACATTGGAAATGTCTTTTCGTTCGCTCCAGTGTAGGCTCGGATTTCACGAACAAGTGCGATCCCCTTATATCTCGGAGAGTTGTGAAGATATGATATGAAATTCAAGAAAAGCTCAAAGGACTCGTGTTCGCAAGATCTGTAAAGTGCAACAAGAATTATTCGAGAAAGTCAAAAACGAAAAATGTTATGGCAGAAATAGTGAAAATAAAAATCCGATTTTTTTATTTTGGCGATCGATATTTTGGAAACAAAGAATGATATCAAAAATTTGAGAAAAAATCATCTGGACAATTCAGTTAGCTACAACTTGAGCCTAAAAAAGAAAAACGATCAGGTTTGCCCTGTAGCCTAACGTTTTTGAAAAAACTCAAAAAGTCAGAACGACATGTGAAAAACATGACATTTTATGACTCGATTCATTTCCAGTGTGCTCGATAGTCGTGTGAGGCACGAAATCTGTGAATTTTTTCAGCAGATCTTCAGAATCATATAGGCGCTACATTATAGGCGTTACGTGCATGTTGTGACGTCATAGTTTGAGCCCGAGTTGTATGGCGCGTTTTAGTGCCACGTGACTTTGTTAGTCGCAGAGATAAAAAATTATATGGTTTTTTAGGTCATGTCCTGTTCTATTATGTCAAAAATGTTGTTTCCTAAAAAGTAAATTCATTTATGCAGCCCCTTCAAAGGATACATTAAATGTCAAGCAGTCAATCTTTCGTTCGGCAACAACTTTTTACACGGAACAGTTAACAAACTGTTGCTTCAGTGCCATAAACACGTAGAGCCAAAAATGCAGAAGGTCTGTACAGTTTATATAATATAATTCGTCAGGTTTCTTCACAAGTTTGCTGCTGAACATATGCCTACCTCGTCAGGCACGCCATTTATTTTTATACTTGGGCACGCTCATACAGCCTCGTGGTCACAATGGTCGTGCGAGATTTTCATTTACTTCGCAGTTCATTTATTTTATAAATAGCCTATATACGTCCCACAGCAGGGCATAAGACTTCTCTTAGAGAGAAAGTATGAGTGTCTACCGCGGATAGGCGCTTCCAACACCTTAGACAATTAAGTTTTGCTTACGATGTTTCCCTTTAAACTTAGCGCATTGCTACAATAACTTCATAAATGTATACAACTTAGAAAACAGGTTTTACTTGCTGGCAAGCAATCGAATCTGGGACCTATGGAATATGAGGCTAGCGTACTACCGATTTGTTCCGTATGGCGCCGGATTAAGAATAGAGTCACCCCATTTCCTTCCGTGGATGTCGTAGAAGGTGACTAAGGAAATTAATTACCAGAAGACGGCAGCAGCGTCATCCTGAGATTCCAACCGCATGCTGCGATCGCCAACCCGCCTGCCAAGCGTAGCGATTATCGCAACACCCCTTATGGTTATAAACACCACGAAGGCCTATGTCCTGCAGTGGGCGTCAAATGGTTGATGATGATGATGATGAACTACTACCGATGCTCTACCACCGGTATATTATTATGGCAGAGTAGAGCATCAATTTGTACAATTTTCATTATTTCTTTACTTACGCTGTCGTAAGTATGTCCTTCACACCACAATTTCAATAAAAAATATCACAGGATATTTTTAATAGGAAGGTCAATAAATATGATACTATACAACACGTAAACCCACGGCTGTATCTTGGAGGGGTAGGCAGAAATCAGGATTTGCCACTAGCCAGATTATATCATAGATAATTATTTTGATAGTATAAAGCCCGAATAAAGTCAAAGTCAAATCTGAGTGATTGATTTTACGACAAAATTGTTAACAACTCGGATTCTAGAGGCAATTTTTTTAGCTCGGTTGCGGTACCTTCGGTTTTAATTAAGATTTCGTGTCTTTGTGTTGTGGCACGAGCTTAATGAAGTGGTAGTGGTGGCACCAAGAACGTTGGTTAAAACATCCTTGGGTGGCACTCATTAATTACCTTTTCACCTTAAGCGCTCTGTCATTGCGGCTTAATTGAAGCTTCCCTTCACGTACAGTTAGAGACGGGAATGTCTCGTTTTGTTTCGACATCCGCCTTATGTCGTGACTCTGAGTGATAAGAGCTGTTATGCGTCCGGTGGTCGACTGTACTGTAATGCTATTTTAGTAAAAGGTTTCTATTTGTTTCGGTGCCGGTAAGATTGGAAGAAGAAGTGGGTGGATTCGCTGATGTAAGCCAAATCGATGCGGTGTAGGGTGAATTTAAATTACAGAGGAAGAAATTACATTAGGGATTAGAACGACACCTTTATCTGAACAAAATAACTTATATTTAATTATACTGATTATTATGATGACAATCATAATTACGTAGGAGAATCTGATGACGATATGATGGTTTGCAGGCAAAGACAAGATAAATACAGAAAAACACCCAGAATGAATGAGCTTTGCTTTGGCCGTAATTTTCGGCTTCTTTGGCATCTCAGTTTTGACATTGGAAATGTCTTTTTGTTCGCTCCAGTGTAGGCTCGGATTTCACGAAAAAGTGCGATCCTCTTATATCTCGGAGAGTTGTGAAGATATGATATTCGAGAAAAACTCAAAAGACGCGTATTCACAAGAGCTGTAAGGTGCAAAAAGGAGTTATTCAAGAAAGTCAAAAACGAAAAAGTTATGATCTAAGCAGTGAAAAAAAAAATTTTTTTCTAGTTTTTTATTTTGGCGCTCGATATTTTGGAAACAAAGAATGATATCAAAAATTTCACTGACTCCACATTTGACTCCACTGGATAATTTAGTCAGCTACAATTTGACTAAAAAAAGAAACGATCGATCGGGTTAAAGGTTTGCCCTGTAGCCTAATGTTTTTGAAAAAAGTCAAAAAGTCAGAACGAGATCTTAGGACATGAATATTATACGAATCAAAACTCTAAGATAAAGATGGGCGAAGAACGATGGTAAACTGATGTACCTAGTAAAGTAGAGAAAAAATATTGTACACAAAAAAATACATTCTAAATACAGAATTACCTTAAAAATGGAAAATTTCACAGATTGTTATTTTTCGAAATATCAAATTTGTGCGTCAGTAGGGCAAGCTCTACTTACGCACAAATTTGCCCACCGGAATCCCATTATCCTAGAATAGAAGAATGTGCACTTATTTAAGTCAAGTATTAACTATCGAACAGAATAGAGCAAAAAATATAACTTTTACATTTTTTTGCAGAAATCTAGCACTCTCTTGCTATAGGTGAAAACGTGTAATTGGCTTAATAACTAGTTATATAAGTCGCATATTATGTTGTCTATCAGCTGTTGGTTTTACATGGATAATAAAATAAATAAAATATGGAAATCAGAACAAAAAATTAAAGTCGGAAATGACAAACTGTAACTAACGTTACATTTATTTACTTCACGTGTTTATGTGTTCTTACTGACGTGTTTCAGGAATTGTGTATTTTAAAGTAACCCTGTACATTTTTAGCCTTTTCCTCTATCCAAAGATTATTGTAGATTAACCTATCGACATATGTTAATATTTGACCTAAGTTATATGGCAGAAGTAACAAATTACAACTATTTGTAGACTTATCTATCCACAGATCGTTCGTAAGAAATGACCATCATTTGGAATTTTAGTTATTTTCTTACAATATCTCAATTTTCCACTGTAATATGTAAACAACGACACATAAAATACGTGACTATCAAATACATCAACTAGACATCAAATACATCGACTTTGAACTTTCGTGTAAGCACTCAAACCACATTGAATGTCGGTTCTTAAGATTCTGATATGTGAAACTTAGCAGGTTACATAGTAAACACCAGGGCTTAAAGAAAACTGATCTGTACTCTTAGCTGGTGTTTACTTCGAGCGTGGACGTTTCCGTACTGACCGAAAAAAAATATTGTACAGGACGGCGAGGTAATTCACTGAAAAAAAAATCTGTCAGTAACACCCACATAAATGTAAAAGTGTACTGTTAGACAACAAAAAAAAGGAACATTGAAATTCTTTTAGATCTGAATGAAAAGAAAAAAAGTAATTTTTTTTTTCTTAAGGCGTTGTTAATTTCAGCGGCTAGCTTTTAGTCCCAAACTTTTTTTACTAACCAAATATCTTAAATGTCGAAATGTTGCTTTGCAAAGTTAGCCCAAAAATTTAATTACGAGTAATCCGTCACTGTCACTGTAGCATGTGGTCACAGAATATTGGTAAGTGGGTACAGACAGAAAGGGTAGATTAGGGTTTTGGTAGGTAATTATCATGGTGTTAGTGTCACTGTCAGGCGTTTTATCGACTTTTATTGTGGATCATCGTAATGCCATCAATGTATGCTGAACCAGAGGCCATGTTTGTTCGGGTGCCACGCATTATTGTATCGTAGGTACCCAGCTGCCTTTGATTCTATATAGGTACCTGGCACGTTCTCTTCTATTATAGGTTTTTTTTTCTTATATTTGTCGATTCTGTATATTTGTGTCAATCTTAATAAATGTCTTTCCTTTTTTTTTTTATTTTCTTTCTGATATTGTTTTATTTCGGTAACCGATGGATCTCAGAAATCAGGAATTTATTTCAACGTAAAGAATTCACATTCTGTTAGTAGGATGTTATAAAAAGATGACCTGATACACTCAGGTTATCTTTTTTCACACGAAGATTTTTTTTAATGTGAAACGGCCCTTACCAGACAAAAACACAGATTGTTATCCGTGTGAACCATCAAGATTTACTGTCATTGAACCTTAGCTAATATTACCGCCTACAATTTCCTTGATTCCTGAATTAATCTGAGACATTCCGCAGATCACAGATCCGATAAGGTAAATCATGAGGTTCCTTAATTGAAAACGAGACCTGAAATTTTTAAGTCACTACCATGAGCACGAGGTTTCCGAGTTCGGGAGCCAGTTTAACCATAAATTATTTTCGTTTTATTTAATTCACGTTGAAAAAATAAAATTTAACTAAGCGAATAGCCAGCGAATAAACTAGCGAGTGTTTCACCAACGTGAAACTAAGTAGGTTTTTTTAACATTTTCAACAATGGAACAGATTTTTCCACTGTAATCTACTTCGAAAAGAGCTGTTAAATTAAGTGCTGTGCCGATAAGCAAAACTTTTTTTATGTTTTCCATACATATTGGCCTCGTCGAGTTTCAAGAACAAATGGTTTGGCTAAGGTTTCGAATTGATATTATAACATGTTGTTTTAAACTTGTATGAATGAAATCCTAAATGAATTAGCCCTTGCAGAATTTTGAACTAGAAGTAACTGGTGTGTTAATATCCACACCCATTAAAGGTAAGTAAGAATATTGTTATACTGGGTACTCAAATCTAAAACATTTTGCGATAATGCTCGAATTCTTAACAATCGATGCGAAACAAAAATTTATTTTGTTTCCAGGGTACATGTATGTACGTTTCTTTAATATTATCGTAACTTTTAAACCCTTCAACCAATTTAGAAGTACTAGGGGGGTTCAATAAGTAGTGAGAATGTATAAGATGCAATTAACTTTTATCGCATAGTGCGATCGCCAACCCGCCTGCCACGTGTGGCGATTATGGCAAAACCCTTTATGGTTATGAAAACCACGAGGGAGGCCTATGTCCTGCAGTGGGCGTCAAATGGAGGGTGATGATGATGATGAACTTTATCAAATGTTATTTTATTTTTTTCAACATTGTCACCTTTGGGTTGTATACAATATCTTGTATACAACTAGAAGGTGACTATGTTGTATTTTGCAAGTCTTGATTTGTTCGTTCCGTAGTAAAATTTTTGAAACATAGATATTTAATTACCGCGCTAACTTCAATTTTCTCCATTTTCCATTGCTCGTTGCGACAGAACACAAGTAAGAACCTTCTATGACTGAAAAAACAAAAGGACATCAAACATTTTTATTTTATTATGTTGAGAAATAAGTGGGCTATGCCTGCCAGTATTTGGTTTTTCTCTATCCACGGAGTTTATACCTCATTCTAACTACTTATTGCAAACTCCTCGTATGTGGTGTTGTTTGAAACCTTATGCGACAATGTAAGATAGCGTAACTATTCAAACGAGCGGTCACGTTTTTTTGACGTGAAACGACTTTCAGTTCGGTAGTAGGGTGTCACTTACTAAAACTGCATGTGACGAAAACATGTCGCCTCTGCGAGGGCTATAACTCTGTAACTACGTGTCGTGTGCAATTCGTGTCTTATAGTTGAGTAGAACAAAGTAGCCATTACTCAGCTCCTCTTGACTCGTGTCACCAGATGGTGTTAGTGCCGCATAACAGTTTTAGCTAAAATGAACGCTTACTTAACCTCCTTAGTACGACATTTGGTATAGATATACATATTTATTACGCTCACAAAACGATAGAAAATAAAAATCTCGATAAAAAAAATTTTGGGTACCTCCCTTACGCCTAAATTAAGGATGCAAATCTTTTTTTCTCGCCTACACCATAGTGTGGGGTATCATTGGATTGGTCGTATTGTGGGTTTAGGAAGACCATTTTTCGAGTTAGGGTTCCGTTTGCGAAATATTAAGCTTTGAAGCGCAAAAGGGCGCCCCTCACTCCGCGCTAAACGGTTGATTGTAACACGTGAAAAAATTCAGGGCAGTAGCACATTTTATAGTGAACTTAAAAGGAAAATTGTAAACGAATAATAGGCGACCGACTTTTATAGGTCGGTCCACGCGCTCCATAAAAGGAAAACTTTGTACAAAATCCATTGAAAATTACTTTGATGAAGTAGTTAGTTCTGTAAAGCAGATAATAAACCCCTTTCTACGGAACCCTACACTGTGCGTGGTCCGACACGCATTTGGCCAGTTTTGTTTTTGTAATACCTAAAGACATGTCAAATTGCTTGTGAAAACTTTCGAAATAACTAGGCCAGATGGCATTGTGTGCTCTAAACTTAGTTATTTTGTGCCCTATTGTTTTCTCTCAACTTCTAATTGAGACCAATTTCCGAGCTATTACGCAAACACCGCTAATTGTTGCCGAGAAACTTGGCCTATCAAAGAGCAGCCTCTCAAAGAGCGTGAACAAGAGCTAATAGTATTTACCTATTACCAAAATAAACAATTTAACTGTAGGTAAGTATCAAGAAAAAAGCGAAATCGCAAAACTTAATTTAGTATAAAGTACCCGAAACTTCATCAGCATATGCGAATGAGATCTGTTAAGATCATGGCAAGTGGCAGACCCTGGTCTCGGCCTACCCCTCCGGGATACAGGCGTGAGTTTATGTTATGTTTGATTTTTTCATTTGGTACAGTCGATAACACAACCTTCTTTGCACTCTAATCAGCTATGTTAAGAGTTTGCCCTATCTACAGATATTTTATTATATATTTTTGTCTTTGAATAGCTTACTACAAATTATTTCAATAAAAATTATTCATAATTATTCCAATTTAGAGTTCTCACCAACATTCGATAACATTCTCCCCCGCCCATCAGCTTATATATTGCAAACCAAAATCTGAATGATTCTAATCGTCTGTCTGTAAATTTCCATACTAATTGCTATTGCTAACGTCAGGATTCCGACAGGATTTGGTGTGCATAATTGTGCCTCAGTAGTTACGGTACGGGTTATACAACTAAAATATAAAGGTTGATGTGCTGTCAAGTAAACGAGTGACGTTGTGCGGTACAGTCAGCAGCACATATTTACGTATTTGCGAGCATTCTAAATTTCACAACGGGCGACTTTTTAACAGTAATTTCAATGTTGATTCATTGCCAGCAGCTGGGAAGATGATGGCTCACAAAACACGTTCATACAGTGGTCGCCGTTATAATACATGTTGAGTCTGTGATGACATAGAGACAATGAATGGCGCATGTTTATACTGTTCCAATTAACGTAGGATACTTTTTATTCGAATCCTATGCAAAAAAAAACGCAGACAAAATTGTGATAAAATAATTATCTATAAGTAACAAGTTACTAAGTACATAATATTATATTTTACGAGACAAGCTGTGATGTTCCTTCAATAAAAGAAACTATATTTCTACCTTCAGGCAGATTTCCGTTTATTGCTTTCCTTTTGTTCGGTGTAATTCACCGCACGTAATTGGTAATTAAGTATCATGCTACATAAAACTATTATGTCCATTACCGAGATAAGTAGGTCCCTACGTTAGCGTAATTGAGCTTCGTCAGTGCTCTTCCTATTCTGTAAATGATAGAATGTGTTGAGACCTCTTTGTAAAGATCTACCAAAATAACAGTGAGGGGTCGTCACTGTCCATTATACGACATTTTTTTTTTGTTTTGGATGCTTATTGGAAGAATGGACAAAACTTTAGTAAGTATAGGTTCATTACGTATAGAATTACCTGTTTTGGACCTGAAGTAGTATCCATAGCATTGGCAAATAATTCATAAGGCAAAAGAGTTACCATTTTCTTCTTGCTATTTACAAAAGACTATCGAATATTGGCAAAAACGCTAACTGGAGAAAAAAGTCGAGGGCCCGAGTTACGTGGAAGATGATGATGATTAAGAGGCCAAGCCCCGCAGTGTTGTAGAAAAAGTAAGTAACAAAAACATTTATTTGTCAATCATATAGATTATATATAGAACAATAGATTACGCGTATCCCTATCTACCCAATGTCGTCACCCGTCGCCGGACAAGGGTTGACGACTTTGGCGAAAGTGTCTCAATATTGAATCGGAAATGCAGGACACCTGGCGAGGCCGAAAGGACCAGCACAATAACAGAGTGGCAGCTGAGAACATGACGACGGTCATTAGGCAGAACAGCAGCCCGATGATTAACGATGATGATAATGTTGATGCCGATGGCGAGGGATAGCATTTGGCGGCAAAGCCTATAGCATGTGAACAGTAGGCAGAAGTGGATTGATGATGACGATGATGAAGCACCCCCTAACATAACACCCGTAGACTCGGCTTTTATCAACGGAACTAGCGCTTACTCATGAGAACTCATTACGAAAAACGTGATCTCTCTTCTCTGGGGCAAGCGCAAACAAAACGTTAGGAAATTAACCAATTCAATTCTCTGCAACAGACCAACTACGATCTCAGCGCTGAAGTGACTGGGGACACCCGATCAGGGATTTTGAGAGACGATTTTAAGACATCACTTTGTTTTCACTTTTTTTGCTGACTGTATTGTTTTCCAATATGTGTGAATACAATTTGCGCCTAAGCAACAACGGCTTATCGATGTTTTTCGGTAGCTCCAAAGGTTCGTGTGTTTCTCCTTGCTGTCCTGACTCAAATTGCCATCCTGTTCAAGCAACGGTTTTGTTACATGATGAGGTACATACGTACAAAAAATAACATATCTTAAACGTTATTGTCACCGAATCAGATATGTTCTGTTATCAGGGAATATGATTGACATTATGTTTTCATCACGAGAAAAAACAGAATTGGAATGGGAGTCAGTCAATTAATTCTATATGATTTTTTCGTACAAGTCATTTTATTATGTTACTTCCTTTATTATTACTATTAAATTATTCAAAGAAAAAAAATTCAAACAAAGGCGTACTTAATGCTAAATAGCATTTTCTTCCAGTCAACCTTAGGTTTGTGGATAGTGTGGCTTGGGCAATGCACGATACATACTATAAGTACATAAATTACTTAAATACAAGAAGAAAAAAAAATTATGCTCTTCTTATTTTTTATATTTTAAGGATAAGTTCTGGCACTAAAAGTAAATATGTACAATCCTATAATGTTTAATTTGATGAGAATATTTCGCATTAATTTACAGCCATCGCCCATAACTATACCCACATAACCCACTTCCAATCGCGTTTTCAGACATTTTTGAGAGGCGATGCAAGCGCGCTGCAGGGTAGCATATGGTTTTCTTCCATGCATGCGCGCGTGGATCGCTTTTTTAATAGCTCTAAGATTTTTTTTCATTGAAATTGTATCTATAGGGTGTCGTTAAAATAATGCAACACTTGAAAATTGTTTCTTCGGTATTAAAATAATAAAACCTTTAATCTATAGAATTCTAAATGACCCGATCAGACTACCATAACAACGGTTTTTAATTGTTCTTTTCAAAGTCATAATCTAATAGGTTAAAAAGAAATAAATATATCATAATTATTTTTGTAAGTATTCTTATTTCTTCCAACTGTTTGATGATGAGATGTTTACTTTGTTGGGAACTCAACGACGCTGATCAAAATAGTTTCAAAACAAAACATACCTACCCGATTGATAATGGTTCTAAACTTAAACCAATATTATTAAATTTTTTTATTGTTCCCTTTTATGCATGTTATATCTACAGTTTTATTGGCCGTGAAGAATAATTAGAAACGTCAACCTCCTTGACAAAACTACACTGCACGTACTGGCTATTTGGAAAAAGAAAGTAGTTTTTTATGCACTTTATGGCCATCAAAATTCTACCAACCAGGACTAGGTAAATTTTGAGTGTCGAACAAAAGGGATTTAAGTGTCCATTTAACATAGGTACTTATTTTATCTTTAACTTTTTTGAACTTAAATAAAAAGGAACAGGTTCCCGTTTTTAAGGTTTGGTTTTTTAAATACAATAGTAGTACTTATACTAAGGAGGTGAACTAAAGATTTTGTGACCTCCTTTACGCCGACCTCCTCCTCCTCCTTAATATTGGGTCATCCGATTACTGCCTACCGTTGGATAAATCGGTTGGTATTTCTGCATTGTCTACAGCGTAGACCCTATTATATTAACTAACATCGGCTTACTGTATTCAAGAGGCGATTCCCTGCTTCGTGATATAATAATACAAGTGTCAAACAATATGGAGCTTTTGGCGTACGTACTTATTATGAACTTGTTGGTACTATTTCAGTATTTATGATTCTTGTTACGTAACTCCTTAATTTGTATATCTTTTTGGAAATAAATATTTTTTACTTTACGTTACTTTATTTCCTTCGTAAAATTAGCTACATATAAAAGTTCCTGTACTGCAAGCAAGTACGATTAGTAACGATTATATGTTACATGGTCGCAATGTATTTGGTATAGTACAGAAATTCGTCATAAGAGTCAATAAAGTTCCTGTAATTTAACAAATTACATAATAAGCTACTATTTCTTGAGAAATCCGAAGAGACAGGCTTAATAACAACTAAATAAGTATTGGTGAAATTGTTAATTTAAAAACCGGCAGATAGAGTTTTTTTTTTTGTAATATCACACTTATATGACCATTAGGCAACATAAAGAGATCCCATAAACGTAGATTAGTTTCCCCGCTCCTTCTACCTACTGACTTTTCACTAAGTGTATTTACGCTACAAACTCAGAAATGACAGATGGACTATTCTCACAGTTGGGCAGGGGTCACAAAACCGGTATATTAGAAACCGGTTTTTCGGTGACCGTTCAATTCGTCGTCAAAACTGATTTTTCGATTTTTTCGGTTTTGTTACATCGTACATTATTTACCGAAAACATTAAGATATTCGCGAGTTAGCTGTTACTGCTGACATTCCTTTCACTCGCACATTGAATTTTCTTGGCATATTTTTGATAAACGAGAAATAGTATGTCTATGTCCCGCTTTGCTAGATATAATAAAATTAAATTTGCAATTCAAGCTATTTTTTTCTTTCTTTTCCTACGCTTAGTTTTCCATAACGAAAAGTGGTTTACAAATTTTAGCAGCAAATTTTCTTAATTCAATAGTTAGTGAAAGATAAGGAGAATATTAGATATTCGTAATTTCATTATCTATCAAATTTGTAGACTAAATTTATTTATTGACTTATTTGTTACCTATTTTATTCACTGCCTATCGTCCCACTGCAGGGCACAGGCCTTCTCTCAGAGAGAGAGGGTATAGGCTTAATCACCACGCGTGCCCACCGCGGATTGGTAATTTCAAGCGCTGAGGTATGTGAACACCTCAGACACTCAGGTTTCCTCATGATGTCTTCTTTCTCGGTTAGTGAGTGTTATTACTACTATAACTTATCAAATGTACGTAACTTAGGAAACAGAGGAAACAGAGTCATTGGCACGTGCCGGGATTTGAACCCACGACTTACCGAATGAGAAGCCGGCGTTCTACCGCTCCGCTACCACCGCTCATATTTATTTATTGAGAAGTAAGAAGAAAGCCCGAAAATATCAAATAAACATATCAAATACTACCTACACAACAAAGAGGGATACAAAAAAAAAACCGGCCAAGTGGGAGTCGGACTCTCGCACGAAAGGTTCCGTACCGTTACCGAGCCGTACGGAACTTTTCGTGCCGTTATATATCGAGCAAATACGGCAAAAAAATCACAATTGTTGTATGGGAGCCCCACTTAAGCATTTATTTTATTCTGTTTTTAGTATTTGTTATTATAGCGGCAACAGAAATACATCATTTGTGAACATTTCAACTATCTAGCTATCACGCTTCATGAGATACAGACTGATGACAGACAGACGGACAGTGGAGTCGTTTGTGTACGGAACCCTAAAAATGGAACTAAGAAGGATATTTCGCATAGGTTTCACACAAATAAATTAAAACGGACATTCTGGCTTCCACATCAGTTGGTACTGGCAGTCGCCAAGTGAACAATAAACTAGCAACTTTGCAGTGTTCCAACTTGTAGCGCGCATCTTTATTCTCATTTACGTGAATTACTTTAACGAGAGCACAGTCGCCCGCGGGCTATTGATGTTGCAACTTGGACGGGACGTTAGAAACTACGTTCACGTGTAATTTTCAAAGCGGTCTAGAAGAAATTACTACAGAAGTAAGCCCGCCGCCCACAAGCTCAGGTTGCAGCCAGCGGCTAGATGAGGAGCATGGACGAGGACAGAGGGACAAGAAGTGACGTGCTTTGGGGGATGTCCTATGTCCAGGAGTGGACGAGTATGGGCTGGTTGATTGACTAAACGCGGTGCTACTTAGTTACACCTGATTTCCGCACTTAGCCTGATACAAGGCTGTGGTAGGTACCTATAGATAGCATAGTTGGGCCATCGATGTTTGCCTTTGCCGTTAGCGAGTGGTATGACTGCTACAAATTTACAAACGTACGTGCGTAACTAATAGAAAATAAAGTCGTTAGTACGCGTTGGTAGACAGAGACATTGGTAAATTGCCGTCCACCCTTCAACTCATCTTTTGGAATGGGCTGATAAGCCTTGTCGGTCTATCGGTGTAGGTAAACTATAATTTAAAATTGTACGTGAAGTAACTAACAGAACATAAAGTCGTTAGTACGCGTTGGTAGGTAGACAAAAGATATTGGTAAATCGCCGTCCTTACGTCCATTCCGCAGCCTTTTGGAATGGGCTGATAAGTCTTGTCGGTCTGTCGGTGTAGGTAAACCATAATGTGAATTATTTTATCTAAACAGAGAGATATAAAAAAGTATAATTTGACTCAAACAATTAGCAGTAATGTTATTGCTAAGTTACGTATTTGCAGTAGCAATACCTGTCAAAAGCCGATGCTGGCTCTGTATTAACTGACCCATGATTAAGCTCTCCAGATCGAAGCTAAACCTGTTCGCTTTGCACTCAGGCCTCGGGAAAGGCTTTCCTGGAATCCTGCGCTCACGAAGCAGATACGAGAGCGAAGGCGTAGGACTTTGTCCATTCTCGCCTTGGTCGAGACCGAAGCTGGAATGGACAGTCCTATGCTCGCGTTGGATTAGAATATGAAAGGCCCTTAAACCTTTTCGCGTTTGTATGAAATTTACTATTAATTATTCCACCACACCACACCGTCTCCCGTCGGCAATTGACGGCGATCTACGGTTGTGCGTTGGTGTGATGAGTTTAAGAGGGGAAGAACGTCCACTAAAGACAACTCGCGCTCAGGGCGCCCTACGACTGCAGTAACTGAAGAAATGAAAAAAAAAAATATTCTGGCGGATCGTTTGTTGCTTGTTTTATAGCTAAAGAACGAAAGATTTCAATAGGGAGTGTTCATAATATAATACTTGACCGTTTGGGAATGAAAAAAGTCTAAGCGCGTTGGGTGCTAACGACCGAACAAAAACGAACCAGGCTGTGAATTTCACAAAGCTGTGAAACGAAAAAACAATCCGCAACTTGGAAGAGACCATCATCACCGACCCCTAAGAAATTCAAGGCCGTTCCATCCGCCGGCAAGATCATAGGGTTTCTTTTTTGGGACAGCTAAGGGGTGGTGATGATTGAATACCTCAGTGCTATTACTGAGAATATGTACGGAGAACAAATCAAAAAGTTGCGTTTAATACGCGAAAACGGAGTGGCAAACTCGCTAACGTTGTTTTGTTTCATCAAGATAACGCCCCAGCGCACAGGTCAAAAGTTTCGGTGGCTACCATCAAGGACTTCGAATTGGTTGAACATCCTCCATATTCTCCAGACCCTGCTCCTAGTGACTTTTATCTGTTTCCGAGATTGAAAGAATATCTAAGAGGCCAGAAATTCGACGATGATGACCCAGTGATCGCCGCAGTTCAAGGTTTTTTAGGGAATCAAGATGAATATTTTTATAAGAAAGTAATTCTTTGTTTAGAAAAAATATATGCTAAGTATATACAACTAAAAGGCGACAATGTTGAAAAATGAAATAACATTTGATAAAGGTTAATTGCATCTTATTCATTCTCACTACTTATTGAACCCCCCCTAGTGTATCCCCTATTTGGTCGAAGTATGTCCCTTACCGGCCCTTCCACCCATAATCGCTCAATATATTTGTTTCGTCAGTCTTTCTTCCTTCAGGCTCTCCACATGTCCAAACCAACGCACCATTGCTTTTTCAATTCTGATCACTACATCCTCTTTCTAAGCTATGTATAGACGTCACCCTTTCATGTACCCTCAATTTTTTTGCTAGGAGCGTTTGGACCTAGCCCCTTGGAAAAAAGGCGCAGTCGAGACCAAATGTTAATAGCCATACAGATATTACAGGGAGACTCAAACGTACGTGCCTAACCGCTTTCGACACGGCATGAGGAGACTTCGGCCGGTTTTCAGCGATGAGAAAACACGAACGTGCGCTCATCGTTGGTCTCCGCTGCACCGAACTATTGCTCGATTGAACCAGCTGCATGCGGCAGCACCACAAGCCGATATATTTGTTAGTCAGTGGAGGGATGTTAAGAAAGAATGCCAGGCGATTTGTGAGAAAGATCAATGAAGGGGTGTTTTTTTATTATAATTTAGTGACATTTTGATGCATTGAAATTATTGACATTTAGATTTATTCAAATTATTGACATCGATAAATTATTAAAATGGTGTTTTATTCAGTTTCTAATTTATTAACATCTGAATAAAATTGTATAACAATAGTATAATACTTATGGCATTAAGTCCGCCGCATTGTACGATTTCTTTAAGTGCAATAAAAGTATCAATAAATAAATAAATAATGTAATAGGTTCACAAATCTTGATTTATGAGCTATAATATTCCCCTTTCTTTCTGTAAATACTTACTAAGGAAGTACAAATTATGTAAATTAGTATTAGAGCATGCAATTAGTTACGCATTAGTCATACTGTAATGTTATTATGAAATTTGCAAATAAATAAATAAATAAATAAAACTTAGTCCACAATGTTCTCTAATCAAACTAATTTTGAAGCAATCAGCTTTAACATTCAGATCATATAGAAAACCCCTTTTAGTTATACCGGACATTTCTGCAACAGAAATTGAACACTTCGTAAACCTTTGTTTTAGTACCTACTGCAAATTCCTCAAAGGGAAACAAAACTGTCCCTTCTTGCTGCAAGCACAGCTAAAAACTTCAATATTAACGAATTATATTGCTAAGTAAAACCTCTCGTAGTTATATTGTAGATATTTATTTACAAACGTTACTATGGCATTAGAGACCTTTTTATAGAACGTCAATCTCTCACATAGGTCTTTCAAGCATTATCTTACATTCATTCATCAAACCTATTATTCCATCCACATATCTTTCTTTTCTATCCACAGGATATATCTCCTTTCACCTATTTTATTTCATTGACATTTTGCATATCATTTTGTACTACCTTTTTAGGGCTTCGTACCTCAGAAATGGGAAAATGATAAACTGACTCTCTACTTTGGGCGCGAGTACCTGACACGTGCACTTGTCCGGTTTTTATATAAATATATATCATATGAATTTGTAGTAGCGTTTCCACTCCTTAACTATGTAGGAAAGCACCGTGAGGAAACCTGAGTGCTTGATGTGTTCATATACCCTCAGCACTTGAAATTGTCAATCCGCGGTGGGCCCGCGTAGTGAGTGTAAAAGACCGTACTCTCTCTCTGAGAAAAGACCTGTGCCCTGGTACGTATGTAGGCTGCATTATTAATTTATTTTATGTATTATAAAAGAGAAACGAGAACCGGGTGGCGGCCAGTGGGTAGACCTGTTGGTCTGACGATGTGGTCAGGTCGTCAGGGGGGCCGTGGATGTAAATGGCGAGAGACCGCGAAGGATGGCGTGATGGGGAAAATGCCTATACCCAGCAGAATATCTTAGATATAGCGTTGGTAGCGCAGCGTTAAAACGCCAGCTTCTCATTCGGGAAGTCGTGGGTTCGAATCCCGGCATGACTTTGTTTTCTAAGTTACGTTCATTTGTGAAGTTATAGTAGCAATACCACTCGCTAACGGTGAAGGAAAACCTCGTCAGGAAACCTGAGCGCTTGAGGTGTTCATATACCTCAGCGCTCGAAATTGCCAATCCGCGGTGGGCACGCCTAGTGATTAAGTCCGTACTCACTCTCTCTCTCTCTCTCTCTCTCTCTCTCTCTCTCGCCCTGCAGTGGGACGTACATAGGCTGAGTACTGTACTGTACTTAGATATAAGAAACCATTTGCAATTCTTTCTTCTGGTTGTGCAATAAAGTGTTCTCTACCTATCTACGTACCTATATATTTTAATATAGCCATGATTGTGCCCCACTGCTGGGCATAAGCCTCCCCTTTTGACCTTCATTCCTCCTTACATAAGCAGCCTATATACGTCCCACTGTAGGGCACAGGCCTTCTCTCAGGGGCAGAGTTCTTCTTTTTTGTTCATTCTTCCTTGACCTTGGCCAACTCTCGCCACCGAGGTAAACATTTGGTCATGCATTATAAACCTACTAGTACATTTATTAAGGTTATAAGTAAGTTTTCTTTCTGTAGGTACCTGAAATATAATGTAAATGGGAGTGGGTGCTGGTTGCATTTAGAAACTTGAAACAAAGTTTTCCTGGCTAGACGTTGTTAAAGAGTTTAAAATGTCAAAGGCAGTAGTTAGCAACAGCAGAGTTTCTCCTGAAACTATTAGGACATCTACCTGACTAACGAAGCTTAGCGGAGATTTTTAACAATTTCTTTCAAGCCACTTCTTATGTTGCTCAAAAGGGCAGCCCTAATCTTCAAAAAAATATATACTTACCCGCTGTATGATGCCCATTTTAATGCTGCTGTATAATTTTTTGTGTAATTGTATTTTTTTTTTAAATTGAGGTCTACCAAAATGTTTTGTATCTTTACATGCAAAACTGTAACTTAAATCAGGGCTAATAATTGTTTATAATTGTTGTTGTTCATTGTTGTTGTCATCATCATCATCATTAGCCATTTGACGCTCACTGCAGGACATGGTTCGTGGTTTTCATAACCATGAGGGGTTTTGCCACAATCGCCACGCTTGGCAGGCGGATTGGCGATCGCAGTATGCGGTTAGAATCTCAGGAAGACGCTGCTGTCCGTCTCCGGGCAATTGATTTCCTTAGTCGCCTTCTACGACATCCACGAAAGGAAATGGAGTGACGCTATTCTTAATCCGGCGCCACACGGAATGTTGTTGTAAAATTTTTAATTCACGGTTTCCTCAATGAATGAAACACTTTTTTAAATTAAAACTTTTTCTAATTAAATCGCCATTGACATAAATACCGAGTCATCTATGACTTATATTAGTGTACATTGTACCAAAAACGTTAAAAAATGAGTAACTTTGTGGAAAAAGCCCACTATAGCATTAAAGATTATTTAAATGATAACAAAGATGTCTGGCATTAAAACCGTGTCAATGCTCGAGGCTCTGAATAAGAATTTAAAATCTGTTAATTAATTACCAAAATTAAAAAGAATAAGTTTGAAGTTCTTGCCTATTCTTTCTCCAAAACGTTTCTGCAAAATAGGTGTCCAAAATCTCTACTTAGTTTTACTTGTAACATTCACTAAGTCGTAGAGCCTTTACTACTTTGAATAAAATATTTTGAATTTAAAAGATTTCAGTGAATTAATCACATACTTACCCCTAGTTTCTCGTACATTAACAGTCTGTTAATCAACTGTCAGCAGCTGCATGTCAGTTGGCCAAGTTGCATATAAAAAAAAGCACATCGTTATTGTACGAGAAACCGGGAGTTACTATCAAAGAGAGCAGGAATTGCTCTTAAGAATACAAATAAAAATAGAATAAAAATATATTTCACCGAGTCTCGCTAACAAATACGGCAGAAGAAACCTTTGAAAAAGTTTCCTCAAAATACCGAAAGTATAAAACTTCAAGAATCACTTGAGTGGAAACAGCAGTTTTGAATAAAATTGTAACCATTTCACAAATCACAGAGTAGATACAACGAAAAATCAGCCTTCTATTTTGCAACTGCATAGGTGGAGTAGCGGTAACACACTTGACTACCAAGACAGTGGTCTTGTCAGTCAGTCACTCACAGTCAGTCTGGGTGTTTTTTTTTATCATTGTTTGATAACTATAATATCACAGGTTTCCTAATTTGAGACCCTGGTACTCCAAACTAGGGAAGCGGTGATTGTGTAATGCCTATGTTATTTGCTATAAATATATTCTGTATTCAAGTATCGTAACTGGATCTGATGGTAAGTAGGCAGATTTATGCCTAATTTTGTTTCCTTCTTCTAAGGTCTTTAACCTTTAAAAAGTTTATGATATAATTGGGTGGATCATCATTTTTGGTGATAATTGTTTTAGCAAAACATCAACTGGCTTAAAAAATAACAAAAACTCACATAAACTCACACCTGTATCCCGGAGGGATAGGCAGAAACCAGAATATGCCACTTGCCAGGATCCTGACAGACCACTTTGACAAAAAATATATAAGCCTATAATTTCCGTTATTTAACAACTGAAACTTTCGAATAGCCGACTAGTTTCGACCTCGTCCGAAAACTATAGGTCAAAACTAGTCGGTTATCCTGACGTTAATAAAAGTAAGTGAAACCGTTAAACCAATATATAAAATACGTTAAGTTTAATAAATTTTCTTCTTCCGCTTAATGTTTCCCTGACGGTATTTTCTACGAATCGTATTTTTAGGGAAAACCCAGAATCTTCTGTCAGAATAAAATTTTTGTCGGCTGACGATCGGAATTCAATTGAACTTCTGAATAAACAATTTCTGTAACAAATTTAATAATTGTGTTATAAAAGGCTTCAAAAGGCTGCCTGAAAGGAATGCTCTTTAGATACATCTGTTTGTGCATTTTATTGAAATTTGTTTGAGTGTTCTAGGCTTATTTTTAGAACAATTCTAAGGTAACTAAATTATACTTTAATTGATTTGTTGACTACGGAATACCACTTATTTAATTTTTATTTTGCGCTTGAAATTTTGGATTTGAATGAAATGAAAAATTTCGATTCGTGGTGGGCATACTGATGGTGACTAAGACAATGCTCTCTCTCCCTCTCTGAGAGAAGCCTACGCCAAAATAATGCTCACGCTTTCTAAGTTTTACTAGGAAGTGATAAGTAATTAGCACATTAGTGGACCGTGTTACGCGACTTACCGTATTACGAAACATTTCAACCTACAATACGTTACTTGCGAGAAAAACGCTTTTTATGCATAGCATTGTTTTTAGGGTTCCATAGTCTACAACGAAACCTCGTAGTTTCGCATGTCCATCTGTCTGTCAGTCCGCAACTTAGCACAGAGACAACAAGTACTAGAAAGCAGAAATTTGGCATAGATATACATATTAAACATGCCGACAGGACGGTAGGAAAAAATCTTAAAAAAAATTGTGGGGTACCTTCCCTACACCTAAATTAGGGATGCATTTATTTTTTTCCTGCTTACACCATCGTGTGGGATATCGTTAGATTGGTCGTTAAAAATATTAGGGGTTAAAGTATGAATTGATATTGCGGGCTGTTTCTGCCGCGTTAGTTCCGCGTCGGAACTCGTATTAAAAAATCACTCGAATTTTCGCAGTATCCATCTTTCTTGTCTAAATTGAATAACAAAAACAATTGAAAGTCGATATTCAAATGTTTCACATTTTTTAAAAAAAGAACATCATAGAAACCATTTGAAAAAAGTTTCATTCGAAAACCTCAACCCATGAAGATTCTATGTCAATTCAAAGAACCTATTGCAATAAAACGGCAATTTCATACTTTAACCCCTATTATTATTAGTGCATTATTTAGTGCAGAAAAAGTGCAAAATTTTTTCGATTTACGGATCCATTTGCGAATTATTAAGTTTCAAAGCGTAATTTGTGTTTTATTTTTTGCATGATAACCAAGATTATTTTTGCCCTCCCCATCTCCTGGCTAAAAGGCCGATTTTAGAAATGAAAAATTATGCTTAGGCCCGTAGCCAATATCATGAACTTAAAAAGAAAACTATCACGGCTACGTAGGCTTTACAAGTTAACGAATAATAGGCGACCAACTTATAACAGGAAATCTTCGTATAAATTCAATTGAAAATTACTTCGACGAAGTTAGTTCTGAAAAGTAGGTAAAAAAACCCTTCCTTCTACGGAACCCCACATTGCGCGTCACCCGACACGCACTTGGCCGGTTTTTTCCATGTTTTTGTTTAGATGTGTTGAATGTTATTGGGATTTAAATATAAAATGTCTATGAAAAACATGGAAACAAACAATCTAATACATAAAAAAAGACTTTTTCTCGCAAGTTACGTATTGCAATGTTTCTGTGTAACACTGACCTTTAAATATTGTAAGTTCCTTATCCTAAGTAGTATTAAGCTCGCCTATGTGCAAAATGTTTTTATGCAACATTTTTTTTTCTACCTTCTTACTTCTAATATTATAAAATTAATGAAGGGTAGATACAATAAATGTGCAGTGCTTGTTGTGACAAAATCCCTTTAAACATCCAAATATGGGGTTTTCTACTAATCAGTAAGAACAAACAGGTTGTAACCTACTTTAACTTGTAACATTCCTTAAGTCGCAGTTTCTGTGTTACTTTGAATAAAGATATTCTGATTGTGATTTCAAAGTTACCACAGCGACATTAAATTGTAGTAACATTGAGTAAAACTCGTATATATATTATGACACATAATGTTATTACGTTCCGGGTGCCAAAAAATCATATGGTCCCAACTGAAAATCAGTTTTGCTGGTGTTAGTACACACCAGTAAAGTATGCTGAGTTGGAGGCCCTTTTTTAGGCTTCAGTACCCAAAGGGTAAGGGACTCTATTACTAAGACTCCGCTGTCCGTCCGTCCGTTCCGTCCGTCTGTCACCAGGCTGTATCTCACAAACCGTGATAGTTAGACAGTTGAAATTTTCACAGATCATGAAATTTCTGTTGCCGCTATAACAACAAATACTAAAAACAATAAAATAAATATTTATGAGGGGCTCCCATAAAACGAACGTGATTTTTTTCCATTTTTTGCTTGATGTTAATAACGGCAACAGGTAGATGCTTGAAATATTCAAATTTTGTATAGATGTACAGAGCCCTTCATGCGCGAGTCTGACTCGCACTTGGCCGGTTTTTGTTATCACGGAAGCACCTGAGGCGTTTGGAGTCTTCGACTCTATATGCCTCACATGTTCTATTCACGATTGTTTTGTTTCTATTTTCATTTTGTTGACTTTCCTGTATTCTGTTTGTTCACCTACTTGATAACTTTGTGGTTCTGTGACAATTTGAATTATTTTCTTCTTTCTAAAATGGAATAACTGATATTTTAACGCATTTTCAAAGCAACAGTTTTTCGGATTGAGCAGTCTCTATTTTCGGAAGTGTATGACGTAATTGCTATACCGCGAGTAAAGTTTTTTTGCGCAATTCTTTTGTCTATCTCAATAGGATTCATTTGCGTGTGACCAATGGCGTAAATAAATAAAAAAAGTCACGCGAACTATACACAGGGGATGAAAGCCTTTAACTTTCATTAGGTAAGTAGCAATATGACTAAAATGGGTATTCACCCTTGTTTTACCTTCACAGTGACGTGTTCCAGCGGTTTAGTTTTGCTGTTGAAAGCAGAACTTCTTTTTAATAAGAGTTTTAAACTGAGGAAGGTGTTGTGCGATCGAGATCTCAATGTAGGCCAGGAGGCCTAGGAAGTCAGGATGATCAATGCTACATCTGGCCTATTGCGATGTATGGTTGGGAAGGTTGGACAAAGCATGCAAGACGCTGAAGGCTATTGAGGTATGGTACTACCAAAGGATTTTGAGAATACGTTGGGTCCATAGAGTCACGAATATGAAGCCCTAAGATGCGCCAATCGCTTAGTGCCGAGAACTCTTATGTCCATAAAAAGAAGAAAATTAGTTATACAGGGCATGTTTTTCGACACGGTGGGTACCAACTTCTTCAAGTTATTATGATGGGCAAGATTGAGGGGAAACATATGTATTGGCAGAAGAAGGAAGTCATGGCTCAGAAACATCACGTAAAGGAGGGATGTCCCGAGCGTCAACCTGTTTCGCTTGGCTAGAAATTAAGAATAGTATGGAGACCTGACAGTCAACTTCTATTAGCAGAGAGCCACTAGAAGAAGACAAAAAATATATAATTATAATATATAAATATTTATAATTATTTGCACTGATCGCTATCTAGGACCTGTGCTATGGTAACCAGGCAAGGATATCACAAACATGAAAATACACCCAGACTGAGGCCATTTGTACAAATTTTCGGCGGCTCCCAGTTGGAATCGAACCCACGACCTCTGGCATGGTAATCTTTGTGATACCGCTAGACCACGAGACAGTCTCAAGAACACGAAGAACGAACAAAGTTTGAAGACAACAGACTTCTCTTTTACAAAAGTTTAAGGCATTGAAAATATTTTATAAGTACGGTTTACTTTGATGCAGAATACTTCAGAAAGAACTTTTAATATCGAACTTACTGTAAGCCCTGACAAAATATCAGTTATTCCATACTAAACAACAAAATCAACTCTAGCGAATGCAGGAAACCGGCCAAGTGCGTGTCGGGCCACGCGCAGTGTAGGGTTCCTTAGAAGGAGCGTTTTCATTGAAAATTACTGAGTTGTTAGTTCTGTAATGCAGGTAACTACAGAACTAACAACTTAGTAATTTTCAATGGAATTTGTACGAAGTTTTCTCCTATTACTATTGGCTTATTACTCGTTAACTTGTAAACCCTACTTAGCCATGATAGTTTTTCCAGTAATTGCATTATATGTGCTCCTGCCCTTTTCATGTTTCTACAACCAACTGTTTAACCGAGACATGGGGGGGCACCCTACTCTGACAAAAATTTGCTAAAGCTTAATGTTAATATATAATAATTTTTTTAAAGCTTAATATTTCGCAAACGGAACCCTAAATCGAAAAATGGTCTTCCTACACCCACAATATTTTTAAACGACCAATCCAACGATATCATATTACAGTGTATACTACAAAAAAAGATTGCAATTTAGGTGTAGGGGAGGTACCCTAAACATTTTTTTTCCAGATTTTATTATACCGTTTTGTCCGCGTAATAAATAAAGAATAAAATAATAAGAATAAGAATAATTTATTTATGAACATCTATGCCACATTTCAGCTTTCTAGTACTTGTCATCTCTGTGCTAAGCCGCGGACAGACAGACGGACAGACGGACGGACAGACGGACGGACGGTTCCTTGTTGACTACAGAAAAATAATTTTATGATTTTAGAGTTTGTTCCGTAATTAACTCCTGTTTTGACATTCTGGAGCAGCCTATATAACAAAATTGTATAAACTTACACATGCTAACAGAAAGTTATTAGAAATTGTGAAACATGAATAGAAATGCATGTATGTAGCCTATATAATTTTCACTGGAAGTCACACGCCTTCTCTCAGAGAGAGAGTACGCTTGAGAAAAAAGCTTTAGTTTATAGACGCGAATAATAGCATTAAGAATTAATAACGACTATAAGAGATAGTGAAACAAACAAAGATGTTTTAGTTTATTTGTTCTAGGACATAAAGAAGAAAATGTCATAATTATTTAATTGTCAAGGCGTACAGAGTACGCCAGGCCAAGTTCTCGGCCGGCCCGCACTGTGTAAGCGAGCACTTTTATTTTTTCTGTTCCGTGCTTTTAACCCCCCTCTATTTTTGAAGCTAGTTATGTCACATGACAAAAATTTTGCAGAGGGATTAAATTTACCAAATTGAAAGATTACTCAAAATTTTATGCTTCCACCTGTTGTACTTTAGAAGATCTAGAGGCTCCAAAAATTGCAATTTAAAAGTTACACAATTTTGCCTTATTTATTTTGACACTACTAATTCTGCGAAGATAAAGAACTTGGCAATTTCTTGTACATGAAGCATTTTTTGAGACAAAAAGTTGGCCTGTTTTTTAGATGTATGTTTTGGTGATTAGGATATTACAGTTTCCTAATCACATCGATTCGTTTGAAATAAAAATTCAAGTCATCGTGCAACAAAATTGGACCGTCGAACCATTGAGGGTTTTTAGCTTGGTCTTAGCTGACTCGAACTTGACCAATTTAATTTATCGACAACTTCGCGGACAATTTTACTCATTGTGCTATATGTTTATAAGCGCATATGGTCCACGTGTTCTAGTCGACCCCGCGAATTTGTTCGTGTATATTCAGAACAATTATGGTCTATCTGTGTGCTAAACTAAAACGAAACAAGTTCATCCAGTAGATGTGATTAAGCATCAAATATAAAAAAATATATGCACAATTTTCACATTTTTAATATGAGTAGGATTTTTCTTGTGTTAATATTGTATTGACTGGCATGTACAAACATGCCGTTCTATTTTACACAGGTCAGTTGACACCCTATAGCTTCGAACAGAAATAGATTTAATAAAAACTGAATTTGCACGGATATTTACTAGTTTATTTTTTCATTTTACAGTTTTCCGATGCTTCGGTACTTTTGCAAGTGCCGTGGTCTTTTATATAAAATTATGGTTTGGCCAATTTAAATTAAAAAATTTGCCAAAATATTTTTGGAACATAACTTTATTTTTTTTGCCAAGGGTAGTAAACTAACAGTCAATGCTTTCAAAAACACTCGTGTCACCTCTGTCTACCAAGACCACGGCACTTGCAAAAGTACCGAAACGTCGGAAAATTCTAAAATAAAAAAATAAACTAGTAAATATCCGTGAACATTCAGTTTTTATCATGTCTAGTGCTTAATGTTAACCTTAGAAAATACTAAGAAATAGATTTAATAAAGCGAGTAAATGGTGATTCAAAGCTGGGCTAAAATTTGACAAAGTAGGTATTTCATGACGGCAACGTTAACTTTAGATTTAATCGATATGTAACTAGACAAATATATTTTCAAAAACATGACGATTTCAAACTCAATAATGCCATCTTCAACCTGGCAGAAAATAATATTCACAGAAGAAGGGGCTCTTTCCTATCGAAAAAAAAGCAGGCCAACTCACCTGCAAGGAAGCGCGTTCAACACACTGAAAAACTTTTTCACGTATTCCCCACTGGTCACTGCGCACGACTTCGCCGGTACAGGGTGGGAATTGAAATGGCTTGCGTGGTACCGCCACCTTCGTTATATAGGCCGTGGGGCTACGAGATATAAGCGTAGCGGTTGGTGCTACGCGTTCCCGCCCAGCTACGACGTAGGCGTTATGACGAAGGCTACGTGGGTTTGACCATAGCTGTAGCTGCTTTTATGGGGCGATTTTTCAAAACCAAAGAGGTGACGTTTGAGTAATGTCCAACATTTTCTGATGAATCGTCCTGCAGTCTCCACTTGACAGGTGTATTGTGGATATTCACACATTATCCCAAACAAGATCGTTTGAAGGGTACAGTATGTGTTTTGTTAAGAAAAAAAACCGCAATAAGACCCTTTTTGCTTTGAGACAAATATTTGGGACGTATGCCAAAAAAAAATATGACAAGTATACCATATTACCATTTCTGTACATAAAAATTTATAGTTACTGTATAATTTCAATAATAAATTATTGTGTTTAAGTGACTATTCGCTGTAGAGTTTAAATAATAAAATTTATAAGCATGCCCTGCTATTGTAACAATCACAGAACAAAAAAAAGAAAGGATGCTAACTAAAAGAAGTCAAATAAGTTCGTCTTTTGTTACAATACCCATTTTATTTGAACTGTTTTTCAGGGAAGCCATTCAGATTGTTTGTGTGTAATTTAATCCTTTTTCTTCTACAAATGCCCTTAAAATTTTTGTCTGGTGCTTTTGGCATAAAGCCGCGCTACAGAAGAGCTGAGGTAAAATTTCCATATTGTAAATTAATAAATTAAAACGATATTCTATATGTATATGTCTAGGCCTACTCTGCATATGACTGATTATTTATTTGTTGCCTGTTTCATACACCAATAAAGTAAAGTGAAATACTAAAATGACTGATTATTTTGAACAACATCTTCTAATGGGCGTTCTCGGATGTGATTTATTTTAATAAATGTAGTGGACTGTATTGGTTGTTATGTTCTGGTTACTGGTCTAAGCCGTGCGTGCAATATAAGCTTAATTTTCGGGTTTGAGGCCAGTCATGAGAGGTTAAAGACCATGGTGTATGATGCAAAAGGGGGTGCAGTAGTTTTTATGCTTTTATCTCGTAGATATGAGGGCCACTAGGTAAATATCAAAAAGGTAACACGAGATATCTCGGGACAATTTTGGCGGCTACTAAACCACTTTTAACTGAAGAACGGGTGGGGGCCTATTTCTCTGATCTTCGATTCGTTGGATTTCGCTCCGCCTCAGATAGCAAAATAACTACCTAGACGTGAGAAAAATGTAAGAACAAAAGTAGGTAGGTATATTATTTTTGAGACGGTGAGTCGATGAGACGATGTTTGCCGCCAGCTAGTAAAGAGTTTAAACTTAAAAAAACATTGATTACTGTACAAAAAAAAATAAACAACACAAATACATTTAAATGACAAAGTGACAAAAGAGTAGTAGCTTCATTCATTCATCCATTTACACATAATACGGACACTTATAGGCAGAGGCTGGTCAACATAAATTAAGAACCAGTGTCGGAATGTTACCCCCTAAACGAGGCATAACCTGTATCTTAGGGAATATTCTATTCTTCTATCTATACATAAATGGAATTCTTCCCGGTCCATCACTTGTTAAAGTTATCCCGCCATATCGGTCATTACTTTCGAATGTAAATCCCTGAGGGCGTGGTTTATCGGCCCTCCGCAGTGGGCGCACTTACACGGTCGAAAGGGCGACACCGAACATATATAACCGAACAATTACATAGCAAAAACCTCAGATAGGGCGTTTTTTAGGATAATTAATATTACATTTTGCAGTATAACTTTTTCCGAAATTTACTTTGGTGATTTTGATACTACGTGAAGTGACCGACCAATTGGCCCATTCGATGCCCCGCGGCCACCCACCATCTTCGGCCACCGATACAGGGAAGGAATCGTGCTACGTTAAGGATAAAACACACCAACGCGGTCGCGGTGGCGGTCCATACACACGTCATTTACGGCAGTAGTATTTTGTATGGAACGACACCGCCCCACCGTGACCGCGACCGCGTTGGTAGGTTATATCCTTTAGTGAAATCAGATAGGCATCCGACTATCTACATTCACCGTAGACAAATACAAATATGTAATTTATTGGATAAAAAATACGGCTTACAACGAGTTACTTATCCTAAAGTAAAAAATTGTTTCCCAATTGGCAACTGTCATCTGCACTGGTCTTTCGAAAGTATCGCAGGGTGACAGTCATACAAGAAAAGATAGCCCAGAGTATTTGGGATAGATACTCGATACTTAGAAATGGACGTAATGATAACTTATTAAAACAATAAAATAATAATAAAATAGACTTAGTAAAATTATTTTTTCATTTCTCGCTGAGCGATATTATTAAATTACTAGCTGACTCGGCAAACGTTGTTTTGCCAGATTAATTAGCCTACGACCTATTCTCAGACCTACCAAATATACACAAAAAAATCACAAAAAAAGGGTGAAGTCGTTTCGAAAGAGTTCGATAACAAACACTGTGACACTTATTTTTATTTTGTGATTGTGATTTTGATTTTTATATATTATACTGTGATTTTTATATATTAGATTATTTTGTTGACTCTACCTTCTATTTCCGTACCCTTGTCGCTATAACAACAAATACTAAAAACCGAATAAAAGAAGGGAATAATAGTCTAAACGTCATTTTTTGCCATTTTTTGCTCGATATTAATAACGGCAACAGGTAGACGCTTCAAATATTCAAATGCTGCATAGACAACGATACGGAACCCTTGGTGCGTAACTCCGATACGCACTTGGCCGCTTTTTTTATCTCACGGTAGCGACGTCACAAAGTACAATAAGCAGAAACTTATATAACAAGTGCTAATCTGCCAACATACCCAATGGCCTCAGTCTGAGTATATTTCATGTTTGTTATGTCCTTGCCTGGTTACCAAAGCACAAAGTATCCTAGTTTGGGACCAAGTTTTTGTCATTATTGGAACATAATACTCAGCTCAGTATGTTAGCAGATAAGCACTCGTAGATTCTGAGAATCTTGACGGTGTCCCAGAACGGGGTGTGAAGCAATGTAGACCTCAAATACCTACGTCTACGCGATAGGAAATTTAAAAGTGTACTGTTTATTTTTACTAATCCTTTGGCTTTAATCGCATGAAGGTGCCTTTTTGGCAGCGCTCGTTCGTCTTTACTCGGCTGGTCTCTCTTGGCCATTATCGGAAGGACCTATCATGTCACCCGAATAAAAACTTTTTAAGACTTTCCGCGAGTGAACGACTTCAATCTAGTTTTCCGTTGATATTTTATTGTTGGAGATTATTTCGTTTGTCGTTGATTTTTTTCTCTGCCTTTTGTGTCGGTCAGCCGCGCATACGTTATCCGTTTGTCTGTCGAGACCTCTTTTTAACCGACTTAAGAAATGAGGAGGTTGCTAATTCGTCCTGTATCCCAGAGGGGTAGGCAGAGACTAGGGCCTGCTACTTGCCACGATCCTGACAGAGCACTTTCGCTTCATCAACCTTCATGAGTCGTTGCATGCACGCACGCCGGTTTCGGCTACTTTTTATCTTGCCCTTTGCTTGTCGCATATAAATTTGGTCCAGATCTATTGGCGGGATCAATGAGAAAATCATCGAACTCTTCTTCTCAGTTTTTTTAGAATCGAATAAAATATTTTAATTTTTTTTTTTTGCTAAAGCATGGTAATTACAAATTATGGATAGTTCTTTGCACAGTAATATTAACAAAAAAAAAATTGCTTCAACTACTTTATTAACTTTACTAACGTGAGATCAATGGACCATTTAAGAAGTCCTTTACACTTTAATACATGTGTTGAGAATCTTATAAGTATAAAATTGTTTTAAATTTTGTGAGAGGTAATTCCGTAATTTTTGTGGCAAATGATTAAACAATTTTATTGCCGTACAGACAGTACGAGTTTCGTGAGCGTAGAGCTAATAATGCTTGTGCTGCAACGTGTAGTTTATTTCCATTTCTACCTCTCCCTCTTTGCTAAAAAGCTTAGATCCAAAGTCGATATTTTTCACTAAACAGTTTTTCTTTCTCAGGAGCAAATGATCAAGTTGAAATTAACGTCACGTCGTCTACGTTCAGTTATCGTTGATCTGAATAAAACCTCTGGGCGGTATAGGGCAGGTCGGCTTTGTTCCTGTACCGGTCTATTATTTGAATTCCATGCTAGCAAAGTAGTCATACCTAATAACATAATAATCGTTTTCCATTTGACATACAAATTGGTAAAATCTCTTTAAAGGCAGAGTGAAAGAATATTACCTGTCCAAAGAATAGATAATGCGTAGAATGATAATAGAGGCCGCCAATCGTAGTGAGAATGAATAAGATGTAATGAACTTTCATCAAATGTTACTTTACTTTTCAATAAAGTCACCTTTTTAGTTGTATACACTTAGCATATCTTTTTTCTAAACTTAAATTTCCTTCCTTAAAAAATCATCATCTTGATTCTCTAAAAAATGCACAGATTTCGTGCCTCACACGACTATCGAGCACATTGGAAATGAATCGAGTCATAAATATCATGTGAAAAATGTCGTTCTGACTTTACAAAAAGGCTACAGGGCAAACCCTTAACCCGATCGCCTTTGTTTTAGGCTCAAATTGTAGATGACTTAATTAGCCAAAAGATTTTTGCTCAAATTTTCGATATCATTCTGCGTTTCCAAAGTATCGAGCGCCAAAATAAAAAAATCGGAAATATTTTTTTTTCCACTATAACGGCCATAACTTTTTTCGTTTTTGATTTTCTCAAATAATTATTTTTGTATCTTACAGCTCTCATGAATACGCGTCTTTTGAGTTTGTTTTTAATAACTCTCCGAAATATAAGGGGATCGCATTTTTCCGAGAAATCGGAACGTACAGCACTGGAGCGAACGAAAAGACATTTCCAATGTCAAAACCTCCTGAAAACCTTGTACTGCGGTGATCACAATTTGACGATGATGACGCATCATCGTCTCTGGCCTCTTTCAATCTCGAAAATAGAATTCACTATTTATAATTAAAAATAACTAAAGAAACTGGACTTAATTAATATACAAATGATGAAAATAGATAAAAGACACTAGGAGCAAGGTCTGGAGAATATGGAGGATGCTCCACCAATTCGACGCCAGCAACATTGATCGCAACTTTGGACTTGTGCGCTAAGGCGTTATCTTGATGAAACAAAACAACTTTAGCGAGTTTGCCACTCCGTTTTTCGCGTATTTCGTCGCGCAACTTTTGGATTTGTTCTGCACACATATTCCCCGTCATAGTGGCTAGATGACTGAAGTGTTCAATCATCACCATCCTTTGGCTGTCTCAAAAAAGAGAACCCATGATCTTGCCGGCGGATGGAACGGCCTTGAATTTCCTAGGGGTCGGTAATTATGGTCTCTTCCAAGTCATTTTTTTGTTTCAGGGTCGTAATTGTGAAGCCATGTTTCATCCATAATTAGAAATTGAGCCAAAAACCGATCAGGATCTGGTTGTAACAGTTTCAAACAGCTTTGTGAAAATCTCAGCTTGGTTCGTTTTAGTTCGTCCGTTAGCATTCTAGGCATCACCCAACGCGCTGAGACTTTTTTCATTCCCAAATGGTCATGTATTATATTATGAACACTCCCTATTAAAATATTTAGTTCTTCAGCTATAAAACGAGCAGTAGTACGACGATCCGCCAAAATAATTTTTTCAACATTTTTTTACAATTCTTCAGTTGCTGCCGTCGTAGGGCGCCCTGAGCGCGAGTCGTTATTAGTTGATGTTCTTCCCCTGTTAAACTTACGGGGCGCATACCAACGCGCAACCGTAGAATAAGGAGGAGCATGAACCCCTAACGTAGGTATGTTGTTCCGTAGTAACGTTTTATAGATATTTAATTACCGCGCGAACTTCAATTTTCTCCATTTTCGATTACTCGTTGCAACCGAACACAAGTAAGAACCTTTTATGATTGAAAAAACAAAAGAGCATGAAACTTTTTCTATTTTATTATGTCTACAAATAAGTAGGCTATGCCTGCCAGTATTTTGTTTTTCTCTATCCAAGGAGTTTATACCTCATTGTCCCTACTTATTGAACACCACTCGAGTATTGATACATTTATTATCTAAATATAAATAAGTGAAATAAAATCTATTACCGTAATGTCGGTGTACAATAAAAAATATTCGATTTTTCTATTCTATCTCTGTTTTAGTACAGTCATTACGTCGGATAAAACGGGTTATAAATGCATGTGAGCCGAGAAGGCTAAATTTTGGATATTGCGTGGAGTGGGTCTAGAAAAGCTTCACTTCAAATTGTCGACTAACATTTCCTGTGTGCATTTTCCGCCATCATGACATAAGCAGCCTATGGACGTCCCACTGTAGGGCACAGGCCTTCTCTCAGGGAGAGAGTATGGGCTTAATCACCACGCCCGCCCACCGCGGATTGGCGATTTCAAGCGCTGAGGCATGTGAATAGCTCAGACACTCAGGTTTCCACACGATGTTTTCCTTTACCGCTAGCGAGTGGTATTGCTACTATAACTTCACAAATGTACATAACTTAGAAAACTAAGTCTTAGGTACATGCCCGCACTGGGAATCGAACCTGGGTCTCTCACTTCCGAGTCCGATGTTCTACCCACTAGGCTACCAACGCCATCATGAAAATGGGTTAAATTCTGTTTTTTCACATTGACTCGGTTCTCCTTTGAGATAAGAAAATTTTGATGTAGTACTGTTTTGTTGCTTTTTTACAATCTAAAAGTAAGGTCCTTTACATTTTTCATCTATCGTTCAAGTTTATTGAGATGACTGGGCTATTTACTAATTTTCTTGTGAGTAAAGTACATATATTAGAGAATGTACATGTATTTTAAGTGTATATGTGTATTATAAACTTTGGCCTTTGCATCTACGCAATGAGAAATTTATGCAGCGTCCAGTAGCACCATCACTTACACTATATGGGTGAAGGGAGCACGCGGACGCTGCAGAGCCTGGGACATTGTTTTTTTTATGTCTATTATATTTACATGTATTTTAAGTTGTTTGACTCGCAAACAGATTTGGATGAAATCTTTCACACAATCTACACAGACACACTTACGAATGTAAGCAGCATACGCCTTCACTCGGACAGAAAGTGTAGGCTTAATCACAACGCGTGCCCAACGCGGATTGGCAAATTACAGCGCTGAGGTTTGTGAATACATCAGATACTCCGTAGATACATATTATTATAATTCCCATCCCACGCGAGCGAAGTCAGTTAGTCAGAAGTTTTATTTTGTTTATTTCCAAAACCTACAGCACAAGATAGTAAGTTATTATCAAATGAACTCGCGTCTTGAGAATCAAAACTACATTCCATTCATTCCATTACTGCTAAACTATTTCGGACAAACAAACTTTGAATGTTTCATCTACTTTCTCCGGACGAGGAAAAAATCTTATTTAATTCGAGTTAGTGGAAAAAGCGTGTTTGCCCTAAATATAACCCCCACAAATCTATGTAGCCATGAAACAAACTTCAAATAGAAAGAATTTCACGGCAGAAAAGTTATTCAAACCCAGGCGTCCAAGCCTCGGTTTCTCGTACGCAAACAACCTCTTTATCTACTATTACAGCTGTCAATTGTTTATTTTTTGCGTGTGCTTTGACTAAACGAAAAATAAAATTAATAGGTACTAAATGACAGCTGTTAACAGGGGACTTTAGTGAACTCTAGTACACTAAAAATCTGTCAATTTACTGTGTACTCTACATAGTGTACTAAAAATCAGTCAATCCACTGTCAGCCGTTATTTGGTGACCCAGGCCGGGGTAACCGGGATTAACTATGTAATTCGGAACTCGTCTTGATTCTGCGTTTCCCTATTAACATGGGACTCATGTTAAATAACTTAATTGAAAATACGTTAATGCACATACAAAACTTAAAACAATGAAGAGAATACACGAAATACACGCATAAGAGAGAAAAATAAAAAAATCAAGAAGCTGATTTCTACATTATAGTAGAATAGTTTCCATTAAGAGTGATGGAGCGGGAGCGGGAGACCCAGGTTCGATTCCCAGTGCGGGCATGTACCTATGACTTTTCTCTCTAAGTTATGTACGTTTGTGAAGTTATAGTAGCAATACCACTCGCTAACTGTGAAGGAAAACATCGTGATGAAACCTGGGTGTCAGAGCTATTCACATACCTCAGCGCTTGAAATCGCCAATCCGCGGTGGGCACGCGTGGTGATTAAGCCCATACTCTCTCTCTCTCTCTCTCTCTCTGAGAGAAGGCCTGTGCCCTACAGTAGAATGTATATAGGCTGCTTATGAAGAGTGATCAGGGCTAGGCAATCTTGTAAGTAGGGTTTAAGTATCTTCGAACCTCAAAAACAAGTAGCCATTCGGAAAATCTAGATTTGAGCTCCCATAGAGTCGATCACAGACACATTTACGTAAGACTCAGAACTCAGACCTAAATGCGTGTCTCCTGTGCGTGTTTTTTTAAACATTACACAGAAAACACGAAACAAACACACTCGTTTCCATATACAAACCATCTACTGCTATAGGAAAATGTTTCTGGCTAAAACAAAACATTTTGTGTCGTCGTCATTTAAGTTGTAACGAGGAAGACGAGAAATGAAACAAATCCTTCCCCTCTCTACCCCGCGCGGGGAATGTTTTACATCTGCCTCGGAAAATTTTGTTTTCACATTCGAACATTGTGTTCGAATACACAGTTGTGTAAAGCCTCGCCCCAATGTTTCAATGTTTTTGTTTAATGTTTCGAAAAAAACACGCGCAGGAGACCCGGCTTGACATGAATAAAAAAAATGTAGATGTAGCCTATGGTGTGTCTAAATTGCCACAAAAAGCATTTGTTGAGCTAACAATAGATAACTTGTGTGGCAGATAGATAGATAGATAGATAGGTAGGTTTTTTTATTGTCTCTCTTTTCAAATTAAATGTTACATGGCCGAAACAAGGGCAGTGAAAAAAATTTATGTATGTCCGCAGGGAATCTTACAATTTTTATTTATGTACCTTAACCTGACTTAGGTCGCTAATTAAAGTTAATATTATTGCAGGTGTTTAAACAGAAAAGTGGAGCGGGACACAGCTTAATGCCTCTAGAGCCGAGGTTGACGGGGGGGGGGGGGGGGAATCGATCTCTTGTGGACCGGTTTGCACCTCTCTTTTTTGCATACATAGTAGTCAATTTCGCCTATCCTTAGGCTGCGCAGTATGGGATTATTTGTGTGACAACCCTGTTTATCAACCATTTATTTGTTCATCTCTGGATAAATATTTGCCAAGACATGACTCTGGCAAGTATACTCGAATTCGGCAGTTTGCCATTACTCCAAAAGTTTTACTGAAGTTTTTATTTATTTACTTACTTATCCAGTAACTTGGCGCAAGTAGAAGGCGACAAAGGAGACGGGCAGCAGCGTTTTCCTGAGATTCCAACCGCATACTGCCATCGCCAACGCGCCTGCCAAGCGTGGCTTATGGTTAGGAAAACAATGAGGGAGGCCTATGCCCTGCAGTGGGCGTCAAATGGCTGATGATGATGATGATGGCGCAAGTCACCCTTATGTAAGGCAACTAAGCAAGAGACGGGATAAAATAAAATGCAATTGTCCGAAATTTAGGAAATACATTGTATGCCACACTTGTCCGAAGCTTGAAAATTTAATCAAGATTTATCCCGCAGAAACCACGTACAGTGATCACATAAATTAAATCAAATCGAGATTAAACAAAAGGACTTTATTCGACTCCGATGATTTATTTCTATGAAGGAACAGATACCTACGTGTCCTACGAATCCTAAGTGTTTGCGTGCGATTCTACTTGCATGACATATGTCACTGAATGACATAATTAGTTTGATAGTTAGTGGGTACTTTTTAGTTGTTTTATTATTTATCTATTTTTTTGGCTGGTATCACTGTTCTACCTTTCTTTCACTTTAAATAAAATAACCTAATTATTCTAAGTTTCGGGCTTCGCTGAAAATCAGCGCTGTAGGATGACCTGCATCCCGCAGCACAGGCTGAGCGTCTGTCCGATTGCCAAGTTTTTTCTACTTTAAAACTTGTTTTAAAATAAAATATAAGCAATTAAGTTTTTAATTAGTCTGTAAGTTAAGTGTAACACATCTGTCTTATTGGCAATAAATGGTCATTCATTCATTCATTTTGTTATTCATTCATTCTACTGAACTGTTCACTATGATGGGCAACATTTTCAGAACCAAAGGAACATTTTTCGTTGATTCAAGTTATTTAGGCATAAGTGGGCATGTGTCAATCGTTTAGTCGACAATCAACGTTTACATTTTAGTTACAAAGCCATCCGTAATGTAGTGAGCAAGGAGTATTAAAACTCCTTGATAGTGAGTAAAGTGTACCGTGTATGCAAAGATTGATGTGATGTCGGCTATTATAGTCGTCAAAATATAAGAAGCCCGATTTGACAGCTACAAAAACAATAGAATCTAACCTAGTTTGAGATCAAAAACATTAAAAATTTAAACTATGAGTAAGTTTTCGGGCTACAAAATCTGTTTTTTCTTTCGAGCGTTAAATTGTATGCCAGAGTATGTGTCTTTTTATGTATTTGTTCGAGTGAATCCAAAGTAAAATGCATTTTTGTGTAGCTGTCAAAGCGGGCTTCTAATATTTTGACGACTTTAGCAGAATAAGAAGATTAAAAAAAAAAAGATGTGATGTCGACTGTACTTACTTGCATAACTATTAAACCCTTATAGGTTCACCGTATCCGTTTGTCTGTATGTCTGTCCATGGCTTAGCTCAGAGACGTCTGGTACTAGAAAGCTGGCAAAGATACATATATCAACCTCGGCGAAAAAACGGTAAAATGAAATCTTAGCGTTGTCATTTTTGGGTACCTCTGATAATTATTTTCTCGTCTACAGTAAAGTGTAGGGTAGACGAGGAAAATAATCTCGCTCTGAGAGGGCCTGTGCTGTGCCCTATAGTGGGACGTGTATAGGCTGCAAAATTATATTATTAACTAAAATAAGATAAGAACATTATTTATTGTACACAGCAGAAAACTAATTTAAATTGCCTACATAGTTATTTTATCGTGTCCTTTAAACTATTTGAAGCAGAATAGTTTTGCCGGTTTTTTAGTTTTCATTCCGGACAAATAGAGTCTGTCAGTAAGGAACCTAAAAGCGGGAATACAGTACAGAAAAATTGGTCACTTTGTCATCAATCATATCAGCAGTGCAAGTGAAAGCGACGTGTAAGACTGTTGCTTCGTTGAGTGTGCTGTCTCGCTCGCACACTTTATTAATTTTCGTGATTGTAATATAGTTACTACACTTGTGCTAAATGTGGTCTGATGGTTTATTCGATAATAAAATTGCGAACATTCAAGGCATATGTTTGTTATACTGTACTAAGTTTTTGATTGAGAAAATTAGATTCCAAAATTTATAACAACTTTTCTTTATTAAAAACTACGTATTGCCTATAAAAATTGTTTAAAATGTCCCTAATTTAATTATGCGTCAAAGTCTCAGAGCGTTTTTACCAAAAGTTTGCTCATAGTATTACAATATTGAAAAATTTTGAATTTTGCGAGCGAAACAGAATGCTACACATAACAACAGCCTTAAGATCGCAAGTCGGATAGACGCGTCGCTTGTTGGCCATGTAGCTCCGCGAGAGTTGCAGTGAGCAAATCTTTCTTGTACCGTCTAGTTCGAGATGTAACAGACGGCCAGAAGGCTGCTTTCCGTCTCAAAGGAGGTGTCAGTAGATAACGTAACGCAAGGTCTGCGATTACTATCATTCAATGTGTGTGAGTAATTATTTTGGCGATGATACATGACTCGTACTATTCGCACTGCCCGATCTTTCTATCCGCGAGAAGTAATTGATTTATACATACATACATACATGAATTTTCACCTCTTGCCCTTTGTACATAACTAAGTTACATTACTAGCAATGTATAAGGAAAAAAGATTCTTCGTACAAAACTGGGTAATGTATCAAGAAACCTGCCTTCTTTGCACATTACCAGTTACAATGCCAATTATGTACATGGAGGTGAATGGTAAAGTCTGTACAAAGAAATAGCTGTTCCTTGTACAAAATGTAGGTAGTATTTAATGAAAATATCAGAATGTCAGCGATTTTCTCTGCATGGGTGGTGTCGAAATTCGTGCAGTTGTTGGGCGACTCGAACACTTCAGTCCACTCTTTTTCGGTTTTACTCGTAACCCTTATCGTTCTACTGTAACCGTAATCAGTCTCATATTGATAGCTATGGTTTTAGTTTAGAGATAGAGTTGAGCTCCTGACTGGCTCGGTAGGTTTTTATTTATGCTTACAAGTTTTGTACAAGGAACAGCTATTTCTTTACAGAACCGGGTTATGTAGGAAGAATATTTACCACCCGTGTACATAACTGGCGTTGTAACTGGTAATGTACAAAGAGGGTAGGTTTCTTGATACATTACCCAGTTTCGTACGAAGAATATTTCTTTATACATTGCTAGCAATGTAACTCAGTTATGTACAAAGAGCAAGGGATTTACCGTTACGGGTAAGCAGGGACCAGGATTTGGCACTTTCCACAATCCTGATAAACCTCTTTCGCTTCGTCAAATAATAAAAACCGGCCAAGTGCCAGCCGAACTCGCGCACGAACGGTTCCTTGCCATTATCTATAAAACGTAAGAGACAAAGATTGAGAAAACACGGCAAAAAATCACGTTTGTTGTATGGGAGCCGCCTTTAAATATTTATTTTAATTTAATTTAATTGTTTATTTTCGAATCGAATATAAAACTAAATATTCTGAATATTTCAAGCGTCTACCTGTTACCGTTATTAATATCGAGCAAAAAACGGCAAAAAAATTACGTTTGTTTTATGGGAGCCCCCTTAAATATTTAAATTTAATATTTTTGTTATAGCGGCAACAGAAATACATCATCTGTGAAAATTTTAACTGCCTAACTGTCATGGTTAATGAGATGCAGCCTGGTGACAGACAGACAGACAGACAGACAGACGGACGGACAGTGAGGTCTTAGTAATAGCTTCCCCACCCTTTGGGTACGGAACCCTAAAAAGGGTTAAATTCAGTAACTCGGTTCTCCGTTAAGATACGAAAATTTTGATGCGATACTCTTTTGTTGCCTTTTTACAATCCACAATTAAGGTCCTTTACATTTTTCATCTATCGTACATCGTTATTGAAGTGACTGGGCTATTTACTAAATTGTTTGTGAGTAAACTATAGTAAAGAATGTGTATGTGTATTATAAACTTCGTAATGAGATGATTTATGCAGCGTCCAGTGGCACTATCACTCACACTAGATGGGTGAAGTGACCACTCGGACGCTGCAGTGCCTGGGACATTGTTTTTTTTTTATGTGTATTTTAAGTTGTTTGACTCGGAAACAGATTTGGATGAAATCTTAAACTTCCACACAACACAATCACTAAGATACCCTGTGCTGTGGTAACCAGGCAAGGACAACAACATTCAACATTGACATTTGTTAGTCGCTGAATGCACGCACGCCGATTTTGGTTCAAAATTTCACAACATTTTGTAACTTAGAAAACAAAGGTACTTGCCGGGCTTCAAACGACGACGTCACGAATGTGAGGCAATTCTACCTACCGTGCTACCACCGCGCTTGTAATTATTCAGAAATACAAAATCAAAATAAATTTGACTGCCTCGTTGGTCTGGTCTGTCACGTCTCGTAGGTCTATCACGTCTGATTACCTTGCCGGAGGACTTGGGTTCGATTCCCACTTGCGGCCGCCGTACATTTGTACAAATGGCACTACCAAATTAAAATAAATTTGACTGACTCGTTGGTCCAGCGGTATCACGTCGGGTTACCTTGCAAGTCTTGGGCTCGATTCCCACTTGCGGCCGCCGTACATTGGTACAAATGGCCTCAGTCTGGGTGTATTCCCGTGTTTGTGATGTCATTTCCTGGTTACCATAGCTCAGGGTATCCTAGTTTGGGACCGGGGCCGGTGATTATGTTCTGTACTTAGCAGTTATTTATTTAGAAAAGAAATACTTTAATAGGAAAATAAGCCTTAGTTTTATGCAAACATTCAATGTAATGAAATGTTGTCGATTTTCACATAGCTGTAAGCAGTCAACCGTTTTAGGGATTCGGATAAAGATAAACGGAAATAAGTGGGCGAAGGATGGCTTCGAGTGGGCACTGCTTAAGTTCTTACTCAACTCTATTCATTCGGCCTTTAGCCTCTGGGTCAACGTACAGTTAAACGTTGAAAATAATACGCCTCGGCAATCTTATTTCACTAAATGTTTTATGCAAAAAACCGGCCAATTGCGAACTGCTAGTCAATCTTTAGCCGGAGTCTCATGCTTGGCCAGTTTTTATTATTTGCTATTGTACAGGTAAGAGATGCACTATAATCATACCACGTTTTACACGGAAGAGCAAATTATATTAAAAAGCTTCATCATCATCATCATCAGCCATTTGACGCCCACTGCAGGACATAGGCCTCCTTCGTGGTTTTCATAACCATGAGGGGTTTTGCCATAATCGCCACGCTTGGCAAGCGGGCTGGCGATCGCAGTATGCTGTTGGAATCTCAGGAAGACGCTGCTGCCCGCCTCATGGTAATTGATTTCCTTAGTCGTCTTCTACGACATCCACGGAAGGAAATGGAGTGACGCTATTCTTAATCCGGCGGTGCCACATGGAACGTTTAAAAAGCTTCGTTAATAATATAAAAAATAGATAATAATAATGACTTCCACACAACACAATCACGTGTCCTGTCTCCAAACTAGCTTACCCTGTGCTATAGTAACCAGGCAAGAACATCAGAAACTGAACATACACCCAGACTGAAGCCATTTGTACAAATATAAGGCGGCCCAGTGGGAATCGAATCGTCAAATTCGAATCGGAAAGAAATAACGTTCACACTACACAAACACTTCAGACAGACGGACGAGAGTCATAGCCAAAGACCCGTTTGCACTATTCGGTTACGGAACACAAAAAACTACGGAATAAGTTTCAACAAGTCAGCTGGCCAAAGTGCATAAAAAATCACCAGGCACAGTGCATATGAAAAACCGGCCAAGTGCGAGTCGGACTCACGCACGAAGGGTTCCGTACCATTATCTATAAAACATTAGACACAAATATAAAAAAACAGCAAAAAATCACGTTTGTTTTATGGTAGCCCCCCTTAAATACTTATTTTATTTTGTTTTTAGTATTTGATGTTATAGCGGCAACATAAATACATAATCTGTGAAAATTTGAACTCTCTAGCTATCACGGTTCTTGAGATACAGCCTGGTGACAGACAGACGGACGGACGGACAGACAGGCAGCGAAGTCTTAGTAATAGGGTCCCGTTTTTACCCTTTGGATACGGAACCCTAAAAACCACTGACAGCAATTTCCAGTTAATTAACAGATTGTTAGAACACGAAAAACCGGGGATAAGCTCCTCAGGTACCAGGTGATTTTTGTATGCACTTTGGGAAGCTGATTTTAGGGTTCCGTAGTCAGCAAGGAACCCTTATAGTTTTGCCATGTCCATCCGTCTGTCTGTCTTTCCGAGGCCTAACACAGGGAAGGCAAGTACTAGAAAGCTAAAATTTGGCATAGATTGATATTGATCACGCCGACAAAACGGTAGATAGTGTTAAAAAAAATTTTTAGTGTGCCTTCCCTACCTACACCTAAATTAGGCATACAATTTTCTCGCCTACACCATAGTGTCGTTGGATTGGTCGTTTAAAAATATTATAAGTGTAGAAAAAACATTTTTCGATTTAGGGATTCGTTTGCGAAATATAAAGCTTTAAAGCAACATTTTTTGTTTGAGTGGGGCGTCAGTCCCCCCTCTTCCGGCTAAATGGTTGATTGTAGAAACGTGAAAAATTTCAGGGCATTAGCACGTATAATGAACTTAAAAGGAAAACCATTACGGCTAAGTAGGCTTTACAAGTTGTCGAGTAATAGGCGACCAATATAAAAGGAAAACTTCGTACAAATACAATTAAAAATTACTTTGATGAAGTTGTAACTCGTAGGTCTGTAAAGTAGGTACAAAACCCCTCCTTCTACGGAACCCTACACTGCGGGTGGCCCCACACGCAGTTGGCCGGTTTTTTGTTGGAACTTTCGCCAGCTATTTTTTTATGCACTTTGGCCAACTGGACACATTTAGCACTCATAATAAGAAGATTTAATAAGAAGACATTTAATAATGTACTTTGGTACAAAGAGTAGACATCCATTAATTCACCTCGACGATATTATTTCAACTCAGTCCAATGAGAAATCGACATTAATATAAATTGTGAAATTCGGTCTAAGACGACGATAATTGCTAGCTGATACCTCGCCAATTAAAGATCATCTCTATTCAGTCAGGATATTACTGTTCTCAGTCGTAAATTCTGTCAGAAAAGCTCTTTCGAGAACTTTCTCCTAATCGGAAGTCTTGTTCGCGGCATTGGCATTAGTGGTCTATGGATAGCAATTAAATTTGTAATATAAGCCTACGCATAAGTTGACAAAGAAGTATAGAAAATACCCAATCGAATCCATCAGCCCATATTCGTCCACTGCCGAACATGTCACACCGCTACTTTCTGTTCTCTGCCGTCCTCATAAAAAAAAAAAAGTATAGAAAATATCCTATCCCATTCGTCAGCCCACAAGGCACGCCACGTCTCTCTGTCCTCGGCCTGACTGAAAGTGTGGGCGTCCAACTCTGCATGTACCAGTTCGTGGTCTCCACTCGAGAACCTTTTACCTACCCCATCAGTAACCGGTTCGTCGACGGTTGTTACCAGCCACTTACAACTTGCTAATCATAAGATGATAGATATTATTTGATCTTAGAATTTGGGCTTAGAATTGCAAAAAAACCTAAACAAAATTTGATAACCCGGTTCTTTTTTTAGCACGATTAAGCTTCGATTTGCTTCCTCATTTCATCTCGCGTGTCGTTTGTAAATTAAAACCAAACTATGTTTGTGTGAGAATTGCCCCTTGAGACACCCCCTTGATACAATGTTCTCAAGCCGAGTACAGGATTTATCTCGTGAGGCGGGCTCTCAAATGCTAAGTACAGTACCTTTGTCAAGACTCCGGTATCACAGTTGTAGTACCATTGATAGATTAAGGTATGGCCTGTGTGGAATTATTCAAGCAACAGCAGATATAGAGCAACTACTACCTCTATATTGACGTTTTCTCAAAGCAACCCATTTCACTCAATGTCTATTATTTATAAAGTGATTTTGCAGGAATAGTCAAGAATTCAAGATCATGGAAAATAGTGTGTTGATGAGTAATTTGTATTCATATTTTTTATTATATCAAATTTACTTATTTATGAGTTCAACCCCCACTTTTGTTACGAGTTTAATTTATTTTTCATTTAAAAACTTAATATTAGAACAACTTGTTCATTTCTGTTAAGACGTACATCACACTGCAAATTTCAAATTAAAATTTATAACGTCATATATACATAAAAAACAATTTAATTTACTACATAACTAATAAACTACAGTTCATTTTACTACATAAGTAACTTCTATTTTCATCGTAAATTTAACCGGTTCCGTACCATTATCTATACAACATTAGACACGAAGATCGAGAAAAAACGGCAAAAAATCACTTTTGTTGTATGCGAGCCCCCTTAAATATTTATTTTATTTTGTTTTAGTATGTGTTGTTATAGCGGCAACAGAAATACATTTTCTATAAAAATTTCAACTGCCTAGCTATACTTAAGGTTCAGGAGATACAGACTGGTGCCAGACAGACAGACGGACAGTGAAGTCTTAGTAATAGGGTCCCATTTGGCAACCTTCGGTTACTAAAAACCTAAAATATCACTCCAAAATCCATCGAAATGCTAACTATAAAAACCTTCCTAATGACTTTCTTTTCATGGAATGTCACTGCGCCAAATGACTGGGCCAGCATGACATGAAACAGCACTCATATATGATAAGCTCGATGACCTTTCCAACCAGGCAGCGATTTCATCTCGCGGTGCGACATTCCAGTGGTCCCAAAACAGAGCCTGACGAACGTCGACAATTATTAGTTCCTACTAACAGACCGCAGGGCTCCAAGCGAGCGTGTCTGTCTGTACAATTGCCTCCTTCAAAGGCATTCCGGAAGATCCGCCGTTTGACTGAGGGCAATATTTGACACTTGAGAAAGTTACTTAGTTCGTGGCGTAGAATATGTAGGCCTGTAGACGTGGTACTGGCTTGGCAGATAAATTATCTCTCAGTCAACTAGCAGCCAAGGCTTGGCTGCTAAAAGACTTGGCTGCTAGTTGACTGAGAGAAAATTTATTGATGATCAGTCCACAGATACGTGCCCTTTAGTGAGTTAAAATACGGGTGACTTTGAAAATAAAATGTAAAGGTTGAGCTCTTGTGGTCGGGAATATTACCCGAGCACAAAATATAACAGCAACTAAAACAAAAGCTATCTGAGCCGACTCTTCCCGCTTATTGTTAATAAAAATTGCACTACCGCGCATTTGTTGCTGTTGCAGAGTCAAAATTTCTCTTACTATTTACAATCTGTTAATCTACTGCTAACCACTACGAGAAACGGAGATTGCTGTGGAAAGACAGTCACAGTAGACCACCATAACTAAATCATAACGTAGCTTTAGGTATGCGGCGTCCAAGTGTGGGAATGATATTCCTCTTCCAGTCCGTGAAGCGCCTAGTGGATTTGCCTTTGGGCGCAAGCTCAGGGCATATTTACTTGAGCAGCAGATACATTCCCATCCTGTCCCAACTTCTCGCCGCAAGTGACTGACCATGTGATCGCATCATAATCATTAACCTTGTAAGTCATTAACTTTATTTGTATTTTATGTAATTTTATTCATTTACTTATTTATTTTATCATCTATTCATTCATTTATTTAACTATGTTATTATTGTTATGCACTGCACCGCAACCTAGTATATTTTTGAGACGGACAGGCACTGGCTGAAAATCAGCGCTTTGGGTGAATACCCTCAGCACAATGCTGAGCCAGCTGCCTTTTCCAGCAACAGGGACACACCTCAACTAATATCAATATAAAGTGTTTTATTGTTTTTTTTTTCTTTTTTACCTTTTGTATTGTAATTTAATATTTTATGTTGTAACTTGTTAATGTATGTGTGTGTTTCTGTTGTTGAAATAACTGGTTTTCTTCTTCTTCTTCGGTAGGCGTAGACTCGTATTTTTTCTGGGTCCATACAAAACTTTAAAGAACTGGCTGCGATTGGTACAGGCTGCGGCCACGGCAATATGTAAGTATATAAAATTATGCAAGTATTTTTTCCTTGCAGATTGATAGGCAGTAGGGAAGACCTGGAGAAGAACAGCGCAAAGCAGAAGCGACCGACGCTTGCATGAAGAGGTCCTTGTTCAACAGTGGATATCGACGGGTTGAAGATTTTGATGATGATGAAATTAATACGTATTATTATTAATCGCTCGTAGCCCCGGCTGCCTGAGTGATCTTAAACGATCACGAAGGTTAAGCAACACAGGGCGCGTTCAGTGCATGGATGGGTCGCCGTCTATGCCTAACGCTAGTGGCATTTTACCGAGCGGTTCCGTGCTTCGCAAGGCACGTTAAGCTGTTGGTGCCGGCTGCCGTCGATAGATGGCAGTCGTTAAGCCAAGTCAGAGGCCTTAGGGCGGCTTGACAACTTCTGACAGTAGACGAGCCACTAGTCTACAAGCCTCCACCAATCCAGACTTGGCCCCCGTGGTGGAGTATGGCCTATACCTCAGAAGTGTTCTGAGGCCTATACCTTCCTCAGGGAAGAGACCCGTGCCCCTCGGTGGGGACATAATGGGTTGATGATGATTATTACTTTGCACACAAAACATATAAAAGGACGTTGGTACTGTATTGCTCTACTTATTGAAATTCAAATTACGGGCAATATATATTTTTATTAGTCTTTTTTATCGATGCCCTAGCCTAGCTGGGGATCGACTGACATCTAAAACAAAACGTAACGATTCCCTTCAAAATATTCAAAATAACACGAGAAGGCTCTGCCAGCCAGCTTCTATAAAGGAGAATCGTTACATTTCCCCCCCGGTTATCATAAAATTTTAATTACAATTACAATTAAAATTTACCCTAGCTAACACACTTCGGTAACCTAACGTCAGTCATCTGTCCTACAGTGTCGGGGAAATTGTACAATCCCGGCGAACGCATGATGCTCCGTTACTAATTCGGTCAGTGTGCCAGAACAATTCAAAGACCATCAAGACAATCTAGTCAATATTCATAAAACCTCCAAGTTATTTACAATTAAAACGCAAGAGAAAATTGGTCTATGACTGTACGGACAGACCCCCTCTCGGCAAAACCCAACAAAAAACCGAGAAGACACCATCGAACGCCGCTTCAAGTTTCACAATTATAAGTCCTATCTACCCCATGAACTTAAATAAACTAGCTAGACATTCTACAATCTTAAAAACTTAAATAAACTATCGCACTTCACTTTAACCGAACAACACTCTACCTGCCTACTCCTGTTAAAGTTGTGAGGATTCCATCTTTGAAATAGTGAAATGGCAAAGCTTCTGTGGTCCGGACTTCCTTTTCAAGAACCCGCATCAAATAAGCAAGACCAATATCTCTAATCAAATGCACAATGCAACACTCTCTTCTAAATTCTGGACTACCAGCAGTCGACAAATAATCGCATATCAAAACCTGTCTACTTCCTGTTGAACAATGATCCAAGCCCATGTTGAACTCGCCAAAAGCCAACAAAGCTTCCTTACCAAGCTATGCTTGTTGTGTGAAGGGAGAGTCAACTTATAGACTTGTACCCTGGAATCAACAACCCTAACCGCTACCTATTCTTTAGCTTCTCGTTATTTTTTTTTTTACGGTCTTGCAACCATTGGGTTCTGGAACGTTTATACAAATGGCCCGGCCTCGCTGCCTCTCTCTGCAGCTACTTTGCCATCTCCATAGCTCCTCACAGCTTTAAGCTCGTTCTCTCGTACAACATGTAAGACAAACACAACATTAGATCATAATATTTACAATGTTTACAGTCACAACTACACTAATATCCTATTAAAGAATTTTTTCATACGGGTTACATGTACTACACTCTCTCTCTGGCTATTAATCCCTACAAACACAGTCATAATTTACCGGAGAAGTGCGTCTAATAACCCTATATGGCCCTTTGTACATCCTACATAACTTCTTACTTCTTCCAGTTATTCTCCTAGGGGAAAATAACATTACTAGATCTCCCTCTTGATATATAATATTTTTCGCCTTTCTATCATGTACCCTTTTTTGCCTTGATTGTGCTCTACGAATGTTCTCCGTGGCCCTGCGCGTTATCCCTTCAAGTGCAGTAACTCTACCCCGAATATCGTCATGCAAGACCGGATTATTAATATTCAACTCAGCATCAGACTGAAACCGTGGTTCTCTCCCATACATTAACAAATGCGGAGAACACTTACTTGACGCTTGCACACTCGTATTATACGCATAGCACACCATAGGTAAATAAATTATCGATGCCCTAGCCTAGCTGGGGATCGACTGACATCTAAAACAAAACGTAACGATTCCCTTCAAAATATTCAAAATAAGACGAGAAGGCTCTGCCAGCCAGCTTCTATAAAGGAGAATCGTTACAGTACATAAGAAGTAACATGTACAAAAGCGAGATTATCTCTGTTAGAGATAATAGATAAGATTAAAAGATCAACCGCAAAATAACGCAAAATAAGTCCTAAAAAGACTATGTTCTGTTTCTAAATATTTTTTTGAGAAAATAGGTTATTTTGAGAGCCTGGGCTAAATATTTCGATTTAGGCTACTTTAAAAAAAAATTAAAGCGAAAAAAGAACCAGAGTCTACGAATCCGGAAGTACCTATGTCATGCACGGAAATATGTCATCAACGGAGATCCTACGAGCTGTCAAGTGATAGATACCATGACTCGATACAAGAACGCTTTAAATAAAATAAATCTAAAAAGAACTCCTAATCTGTGCAACCGTAAAAGATAATATTATATTTGCTTTTTTTACAGAATACCGAGATGACAAAGAACCTAGGATCAAGAACCTGGGACTAGATAGCATTTATGATAAAAACGGCCGTTTCCGGCTTTAATGCTATCTAGTCCTAGGTTTTTTGCCTTAGGCTCAGGTCCATGGGTCCTAAAACATGATTGCGAAATTGTACTGACACTTTTTGTAAATTTGATCTGTAAAAAAGATATGATTTTTTTCCTCGGTGGCGCTAGTGTTACTTCTTGGACCCCCTTAACCATAAATTTCTGTAATGATAAAATATTTCATAGTGAAGTGGCTATACCTACAATAATTCTTCTTTGACAACAACTCATTATTAAATTAAAGATACTTAAAGCTTCTTCTTTCAAAATGATATATCTGTACAGTGATGTTGAAATTGCTGTCGAAAAATTAAATCGCTATCGAAACAAGTGGCAAACCCGAGGGATAGGCAGAGGCCTGTCCCTCCGGGATAACAGTATGAGTTTATGTAAGTACTCAGTATTTAACGGTCATATTTATAAAAAAACAGGATTCCTTAAAACGCCGATTAAAATAGTCTGCGGTGGAGATTTTACAAGGAAAGGTCGTAACTACAGACTAAATAAATTGCCTCCTAGGAGTGCTTTAGAGGAATTGTGTTTTTTATAAATAAGGCCGTAGGTTTCCTCGTTTCTTCCAAAAGAGGCCTTTAATGTCTCTGACAAGAATCCGTATTTTTCATTTGAATTTTCAGGTATTTTCAACCGAGTTAAAAAAGGAGGATTCTTAATTTGATTGTGACTATAATTTATTACAGTTACACGAATGGTGATTCGTAGGACCTCTGATGACTTTTTTCCTTAATCTGTGCTTAGGATACGCATAAAATATTGCGTATTTGACAATCTGTGTCTGAAACCTGAAGTTTAGTATTTGAAGTTGTTTTTCTTTGTGTTAGCGAGGTATCCAGCAATACCTCTACTAACCTCTTTGGTCACTGACCTCCGTAGTTTCTGCCGATAGGTAGGCTCCATGGAGGTCTATGGAGCACACTATGGCGTAACCAAATTATCTCCTATGGCGATGTTTTTAAGTCGATAGGACAAGATAAGAATACGGAGGTCAGTGTCTATGGAGCACATTACGGCGTAACCAACTTACCTCCTATGGCGATTTTTTAAGTCGTTAGGACAAGATAAAATATTCTAATGGAAAAGAGAAAGACGTGTAGTCAGAGCAAATTTCAATATATTTATGTATTAATGAATAATTCATACCTTTATTCATTAATACATAAATATATTGAATAGATTGACTATACCTTTTAGGTTTATGAAAGTATATTAATTATTGACTAAATCACTCCTTTCCTTCAGCAACTCCCCATCGTCGGTTGTCGGGTAGAAATTTCTATTAGCAATAAGGCCGCCAATTGTACTGCATCTTTGTAAATATGTTTGATTTTACATGGTGTAAAATAAAGACCAAGTTTATCTTCTTATCTTAACTTTCTCGTATTAGAAGGCCCCAGAAGGACAGTGGCACTAGACCGGGAGTATAGACTGATGGGGAAGAGGCTTTACAATGTTTACACATTCATTCATAAGGATAATAACATCCACACAACACGATCACTTATTCGGTCCCTAACTAGGATACAATTTGGGACCAACAGACAAGGACACGTAAAAATACCTAACGTAGTCTACAACTACGTGTAATCAAATTACGGCTTCGTCCATCGAGAATCGAACCCACAAACTCTGTATTTCCAGTCAAACGTTTTGCCGCTATGCAAACTAGACAGTCATGAATAGATAAATAGAATCAAGATGCCAGTTAGTGCTTATTCTTGGAAGATAATATCCAGACCTATCGTCGACGCACTCAAAACAAGAGCTTGGAGTGGCACACAAGTCGGCGATGGATTCCGATTCAATATACATACATCTTATTGGCTCTCAGCACCATTCATGGAATCGCAGAGAACCCTGTCGATGTTTGCTAGACAATGCAAACTTGATTCCCGTGCATCTGTACTTGGGAAGCACCCGTATCAGAAACCTTTGAAAACTCTATCAGAAGGGCCGAGACAAATTGAATTTAATCGTAAGGGGCTAAGGCTGAAAATGGAGTTAATCTTCGGTGGTCAGTCCTTAGATCTTACAGACGTTTCGGCGGATCTATACTTGATCTATGCCCAGAGTTAAATGCTTGGATGGGTACGAAATCCGTGTAGGTGCCCATACCGGGAACAAATTTTCAGGGGTCAGCTACGTAGTTTTGATAGCCGCTGTTGCGACAAACGTTGTTGCGAATTTTTTTTCCACTGCCTCATAGGTTCGAAAGCTTATGGACTCGAATGATGTAGTCGCGAAAGACGCTGTTTCGAAAAACATTATTACTGCCTCATACGCTCGAATGCTTGTCATTTCGATACATTCAGTCATAGAGTCATCATCATCATCAGCCATTTGACGCCCAATGCAGGACACAGGCCTCCTTCACGGTTTTCCTAACCACGAAGGGTTTTGCCATAATCGCCACGCTTGGCAGGCGGGTTGGCGATCGCAGTATGCGGTTGGAATCTCAGGAAAACGCTGCTGCCCGTCTCCTGGTAATGTATTTCCTTAGTCGCCTTCTACGACATCCACGGAAGGAAATGGAGTGACGCTATTCTTAATCCGGCGCCACACGCATAGAGAGCATAAAAGAAATTCAAGTAGTAATTATTATATCTACCAGCAATTCATAATCTAAGTGTCTATAATATCTCCGTTGTTTGTTTGTTGCAGTGAAAATTCGTATCCCGAGGAAGATGATGTATTTCTGTTGCCTCTATAATAAAAAATACTAAAAACAGAATAAAATTGATATTTAAGGAGGTCCCAAAAAACAAACGTGATTTTTTTGCCGTTTTTTGCTCGATATTAATAACGGCAACAGGTAGACGCTTGAAATATTCAAATGTTGTGTAGATAGTAGTACGGAACCCCTTCGTGCCCGAGTCCGACTCGCACTTGGCCAGTTTTTATTGTTTTTGTGTTTTTCTTGGATCTTAGTGTCTTGAAATTAATAAAAACTTTTGGATCAGGCGTGTCCCGGGGCGGTATATTTAATTAGTTTAATTTAATATTTAGTTTACTGCTTAGTTACAAAATGTATGTGTGTAATATTTAGTTAAGTTATTAAAATGTAACAACCCTAAAACTTGTGGAATGCAATAAAGAGAAATAAAAATATTCTATTATATTTTATTAGACATAAAGAACGTAACGTCTAACTCGCGAAAGCCCTGCAGTTTTCAATAATATTTCTGAACGTAACGTTGGTTTATTGCTCGTCTCGACATCGACATCGCGAGTCTCCCGTTTACTTTTATTTCCTTTTTTAAATTAGGTATAAGACACTCATGGATGTTGAAGTGGCTTTTCGTGTGGCTAAGTCATGTCAACCTTTCTTTGTAGTTTAAATTTGTAGAAAAGATACTGGCCGGTTTTGCTACAAACAGAAAAAATATTATTATGTATGAAGAAAAATATTTTACTTATAAAAGATAAACTGCCACTAAGTACCTACCTTCTTAGTTGCCCAGCTACCTCCTTTCCAAGTATTTAACTAAGTAGGTAGGTATATACTCATTTAACATAATAGGAAAAAAGACGCAATCATAATGATGTCTATCATAGAGTTGCTAACTAATTTTATTCGGCTTAGCAATTGATATAATTCTTTTAAGGATACAATTAAAGCGGGATATTTTTCACAAGAAACTATGTGATTGTGCAAAGCCAAACAAGGTCTATTGGTTTTTGCGACCCAGCCAATGTACCTACTACGGGCCATTTATTTTTATTTGAATCCCTGATCAATGGTAACAGGACAAAAGGTTAAAAAGAGGTCTCTATCCATTGCGTAGAAATCACATTTGCCGTGGGTAAATAAAGATTATGGGCAATCCACACTGGCCACTATATAAAATTAGAGTCATCTCTCCTTTAAGACAGTCATTTGTAAATAGAATTTGTAGATATACGTACTTATTTAGAAAAGTACCTACTTCTTAATTTGTAGATAAAAGGATGATGGTATATTCGATACATTACTTGAAGGGGATGGGATTCCACAGAAATTTAAAATTGGCTCGGTCCCAAATCGACGGTTGAGGATTTCTTTGGGGATGTAAGTAACCCTTATTATTTATACGCTTATAAAAATTTTTGGACATTTTTTCTGGGTTATCTTGTCTCTCACTTTCTGGCTATTGAAAGAGTTGTTAGAATGGCAACAGTTGTATTTTTTTATAAGTAAATATATATATTTTGGTCGGATCTCTTTGGGAATTGATGCCCTGTGTCCGCTAAGTGGGTCAGAGGGCGTTTAGAATGTTCTGTCATCTACAATACAAAAAACATACATAATAATAATACATTGATTTACTCCCAGTAGCTGGTATTTGCCGTGGTTATTTATATCAACCTCCACATACAAAATCGAGTCATCGAGAAAGGCAGCGAATTCAAATAATCTCTGGATGTTTCATTCCTTGACTACTCGAAAGCTGTTGAGTCTTTCATCCATATTCACCGCACTTGCTTTTTAAATCATCTATCCTGTCTACATTAATCTAATTGAAATGGTCTATGATTATTTATGCTGACATAAAACTGCATACGCCTGCTTTCAAATTTAAAAGATGTAACATAAGGGGACCTCTCTTTCTTTTGAAATCTGCTCAAGCACCCTCGAGGAGGTCTTCAAAATCTGGCAATCTTATGGGCGAGCAAAGACACAGATTTCGGCGGCAGTAAGAGGCTAACGGTGAAGGAAAACATCGTGAGGAAACCTGCGTGTCTGAGCTATTCACATACCTCAGCGCTTGAAATCGCCAATCCGCGGTGGGCACGCGTGGTGATTAAGCCCATACACTCTCTCTCTGAGAGAAGGCCTGTGCCCTACAGTGGGATGTATACAGGGTGCTTATGAATATTCAGGGTTATTTCTAAATTGTGCAATTTCTGGAACATGTCAGTTATAACTTTGGATATTATAACCTACTTACAATAACATGAACAAAAGTTGTCTGCAACCCCGTGCTAATTTATATATATGTATCTACTCTCACCTAAGGCCCTTGAAAGTCCGACGCCAAACTGCGTAAATGACTGTGTACAGTTTGCTAATTAATCTAATTCCGTAACACAATAAACACTTCGGTACATCTGTTTCCCTCGCCCAAACAGAGAAAGAAGTTATCAACAATCACGAGGCACCTTTTGCGCGCGCGCCATCAATTAACCTTTACAAGAAAATCTTCCCAAAGAATCGGTCAGAAGCAATAAATATTGAAAATATTTGCCAAAAGCGTCACGTCCGCCGTGAATTAGGGCGAGAGGTCCAATATTTGTTGAAGATAAAGAGTCTTCTTATAGATTTGGCCGGTTAGGTGCCGCCAATAAGCGCTATCTCACGCACGTGGGATGATATTTTCCGTGTCTCTTTTTTTTATTTCCTTAGATAGCAAATAAAATGGCTAACAGCGGTGGTAGCCTAGTGGGTAGAACATCGGACTCGGAAGCAGGAGACCCAGGTTACGATCCCCAGTGCGGGCATATACCTATGACTTGGTTTTCTAAGTTATGTACATTTGCGAAGTTATAGCCTTACACACAGCGTACACTAGGTTTTGTGATCGAAACCTGTTTATACACGAAAATTCAAACGCGATTTTCTCGAAATCAATTATTTTCCCTTGAGATCCCTTTTTGGTTAACCACACACATAGGTTTATCATAGATTACATTCCGAGCTCCGCAACGGGGACCAGTAATGCTGCGGCAGCACTGCTGCGGCAGCACAGCTGCGTGCAGCGGAGTTCGGAATCATACCTTTACACGCACCAAAACCTGAACGATTCCAACCGGACCTAACTGTCAAACTAGTATGAAATTTGGCAAATTTAGTGCTGAGAATAGGTATTGCAAGAAAAAAAAATTAAACTTGATTTACAAAAAAAAACTATTTGGCAAACAATGCGCCAAACGCGCTGTATTTTAAATTTTCCAGAAAAATCACTGCTTTTCGCTGCTTTTCTTTATCAATTAGGTTTGTCACCGCTGCATAGTTCTAGTTAGAACTGAGATTTCCGCACTGGTCATTATATTATGTAGCAAGCGCTGAGGTATTTTAACACCTCAGACATGAGGGTTTTTTTCACGACGGCTTCTTTCACGTTTAGCGAGTGGTATTGCTACTACAACTTCACAAATGTAAGTACGTAACTTAGAAAACAAAGGCCCCCACCACGACCTCCCGAATGAGGCAGGCGTTCTACCGGTGCGCTACCGCTCCTCAGATCATCGGGCTTCATAATTTATGCCCCCGCTATTCAAATTCAACAATAGTTTTTTTTTCTACCGCCTTTAACAGTAAAGTTTATCGGGTATCTGAGACTGAAATGGACGTGAAGTGATTCCATTTCATACAACAAAAGGTTTTTTGTTTGTTAAATTAGCAAACATTTCGGCCAATCGGTCTCACTGGCCTATCGGACAGAGGGCCCATCGGTCATTTGCCCGATTTGCCCGCATGGCCAATCCGGGCCCGGCTGTCCATTTATTACGAAATTAATACCTAATAAATGGACCCCCCCCCCCTCCCCCTTACTAACAAGCTGTCGATCTACAGTAGAAAGATAAGGACAAGCTGAAACATATGCCACCTCTATCGGATTTGCAATAGAGTCGAGCAAAAATTAGATTATATTTTTTTATTGGAAAGTCGTCCCCAGCTTTGTGGGTGAGAACAATAAGAAAATACAACGTTCATTGTAGGGGAGACAGTAAAATGATTGGCACTTTGTAGTTAGTCATCAAACCGATCATGAATTGGTTTATTTCAATTATTGTATAGATCTAAAATCTATATTAAACCTGATCTAACCAACAAAACTCTTATTTTCGTACATAAATTTCCAAAGGAAAGTGATCCAAAAGCACAGTTATTGGCACCAGTTAAAGTACAATGATTGGCATGCCATTCATTATACATGTGAGGTGCCAATGAATGTACTCCAATACATAATAGTGATGGAAGGAAATAGAGAAATACCTAAAAAAACAGCCATTAAAGTTTTGAGTACATTGCCAGGTAGTTAATTCATAAAATTTCAAAATAAACTGTGAACAAGTAGGTAGGTATAACCATAAAGGTAAGACCGCACTAGACTGAACTGCACTGCAGCGGAACTGCGCGACACGTCGCGTCATTTTTTGGTAAACCGCACTTGAACTGCAGCTGAACTACAAAAATATATTCAGTAGCTAGGCAACCTCTGAGCCACAGAGTACTCTGAGCAAGATGTACGACGAAATAGATATGATTTTATGGCAATTTTACTCCAAAGTTTGTTTTTTTGATTGGTATTCATATACTTTTCGTGCTGGACGTCATATAGCTATATATATGACCGCTCCTGATACTGGCTCACCAGTACAATTAATTTTTCTTCGTCTATCGACATTTTTCTAACACGATCGCTTTGAAGTAGGTATCTCGCGTGACTGACTATGAAAAATGAAGTTCGTCAAACCGCACTCAGCGTCAGCGGAACTGTACGTCGCGACAGGCAGCGACAATTTTGGTCAGTTGATCAACTTTATCGCGCAGTTCCGCTGCAGTGCAGTTCCGTTGCAGTTCAGTGCGTGTTGCCTCATATAATTTCATAGAAAGAATATTTTGACGCGCAGTTCCGCTGCAGTGCAGTTCCGCCTAGTGCGGTCTTACCTTAACAAATGTCTGCTTTGATTTTAATCACTGTCGACATTATTTATAAAGGCTTGGAGTTAAATTCCCCCTGTTTTCTGAAAGATTCTCATCTATTAATTATTTTTTTACTTAAGATCACATTTGGCTTTACATTAAAAGTTTCATCAAAAAGTAACCTTTTCACATGATGTTCGGGAGGTAGGTATATTTAAAATAGACGTTATTTTTATGTTGGCCTTTGGTTGGTCAGTCGTTGGAATTGCACACAAAAGTATCCTCTCATATTTTCTTCCTGTGTTCATTTTCATCAATATCATTCTTTTACGTGGTCCCGTTACATTGAGATTTGTTGCTGTCTGTATCTTTGTCTGGTTTTTTGTGTTCTTTGTTTTCTGTAGTTTTTTTTTCTTTGCTTCTCTAGCTAGCTTGGCTTCTTCCTTAATTTTTTTACGGTCTTCCTTTGCTTTAATTATTTCTTCTTTTTCTTTTAGCTTGTTTTCTTCCATGTGAATCTACTCTTTGCTTTTTAATACGTAGATAGGTTTTTCTGCCGATATTTTCACTTTGCGTTTCAGTGTTTGTGCCCAATTCAGGACAGTCTTCTAATTTCCGTGGTGTTTTTATTGCATCATCAATTATTTGAGGTTTTAAAACTGTCGAATTTTCAACAATAACACTCGTTTTGTCTGTGTTATGTATGAAATCTGTAAAAAATTGTAGTTACCTAGTTGTTAGTAGTTAGTAAGTAAGCAATAAATAATAAGGGTCAGCTAAGCAAGTACAGCCACGCTTTCACAGTTTTCGATGGAATGGACAGACAGACCGAAAAAGAGTTAAATAGTATTTTTTTATGAATTAAAACATATATTACGTGAAAAAATTAATAAAAAAAATATAAGTGGCTGAAAATGTTACAAAATTCAAAATTAACAAATAATGAAGTTTTTGTAACTGTTCACCTAACTACTTAGATACCTACCGACCCTAATCTCACGGACGTTCAAGTAAAATGTAAGAAGGAATTTTTTTTTTTTTTAATTTATTGACTTACTTTGGTATCGCAGAGTTTTAAATTTTATGAATTATTCGCCAAACTGCGTGGCAGTTTGTTGGCGAATTAATCGCAGTCTTTTAACATTTTTTTAAAAATAGTATTAGGTAACAATAAACTTAATTTTAAAGTTTTAAAGTACAGTCGACAGCGGATCCCCCCATACATGCATCACCAGTAGATAAAAGTTTAATCAGTATAAGTCGGTACATTCATTGGTCCCTAGTGGAGCACAATAATTAGCAGTGCTAATGACGAAAAAAGTACAATGATTGGCAGCGCCATCATTTAATTTTGTCTGCAGAAGGTCGATTACAGTTTTAAGTGTATTTTAAATTTCAAAACAACTCTAGTCGCAATTGATTAACGTATAAAATGCAGAAGGAAATTCTTAAACCATTTTTTTAATAATTGGCCCCCATGCCAATCAACTGAACCTTCATAGAAAATATTGAAACATTGTTTTTACGGATTACCTATTATACAATATAAACAGCTTAAATAACATTCTAAAACCATTTTTTAACCAAAGAAAACATAAGTTTACCTTCTAGCATTCATATAGGCGGTTAGTTATAGGCAGAAAAACTTAAGGTTCCGATACACTACACGCCACTCGACGCGACCCGACGCGACGACTTACTTGTTGATTACGTATATTCTCTGACAATTTCAACAATTTCCAACTGAATGAGACGTGTCAAAAAAGAACTTTTTTAACAGAGTTTCCATTAGTTTCATGTAAAAACTGGGTAGTACTAATTTCACGTTGCTACCAACAAAATAATAGATTTATTCAAAATATTTGTAACGTTTTCTAACCTGGTAATTCCTTATTAATAGCGCTTAAATTCCAAAGGGCCAATTTTTGGGGAGGTGCCCTATTCACAACCTAAAGGAAAAGAAAGTTTAAGCATTGTTCAAAATGAATTGAGAAATTGATCGATAATTTATCGAAATTATCGAAATCATTCATAATTCGATGAATGACAATGCGGCTGTCCCATTTTAAAACCTAGTAAGGGACATCAGACAAATTTAACAGGAGAACCAAAAAACTGTTTGGTCACTTCATTTCAATGCCCTGGAAAAACTATGATAAATAGCTGAACGAGAGAGAGCTCAAAAGAAGCGGTAGAAACTTGGCTTGCCATACAGTACAATTTCATTTCTCTATGGCCAATATTGTAGCTGTAATGAACAAATGAAAGCGCGTACTTGGTTAGAAATAGTTGTCTGATACTGAAACGATTGTCATTGACCATTTCATTGCCTAGTAAGGGCTGTTACTAGTTTAAATTTGGTTTCATTAAGCCATAAACATTTGCAATCACATTTTCATAAACCTAGCAACTACCCAAAGCAGATTTTCAATACTTAATACTTTTATACAGGGTGCTTGAGAAATTTCTTGTAGAATTAAAAGGGATTCTTCTGGACCAATGCAAACAACTTTAATTATGTTGCCAACTCAGAAATCAAGAAAAAAATTGTTGTTCGTACAATTTTTTTTCGAGATTTCTATTTTGACCTCATATTCAATAAGTTGTTTGTATTGGTGTCTAGAAGAACCCCTTTCAGTTCTATAGGGCCTTTCTGTAGCACACTAGGGCGATTTACCATAGTTAGTAATGGACAAGGCATAAAGCTATATTTTATTAAATGAAACATAGTTTCACTCACCGATACCGACAAACCAGGACCTTTTTGTTTTACTCTGTATATATTTTTTTAATACACCATATATAAACTGTTTACATCCTATATATTTTATCTTTATATTTAACACTTATAACATTGCAATCAATTAATAGGCATTTAATGTACTTGTATAATGTATACGTATAAATCAATTATTGTAGAAGTTTCCTATAAGGTGCCATATAGTTCATATCAATGAGTAACCGCGTCCAGCTGTTTGGCTATAAGTCGTCAGGAGTGTCCTGTCCTGTGAGTCATTAGCTATTGCAGGAAGGCCTCTGTGTGGTGTTAACTAATAGGGACTGTCTCACGCTGATAGTTTTGAGGTTATGGAGTGTCAAAATGTTTGAAATCTTTAATTTTGGTTGTACTTACTGGTGTCCACAGTCTCCATCACGTTTTTTCACTGCATCGATCATCTTGGATAATCTATAAAACTCTTTAGGCATGACATAACTAATTTTCTTCGTCAAAACACGAAATACGAGGCGCACGCGGCGGTCATTAGTGTCATACTAAAATTTACGCGCGAATTTTATAGAATAGAATAGAATGGAATAGAATAGAAAAAGTTTTATTCACAAATAAATTTAACACAGTACAATGATACTTAAAGCTAGAATACAATGGTAATCTCGATCATTTTACACAGTTAAAGTAACATGCCGTGCCAATGTACTGCGTTTGTTATGTTATTATTAAAGAGAACTTTCTGTAACGCTGGTATTCTGCTGGTACCTAACAAATAAAAGACATTCATTTACAAATACCTAGAAACTAAAATAAAATAATATGATAGTGATAAAATAAAAATTATATAATATAATATAAAATAATATAAACCTGTACCTTTATCCGTAATTAAGATACAATAATGTGAATTTCATGACAAATGATTCCTGAATTTTGACCTTTGCTAGCCATTTGTAAACCTAGTAAGGGACGCCGACCATTTTAAAACCTAGCAAGGGAATTTCCTTAGCTAGGTTTTAAAGTGGTCGATGTCTCTTACTAGGCTTAGAAATTATTTTTCGGGCCTGTTTTTTCATCGTGGTGGAGTTGCTAGGTATTTTTGAACTTTTATTTTTGTTTCTAAGCCATTTTTTGAGATTCTGACAATGCAATTTCGTGGACAATCGCCTTAAATGAGCCATAAATCAAAACCCCGTTTTTTTTTAAACTAGGTTTTAAAATGGGACAGCCGAATGGTTTTCTTGAAATTCCACTCATGGTAGGGCTCCAAATAAAAGTGGAGTTTTGTCTGTGGCACTAACTGACCAATGGCGACACTTCCGTGAAGGTCAGCCAACATGATGTATAAAAAAAACTGTTTTCTAGAGAGTCTATGGTACAAATCCCGCATTGCTATTGGTTGAAAGCAGAAAATTTTAAATGGCGCGGCTTTTGTCATATCCTGTTTTGTGTTATTTATTGCGCTGTGCATGGCTGCTGTTGATTCCGAGTCAATTCTGTTCTACACGTCTGCCGCTGTATTTATGTGATATTTACCGTGATATAATTCGTGATGGTGTTCTTTAAAAGGCCATGGATGTGATGAAAACGGTGAGTAACTAAAAATCTTACATCCACATTGTAACTCGTTTGGCTTTTGTTTCTTGTTTTGGTGATATTGAAACTGGCCATTACATTAGATAAAATATCTCTTTCCAGAATTTGTGTGCACGTGGGAGGTAAGTGGTCATAGTTTCCATGATTACATGGTGTCCAGTTTCGGATTCACGCAATCAAAATCACCAGTTTGTTGATTTGTCAATACATAAATGGCACCCGGCAACTGGCACTAACCCGAGCGTTGTTACGCCATCTTATGATGCCCTAAATGCTCCACACATTTTGCGTTTTTTCGTTCTAACTAAACAGAATTATGCGCCGCAATTTATGCTGTAGACACAAGGGATCGCATTGGACGTTGATAATGATAATTAATCTAGGTATGCCACTTTCATTCTTGCTTGCTTCGCATTTCATCATGTTCATGACTTGACAAACCACATGTTCCATCGCAAGGTTTGTGGGTGTTTTACTGTAATAACATGCATAATGCTTTTATTAAATATTCATTGCATCTAAAATGGGTATTTATTTCATGTATTTGTGCTTTTTCTTGTGCTATTGTAAATAGACCTTCATTTATAACCTACAATCTTGACAGTGAGTAAGGAAGTCCAATGTTCACAAAACTTCAGTAATTAAAATTGCTTTGATGGAGTGACATATATTGTGTGCAAATTTCAGGTAATATTTTGTCAAACCAAAACATACCAAATTCTAAAGTACAATGTCCGTGATAACTTAGCTATCACCTTTTTCTCGGAATGTCATAACCAATTTGCTTATCATGGTAATTTTATAAACTTGTAATATACACTAATCGATATTCAATTAAGTATTTTCGAGTGTCACATTGCTAACGCCATCATAATGTAATGTATTTTGCTTAAAAATCTCATTTGTAAATAATACCTACAAATGCTAATTAACTAATTGTATTTTCGAATCCATGTCTTTAGGACCTATCTATGCATATTTACCTGTATCAGTATGTGCCGTGTTGCTCTGCTGTTTATAAAAGTTCAAGGTTATAAGCAAACAACAATCCTGGCCAAATAATTTATTTTACAAACCTGCTAGCTCATTATTATCACGTTCTAAAACTTGTAGGTTATGTGACTTGAAAAGACAAGAGAACATACAAGATAAGCCAACTCAGAGCCATTGTTGTTTGTTAAACATTCAACAACACTTTGTTTTGTGCTAAAATTGCAAAATGCATCAGTGAATGTTGCTTAGTCTTTCATTGAGAAGGTGAAAGTCTGGTGTCAATACACAAGTTGTTCACAAAATTATTAAGATTGTTGAAGTTAAGTGTGTTCCTACATATTATATAAATGATTGTTTTATGACTACCTGCAAAGTACCAAAAAATTGTGATCTTTGTATAATATAAAAGGTAATAGTGGTAACAATTTTTTTATGTTGACACTTTTCCCGGCTAAGAGATAACTTTTTTGTATGAGACAAGAAATTAGTCGAATACTGAACCTAAATTGCAACATAAATATTAAGGTGATTAATTGCTTCCAAGCTACATGGAAGAAGGCACACTCCTGGTATTTAAAATTTAAGCTAATTTAAGCTTTCGTTTTGTGAACTGTACTATACCCAAAGTTACTCCTGACCTTAAATGAGAAGTTCCTAATCTAAATGATTTGGTAACTTTGTCTCTTTTCTTCTTGTATTGTACTTGCAAGTGAAAGTATACTGGTCATGAAAACTATTAACTCCAAAACATAACTGTTGCATTCCTTTAACCTCAAGTGTCCACAGCCTGGGCAATATTAGATGCTAACTGTGGTCCATTTTAAGGTTGTATGCTCAATTAGTTAACAATCCACTTTTCATGGTTTCTTGACTCCAGATGTATACAGGTTTATTCAAACCAAATGTGTCGAAACATGATTTTGTGTTACACATTTTCAAGTAAGGTTGATTTAGTTAGTATTGATAAAACTAAATTTTTAAACTAAAGGTTATGTATGGATTGAGACGAAACTTATTTATTAAATCTGTTTAAAACAAACAGTTTTCAAGGCTGGCATATATTCCTTTCAAGCTGGCCATATTAATGTCCATTGAAGCGAATGACATCTTGACAATATGAGACTGACATTTATGTGATTGGCATATGCCAATACTGTATAGTCCAGTTCAACTGTTTCCACTTTCCCACATTTTATGAAATTGTATGTATTGTTTCTACACTGTAATTACATACCTATTACGTATGGTTCCTTCTTGGATTTTACTTTAATTAATTTGGCCAACTTATAGCTCCATCGTTACCTATCAATGTTGCATGAAGTGGCCAGTGGTTTGACATAACAAGGGGCACTAAATGACAAGTTGTGGCGTGTTTCAGGACTATGAGTTCCTAGATTTGTCAGATGTGAAGGAAGCAGACCTAAACAGCCTCCAGTGTGCTCTGTTCACACGCCACGTTGACGTCACGGAGCAAGGCAACTGGACTGCGTCTACCATTGGTAAGTAAGAAAAATATTTGAAACACTGCTGCCCAATGGAGAACTTGAATCTAATTTAGATTGGAGTGACATTTTTATACCACAGAAGTTGTTTAAAGACTTACTTAGGAAAAAATAGAACTATTTTTTTCCGGGTTTTCGGGGTCACAAAAAAAGCAAGAAATAAAGTTACTCATAACAAAAAACCTTATTAGAATTAGTTTTTGCAATGAATTCTGAACGGTTTCTTAAAATGGTGTGCATAAAAAAAATCTTTTACGAGATAACTCAAACATTGATAAACGCTTCATACATTATAAGGCATTCTGTGAATGTTGTGACGTCAAGTTTTAGCCCGATTTGTTTGGCGCGTTTTGGTGCCACGTGACATTTCGACTAGTTATACTATGAAAAGTACTAGTCGCAGAGAAAAAAAGATAACCATATTTATTTTTCTTATAACATGGTATCTCCAATTATATTAAAACATTTTTTGTGCATGTTCTCCATTGTCTAGCTAGGTAGTTGTACAAAGTATAACGAAGCTGACTTTTTCAGTCTCCTTATAGTTTTTTTTTTGCAAACTTGATGTAGTAAGATGAAAGTAAGAAACAATGCATAAGTTGTATTGATGTTTCACTGTTTATGTTCATACAATAATAATAAATTATGCCACAATACTAATTAATATAGTAAAGTTACAAAACAAATTGCGTTGTATTTATTGAACCTTAAGGGTACCCATGATAGTTGAAGCTTAATTTAGAATTAGACCAGCGCCCTGCATTTCCAGACCTATCTTCGTGTTCGTCGAGCACAGTGGGACCGCCGACGGTGTCTAGCAGCGTGGAGAGCATAACGGGCGAGTGTGAGATGGCGCCGCACTCGCCGGCGCGTGGCGGGGCGGGCGGCGCCCCTCCGCCCTCCGCTCCGCCGCCCTATGCGCCCCCGCCGCCACCCTACGGACCGCCGCCGCCCCAGCAGTGGCCCCACGCCCCACCCAACGTCTACGTCAGCCAAGTGACCGCCAATGTCAACGTCCACGGCTACATGGGACAGTACTACCAGCCGCACCAGCCCCAGTACGTGCCGCCGCCGGCGGAACGCGCGCCCCGGCATCAACACAGACGCGACAGGCGAGGCAAGCGAGTGCCTTCGCCCCCGCCGCAGCAACCGCCACCCTACTACGTGCAATACCCACATTACTATCCGCCCACTCAGGCTCAAGGCGCCCCTCTGTACCATCTACCGGTTGCCTATCAGCCGTTCGTCTACGGACCGTACGCGTCCTACCCGCCGTACTACCAGGAGTACCAACAGATACCAGTGGAAGGTGACGCCGGAGACAAGGGCCCAGAGGAATATCCGCCCGAGGTAGTGATGGAGCAGGAGGCCGTGGACGCTTATTACGCCGGCGCTCACTACGGCGGACCACAATACGGACCCCCGGTCGACGGGGCCGTCGAGTACATGCCCCCGATGTATCTACCGCCGCCGCAGCACCCGCCGCCGATGGCTATGCAGCATCAGCCCCCACACCAAACCACGCCGCATCAGTTCAATGTGCACGCCAAGAACTTTGTCCTCAACCAGAATCAGAACAAATACGCGCATCAGGAAAAGAGCCAACCAGAGCAGAAGACTCCGCCCGCCACGGCCTCTGCTGCTTCGGTTTCGGCAATCGAGTCACTTCCGATCAAGGATCTCAAAATAGCACAGCAAAAGGCCCCAAGCAGTCCCAAACAAGCACCTGCCATTGAGAGTGTCCAAGCCAAACCGACGTCGCCACACGAAAAGGTTGCTCCCAAAATTGAAGCCCCTAAACCAGCGTGGGTACAGAATGAGATCAAGCCAATTGAAACAGCCAATGTCAGCATCAATCAAGTGCAAACTGTCGTAAAGACCTTCCCGCCAGTGACCGTAGCTGCGGCTGCCAGCGTCAACAAAATAGCGCCACAGATAGGCAAAGTGACTAAGGGCCCCGCAGCGCCCTTCTCTGGAGGGAAGCAGCCTCCCAAGCCGTCGATACCGCAGGCGGCTGTCGCAGTACAGCAAGCTGTTTCGACGCCGAAGGCGCCGTTTGGTAACCGCCCTAAGAAAGACGGTCCGATGAATAGGTCCCCGTCGAGCGATAACGCGGCCGAGCCGGCGCCGCCGCCGGTCGAGCATACCAAGCGCGAGCCACCGCTGCCCCCAAGCAAGGCTCCGATGCCTATCTCGATAACGCTGCATTCCGGCCAAGGAGCGCCTTTGATTGTTACGAACAAGTCTCCCTTCTCGCACTCCCGCAAATCGGCAACGGTCCCCGAGCCGGCGCCGGTACCGCAACCGCCGCCGCCCGCTCCGACCGCTTCAGACTTCCCGCCGCCCCCTACGCCAAGGAACCGCGGCGAGCCTGTGCCGACCCCGGTGGTGCAACAGCCTCAGCCCGCCCCTGGCAAGTCCTGGGCCAGTCTGTTCAACAAGTCTGCCTCGATAATCTCTGCCCCAGTGCCCGCTCCAGTACAAGCTGTTGAAGAACCGGCTAGTCCGACGACGGTCAACCTTCCAGCCATGCAGAAACCTGTGGCTAAAGTGCCACCGTTCGACGCTTCACCCTCACAACAATCTGTGGTACCAGATAAAAGCTCGCCTATTCCCAGGGTGTCTGCGACTACAGCGCCCACTATATCTTACTCAGAGAAGACCTCAGTGAATGCAGTGAGCAATGTACCAGTGGTTGTTAAACCAGCATCCCCGCAGACAACCCAGGAGGTCCGCGATGTACCAGTGGTCAAAGAAGTGACGCCCTCGCTGCCGGTTCAGCCATCGCCTTTCGCTGATGACCCGAATTCATATAGAATGGGAGGTAATTATCTCTTTGATCTTATTTAAATTTTCTATAGCTGGTGTAGGTGGATTTAGATTTATATCAAAAAGAGAGATGAATCAATGGATACTTAAAAAATACTTCATCTTAGTAACACATTAATCGCGAAGCTATCGTGACTAATGGAATTTCTACATTGGAAAGCAACAATAGCCAATTAAAAATATATATTGAAGTATATTGCGCCAGTGCTTACAATGATGGTACTTTTATTTTTCGTCTCTGAATTAATTGTGGACAAACATTACTGAGTAAGCACTGCAATGTTTATTCTCGTTCATTCGTGAAAGTATTCTATTCTTTATTATAGATTGAAAAGTGATTGGAAAATTGTGGCTGTCATAAAAGCATTTTTATGATTTTCCAGTGGCTTAATTCTCATTCTCTGTGCCCGAAGGCTCCATAATTTGCAAGATCAAAGCACATTTACAACACATTCCTCAACTTTTGGCCTTCTCAACACCAAACACCCAGACTTATCTCTAAGCACACAAATTCCAAGTCTCATCCGCAACCGTTCTCAATTCCAGAGTTCCTCTCCAAATATCAACTGGACAACCGGCCAGTGTCACTTCTGCCTCGTGGGCTGACGAACCGCTCGAACTACTGCTACGTGAATGCCATCCTACAGGCCCTGATAGCCTGCCCACCCTTCTATAATATGCTGAAGGCGCTGCCTTACCAGACCCGGCGCGGGAAGTCGAGCACACCTGTCATTGATGCTATGTAAGTGGCACTGTCAGATTGTTTGGTTGGCATTCAACTACACATGAAAATTTTCATGTGTAGTTGAATGCCACCAAACAATTTAGTGTGGCGATTTGGTATCACAGGTCAACGCTGCTGCCCGTTCCCTGGTTTCCGTTTTTTAGTCGCCTCTTACGACACCCACGGGAAGTAATGGGGTGGCTCATTCTAGGCCGGAGCCACACGGCGACATTTAAGATGACACATTTAATATGTCATGACCGTATTAATGGCTGGTTTTGATAATGTGTTTTATTTTCGTAGTTCTATGTTTATTTCTAACATAGTCCTACAATAGTATAGTGCTACATTACAGTAGTTACATAATTATGTTGTTACTTTGTGTAACAACATAATTGTTTAACTGAAGGAGACTTGACGGAGCAAATGTTTTATTGTTTCTGTTGTTCTGAAACTCGAAAATGGTCTCATCTTACAGACAATGTAAGACGAAAATGAAGAATTCCGACAGTGAAAAGACGAAGAATTCCACCATTTACGTTGTTACCTATGTTGTTTAGTATCACACAACTTAAATGTTAAGTTTATTTAGTGGGAGTGCTCACTATGATGGTACTTTTATTTTTCGTCTCTGAATTTATTGTTGACAAAGATTACTGAGTGAGCACTACCATAGAACGAAAACACCTCGTTTAAATGTATTAAATTCACCAACCAACATCATGATTTAATTACATTTTAAAATATGCAAATGTATTTCTTACCATAAGGGCCGTTTACAAGTGCACGAATGTGGTATACATGCATCGGCTTAAAGCTACTGGTGTATTAATGAATAATTATAATAAGTGAAAGCCCCTTCGGGAACAGTCGGTGCAGCGGCGTGCATCTTGAATGAGCTAACGAATCATAAGTTAGATTATACCAAATCACGTTTCAAAAAACTTCTCTAACAAAATACTAACCAAACAACTTTAAATTCTAGGGTAGAACTCTGTTACGAGTTCACACCACTGCCCCCAAACGCCCGTGTATCGCGCGCGCGTGGCACCGAGTCGGCTGCCGGGGCGCTACCCGTCCAGACAGGGCCCCCCTTGGATCCAGCGGCCGGACAGAAAGTCCTGAGGGCACTCCGCCCATTCCCAGGGTCGCAGGAGGGTCGCCAGGAAGACGCGGAGGAATTCCTCGGCTGTCTGCTGAACGGGCTTAACGATGAAATGCTTGAGGTAGGTTTATAGTTACATTAGCGTATCGGTAGAATTCTTGCCTGACGTGCGAGAGGTCTTTGGTTTGAATCCCATTATGTACCTATACCATCTCTCAGCTGCTGGGCTCTGCAAGTATTGACATTTAGCCTTAAAAAGGCATTTCTATAATGTAGATAGATAGAAAGAACATTCCTTATTGTACACAGAAATGTATAGTCTGCAGAAATGCCATTTTTAAGGCTCTGAGAAGTGTCAATGGCTGCTATCACAATGCATGCAATGTGAAAGTGCTAGCACCTTTACATTTCTAGCAGTAAGTTTTGTAGTGTCTATCTTATGAAGTGCTTACTATTATTATTATTTTTTTTGTTATTCCCTGTTATCTGCCATCAGTTCTATGACTATGAGCAGATGTGTTCTTTGAGTAATCACATGTAGAGTGTGATTCTGTCATCTACTCATAGGTAGCCTCGAGCTGGGGGCATTCCTGCAGCTCTAGTATGTGATGTCGCTTTAGTCATTTCACATAATTTTGTAAGGTCACTTTCCGAGCCAGCTTATTAGGGTGATTAGTTAACCGCTCTGCTTCGTGCTTACTACTATGCGTACTTTTAAGATAAGAATATTCTTTATTGTACAGGAAAAACACATAATAAGAAAAACATCAAATATTTACTTTTCGTCTGAAATAACTGTTGACAAAAGTTACTAAGTGAGCACTATAGCTCCCACTCCCAACAGCTCTGGTAAATACACGCGTTCCTAAATAAATAAATATTCACGCGTTAGGAATGGCCCATTCTACTTAATTCATAAAACAAAATTTACTAACTTTCATGACTACATGTGCCATAGTAATAAAAACAGATAAATCAGTTACACTAACAACGGAGAGAACAGTCCCAAAAGCAATGTCCTAAGGCCTCTATTCAATCATTTCAGCTAATGAAACTGGTGGAGCCTGAGGAAACAAAAGAGGTGGCCGCTCCACCCAATGGTGTCATTGCCCCTGAGCCAGCCATCGAGGAGGATGATGATGACGATGAGTGGAAGGTATTTGCCACTTGTTACGACGAAAACGTATAATTTAGCTCGCTAAAGTCATCAAAATATAAGAAGCCCGTTTTGACAGCTACAAAAACCATAGAATCTAACCTAGTTTGAGATCAAAAACATTAAAAATCTAAACTATGAGTAACTTTTCGGGCTCCAAAATCTGTTTTTTCTTTTTGTTCGAGTAAATCCAAAGTTAAATGCATTTTTGTATAGCTATCAAAACGGGCTTCTTACATTTCGACAACTATAATGGTGAGCGTGATGGAAAACATTTTGAGGAAACCCGAGTGTTTCAGCTGTTCACATACCTTAGCGCTCAATGCGGTGGGCATACGTGGTGATGAAGCCCATTCACTCACTTGGAGAGAAAGGGCTGTGGCCTGCAATGGGACGTCTATAGGCTGCTTATGTAGCTAGTTATTTCCTAATTAGTATTACCCCTGGTTTCTCGTACACTAACAAGCTGTTAATCTACTGTTAACAGCTCTCAGTGGTTTTTTTTGTATGGACTTTGGTCAACTGACTGCTGTTAACAGTAGATTAAGAGCGTGTCAGTGTACAAGAAACTGGGGGTTAGTGAACAAAACCGTGATTGGTGGGTGCAAGGTTTTTGGTCCATTGGCGAAACCGTAAAACAATGTTATAATGAAGTTCCTAGTAGAATAGTATTTTTTTAATTTACGTTGATTGTACCAGTGCTTACAATGATGGTACATTTATTTTTCGTCTCTGAATTCTGTTGACAAACATCACTGAGTAAGCACTAGTGTAAAAAATAACTCTATCTGATGGTTTCTAAATTGAGACACGGACTTCTTACCGTTAGGTTTGCTATCACCTAGTTACACAAATCGCAGGTGACTCTTAGCTTTAGCTTAGGCCTACCACCAGTAACAATACTTTTAAACGTAGGTCACGTGTACGATGACGAGGGCTCTTTCTTAAACAATTTGATATGCGATCAGTCCTAGAACTATGAGCAGATGGGTAGATGTAGATAGTGACATGCAGAGTATGTATGACCTTCCAGCGAAGATCAATCTTCAGTATTAGTAGCATTAACGGCTAACTACTCTGGGCCTATAATATCGTGCCTTTTCCGTCTTATATAATCGGGTTTAGTGAGGATGACGAAGGCAAACCTCCGGTTTGAGTAGCTTTATTCTCCGAGCAACATCAGTTGCTTCCACGAACTGAAACCCCTGCCCTTCAGGTGATGGGCCCGAAGAACAAAGGTGCCATCGAGCGTCGCTGGGCGGCTGGTCGCACGCCCCTTGCCGACATATTCCGCGGACGGACGCGCTGCCGTCTCCATCGCGCGGCGCACCATGACGTTACCGACGCCGTGCAGCCATTCTTCACGCTACAGCTGGATATTGAGGTACGCAGAGACTTAATTATAACCTGTTGTCCCTCACAGGGACATAGGGCCTTTGTAAAAGACTAGCTGTCCCGGCGAACTTTGTACCGCCAGAGAATCCGTTTATACGATTCTTGCACAACGCCATCTCTTTTTAAAACAACTTTCGCTCGCACAACGCGAAAAAAAATAAATATTATCCCACGGGAACGCATTCATTGGCGCCTGGTGGTTTTTGGACGCCCCCTATTTCTCCTTTCCGGAGGTTGACAGAGACTTAGTAAGTAATATGTCCGATGTGGTTCTGAGTCTAACCCACAGATTAGCAAGTAGGAAGACTGCTGGATATTGAGGTAGGCAGATACACTGCATTACCTAGCCAGTCTGAGCAGTGGTATCGCATCGGTAGGACCCGTCCCTCACATGTGCGGGGAAGGAAAACATTGTGAGGTACCCTGAGATAGTTGGGTCACTGCACTAATGCGGAAATCTCAGGTCTAACTATTTAGTCAGTCTAATAGGGAAGGAAAGGCTTCTATACGGTGCTAAAACAAACAGAGTTATAACCAAGGCACACATTGCTCAGTGGACAAATGCCGTGGATGCACACACTCACATTTCTTTACACTGCACCAAGATTTTAAGGTAAGCAGAGACTTAGGGCCTGCACACGATTCCTGTTCTATGTTGAGAAACTGGTTGCGTGTATTATGTTAGGATAAAACAATACTTTATATTCCACAGCCGAACATACGCCGTCATGGTCAGGTTACTTGTTACTGCTGATACAGAACATAACTAATTGGTCCCATTCTTGTTCACAATATAGCAACACTACCATTCAATACAGTAAAGTTTGTTTTCCAATATCAACCATCTTTTTTCCCACCAACAGCGCGCCACGAGCGTCAAAGATGCCTTGGAGCTCCTTGCTGGCAAGGACACCCTGGAAGGCGTCTCCGATGCGTGGCAACAACTGTCCATTGAACAACTCCCAGTGGTACTATTGCTGCATCTCAAGTGCTTCCAACTGGACCCGGAGGGGCATACGGCCAAGATTGTCAAGAATGTGGAGTTCCCCATAGACCTGAAGATTGATCAGAGTGAGTGGATTGTTGTATTGTGGTGGTCAGTAAGGTCTTGGGGGTCCAAGGATTTTATTTTCTCAAAGCGGCACACTAATTTGGCGAGTTCCTCAGCATTGAGGGACCGACTGATTGGAAGTGTTAACTGTAAGCGAGCAATCCCAATCAAGAGACTTGAGACTGAAGTTGTGAAGGGCGAGATAGCCATTAAAAGAACAGATGGACTTGAAGATTTTATAATGTTAAATTTTTGTTGATTAATCTATTTAAAAATTGTAATAACTAGTAATTGACTAAAAGAGATACATTTTCCGAGATTTTTTGTAATTTTTGTTTTAATCGAGAATATGAAATAATTTATTTTTGATCGTGTCAAATACCGTATTATAGGAATCATTCACAAAACATTTTTCTCCTTCACAGAGATAATTTCGTCAAAGCTGAAATATACTACCAAACAAAGGCTGTACAAGCTGTTTGCTGTGGTCTACCATGAAGGTGTTGAGGCTGTGAAGGGGCATTACCTCACCGACACGTACCATGGGCAGGCTGGCTGGATCAGGTGACTATTCAACTGTACTTTGATAGCAAATTAATTAAAGCATTACTTCCGTGAACTTGGGGCACTACAAAAGTAGCAGTAAATAGTTGTCTTGATCCCAAACTAGGATACCCTGTGTCATGGTAACCAGGCATGGACAAAACTTGGAAATACAGCCAGACTGAGGCCATTTGCACAAATGTACGTCGGCCCTCCAGTGGGAATCGAACCTACAACCCACTCCAGCATAGTAATCAGACGTGATACAGCTAGTCAGTTCCATGAATTGTTGACATAAGTGCACTTTATCAACAATAATTTAATTTTTATTCCCATGCAGATACAAATTAAATCAATCAAATGAAATTAATGGAAATAGCTCTCATTTTACAATATTTTAAAGTTGATTCGCATGCAACTAGGCCAGGGATGGCAAACCAGTGGCACGTGTGCCAGCTATTTATGGCACATGACAAATTATTATGGGCACGCGCAACAATCGAGAAAATAACAATGTTCACAGTATAACGAATGATCACGCATTATTATCACTATATACAATTCAATTCAATAGTTTATTGCCATAAATTACACTCTTAAAGATGGCATTATATAAAAAAAAATTACACTGTAATTTTACTAACAGCGTAGCAAAATTAGTTGGACAATTAAATAAGTAATTCTCTGACATAAAATAAAATAATATTGAAAACACACTTAAGCCTATTTATTTACAATTTTCATAAATTTTAAATTATAAGGACACATCTAAAATATATTTATTCAAAGTCTTTAAGAACTGATTGTTAGGAGCTAACTTGAGATTTTCAGGTAATTATAAACCTTTACTGCCATTTTTCTAGTGTTCTTACTATAGGACCTGGTTCTGCTTGGTAGCACTTCAAGGTTAAACTGGTTACGATCTTGAAGCCGGCTGCATACAAGTATAGTGATTTTTTTTTTGTTAGTAAATGATGAGATTTTGTCACTTTGTCATGTGGCCGAAAAGACTTCTATAATTTGTCGAAGCCCACTATTAATCTAGTAGCTTCTTTTACAGTGGGTGGAAGAAGCCAGTAAATGAATAAATTGACCCACATTTTAGGTTAAGTAGGTGCGCCCATTCAAAAATCTAAGGCTTAAATCTTGTAACTTATGCACTAAATACTTTGTTACTTCACTTCAACCCCAACAAAAGTGTTTATTATTGGGCTTATGTCCTGCAGTGGAGTTAAATGGCTGATGATGATGATGATGATGATATTTGGATAGGATGGACAATATTTTGATGGACTGTACAATGATGCATATTTATTTTTCGTCGCTGATAATTAGCTAAAATGCTAACCATGTGGACACCATTGACTGAGTAAAATACCACACGCGTCTCTCAACCCTCACCAACTATTCCACTGACCAAACACTTACTTTCAGGTATGACGACTCAACGGTGACTCTAGTGAATGATGCACAGGTGCTTAAGCCAAAGCCTCCACGGATGCCGTACCTCCTTATGTATAGGAGACAGGACACACTGCCTGTGTCCCATAGGCCGGCTCCAAAGGCTGAGTGAGAGTACCCTCACAGGCCTGGGCTCCTAGGAGTCCTACAGACAATACACCCGAGTTATAGATGGCTTGGAGTCAGGTACGTCCACCCATGGTCCTTTTACATGCTGGTGCGACAGTGGTATGAATAGAAGGATAAAAGTGTAAGTGCTGGTTTTATGTAAATGAACAACATGCAATGCAGTAACTTTGCGTGTGAATGCAGTGTATTAAAATGTTCTTTTTGTTTGTTTGTATGTCGGCTATGTATAGATTTTTA